>OY744564.1:6726598-7975134 GCA_963556235.1 Cryptophagus acutangulus
TTGCATAGCTAGACCGCCAATTGAAGCTTTGGTACCACTTGTATCCGAAGCAAGTATTTAGCAAAGTACCATTAGTAAATAAACTAATTAAAAATATATTTAGGAGTACAAAAAAGCAGGAGTTTACGATTGGCGAAAAATAATCGGCATTTCAACAGTCGCATCAATGCAAGCGAATTATTTTGTTGCAAAGTCCATCAATAAAAATCCATCGACCATTCTTTGCCCAATTGTTGGAGGCCTATCGGAGAAAACTACTGTCGCTGTTTTATCTCAAATACGGCCGAAAATTCACTTAGATCCCGTAAATTATTTTCAAATTATTAATCAAAAAATCTAACAGTTAAATTAATTGCCAGATTAATTTTAATAAATTGCAAGATTCAATTGCATACGCCGAAGATGATACTTTAAATCTGCAAGTAGATGGTGATCCTGTTTGCTTAGCACCAGCTCTAGCAGCCTCCAGATTTGTTAATGTTTTATTGAGAGCTTTGAAAGGCGAAGGAAAATGTGTTGAGTGCGCTTTTGTCCATCAACCAGGTCATATTGGCAAATTTTTGAGTTACATGAATTCGATTGTTAAATTAGGTAGCTATAGTAGGTAATTCGCTTAAGAAAAAAATTAATTAATTGAGGGTTTAATAGGTAAAAATGGTGTAGAATCTTGTCATATGCCAAGATTAACTCGAGATGAAGCTGCGAGATTGAAAAAAGCTGCAAGTTATATTCGGCAAAATATTGCAATGGGTGAAAGTTATGGAAATAGTAATTGTTATTATAGGGATGATTTGGTTAAAGACTCTTGTTTGGGTATGCAGAATCAGTGTAAGATTTTTCCGAAAGAAATAATTAAGACGGAAAATCAAGAAAAGTTGGAAAAGCTAGAAAATTTTGAAAAGCTCCAAAAGCAAGAAATAGTGAAACTAAAAAAGCAATAATTTAAATATAAATAATAAACTATTTAAATAATAGTTTTGATATGCTAATAAATATTTTCTCATTTGAATATTCGAAATAAATTTAAAAGGGTTTAGAAATAATTAATAAATTGGTTAATTAATTATAGTTAAATAATTATATTACTATAATATTTTTATATTATAATTTTAATATAAAAAAGTGGTCTAATATCTTGCGAAAATATTTTAATTGGGGTGGGAGAGGCGCCCGCTTCACCAAATACGACGTAATTTGAATCAGTCGGAGGCAACACGTACACATATGAATATGAATTTAAAAACTCTCTCACTAATTTCAATTTATATCTAATAATGCATTAATATTCTCAATAGTTTCTTAAATTCTCAAACTATTTTCTATTCTTCTTTCATTTAACGTATATATTTAATTCTATTTGTATGTTGTACTATTGCAAATGTAAAATGAACTTTCTCATTTTTCTAGCGTCGCGCCGGCGTCCAAAGTCCAACCGCGCAACCCGGTTTTGTAAGTGCTTGTATTCCGATTATATTTTAAACTCGCGAAAAGTATATTAATTTAATAATCAAAATAATCCGATTTAATATCTAAGTGAGTGCGCGAATTTAAACCCGAAAATTAAAAATAAGTGAGTGCCAATGGAATGCGGACTACTTCTGGAAAATGGCGAAGGCTGCAGTGGTTTGCTGGTAAGACAATTTTAAATTTCCACATTAAACATCTTTTCTTCTTTATTTTTAAACATTATTTCCCATCTTAAACCGAATTAACAAATTTTTCGTTTTCAGACTTTGGCTCCTGTTCCACAAAGCAGTAAATCTCGGTAAGTGCTTTTCCGTCTAAGCATGCCTCTTAAATTTCGCGATTTAAAATGATTATGCGCCTTACAAATTAAATAATTAACAAGTCAGCATCGATGACATATATTTTTCGCACAAATATTTGGTATACAAATTTAATAAGGTCTCTTAAATTTCTTCAAATACGAATTGGTAGTAACGGTTACAAAACTTCCCGGTTGGCCCAAACAAAAACTACCCTTAAAGGCAGACTCTTTCTTCAAACAGGGTTTCAAAGGATAGGAGCCAGTTTTGAAATAGCTGGTCGTCGCTCCTAATCCCGGTTTCTTATACAAGCGAATGCATTTCGGTTGCGGGAAATGCTCGACTTTTTGCTCCTCGCTTTTCTTCTTTTTCAAAATAACCAAAGAATCCGTGTGTTTAAGCGTCAAAATCGCCGTTTCTTCTTCGGCTTCCACTGATTCATCCGGAAGTTCGGAAAGGGGTTCAAGCGAGGGTGGAATTATTTCTTCACTCGCTGATACAATTGGTAGAGAGTCTTTACTTTCCCCCTCGAACTGAGAGATCGTTGAAGGCACTGATAGCACATTTTCTTCATTTTCGAAGAAGTTTTCCGTTTGGATTTCTTGAGTGCTAGTTAATTTTCGGGTGGGTTTTGGTCTCCTTTTCTCAAAAATTGCACAATCAGATTGATGACGATGATTTTGATTTGGTTTGAACTCCTCGAACAATTCGTTCATTCGATGATCACCATTACCTTTCTTGATGGTGCTATGTTCTTGCACCCTTGGTTTGCCTTTGGTGGGTTTCCAAACCGCCCAATAAGTCTCCTCCAGTTTGTCCAAAACATTTCTAGTTCGTTCCTCCGGGTTGAACTTGAACTTCGGATAATAATGCTTGTACTTTTTGTCCTTGGGTTTCGGAGGGACATCGCAAACCTTTGCGGTTTTAGTGGCACTGTTCACTAAAGCAAAGCATTTTTTATTGCTGCCATCGTCGCAGTTTGCTTGTCCCACTTCGTGCACATAAATCGGGCATTTATGGCAGGATCTTCGATTTTCGCACGAGTTCGCTGGTGCATAATTCAATCCAATTTCACTCATATTTTGATAGTAGTAATCCTAAAACATATAAATTTAGTAGAAGCATGAGCTTATGCAACTGAATTACTTACATAATTTATGGAATTACAGTAATCGTGCAAGGTGGCAAAGTCTGATCGATACGATGAATCGTCCATAGAGGCCCGCCCACCTATTAAACTTTGACAATTTTTACAAACGAAACGAAAGCTTGTCCATGTTCGAGATAAATTATGTGGACATTATTTTTTTTGCTGTTAATGATTTGACGCCAGACTACTCGATTAATTGAAATTCTTTACCGTAATCATGATAAAATATTTATTAAGTCAAATTTTCAATAAAAAAAATCACTAAACTTAACATTTGTATTGCAACTAATATTAAAATGTGCGAAAATAGGCATATAGAAATACGAATTTTATAAATCATGCGTTGAATTGAAAAAGTTCTAATCGTTTTTGTAATTTTGTTGATTAATTTTTTTTTAATTTAATTAAAATCGTTGACTAGAATTTTAGCTGTACGAAAAACACTGAATTAAATGAGCATGATATAATTTTCAAAACCATTTCTATATGACTATTTTTGTATATCACAAGAGTTAAATCATATTCTTTTCATGTTTCTTTCTTCACAATTGCACAAACGTGCAAAAATACTTAAAGATATCACTGGTTTTAATAATAATAATAATTAAATAGAAATCATTATTATCCATTTTATATCACAAATATAATATTCGAACTAATGGTACATAATATACATTATACAGACATTAAGTACACTATTGTTGTTATTTTGAATCAAGTTATTCGAATAAATAAAATGGATAATAAAATTTTGAAAAGTATATAAAACTAAATTAAGAAAGTGTGTTTGTTTGTCAGATACCCTAACTATATTTATATATAAAAAATTATATTTATATATATATATAATGAATATATATACTTTGCACATGCTATAGTTAATAGAAATTAAATAGGTGATTATAGAATAATTTTTTGTATTTTTAATTATAACAAAACTTAAGTAATTTTAAGTTTCATTAACAAATTTCTTTCATCTACAGCCTTATATACTCACGTTACATTTTCCATTATAGAAACACAATATTAATATTCACATCATATATTAAAAATCACTCACACAATTTTTAAAAAAGTCTTTGCAATTTGTTAAACAGTTCTCTACTAATAATAATAATATGGTTTTCAAATGTTATACTCTTCTCATCATCCGAATACGATACGATACGTCTTCAAGTTGTCCTTCCTATTACATTAATTTTAGTTTTCCATCCCCCATTTATTTTGTGTTTTATCGCCAACAATTGAACGGATAATTATTAATATTTATCAGTAATGCTTGCAGTATATAAAACGTAACACACCCAATTTTTTTTCTTTTTTGATTCACCATATGCTTTAATTATAATATCATTTAGTTCTAACAAAGAAGAAAATTAAGGGCAGTTTATAAAGTGGGTTTTATTTTATAGACAAACCACACAAAATGCGACTCGAACTAGTAGTGATTTTTGTTGGTAAATATTTCTCGCGAATAGAATCGAGCGCAATTAGCAATAGTTTGCACCAAACCCAAATTTTTCGGCGTGGGCAGTTGTTAGGCAGCTTTTTCAGTTTTAAATCCGAAACGTGTGTCATAGATTTTTGTTTGTTTTATATATGGCAAAAATTATATGGCTTATATTATAGTTATTTCCTTGCACTAAATCTATACAGATAATTACTCGGTTATTTAATTACATTTCTAATGAAAGATTTGCGTATTTTTTTGTTGTAAAAAGTTGTGTGAAGAAGTATTTTCGAAACTGTGTAGCCTCAAAACTTGTTGTAAAATGATAACAACATTTATGATAAAGCGATGAATAATTGATAAAAATAGAAGGATTGAAAGAAAGTGTTGAGATTTTCCATCATTTGAAACCTTGCCATTTTGCCATCAAAATATTGATTCGAATCAATTGCCGAATTGAACTTGAGGTGATTTTCTTTAAAAATGCCTCTCTCGATATAGTAGTAATAGAACACTATGAATTATTGTTATTATTATTTTTGTTTTAAGCCACCAATTTGTTAATAATTTTGTCTCCATCATCAACAACGAAATTTTTGTTTACGATGATGCTTCTGTAGTTGATTGAGTTGATGATGGATGATCGGGCCATAAAGATGGTAAACTGCCCATTAGTGGTGTTCGTGATAATTCGCAGGGCGATGGTGATCGCCCTTGAAGCTTGTCTCACCAGCAAATGACCGACAATTCACCACCTTGGTCTCCGGTGTGTCGCCAAGCTGTCATCGATCTCGTTTTCAGCTGAAAATTTACAATCGGATTAGACTTAAAAATCGACTTGCTACGCTACTGCTCTTCAAGCAGTGCAAGTTTACGGTTATCCGCAAAATTTGTTTAAACGTTTTTATATTTATTTGGAATATTAAATAACACAAACATTCTTGCAGTTCAAGATCACTGCATTCCGATAAAAATGAATTAGCATAAAAGGTTTCCATCATCACATCTTTTAGGGAATGCAAAACTTTTTCGCCATACGACTGGCAAATTGAAATGCGGATATATATATATATTTTTCGGTGGTCGGTATTATATCACACCGAAAAATATAAAAGTGGAAATGTTGAATGTATATAAGAAACGCTGCTCGTAGGGCTTTAGTTCGTTTTTTTCTGCATCTTTTTTGTCATTATCGCTATGAAGTGTTCAGAGGCGCACAGTACTCGAAATATTTTAAAAGCACTCAAAAACTCTGCATAAAATTCACGCTAAAATAATCTCTAAAGACAGTAATTATACGTTTCTTATTTTTTCTACTTTTTGGCAAGATATATATTTTTTCTTTAGGAAACGCGACAGCCACACCAATTTATTTATTTTTACATTTACGTACTTCTTTTTCACTCGTCTCGTTCGTTGTTTAGCTTTGGCTTCAGAAATTCTACTTTTTGACTCGAATAAGTTCCATAGAAAACTAACATGTTTATTTATAGTTGGTTCAATATAACAACCATCTACTATACTCCAATCAATATTTTAATGTCTGCAGTTAAATTACATTTATTGGGTTAAAATGCGTATATGCAATTGAATTTCCATACTATTGCAGCATTTCAATGTTTATTGGCTACACAATATTATTCATCTCTAGCAGGATGTGAACGGAATCAGACATATCGATAAAAATACTGCCAACAAAAAATCTTAGCTTCACTAAGTTTCTCTAAAGTTTCGAAAAGCTACATTAATTTAAGTAAACTTAAGTTTAACTGTTTAAAAGCTTTTGCCAAAGTTTCATCACGCTTAAATTTTATTATGATTCGAAAGAGTGCTAAGTCGATGATATAATTTATTAACCTCTGCACTATGGTTTAGAAAAATGCGGATGTTTAGACTAGATATTTGTTGCAAATATGCCCAATTAAAATTACATCAACAAGTTTAGCAGAATTACAAAAGAAATATGCACCCAGGCTATAGACAGATAAATAATGAATAAATAATTAAGTACGAAATTCAAATTGTAGCATCGCAAGTAAAAAAAGCAGAACAAAAAGTGTTTCAATTATATACGAGAAAAGTTAATTTCACGATTACAAGACTTTGTTACATAATGGTTCGACATCAGAAAGAATCGCACGATTTCGTGCCATGTTTAATGTAGGAGGGAATTTTAAGAAATTTTCTTGGACCATTAGCGATGATCGTTTTGTTGAAGGTCAATAAAATCTATTCTCTATGATATAATTTTATTGAGGCAGGTTTTTGCGTATATGACGCTGTAATCATCTTTGCTAATGTTTTTTGGAAAGTATCCAGAAAGTTTTCGCGGCTCGTCGTCATTGTGGTGGTGCTTATGAGTTCAAATCGAAGCACTTTTCAAGACTTGCTGCTGTTTATGTTTGTTTGAGAGCCGCCGCTCTCTCCAGAGATTAAACAAATAACAATATAGTATTTTTTAAATTGCGTGGTTTAATTTAGATTTCTGCAGGAATTATTCATTAAAATTGTGAACTTCGACATTCAATTTAAACATTGTATAAAAGGCTGTGGAAAAGCAAGCCTAGACTTCCATTTCCGTTCTGTTATTACATTTTTTCCCTTCGTTCTAAGGCTATTTTTAAAATTAATATACTCCGCATATGATTTAATTAAATATTTGTACAAAAATTATGTAAACTTAATTTAATATTCCTTTATAATTGTAACGACGTTTCTTTAAATTTTATATTATGTAACTAGGAAAACATTTGTTTTATTAATAGAAACGAAAATTAAATTAAATCGTTTGAATAATATTAACTCAATCAAATCGTTTATTTTTTATAGCAAATAATAATAACAATAACACAAAGGAATTATAAATTTTATACAACTATGCAAATTTAATAGTGGATATTAAATCGAGTCAATAACGGTTTTCAAAACTATCTCGCTAAATCACACTTTTCCTCAGAATATATTATAGTACTGTTAATTGCAGTTGCAAAAATTAATGTACAGTATGATTGGTCGGTGATAAGAATTCATAAAATTGAAAAAGGCACCTTTACGGATATTCACAAATTATATAATGTTACACAATTAGTTTGCGGTTACGTCATTTCAGAAACCAGTTTTGCTACAGTATATAATATCGTATAATATAACGTCCGTGCAGACCAAATACGATCATAATTACTGCCTAATATGTCAATTGATATATTTTACGCCTGTTTAAATACACAACACACGACATGATTTAAAGTCAATCCTGCTATCAGGAATGTACCGTAGAAAATTGTTGTGAATCCAATCCTGCAATAGCTAGATCGTGAACGAATGAAATGCATTTCGAAAACAACTTTTAAACGAACTCAATAATTGCATTTTCGCAAACTCTACTTGCCAGCATTTAAATGTATTTTAGAAAATTACCTAAAACTTGATGGAAATGGACGATTTCGTCTTCGAAAAAAATTGGCCAAATTGCAAATAACTTATTAGAGGGAAATTTCTACTGACCTGTTGCATTTTTTCAAAATCGAGATATGGTCTTTGAACATGGGCATTTCGCAGATGCTTTGATCGCTTCCTGGGCGACACTTCGTAATGCAAAAGCTTTGGTGGTGGACTCATTGAACGTCCTTTATTTAATAGAGATCTTCTGCCTGGTTTAACCGCTTCTAAAGGAGGCGACGTTCGAAATTGCACAGGTGCTGTTCTACTAGCCAAAAAGTTGTGTACCTAAACAACAAAAAATTGTGCGAATAAAATCGAATCCTTTCGCTTTGGATTAAATTACTTCTTCGTCTGAAGAGCCAGAGTGTTCTATGTGCACACCATCCTCGCCATAGCATTTCAGATATGGCGAGCAGGGTGATGATGGACTGAGATTCCCATAGCGAGACATGTTTTCCTCATTTTCTGGACTATATCGCAACGATTGTGCTTCACCTATTTGAGACCATTTTCGCTTTTCCGGTAGACAAACGGAGGCGGCTCGCAATGGTCGATTTGGTCGTTCTACTTTACTATTACTGTTTATCACTTCGAGCTCTTCCTCGGAACTATGCGGATCATGTTGATCTGGTGCTGGACTTTCCATCGAACATCCTGTGTCTGCTGGCGATACACTGCACACTCTGATGTCAGATATCACTGCAAAAACCATTTCATATTTTAATTAAATGCGATATTATGTAAGGAAATCAAATGTGTGTGTGTGTGCCATAAAATTGAGATTTTATTTTCTAGCGGAAATCGTAAATTATATTTGGTTTGATTACTTTGTGCAAAACTACACGTATTTATTTATAATATTATTAATGGAGAATGTAATTTTGTCACAATTTGGCACAATGAACTAAACACGTGTCTTAAATTTACGCAATTACATTAAATTGATGCAATTTCATATCAACACCTCTTAATTGATTACTACGATGCTCATTTTTTTAAATAAACAAAACACATCTGTTTGGGAAACTGGTCTTTTTCAAGTGTGTGTAATTAAAAACTTGTGCAAAAGATGATCTCCAGACATTTTAGTAATTTAACTCGGAATTAACTTTCTATGAAGAAAGTGTTTTGCTATACTTTCATTTTCATTAGTACCATTGGAAAAATTGGAGTTGCGAAACTCGCTTCAATTAAGTCCTTCTCTGTAGTCAGATGGTTGAAGATAAGCTTGGCAATAATTGTGGCTAATATGTCCACACTAGTTAAATCATAATTAATTCAAAGCCAGGCAATAAACAAGTGTGTAACATTTAATCTGCTGCATACATGTTGATAAAAAAGCGCACAATTCAAGGTCCAGAAATACTTGTGTTAAAAGTCATACAACTTCAATGCGAAAATAAAAAAAAGAATAATTCATTTGGTATTCACGGAGTGTTTTTTTCCAATTTTAAACATGAATAGTGTATACATATACACATACACTCACACACCCATAAAATTGTTCATGCACATCGACATCTTTTAATTTATTATTGCGTTCTCTTCTCTATTCAATTTTATATCAACTATACATATAAATCCTTTTAGGAATGCATTGTTTCAAGTCGACATGTTTTAAATTAAATCCATGATTGATATTTTATTTTATTATATATTTTTGCCTACTGCAATTATTGAGTGAGGAGCGAGAGCGAATTAGAATTCAAGGTTCCATTAAACAAAGCAATTTTTCCAATTAGTATTTATTATTTGAAATAATCCCACAATAAAGTTACTCAACTATAATATGCATTTATTAACAAATCGTCCTTTTCAATTCGAACGAGGAAAATGAACTGGATATGAATGGAACACGTTTGAACTTGTCAGGCATAGTAATTTTCCAGTTTATTCATGTTAATCTGAATGCTAGTAAACCAGAAATTCCGAACGGATTTCATGTGGTTGGAAATGCTATCGATTTTGTTCAGAGCTACTCTAATGAATTGCGTTTTGGTTTTAACGCGATCTATTGAAATCAACGACGACTCACAGGCCTCTTTCTGATCTTAAATCATCATCTCGATGTAGATGTACCAAATTGGTCCATCTAGGGGAAAAAGCACGTGAGGTGGTTTCGGCTTTGCAGATAAGAAATACAATCTATAGTTTACAGGAGGATTATATTATAGTAGACCCCATTTCATAACATAGTATAACCACCGCATATGGTATTTGAGAATTTATCTCGATTACACTCTATCTTTATATAAGACCGTATGAAAGTCTTATTATCTTCAGATAGTACGCTTTTCCACATATGTATGCCATATAAATTTATACACCAACATTTTACATATAGATACTCATATAATATTAAATGCGATTTTCCTATAAAGCAATAAACAGATGCATTCGGTATTTTTCTAAATTTGATGGCAATTTTATTCGACCACGCATATAAATATTCATGATTTTATATGTTGTATAACTGTAAAGTTCAATTATTATTACGTTTTGTGTGTATATGTGTTTTTTTTTATTTTTTTTTTTTCAAAAATAAAACTACAATACATTTCCATTTAGTTAATGAGGCAGTAGCTGCAGTTTTAAAAATCATTTCAAAAGCGTTCTTTGTTCTTTTTACTCTGATCAATACGTCAACATACTAGTCGGACTAAAAATATTTACACCTCCACAATGTAAAATGCATTTCATTTCATTTCCAATTCATTTTCCGTCGTGATTTACAAATTAAATTTGATTTAAACAAAGTTGTATAATTGAATCTCATTTTTGCGGTTACAACTTGTTTTCTAAGGTATCATTTAATCCGCTTAACTATGCAGGTACTTTCAATATGTCGCTATTATTTTTTTTTACTACTTACTTTTCATGCCAACTGTTTATATAAGTTTTTACACATGATTTGCTTCATTTGAAAACCAGAAAATTGCTCTGCATTTCATCATCATCAATGCGAAAAGAAATTCTATACGCGAGTGAGTGCACTTTTTTATATTGAAAACATGAGCCATATAAAATATAAATATCATTACGATTTTATTATGTGCATATTTCGCCTGGAAAATGCATTAGAATATCAAAATAATTCTTATGCAACGTTTTAATTACAAGCCGGATTTTCAATTATTAAATATGAAAAATATAATAATCGATATGTCAGTCAGTTCAGTTCAGAATGTGGCAGATGCAAATGCAGCTAAGCTATTGTACATCATGCTCAACTCGCAAATAAGTCAATAAACTAATCTTAGCAATACAACATTAAATCAATATTTACCCATTCAAAAAATGGTAAAAAGCTCAATTTAACTATCGATTATACTTCACCATTTCCTCGTATTAATTTCATTAATTTCAATACAATTATTTAATGTCTACGAGGAATTAATAACTACCTATCGGCTTCATAAAACTTTCAGTTTACAACCAATAAGGGATTTGTTTTTTTATTGATCGCTCGTCATAAATGAATTCTGACCTAGCCTAACCTTTACATAATGTATTCTAGTCACATTTCCACTATAAATACTCTTAGTCGGACCGTTTTTCAGCAAACTTCTTTTGTTTCAGCAAAAACCTAACCTAATAGGATTTTTCCAGCTGCTTTCTATAAATGCATTTAATTTTCTATCACTTTAAAGCTGACCATTCAATTTGAAAAGTGCACTCAAGGTCAGACGCCATGAGATATTGCGTTAGCTCCCAAGATTTAAATTTTGTACAAAATGCAATTAGATTGATAAGTTTTTGCTCATTTTGCCACGACTTTGATTTAATGGAGCGCAAAAAAAGTTTGTCGCATTATCTGGCAAGTAATGATCCTAATGTAATATAGTTCCAATATCAGATTTATTACGATTATGAAATTAGCACACGCTTGGTGTAAAATGGCGCCCGAGAACCTCGTTTAGTGTAGCGAGTATATTAAATTATAAAACTCCCCAGTTTTAAATTGATGTGATTTATTTGATTTGAAAATTCTGCCGACAAAAGCGAAATAGCTATAATGGTTTTAAGTGACGTTTCACAGCAACCCAAATTGCGAAATCTTTTAACAGTTTCCTTTTGAAGATCAAGATTGTGCGCTTTCGTGTGGTGTGTATGTTAATATAAGTAATGCATATACAGATTGTTTATAACATGACCTACAATAATATGGCTTATGCATGAAAAAAACGTGGCATTTTCCGCGATATAAATACCATTATTTATAGTTTACTTTTAATGTTATGCAAAATGCAGCAATTTTTTATTTCCTTTGCCTTTTTAAATTGCATTTAAAATTCAAAATTTCAGCGATATGTCTCGTCGAAGTATAGGTATGTCTGAGCAATACAAAGCAAAGTATTGAATTCCTCAATATCACATATCAAAGCAGCACCATTACATTTTATTTCAATATAGTACGAGATGTTTTACATGCATACCTTCGCGTATTGTATGACTAAACTGAAATGCCAAAAATAATTATTAATAATACTTTTATGACGTGTACACCTCAATTTGATCATCAGGTTCATATGTTGACCTAAACCTAGAATGAGAAAAAGCATTCCACATAATGGTACATCGCCCACACCTAGAAAACTATCACATGTACACACAGACATCACAGCATGCAAGTTTAAATTTGTATGGAGCATTAATAAATTAACATTGTGCAGAGGTCGAATGTACAACTTTACTATACACTATGACATCAACTTAGGAAAAGTAAACAAATCTGTACAAACCCAAACTGGTTCTAAAAATATAAACGAGTTGTTTGTAAAAAAAAAATAAGTTATTGTTAATAATTCCATTATATAGTCGTTGGGATTGAATTAAATATCGCTATCGAGTAGGAGGCAACTTTATTGTTCGTCATCAACTTGATATTTGCAACAATATCAATTATAGTTTGATTGAAAGTTTATTTCTACTTTTTTTTTTCGTTCGAATAATGCTCAATGCCTATACAGTTTTGAATACCGTACTAAACAAAATAATTTATGAAAAGGAAAAAAACTCGTGTGAAATGCAATTATTGCGTTAATTAGGAATTTGAAATGCTCGTCTTTGGTGTTTTGAATGGAGAGTAATTTTAATATCATTTCAGACTCGTTTGTTTTTGTTTGATTCAGCACATCTAGTAATATTAATTTAATTTGTAAAAGAGACACAATATGTGCAAATTTATTTACTGACCTATCTAATCGAAAAAATGCATGAAATTGTTGTTAAATATTTATGCTTATATAACAGTTTAACATTATCATATCTATTTTCTTGCTTATGTGTTAATTATTATCGATGAATATTCAACGCATTGCAAAAAAGCTGCAAGGTGATTATAATATAATAATAGAATAACACGTTATTTAGGTAAAAGTTGCCAAAAAAACAAAGTTACATGACTAAGCTGAGCTATTATGAAAAAACAAAGTAGTAACGTATTATAATGAGTCAGTTTAAAGTAATAAAGAAATGTGAAAAGAAAATCTTTATCATCCTCGCAAAACTGATGCTATTGTGTGTATAATAAAAGGAGGAGAAACATTAAGGATAGTTTGCCAAAAGTTGTAAATCGTGCGCATAAATTAAAAAACAATTAAAAGTAAATGGCTCAGAAAGCATTTTCCTATACTTAAATTCTGTAGGCGGTTTATTGACATTTAAGAAAAGTTCATGGATATTCCGTTTTGTACTTATGATAATTATTGAGATAGACATAATCGTACTATTACAGTATAATAGGAAAGTCGATTTTTATGTGCAAATTTGGATTTTGTCCAATAAATTGCTACTTGTATTGATTGAGTAAAAAGACAAAATGATTAATTTAGATTTTGGGCGATAATGAACGGTAAAATTAGACACCCCATAGAGATTTGCATAAGCGAATTGAAAAGCTTATCGTATAATGTTAGAATTTGAAAGAAATGTAATTTGCTTTTCACGGTACATTATAGATTATAAAAGCAGTTATAATTTTAATCGTCCATTCAAACAGTTTTTGTCGAACAGATTATAGTCATAAAACGATAAAGGTAATAGTTGAATAAAGCAGCTTTTTATATAAAGCTACAGTAAGCAAAGAGATGAGAATATATCAATAGAGTTTCGTAAATGAGATTTTTAATTGAAATATTAATTACAATCCAACTTGATCGGTCATGTTGACAGACGTAGTACGTATTCATAGAAAGAGCCTTATGTGCAGTAGCATTTTATTTTTCGTGGTTTTTCCACGAATGCACACAGTTCGCGTTCCTCCTTTCAAAAAGTGAATATATAGCGATGGTATTTCACTCTCTGCTGCTCATATTTTATTTTATTACATTTGGAAACGTTATATTACATAAATAGCGTATTTTTAAACGACACACAGTATTTTATTTTTATATTTTTGATACTATCTAGACCAACGTAAATACGAACGATGAAATGCTCGAAATAGTTTCAACTATTTGCATTGTTTATTTAAATGTGAAATCTGCGGCGATTTAAACTTTTATTTTGCATTAATTATTCATAAAAAACATGTTCAGATTACGTTATTTATTTAACTATATAACAAAATAATTAAATAACAGCTCGTAAAAATAACGATAACACGACGATGTTTTTGGTTTATCAAGTTTCAAATGTAATTTAAACAGAAAAATCGCAATCAGCAGGAGAGAGCACTTTTAATTAGCAAGTAATACGAGAATGCACAAATTCTTCAAAGTAAAGGCTTCCTTCTCTTAACTTTGAATATCATGTATCCTGAAACAAACTTTATATTTATGAATCAAGTCCTAAAAGCCTAGATTTTAATTTTACATAAAGTGAGGTAATAAAAGTGAACGTATATATTATCTGTTGTGATTTGACTTGTTTTATGTTTCAAGTTGAAGGAAAAATTATATTTTATTCAGCTTTCAATTTTGAGCCAACGAACAAACGTTTAAATTAGTTTAATTACTACATCATGTAAACTGTTAAAATTTCTTATCACAAACATCTCTTTTACTGTATCTCATTTGAATGCAAACATGGCAAAAAGCGATTTTACTGTTATAAAACATAATTTATTTACAAACTAATTTGCAAATTATGTCCTTGTTTCAACTATAAACAATTGGAAAAAATTGAGTTACAAAAACTGTTAACAATTTGCGCAATTAATTGATATGCAAGTCGAGGTAAAACTACAACCTGTGTCCATTATTGCTTAAGACTTGAAATTGATTTTATTTACTGAAAGTCAGTCAGACAACTGAAAAAAAAAAACACGAGTCGATGCTGAAATGTTCTTCGTCATAATTATGTTATGCTTCTATTAATTAGTAGCGTTAATTATATTTGCTTTTTCGAACAAACATTGTCCAAATATTTTTCTTAAAAATGCTTTTATCGTAATACAAAGCAAAACAGTAGAAGAGGAAATGGATTTTAAAAAAGGAGCTTATTTATCTTGTTGAATATGAAAGATAGAAATGATCAATAGAATATTGTTACATACGGGGGTGGGGAGGGATTTACGTGTGGGAGACGATTATTTGTGTTGATTTTCAACAGATATGTATTATTTAAATCGAAAAAAATTCTATACAATTCTTTATTGAAGTCAGTCATGAAATAGTCATTATTTCGGATTAGAAAGTCATATAGATTATAGAGAGCACCTTTTCAGATGGTTTTATTTTTTGTGGGAAGTGTATCTACATATTATTAATCTTGGGATAAATTATTAACCGCAATGGTTTTGTAATTCATCTTCGCATAAACAAAGTCAACAACAATCCGTCAATGTCTTGATGGTAATAAATTGTTAAATGTTGAATGTTTTTCGATGCAAATATAAAATAGTGCACCTCTCTCAAATATATATGTGTAACATACGTTAATTTCATTATGGGTATGTTATCGGAGGAAAAGCAATGAGGGTCATGACCTCGGTCATGAAATCCATATTTAGATTGTATAAAAGCGCTTCTCGAAATATACATAATAATAATAATAAAGAGCTGAGTGCATCGTTAGGATATTAGAAAGTATTAGTAGTTCGTATCTCTCAAGCAGCAAATTATCAGGAGAATTAAATAAAATTTATACAACAACTACTACTAAAAGATAAGTTTGAAATTACACACATAAATGCGAAAGACCGGTTGGTTAACTATCTTGTACAGACATATTTTCTAGTATTATTATAAATATCGCTAATTCTTTGATTATAATTGATTAATTAATTCACATTATACAATATATAGTAATCTCAATACGATAATTTAGTGAAAGGAGGTAAATAATGGACTTACCTGAGGGTAAGTCCGGTCCATCAATTTCTTCATCCGACTCAGTGCCAGAATCATGATCTTCATCTGCCTGATTCACAGAGAAATAGAGAGAAAGTTTAACAATTTCATTCTAAATAAATAATAATTAGATAAATTAATGATTCGTGCATGGGTAAAAACCGGTAAACGGAAATTCAGTCAGCAAATACTAGCTGGATTTCGATTTGCATTACATAATCGGGCAAAGAGAACAGTGTTGGATTGAATCGAAATGATATTCGTGTGGGTTTGGTTGAATTTTGAGGTGGAATGTGCGATCCTTTGTTCGGAGGTCTGCCTTGCAGCAGCCATTTTTCATACAAATATGACCTTCAATGAGGTTAACATTGATATACTAGGGAGAGGAGGAAAATAGTCCGGGAGCAAAAAAGAGGTTGACCATCTTCTCACCTTTTCAATAAAATGATCCTCATTAATCGAATGAGTTCTGAGTTTATTGGTGAGAAACTTGAGCATATTTTCCTTCCGGGATTTATTAGTTCCTGATTTGGTCGCCACTTTGAAGCCTTTTAATTATTAATTAATTACACTGCAAAATTTGACCCGGAATCGCAATCGCCTATTTGCATTCTCGTTCCCGAAACGGCCGTTCGAATTTCGATTTTTTTCCAACCACCAAAAAGACCGGTTGTCATACCAAGAGAATTTCCGCAGGATTTTCAAAACGATCCTCTCTTTCACAAAGTCGTATTACTACTGATTGTGATTGTACGGACTGCCACTACGGGGATCAGCTGCACTACGTGCAAGGATCAGTCTACTATTACTACATGGGGGAGGTAATAGGCAATTTTCCCCATCTTCATCTGAAAATTCATTAAATTCGATCAAATATGTGTTTTGCTCTCGATTTGGAGAACCGCCAGGGTCGTTTTCGTAGGTGTTTTATGCGATTTGATCGGTTTCGCGAGGAATATCCAGTAGCGGACATTTTCATAAAAGGGGTTTGATCAAAATGGACTCTTCGGTAACCCATTGATGACAAAGGTAGGTCTGATTCCCAAGCGGTCTGTGATTGGTCTACGTTGCTTTGTTATGCCATGAGCCGCGACCTCCAGTTCATCTTCTATCTTGGTCTTTTTGGTTGCATAACATGCATAACGATTGGGACGTAGGTCGTTGATTAGAACTCCCTAGTCTATAGACAAGTGTAATTTTAGCAATGCATAAAAAGTGCATTTACTCAATGCATGGATACTACACCATCTGTTTCTTTTCAATTGGCATTGGAATGAATGGACGGGAAAAAGAAAGAAAATACCGGGGTGCTGGCTGCATATTTCCACTGAGTGAATATGTGTTAGTATGCTTTCACTATTCTTTTCAGATAAACTTTTTCTTATGTAAGGGACTTTTCTCTGTTCCGGAATTTTCATTTCATCCAATCGATTATTTATAGAATTGTTTTGAAAAAATGTCGTAATTCGGATTTCTTCATCGTTTATTTACTCGCATTTGTATTTCAATACAAAAAACAAGGACAAAAACACGACTAAATATATAAACAGCTGGATTAACAATGTTTATTTATACTTTTTATAGCATTTTTATGATTTCAAAAATTCTTTGTGATGTTTTAAATAACTATTTCTATTGCCATCTTTTGGTCACTTTTAGTGGCTATGATAAACCCGTCGAGTTTGTGATAGTTGCCTCACAAGGGTTTCAAGTAACAGTATTGATCGGTTTCAGCGTTTCAGCAAAGTGGAATGTAAAAGTTCATAGATGTCGTTTAAATCCAGATTTTTATGCAAATTTTCTAATTAATTAATAAAACGAAAGTGTTATCTTATGAATAAATGTAGATGATATTTTATTTACAAACATATGAGATCTTAAAATTCTAACAAAAAGTACGTCTTAATAATTATCTTAACAATAAAAATTTGTTCAGGTATAAAAACTCTAGCATAATAAATATTGATCATTTATAATTGCACTTACAAATTACCTAAAAATATCTAATAATAATTAAAATTACATACATCTAAAACAGTCAAGTTACTAAAATTCATTAAATTCTCAATATAAATATACAATTTATTTGTCAATTATTTTTACGAACACATCGTGTGATTATTTTTTACAAACAAAAATTCAATATGTAACGATCTAGTATCACATCATTTGTTTAATAGCTCGGATACACATCTTTATATCACAATGTAATTATTAATCAGCTTTCACATAGCTGTTTCAAGGGGTTGACTTTTGCTGCGACTCGCATCCGTAATCGGATGATTCAGATTCGGACTTCCACCAGGCGGTGTGAAATCGAAATTCGTTTCTAATAAAGCTTCACTTTTTGATCGCGGTTTGTGTTGATGCAATGGTTCATCGAAATCGGTTTCGAGAACATGTGCCGCGGATTGGGGACGATCCCCATACGCATGTGCCAATCCGACCGTATTATAATCCGGTGTGTAATGTAAATTATCCAACTGTTGCGAGTAAGTTGGAGAAGAATTGTTGTTTTTGGGCAGTTTGTTCTTAAGTTCTTGCATCACATTCGCAGTTGGCCGATCGCGACTGTAGATCGGATCGTAGACTCGATTACTTTCAGCCACATCGCGTTTCATTTCCAAAGTGGAATCCGATTTTCCAAGACTGCTACTTAACGGCAAGGTGTCGGTGTGGTAGTATTCACTTGGTGGATACGAGGAAACTCCTCCAGTATCCGATTGCATTATCGGCGTTTCATCGTTTGACGTGTCCTGGACACTTTCAGCACGCGATTGATAATTTGAGTTACTTGCAAACGTGGAGTTATCTCGAAAACCTGCATTTTTGTAGGAAAGATCGAAAGTTGTCGGTTTGGCGTATTGGTTTTCGAATCTGGATGGCGATTTGTGGTATTCAATTGTCGGGTTGTAAGCGAATGCTGAAGGATTTTGATTACTTGCTTCGTAAATATCGTAGGATTGATTGTCTTCGATTGAGGAGTTATAAGTAGATTTTTCCATACTGTCGATTGATCCATTGCTCACCATTTTTCGGTAGTCCGAGTTTTTGGTAAGGGTGTCGATCGATCTTCCATTCTGATCACACAATTAATTAGCAAAATAATTATTTTGATTGAGGGTAACTTACCAATTGACTAGCTTTTCTGCGGAAGGACGGATCAGCCAAACTAGATTGAGATAGTCCGACTAGTCTCAAAGATTGCACGCTCTGTCTTATACTGTTACGTCTTTCTAATCGTTGAGTTTTTCTAAACTTTGATTTGCTCCACCAGAATGCAATCACTATGATTAATAAGATCAAAGCTAGAGCCAAACTGCTTAGTACCGCGACAGTCACCACATCGTCTGCTAGTGGTAGGATTTTAATTTGCACTTTTGGATCTGGAAGAAATTTCTTTAGTAACAAATTTAGTTTTTTTCTGGTTGTAAATAGTACCTATTTCGCAAATAAAAGGACTACGCGTTTGACAATCATCTACTTCGACTGTTTGGTAGACAAACATGGTGCATTCATTGATCTTATCAATGTGTTGAATCCAGACTTTGTCGGTGTATAAGTACCATTGGTGTTGTTTTCGCAAAAAGTTGAATAGTTCCAAGTAATTTATGTTGCCCAATAAGTAAGGTATCGATGCATTGTCGGCCTATAAAAAAGATACTCTTAGCATATTTCCTTTTAAAGTACAGTTCAATATTTAAATTGCGTAAATTTTGTGTGGGTGTTATTCACTTGTTAAAACGATTACTATAAAAAAATCTCTGAATCAAACCAAGTGTTTAACCTTTTTTTATAAAAAAAAAACATTTCCGTATTTTAAAATACACTAAACAAGCTATTATAGAAAAATTCCCATAAATCACTTTTTTGTGCACTTGTTTTGAAGCACAAATCGATTTTTAAAAGCCCATTTTGTAGATAAGAGCCGAGCGCCGGGGCAAAAAAACTTGTTTTGATCTAATATGTGAAGTCGTGCGTGAAATATCCGCAAAAACTAAATTCCAAATTTTTATGAGGTGCTAAACGGTCGATAAGAGTTTTTTGGACAAAAAAGTACATTGGAATTTTGTTTTTGTCTAAAGTGGAATGAACTCGTGAGAAATTTCCGATAAGACCAGGAAATGGTTAAATGTTATTTTTTTAAGGAGTTTCTGAGGGAATTCCCTTCCCAGGAAGTGAATGTTTTAAGATTTAAAATAATTATTAATTTCCAAATTGCTATTGTTACCTGACAGAAAGCTTTGGCTTCATGGAAAGTCATAGGAGCACCAACATACATGTAACAAGTTTCTCCAACCAGATCCCAACCAGGTGGACATTTCACATTCAAAATCGATTTATTGTTCATGTAGTATGGCTCATATAGAACTTCCAATAGCTTAAGATCATCACTTTGATCACGAATTCTTCCTCGAACTGCCAAACTTGTATTGAAACCCCAGTAGTTATTTGCAGCATCGATTTTTGTATCCCAAAGTTGAAGAGTACTATTTGAAAAAACAAAACGATTAGGATTGGATTTAGTTTAGTTTTTGGGGTGCAACCAAAAGACCATTAAAAACATTGCAATACAGACACCAACGAAATAGAACTTTTTTGAGACAATTTAGAATTTTGATTTGTTTTTTCTGAATAAGTTAACGTTTAAAATTTGCCAAAGAAAAATTACATCCACAACCACAATTAAGGGTAATTACTAAGACAAAACTAGCTACAAGAATTGGTACAAACACTGAATGCAATAATTACGCATGTTTTCTTACCTGTTGAATTCAAAACTGCATGCACCATGCAACATAAAAAAGAAAATTATGTTAATGCATGTTCTTTTCCAAAACATCTAATTACATTTTACGTCTTATTTAATATCAATATTATATACCTACTTTACTAGCAGCACTAATTAATTAAATAAATTACAATTTCTTAATTAGAAGATTGAATTAAAGAAAGTAGACTTACAGCGATCGGTTGACGGTAATCATTTCGTAATCATTATCCGGATCAAAGAAAATATTGTCGACATAATGTTGTCCTGCCGTTCCTGCTACAATCGTTGATCGGCTATCTCGATGCATGGCATAATTACTGAATAAATAATTAAATCAATTAAAATTACGTCGCTCATTAATAATAATTAGTTTCGATTGAGCTTACTTGTAAAATCCATTATGTGTAGTTGTTTGATATACATTCAATCGCACTCGATCGAATCCAGAAACCTCCATATTTTGAAATCCAACGTTCCGTTTCACATAATTGAATGTAAAGTTTGAAACTACTTGTTTAAGAATGATATTATTTTGATATGCTGCATAATTTCTCGTAAAATAGTTTCGATAAATCGTTACTTCTTGGTAGGGTGAACTTTGCCGCCCTTCCACATACAGAATGGGTAGATTTGTATTATTGACGAACAAGTTGTTGTGAATCCAACCCCTAAGCGATGTAGCTGAGCTACTTGAGTCGGCTTTTATGTATAAGCCACCCTGATTTCCATCGATTAAATTATTCTAACAAAATAATTAATTTATAGCAAAACGATTTCATATCGTAAAATTTATAAACTCACCCTGAAGAACAAGGATTGAGTGTTTTGAATGTCCATTTCCAGGGCTGATTTGCAAGTCGTAAAATTCCCATACAGTTTTTTGCAATTATTTTTAAACTGGTTCTTTTCAATTGTAATGATTGGGTTCACTTCACCAGCTGCCATGTACAAAAGGGCACCCTGTGTATTATTAACGATTACCGAACTGGAAATGTTGTGCTGAATATCGCGATCTATTTCAAAACAAACAAAATTAAACCTACAATTTAATTAGACAAAAATCCACTTACTAAATCCAATAGCAGAAATTGGCAAAGACACAACTTCAGCAATGAATCCATGATCTTGAGAAGCCCCATTGGCAAAGAGCTTAACACTCAAACTAGGCAATTTGGTTCGGAAAAACTTCTTCTCGTTTTGGGAAGTCATTGTAATTCTATCGATAACAGTCGAGGTGACATTGTAAATATCTCCGTTATGTAACGAAATGAAATCAGGGATTCCATATTGCGTTGTGGAGTTGAACAAATTAAATTGCAACAGGCGGAATCCCAAAGGTTTATCGTTGTAGGTACTCTTCAAAATCTTGATGCAATTCACCGGGTGGTTATCGTATTTGTAGTAAAGCAAAATTCGTTCGCTGATGTAAATCTCCTTGTGGGTGTCGCAAATATCGACCATACTGTACAAATTATAAGGTGTGTTTAGGTGTTTAAGTGGAGTGAAACTGGATTCATCCGACTCCCGACCCTCGCCCGATAGCGAAAGAACGTTAATTCCAACCCCTAGCGAATCTTTAACGGTGTTGTGCAGCAAATTCATCGTATTACTGGGCGAAATCAGTTCAATTCCATGGAAGGCAGCGTTATGCACTTCCACATAATTAATCGTAGGACTTTTCAGGATGCTTTGAACAGCTGAGGATTTTTCGTTATGCAGAATCCCAGCATCGTAGATTTTCACGTACTCCAAGACGGATTCGTTAGTTTGAAGGGTGGTATGAGTGTGAGTGTCGTGGATTCGATGAGTGTAAAGTTGCTGCTCAAATTCGGCGTCTGCAAATCGAACACCTCCCCAATACGACGTCTTTCTATTAACTTTCCTCGCGTTATTGCAATGGATGAAGATGTAGTTGGAGTTCCATTCGCATCGATGTCGATGTCCAAATTGCTGTCCATTCAGTCGTATTGGGCATTCTTCGTACTTCTTTTCTTGGCCAGTGCATTGAAGAGGTTCAGGCCATGTCCAGATCCTCGACAAAGAATTACTGTGGAAGTCAATTCTCACTCCATGATCAAAAAAGGCATCTAAAGGATCAAAGCCCAGTTCCCTACAAACTACTTGAGCATTTCGTTCAGTGAATCTAGTGTCGCACATTGGAATCCATTGCAGTGTTGTCTTATTAAAATATTCCAGGAAGCCTTCGTTTGGTAGGTTTTCATTTTCGTTTACGCAACTTCGGCTTTGGCAAAGCCTTATACTGTCTCCACCAATCATTAGCTCGGTATCGCGTTTATTTCGATCGGTTTCTGCTTCAAGATTGCCTTTGGTGTTTAGTTTTCGCATGATGATTTCACTTCCGCGATATCCTCGAGCTTTTAAGCTCCCCAACACCAGAATACCAACATTTGGGGCAAATTCCATGACGACTCCCGGATAAATCGTAAGAGTCACCTTTGGCATTACGGTGATATCGGATTGAATGATGTAAGGAGCACCCCGGTTAATTAACGTCACATCTTCGTACAATCTTCCACCAAGTTGTTGCAAGTTTACCGAATTTTGTCTGCTGGAGCTACTCGAATAACTCGCTTGGAAATCGTCGTTCAGTAAAAACGGTCGAAAATCTGCAATTGCATGATTATTCCAATCGTCAAAGTCGAATATCTGTTGCTTAATTATTTCTTCATCGGTTGTTCCCCACCAATTTTCACTCACATCCAGTATACTGTTGATCTTCGCAGTTTTGATTCCAGCTATCAAAAGATAATCCAGTAAATTATCGGAAAACAAATTTCGTTGCACCAACACTTTTTGAACACCCTTAAAGTTTATTACACTAGTGGGATTGCTGTTGACTTGATATGTTCCCATTAATCCTCGGGATCTTTGGACGAATTTATTTCCTCTCAATTCGTTGAATTTAAAAACGGCCGGGACGCTTCCGATAATTTCTGATTGACTGTCTGAGCTGAATTCGACAAGATATCGGCCGTTATTGCTTGTGAATTTATTGTAAATAATTCGTAACTTCTTTTCCATGCCTTTAATTGAGATTAAACCGTTTTTGCATCTATTATCTCGGAAGAGACTTCTGGTGATGTTAACTGAGGAAAAGTGACCATCAATTGTAATTTCAAAGTTCAAATTGTTCGTCCAAGTGTTGTTATCCATATAAACGGTGTGGGTGAAGTTTTCATTGTATTGCCAAACGTATGGTAAATTAATTCCAAATCCAATCCCTTTATTTCGTTCAATTGTATTATCTTGCATGACATAATGGAAGAGATTATTAGATGCACGCATGTCTCGAGAGAAATGATAAATTCCCTTTCCATTATCAGTAATCAAAGATTTATTTATCATTATGGTAATTTCAGAAATGTTGCTATGATGCAAATCCCAAAAAGGTGAATGAGTGAAAATCGCCTCATTTGTATTATGAGCAATCTCGCAATTATCAAACTCAACAGTCTCATTAGCTTTTCTTAAAAAGTGATTACCGAGTTCGTCTAAATATCTGTTGTAGTAAGAGGAACGCAAACCGAAGAGGTTGTTGCGAATTTTCGTGTTGCTGATTGATAAAGTTGGAACTGGCCCTTTGACGATTCTATTATAAATATTTTGTATAGGAGCTTTAATTGCGCTGACCACAATTACGGTACCACCAAGAGCATTGCTACCACTAGTATAATCCAGGATAATTCCATGACTGCCTGAAGTTGTGGGGAAAACATTCAAATCTCTTTTTAATACCCAAATTTGTGACTTATTGTTATAAGTTAGAGAGTCGTGGATTTCAATATATTCAGTACTTCGGTTTTCTATGGGATTCAGCAATTGAATGCCAATAACCCATTGAGGATCACTTTGAATCCTATACGAACGCGAGATGCTGTCGCCAAAGACTTGTTGCGTTACCAAATAAATTGTTTCGCCCCTATGAATGGTTTTGATGGTACTATCCGAATTGTGGGGTATCGCAAATGGAGCATAATGCAAGTCTTCATCATTTTTGCTGAACCATCCAGCTAGTTCTCTTTGCTGCAAGCCACTTAACATTCCATTATGTTCTATTCCAACTGCATTGTTTTCAATTACACTTCCTTTAATTCGGAACCCTAATTGTTTGAAACTGAGAGCTGCTCCTTTATTGTTCGAAAACTCGGAATTTTTGATATTATTCACATCGTCGTCTGTGAAAATATCCGAATACATTACACCAAATCCATGATAGTAGTTATTAGAGACTTTAATGCTTTCAAAGTTCTGCCTGGCAAAGTCCAACTGCAACGCGGGTTTAAAGGTACTCGTCGCATAATCCAATAAACCCGATTTTTCAATTGTGAGATATTGGACGTTTGTCCGTTCAGCTAAAGCACCAAATCTAACACCCGCCCAGGATGTCTTGTAGCACCTCACTCCAACATCATTCTCATGATTGCAGGAGTTTTCGAAATTGCTAAACCGTTCTGCTCTACATTTCCTGATGTCCAAATCGAAATCGTCGCATTGCACATTCGATAGAATCACATTTTCAGCGGTTCCAGCCGCAGGAATTTCGCTACGCTCCATATACCAGTCGTCTGGATTTAATACGTAGCCCAGTTGTTGACAAACCAAAGCGGCATTTTTAACTGTCCAACCGTAATTGCAAACTGTACCCCATTCATCATTGATTTTCACTTGTAGTCGCCCTTCAGTTTCGCTTGGGCTTCCTAATAAGCGGATTGCAATTTTCGGATCAATGACTTCCACTTTTTCGGTGATGGCATCATACAAGTCCGTTATGGTTTCGTAGGCCGTATCGTTTTCAGACTCATGTACGATTTCTTCTTTGAGCGTGAACTTGATGCTATCCGGATTAATTCCACGCGCTTCCAAACGTCCACCAACCATCATACCAATCGATGGAGGAAATTGTAAAGTCACTCCAGGTTCTATTGTTAGTTTTCCACCAGGTCTGATATTAATATCGCGTTCCACTACATATTCACCCCGGGAAATCGTCTCTTCACCTTCAATTTCACCACCAACTTTATAGTTTTCCCCGAATTTCGGGACGTACAATTGATGCGAATTGATTTTCATTGTGAGGGGATTCGAATTGTGTATTAAAAACGGTATGAAGATAATTTTGGCCAAGTTGTATCGGTCGTAGCGATGGAAGAGACGATCATAAATATTTGCATCGCTGGAATATCCCAACCAATTGTAGGTGCAATTGATTAATTTACTTTGATCCTCTAAATGACTTCCAATTTCGTACTTGGACATCGGATTTTCAATAATATTTCGATAGATTTGCACATTGTCTGATCCCACCACTACTGGAGCTGCCACCCGCGATCTGGGATTCATTTTCGATACTGAACCATCAGTCGGTTGAAAAGGCTCCGTAATGAAATTATTCTTCACAAAGTTTCTCGTGAATAGTATGCTTTGATATTGCGAATATTGAGATAGGGCAAGATTGGCTACAAACGTTCCAGTATTGTTTATGAAATAATTTTGTTGCACCACGATGTTGCTCTTCAAAATGTTGAATTCTTCTAGGGGTTTATTTTTGAGGAGCAAAGCTCCAAAGGAGCCTTGCCGGAAATTGTTATATTCTATGATAGCATCTAGATTAACAGCAGGAGATATCTTCAAAGCTATCCTGTCGTTATTTAAGAACCGATTGTGTCCAATTTGCAAGGTTGTTGAGACATTTGTGTTGATCCAACACGTTAACACTTCTAAAGCATCACTAACACTATTTTTAAAGGAATTTCCAGTAAAGTTAAAGAGCGCTTCCCCGCAAAAATTACCATGCAAGACCCCTATATCCAAGTTCTTGTATATTTCGCAATATTGTACCACTGAAGTTTGATTCACATAAACAAACTCCGTCTCTTCCGTATTGTTCAACCAAATTGCTACCCCAAATCCCCTATTTGAGCTGATTGAGGATCGTGAAATATTTCTACTACCACCCGTATAGGTAACATTTATTCCATCCCCTTCATTGAAAGACACACGACTTTCTGTAACATTTACATCACCAACTCCACTAGTCACATGAATTCCGGCCACATGTTCGTTTTTCGAAATTGAGCTTTTATGCACATGCACTTGTGATCTTAGATTATCCACCGCAATTCCTCGACCGATATTTTCCGAAATATCCGAATTGCTTACATTCACGTCAAAGGCTTTACTTAACCCGGACATTAGTCGCATGAACAAAACTGTCGTCGTGTAAGGATCCGCGTCAAATTTGATCATAATTTGATGACTTGTACTGGTAATCGATTGGGGTCTTGTATTGTTCCTGATCAAAAACTGTTTTATTAGTCGATGATTATACGTAGATCCGTCGTAAATTTCAATACTCGCACTATTATTTCGATCAGTCACCGCGCGTATCACACTTAACGTTAAGACATGTCCCACTTTGGTCGTAAAGTACCTCACACAGGAGAACCGTTTATTATTGAAGAGGGTTTGTTCCGCATAGAACTTTGTAGGAAAAGTTTGGCTGGAAACTAAGGACGATTGACAAAAATCGTAATATCCTTGACGATCGGCACGTTCATCCGGCCGTTCTTCTCCTCTTACGAAACGAACTCCATCTCCACCATTCCGATTTACCTCGCAATCGTTAATGTGAGCCAGACCGTAACTGGAATTTATAAAAATGCCATATCCACGATTATTGCTGACGGTGCAATTGTTGATTCTAATTGGAGCTTCTGGTTTGGTGATGTTAATCCCATTATAGGCGGAATATTGAATGTGCAGCGAGTTGATACTTGGAGGAACTCCAGTTATATGCAAAGCACTTGTCGTGTTTTGATTACGACCAGCACCGGCATAGTAAATCTTCACATAGTTCAATCTGGATAGAGATGTAGGAGCATAAAGTGTATTGTCCACACTTAGCCGATTTTCACTTAAGGCATTCTCAAACCGAATTCCTCGCCAGTATGGCAAAGGTTTATCATGTCGTGGCAAGCATTGAATGGCAACATCCGGATGGTAATCACAAACACCGGAACCTAATTGTCGCGATGTCCATTGGCAGTCGAATAGAGAGCTTTCAGTACCCGAACATTTGGGTTCTTCGTAGAGCAGGCGTGGAGCTAGAGGCATTTGTCGGTTGAACCAGTTGAAGAAGCTTCCTCCTTGGAAGCCTAGTTGACGGCAGGCAGTCTCCATGTCTGAGATGGTCCAGCTGGAAGACAAATTATTTAGGTTTATTTGGATTTCATTTTGTAGGAGTGGTTTTACTTCTTGGAATTCGTGCATACGCTCCGCCATTGGTTATTGTGCTTAAGTTGTACTCTTCCGGCTAAGATACTTGGACCATCGACTAGGCGGATTTCGGGGAATGGGACACTTTTGGCGGACGATTCACTGGCGGTAGTTAGGAGGATTTTCTCGGTTTCCGTGCCCTTCAAAATGTAATTGGTTAAATAAATGCATTTATTGCTTTATTGGATATTTGTAACCTTGAGCAAGCCTCTGGCATTTAAATTGTGCTAGATATTTATACGGTGCCTTTTACGCGATACAAAGATGTGTTTATAGTTGTGAAGGCTTTTGCGTTTACAGTAATTAGGAATTAATAATTAATTTATTTATAAAATGATTCATTCAGTAAATTTATTGAATATTGCTGCAGAGAACGCAAAATTATGACGTCAGAAAATGCTACTTTCTTTTTTTGAGAGACCAAAACAAACGATGAGGAAATATCATTCAAATTCCATTCTCGTTTCTACTTTGTTTAACAAAAGATGATTATCATTAATTTTTGGTGCAATTTTAATTGCTACTGAGAGAAGTTTATTTAATTGGAAAATATCTTCCGGTTTTTAATAATTGAATCACACCCACACCTTAATTAGCCGAACGTTGGGACAACTTATGTAGCAATTAACCCTTAACCCTTTGCTGGAAAGTGAGGTCAACATACTTTAAAACATAATATTCAAAATTGCAAGAAAGTTTCAGTTATTTGATCAATGTTTGCTTTGCCCGCGATTATTGATAAAACAAACATTAAATTACCACATCTGGAACGAAAATCATTTATTTGGTATTCAATTATGACCAAATTTTTGGTTTGAAATCCTTTATTTATAATTATTATACTTTGCTTTTGTGAAGCAACCACAACAATAGTAGACATTACAACTATTTAAACAACAAAAGAGTAGTTTCGCATAAGAAAATCAAAAGTTTTGCATTATTCAGTTTATTGTTTATAATCTTCAACAATTTGAATTATGAAACCAAACGGAAATTATTAATTAAGCTCGATTTAATAATTAGCCTATTCATTCATTTAAAATGAAACAAAAATAATCTAGTTGGAATATTTCTAGTAGGAGTAGTTGAATCACTAATTAGTCTTTGTCAAATTTGTTTGTTTCCTTCCTGCAGGTGTCAAAGGACACTTTGAATGCATGCTCGTAATAAATTCAATTAACCGTTAATAATTTTCATAAACAATGTTATCGTTGATTTAAATCTCCAAAAAATGGGAGCAACTTTCCGTTAAGATTCTAATACGATTTTCGTGCAAAAGAAGGCGAACGTGAAAGATTGAAAGATATTTCTGTGTTTTATTGTAACAAGAAGGAAAAGCAAAAGAGGATGATGATGATGGTTGATGATGGTGAAGCGTGATGTGCCATTGACCCTCTGTATACCGTAGTATTTAATGCTTCGCTAACATTATTATAGCAACTTCTTGAAGAGTAAATATCAAACTCATCCAAATTAAAAGAATACTTGTTCCAGTCCCATCAACAAACCGTTTTTTCTTCCTTCGTTATAATTTGATTTCCTTGCTCTGATAAGAAATGTTTCTACCAGAGCGTAGATATCCGGTTTTCGAATTGCAAATTCGCTATTAATATGCATTTTATGGATTTTCAAAAAAATGAAAGCAATTATGATGGGATGTGAATAGTGGCATTATCGGGGAACAAAGTCATTTTGTATAAATTTCCTTTTTCCGGTTACATTATGTTTCGAAGCCATCAAATTCCAGGTATACAAAAGCCTTATACATGCAAGATGAATAGCATTTTTTAATATCGAATCGAAAGCCATTTATATTCATTCAATGCGCTTGCATCAGAAAATTTATATGACGAGCGTTATTTATATTTTATATAAATTGTTTAGTGATTCATTCGTTCTATTGGGCTACTTTTTTAATGTTTTACTGATAAAACAATCGCGTTCTAATTCGTGGAATTTCTAGGTGAAATTAGATGAAAACCATACGCGTAATTACAATATTTGATTTGTCGAATGATTCATTTAATTTATGTACCGCAAATACCATTCTGACTCACATAATGTTAATAACATATTATCGAGTAGTCGCTTATATAAAAAAATACTTTCATTCATTTAGTTGTTTTGGGTTTTATAGCCAATGGCGATCTAGGTCATATAAATTCTCGTAGTCCTTTACCATCAAAATTAAATTATTTTTAAGTTTGTGCGTGAGCCATTCGATAGACTTTCAGCAAAATTCAATTTGCCACAGTGAAAGCATTTCCATATGAGGTTTATTTTCATAATTAATGTAAACATTAATTCATTATCAAATGAGCCCCTATACTATGTATGTCAAACATGTAAAACTATGTTGTACAAAGATAGTTTTAATTAAATTAAACAATGTTAGCGTTAACAAACGTGTGAAATAGATAAATAGAACAATTAGGTAAAGATCTATATCATCGTAAAGTTAAAGCAATATGCATACAATACAGGATTTAAAATAATTATTTCCTTAAGAACTGTAGAAATCTGAGGGAAATTTCTTGTTGTAAATGAGGAGGATGAGCCCTTGACTTTAGCCAGATGCTCTTAAAAATGACTTTATTTGTTTGGTTTACGACTTAAGACGATAATGCAGCAGCTTAACAAACTGGAAGACTGTGACTTTATTTTTTAAAATTTTAAACACAATTCCTAGAAAATCAATGAGTAATAATAATTAGACTACTTTTTATCTACTTCAAACATTGCAATTCAAACAAACAAATTAATTTATCTCATCTATTGATCTAAGCATTGCTGGAAACAGTAAATAAATTGCAAAATAACTTGAATATTAATTTCTTACCATGGCAGTTAAAATTCCGCGTACAGTAATCCCAACTTGCGGTTCAACTTTAACCGTCACTCCAGCTTCAATAATTAATTCCGCGTTTTTCTCGACGATGATATCATTTTGCAACCAATATGGACTTTTATCTCTGCTAAAAATGAGACGATCGTTGACGATGGTACCTCCATGGTGCTCAGTCAAACGCGGTGCATAATTTGATTTGTCCTGTTGCGTTGTGTAGAATTCGGAATCGTCCTGCGACGTCGCATTTTCGAAAATGATGAGCAAAATTAGGAATTTTTTCAACGTCCGCACTAGAAGAGTTTTGCTAAACATTTTGATGCGGTTTAACGATTTTTAAGTGCACTTTAAGCATTTGTTATTGTTATTGAAATTATTTGTAATAATTACACATTTAAAATGCTTTGTGTACAAATATAAAAAACAAACGCGTTCTCTCTCCCACTTGGCTTATTTCATTTCGAAATAACTGCATACTTGTACGAGTTTGCTCGTTAAAAGGCAAATCACCACATTGGAAATCAATTTTTCACTGCAAGTTTTTCCACACGCAATCAATAAGGACAACACGAATTTTCACACACGATTTTTCGGACGGATTTATTTACAAAGAGAGGCGTTTTTTACCAACAACAAGAAGTCATTACGCGATGGTGTTTGGAAGGATGGAAGGCGCGGTTTGGTTCGTTTTTTAACATAAAAAATCCAACAGTCACGTGACTAGTCAACCAGGTATCCCCCACTCACCTGTCTCAGGTAGAAACAGGTGTAATTGTACATATTCGAACCACCAGGTAGCGACAGTTACCAGAAGAACTTTTTGGCCACCAAGCACCAAGCAGTTTGAACGGTTGAATTTGAACTGAAGACGACGATGATGCACTTATGCGATTATTACGTTAATGATACCAGTCATTTAGCGTAGGTAGACAGGAGTACAAGTTGCAATTAAAATGTCGTTACTACACCTCGATTTTAACTTATCGCTATGATTAGTGTATGACTCTTATCTTTATTAAATTGTGGGACCTGTTTTAGTTTTATCTTGCCAATTTTATTTGAGTAAGAGAGCTAGTTTGATAAGATACAGGTGAATTAATTAATGAATTTGCGGCAAATTTAATTGCAGGAAATATATCTAATTTAGATTCTTGCATGGCATCTCTGGATTATCTCAAAAAAAAATACTTTTTGAATTATGGTCCAAAAATACCCTTCGAATTTTCTCGTACATTCTCGGCTATCAATTAAATACCCTGTATTACTGGTTGCATCTCGAACTTAACCAAATTAATTTGACGTCTACATTTTGTCAATATTTACATTTTTAACAAAATGGAAAACCTAGAACCAATCGTCCTCTTCAATGGATACTCCAAATACTCCGAAAAGGACACAATGCTCGCAAATTGCTCCTGCGTCCTAATCAAAGGACCAGTAAATATAATAATCGATACAATGACTGCTTGGGATGGTGACAAAATCGTAGCAGCTCTGAAAGCTCACGATTTAAATTGTAGCGATATAAACTACGTGATTTGTACGCACGGACATTCCGATCATGTTGGCTGCAATTATCTGTTCCGAAACGCGAAGCACTTTGTAGGATTCAGCATTTCCGTTCGCGATGAATATTTTGAGCATGATTTTCAAAGTGGATTGGATTATGAATTGGTTTGCGATAAAGTTACGATTACACCTACACCTGGACATACGATGCAAGACGTGACGGTTTTAGTTAAAGCGCAGAGCGGAGTTTACGCAATCACCGGTGATTTGTTTGAAAATGAGGACGATTTGAATGACGAACAGATTTGGAAGGATGCAGGAAGCGATTGCGAAGAATTGCAACGTAAAAATCGAGACAGAATTTTGCAAATTGCGGATTATATTGTGCCAGGACATGGAAGGATGTTTAAAGTACCGCAGCATTACAAGAAATAAATCAATTAATTAAGAAAAATATCACGTATTTATTCGAAATAAAACTGAACTGAACATAGAAACTTAAAACTATTCAAATACTGAAACTTAAATTTAATCAAGCGCCGCACATGTCGCAAGCTCCAGGATTGGCCAACGAGCAAACCAACGCAGCCAGGTTTTCATCCTCTTCCTCTTCTGCTTCATCTTTGGCATTTTCATTAACATATCCGTTTTCCATTTCTTTTTTGAGCTTAAGAGCGATCTTAAGATCCTCCAAATTTCGCGTTACACTCGCAGCAGAAGCGCGTTGCTTCAAGTGGAACATCCCCGATTTCAATCCGTTCTTCCACCCATAGAAGTGCATCGACGACAAGATGCCGTAATTCAAATTATCCAAATGGATGTTAATCGATTGGCTGTGATCGATGAAAGGCGCCCGATCCGCCGCTAGATTTAAAATCACCTTCTGCGACATTTCCCAGACGGTTTTGTAGATCTTCTTCAAATCGTCCGGTATTTTATTGATGTTCTGCAACGATCCTTTATTGGCGATAATTTCATCGCGCATGTTGTTATCCCAAAGATTCCGTTCCGTAAGTTCGCGACGTAAATGATCGTTAATTTCATCAAACTCCTCATTACCGACTTTCCTCCTTCGGATAAAAGTGTTGAACGGTTCGATCGATTTGCTGTTACCAAGAATGTTGGAAGTATCTTGCGTTGGAACGCAAGCAACCAACAACGCGTTACGAACACCATGCTTCGCGATTTTCTCCTTCAATTCGGTCCAGTTCCACAAATCGGAAGGCTCAACATTCCACAAATCGAACTGCAGCTTGCCTTCACTAATCGGACAGTCTTTGTACGACGAGTACGGCCCGTTTTTCTGCGCTAACTCGCAACTAGCTTCCAAAGCGCCATAGTACAAGGTCTCAAAGATTTGCTTGTTTAGCACCGCAGCTTCTGGACCATCAAACGCCAAACGCATGTCCATAAACGTATCAGCCAATCCTTGGATCCCGATGGCAATCGGACGATGACGAAGACTCGATGTTTTGGCTTCCTCTATCGGATACTCATTGATGTCGATGATGCGGTCTAAATTCTGCGCGACTACTTTGGTGACTTCTTTCAGCTTTAGGAAATCGTACGAGTTATCCGGTTTGATGAAGGTGTTGACTGCAATCGAAGCTACGTTACAGGAAGGCGCTTCCGTTGGCGAAGCGTACAACATCAACTCGGTTGTCGCATTGCTTCCACGAATGGTACCAAGATTCTTCATATTACTTCGACGATTCGCGTTATCTTTGTATAGGATCGAAGGACCTCCGTTGTCCACTTGCGAAGCCACGATGGCTTTCCAAATGGATTGCGCTGGCACGCGCGTTTTCCACAAACCGCTGGCTTCATGCTGTGCGTACAACACCTCGAAATCTTCACCATAGACATCGGCCAAACCGCGACATAGGTTCGGACACATAAGCGTCCAGTCTTCATTGTTCTCCACACGCTTCATGAAGAGGTCTGGGATCCATAGAGCGTAGTTTAACTCGCGGGCGCGCAGTTCGTCCTTCCCGCTTGATTTTTTGAGTAGCAAGACGTCGAGGATATCCGCATGCCATGGTTCGAGATAAATCGTGACTGAAGCTTCTTTCACGGACTCGACTCCGCGAGCTAGCAGTTTGACGTTGTTGAAAACGCGGAGCATTGGAGTTAAACCGTTAGATTGTCCATTGGTGCCCGCGATGTAGGAACCATTCGCTCGGATGTTGTGCATGTTGACTCCGACATCGGCTTGCACGCGACTGATAAAGGCACATTGCGAGATGCATTCGAAAATTCCTCCGATGCTGTCCGAAGGCATCATGATGGAATAGGAGGATGAGAGTTGAGCTTCAGGAGCGCAAGCATCGATTATCGTGGTGGAATCGTGGATGAAGTGCTTTTCGGATAGGAGATTGTAGGTTTTTATAACTGCATCGATGTCGTCTTCATGGATCGCGACTGCTATGCGCATTAGGAGGTGTTGGGGACGTTCTACCGTTTTACCATTGATCTTCAGGAGGTACAAATGCTCTAATAGTTTGAAGGAGAAGTAGTTGTAGGAGAAATCGCGGTCGTAGATAATGCAGGCGTTTAGTTTCGATGCGTTTTCCATGATGATTTTGTAGTGTTTGTCCGAGATTCTTTTGGTGGAGTGGTAGAGTTGATCGATTACCTCTGTGGGAAAGTTAGTGCTTAGTGATTGGTTTTATTAGTGATTTTGTGACCTTACCGCTGAAGTGCTTTTTGGTTTCCTTCTGCAAGTTGGAGATGGCGATTCGGGCCGCTAGGATGGCATAGTCGGGATGGTCCGAGGACATCACAATCGCGACGTCGGCCGCATTCGAGTCCAGTTCGGACGTGGAGATGCCCCTGAAGATGGTTTTCACCACTTTCAGAGTAATAGCCAACTATAAAATATTTTATGTAATGTTTTTGTATAAAATGAAGTGGAAATGGATATTACCGGATCGACGTAGTCCATGTTCAGGTTATAGCATAGCTTCTGGATGCGGGAGGTGATTTTGTCCAAGTGGACCTGCTCTTTGCGACCATCTGAAAATTAAAGGATATTTAGAAGGGAATAATCTTTAAAAGGGTTGTGGAAATACCTCGTTTCACTACAAACGATTTACCCGGCGAATACATGATTGAAAAGATATTAAGGATCAAGACCGTTAAAACGAAACGACAACTCTTCGGTGGACTTGATGTTGTTATACTATTTCCCGCAAAAACTTGGTTGACCACAGCGAGTTTTTTGTGACAAACCCGATTGGGGTAAAAAAAACGTCACGAACGTCCAAACTAGCCGAACGTTCGCAACTACATCTAATAAAATTCTCAAGTTTTTTAATTTTAAGGCATTTAAAAATCAACCTTCTCAGTCAATACATGCTGTATAATGATATAAGGGTTGAGAATTCACCCTTAATAGAATTTCTATAATTATTTTAATGACGTCACGTCATAAAATAGCGTAAACCGGGTTTGTCACAAAAAATGGCTCTACATGAGGCGAATGATTAGGGGTTACGTTGTTATCCTTGGGGGATCTTTCTTAGGGTGTATGTTGGGTGGCCTATGGTCAGAAATTTTTCCGGGTTTCTCTGTATTTTGGTTGCCTATCTTCTGCAATTAGAAATTCACAATATTTAATAATTAATATCTTTAATTTTTATGATAAATATTGATAGCATTTAATTAATAATGACAAAATTTGATTTAATTAATAGGAATTGTTTAAAAAAATTAATATTGGTTGCCTATTTGCTTTACTAAAAAAGTGTAAAACTTTTGAAGCAATTATAAAATTAATTAGTGCGTTTTAAATTAGATAAGGATCACATCATAAACATATCTTATTTTTAATTACATATGCAACAATTCAGAATTGAAATAATTATACTTTAATTATGACGGCATTTTAAAAACGTAGTTTTGTGCAATTAATTTTTATTGGTCGATATTGATACAGCTCGTATTAGATTGTATTGAATTATTAAGGAGTAAGAAAGAATGGAAAAAAGTAGATTTTTTGATGCATCCACAATAAATCTGAAAGGAAAGGAAGACGAAACGTAATTACAAAGATATAATTACAGTGGAAAGTTGCACAGAAGTTTCGTTCGCTTCATAATTGATCGCCTTATTAAAGATGAGTTAGCTTCCTTTGTCTAGGCGGACTAGGGGTTGCCAGGACGACCGAGTCCTTCCACTGTGTTTGCTTATTGCAGAACTCATATCCTAATTGGGTTATCTTACATCTGCGTCATCATCGTCTAACATTACAGGTAGAATGTGCAATTACATAAAATAATAACAATAATCGGTTCGAATGCACTTTACAATTAAAGTGCAGCGCTCGCGAATTGATCCGACAGATTGAAATTGATAGATAATACCACGCGATATATCTGATCAAAATTTACCATTAATTAATTCTCTCTACTTTAAAACAATTTAAGATTTTGAGACGAGAGGATGCTGTATAAGGAATCGATATTTACAATGGGCGGTGTTCTATTCAAGATGTTATTGGATGTTAAAACGCGCATATTCAACATTTGAATATGCGCAATTTGTCGATTTGCAACATTTTTATTTGGTTCCAAAGGGTTTGGACGCGAATTTATTTTGCACATTTGAAAAATTTACTAGCATCATCAATTTAAAGGCCAACGAACAGCTATTATAGAAGTTTTATTTAAGAGTATATTGTATTTACTCGAGCCATTTCTGAAATCGTTAATATTGATCGTATAGAGAAATATTTCTTCCCCAAAATCTTGTCTGTCTGTCCGTCTGAATATTTTTTATTATTATTATTAATTGGATGAAATAATTAAAGTTGTGTAAGAAAATGAGTGCATGTAGAGGGAATAATGTTGGATTGGAGTAAAAACAGGGTAGAGGGTGAAACAGTATCCTGCTGAGAGAGCCAGGCAAAGAATCATTCAGGACATTAAAAATCATAGCGCCCCGTGGCGGTTTATGCTACATTACCCCGTCTGATGATGACTGCACTTGCTGTTCCGTACTGCATTTCTTCTAAAAATCGCAGATTTTGCCAATTTACGGCATCCACTCGACCATGCTTTCTGCTGTAGAATCCAAAAAGTCTTTTTTCGGTGTTAATTTCTCATATTCTGGAAAAAATAATAAATAATTAATCATTAATGGAGCTATAGAATTTTTTAATATTTATCTAGATAAAGTAAAATGCGCGAATGTCGTAAAAAAGATAAAATGATTGGCTGCTAATTTTCTTTTTGCGGAAAAACTGTCTTTTATTTCATTATTCTGTTATTGATTGATTCCCGCGGGCTAACATAGCGCCGCTTTCAAACAATTAACCCTGCCAGTAATATGGCAGTGCTATATAAGAATCATATTTGCACCCCCCAACTTTCTATGAAATATTAGAAATATATATTTCAGGATGTCACGAAAGGATATTTATTTTTGCGACGCATTAGTTTTTACGCTTTTCTTATTTTGCACATATTATTTACAATAATTTATAAACATCATCTTGTTACATTTATTTTTACCCTTAAAAAGTGGTGGCCAGCCCTTAGAGGTATTCTAAATAGGACTGTATAATTATGATGCGTTTTCGAATAAGTAATTTAAAACAGATTAGTGATTAGGAAAATTATTTTTTAAATTGCTGGTTTGATTTTAGACTACCAGATTGATTGTTAAATAATTATGGAATATTTTGAGGCATTTGGTTTTTGAAAAATTAACTTTAATTCACAATTTATCAGAAACACTTATTTTAAATTTAATTTGAAATACATATTTATTTATTTTAAATTTATGCAAAAGTAGTAATTGCTACATGTCTTGCACAATTTTATTAGCACATTTATTGCAAAAATTAAATTAATAATATTTAAATAATTATTCTAAATTTCTAAAATTTAGAAATATGCTATTGAACTACATTTCGCCCCAATTATAATTTAAATTTCATCTTAGTTTTCAAGTTGCGTCAACCCTTTAGTAAAAATTTACAAATCAAAATAACTGTACAACATTGTAATTCGATTTTTTCGTTCATTGTAGCAACATTTGGCAAACATCCCTTTCATTTTTAGGTGCCATAAAAAAAACTACCTAAAATGTATAATAATAAAAAAAGAATTGTTGATTTTTGTTACCATAAAACATACAATAAAATCGAATCGTGTGCCCCTTTTGTTGCAGCGTCGCATGCTTTGCACGCTTTTAATTCAACCCGGAAATTTTTAACCCTTCAACTTACCATCTGCGATAGAAAAAAAAAACACACACCCTTTTTCAACAAATACTGTGATTGCAGAGTATTAGGATATAATGTTAATATTGAATTTCACTTTTTTTTAAAACAGGTGTGGTGAATTTAATGCGCGGTTGCTCTCACTTTCAAACTAAATTTTTATTTATTTAACGATGCCTCATACGAAAATTTTTGATGCAAATAATTTTGTTAAATCACTTAAAATCGATGCTGCTTGCTCTAAAGAAAATTATACTGAAAACTGCTGAAAAATGACGCACGGGGCGCAGATAGCGTCAAGGGGTGCCAACAAAACTGCACCAAATATCACTAGGCAGTGCCAAATTATGAAAAACCACCTGCCCCCCACAAAATATCAACTTATCCCGCTTGTAATTGCAATTAATTGCATTTAATGGATTTCAAACGGTGCAAAAAAAATCATAAAAATATGCACTTGGAATAAAATACACAAATGTAACTAAAGAAGTGGTACCAACCAAAAAATGCAAAGTATTGATTGCTCTTTGCCTAAAAAAGGGTTGCCCCCTCTCTCAAAAAGTGTTCTAGCATGTGTAAAAAAGGGTGAGGGATTATTTTAGCCAATATATTCCTTTAAAGATTTTGGTGGGACCCCCCTCCACCTGGATTTTTCCATATATTGTCCTTCAGCGGACGCAATAGTCTTTAGAATTGCGCTTTACATATGCTCCACCCCTTTAAAAAAATCCAGCATCACATCTTGCACCCCTTTTATATACCGTGTTTAAAGGAGGACATTTAAAATAGCGCAGAAGGTTGAAGGATCCCGCGAATGACGCATCATCAATTCCTCCTTCAAAATATAAATAAATTTAAATATAAGCGATATGGAGCTTATTTTTACGAATTATTGTGATTATTTTAAATGGAATTATTCGATTAAGATGCATTTTAATTATGTGGGGTGAATTATATAAAATAGTAGTAATTTTTGGATTAACTAATGCTTAATTATTTAATAATTTTTGGTAAGTTTATGTGTTGCCTTGCCTGGTTTTTGATTTATTTGAAGTGTTTTTTGGATTTTTTATGCTTGATTTTTAATTTTCTGCTTGCAACTAATTTTTTTAAATTATTAGCATTTATATTGCAAATAACAGTCAGGGTTTCAATTTTATTTGATTGCTAGTAATTTACTGTAAAAAATAAAATAAGTAATGGTGGATATTTCTTTCGAAAAAGGCAATTAATTTAGCAATAAATTAAATCTTTAAATGCACATAACTTTTATATAATACAATTTAATCCTTATATGTAAATAACTTAATTATTGCAAAATTTGCATTAAACAATGGCATAGGAAAACATTGAAATAATTCAAGTCTATATTTGATATAAATGTGTGGCATTAACTTTCTATAGTTTCAATCAATAAATCTGTAGGTATTTAAACAACAAATAGAATTCAATTAATTTAAATGTATATCATTTTCCGCACAGTCATTTTATTACTTCTCAAGCAAAGTTTTTTTATAAAACAAGTAATTAAGTAAATCCGTTTTATGGGGTCTTAATTAGTAATGTTTAAATCATATGTTCATAATAAATTTTATTTAAATAGAAGTGGGGCAAGTGGGGCTACAAATTAGAATTTTACTTAACAAAATTAAAATAAATAACTTTTCAGCTCAATATAAATATTTTTGCTACGTTTCAAGCTGAAGTTGAAATTAATTTTGACAATAGTGTGCATTAGATCTTATATTTTCCATTAAATTTAAGTATATCAGCATCCCCCCAAATGATTACTTAAATTCCTTTATGAATATTGATTTATTTCATTTTCTATTGTATTCAAAGTAGTTGTAAGTTCTTTTGGTGAAATTGTCCCATAAAACTCGGGATGAAATAGAAAACGATATCAGTCCATTGAGAGAATGAATACATTTTCGTAGCTCGAGCTCCATATAAAATAGCGCTAGCCTAGAGCAAAATTTGGGGACGCTTTTTATGTTGCAATTTTCTGACCCTCTACTTAGATATGTGCTGTTGTTGCAGGAGATGATCTGAGGTCGTAGGTTAAGTAACTCGTTTTTCACTATCTTTCTTTCGGATTGCATAAAAACAGTTATACTTTTCGAAATTATTGGTAATTAATTATTTTGCTTTCGAATGCGAATAAGACGAATGTTCGTTTTTGTTAAAAAATTCTCAAACATCATTATTTACTTTTTATCTCGAAAAAAAAAACATTCTTGCCTGTAGCTGGGATGCGTGTTCCCTTGGGACTGATGCCTTTGGCTCTATATGCGTTATCTTTAAGCAGGATAAAAAAGCAAATACATGAAAATATTTCGTCTACTTTGGGAGAAATTTTAACCTTTTTGTATGTGTGCTATGTTTTCATACCAACTTTTTAATGCAATTTGTGTGAACGCTCCCCAATTGTCGATATATCTCTATCCTGAAGGAACCCCTCGAATAATATCTTAGTGGCCGCGACCACCTGCGTGCTCGTAGTATAATAATCATGTCACAAAAAACTGAAAGATATCGGAAAGTGGCAATCCCGCAGAGTCCAGCTTTGCGCTTCAAAATATCTTTTCCGTCGAAATTATTTTGATCAATTTTACGAAATTTCGATGCGTAAATCTTAATTTAGCCCTCGACTTGGAATAGATTCTTTTATTATCGTATGATTTGGAAATTTATGAAAATAAATGACCTGCTGGCATTATATTGCAGTATGTATTCTCATGAGATAGCTGATGTCGATAGCGAAATGTGTTTGTAAATTATGGCTCAAATTTGGCTGGGTTCTTCTCTCTCGATCTATACATATTCTCATTTCAAAAGGAATACGGCTACATTAAAGTGGGATATCCTTCGTGTTGAATACTGTATGAGTTCGCTCTGGACTTGGTCCATCCACCCTCTCTCGGAATATTTTACGCTCCCCTGCTGGCTGCATGCTTAATTCGAATTATTCCAGTAAGAAATGATTATGGTCTTGGAACGGTACACGTGTGATTATAATACTAAATTTTAATATGGATTAGAAAATTATTGGGTTGCTTCGTTAGTGATTAGAAATTTAGTATTTAATTGTAATTACATGGTATTTGCTATTATAAACAAACCGGATTATAAAATGGTATAGATTTACATTTAAATGGGTATTATATTAATTCGCGGGGTTTTTGATTAGTCGAATCGATTTACCTATTCCGCATTAATTATATACAAACCACTAATTGTCGAACAATAATAATTTTTATTGGCAAATTTTTCTATAAATGAAATCATTCTAAAATAAATTATTAATCGCATTAAATCGTGTGCTTAGTTGATTAGGTGTGGAAGAAAGTTTCAGATAAGGATTTTAGTATGTCCTGGAGCTTTGCTGATATGTCAGGAAAGCTTACTGATTTTTAAGACCCTCTAAAATAGGCTTCCAATTAGATTTCTTCTTCTAGATTTTTTTCATGATTAAAATTAGCATATTTTGAGTTTCTGCAGCTTTATGTGAGATCATTAATCTCTTGGATTTCCTTTGTAAAAATTTCTTCCAATGCTACTTTATCAAGTTACTAGTGGAGTAGCCTCTAATTCGATTAGAAAATAAATTCCACTTCTAGTTCACACTAATTGTAAATAAAAGAACTATGATACTATTCTATTTTCCAGTCCGAGATCATGTTAACAAGTATTGATTATCTCTCATTGGATAGAGCTATTAATTATAATTATTATTTAAAATATTGGAACTTTTGCAATATAGTAGTAGATTTGGAGCATCAAAAAGTTGAAGAATATAGTGAGAGCAAAGTAAAGCAAACGTTTGGCAATCGATATCGCAATATCGCATCGATTAGCAAACCACGCCCCGCGTATTGCTTGAGTTACGATGTGCCGACACTCAACGCTCGTATTCGCATCTCCGCTTTTCTTGCATTCCTCCTCTACACCCACATATCGGCTTCTCTCCTTTCTAACGAACGACTATTGCTCATTATCGAAACTCCGCCGCCGCCACATCATTACAGCGAAAATTCTAATTATTTCTCGATGAAAAAGGAAACTGCTGCAATTTTGATTAGATTTTTTTTCTAGTCTCTTTTATCGTTTTGTCGTCAAAAGTCGCAGCAGTTCTTGGCCAGCAGATCCTATTCCAATCTGTCGCTTAAACAAAGAGTAGCAAACAAACGGGTAGAAGAGACGAAACTCGGCGGGGACGACGGACTGTCATTGTAGGAATGCAATAGCAAATCAAGATTGGATTTCAACCCCTGCTCAGGGGTCGAAGTCGCTAGTCTAATCTCGACCTCGCACTCGACCGCCATCCCATCTCCCCGGACCCCGGAATTACTGGATGGACAAGGACCCGCAGTACACAATGACGTGTCCGAATCAAAGCGAACTTCCAATTCGACAAATTGAAAAATACTCATTAGTTGGATGTTTCACACTCACCTTCTTTTCTCTGTACTACTACGACCCACCCCCGCTTTCGCTGCCCAAGACCGGAGACGGAAATTAAACGAGCTGAATATCTCGAATTTTTAGCTCTTCTTACAAAGCTGCAATTCTTTCTTTTTAATTTTGTTTCTTTCCTTCCATCAGCTTCTTCTGCTGGTTGGGTGTTATTTAAATGAAATGAAAAGAAATTCTTTAGAGTATTTTTCAGTTTGGAATAGAATCTAGAAGCATAAAAGCAACTTCTCTCTTCTACAGTAGCATTTTAGAGAGATCCGAACACGCGTTCTGAATAACATCAACAACTCGCAACTTCTCGCCTCCTGCTTTTGCCATATACTGCTGTTGAATAAGGAAATTCTATACAAGCTCACATACTAAAAAACTTTTTCTTCTTTTTGCTCTACTCGCTTCTGAATTCTCCACTTTTAGTAGTGAGTGTGTTTTTTTTTTCTTCTGTAGCAAATCATTTGCAATTGAACCTATAGCCACCATAAGCATTTCGTATATTTTCCTAGTTCGCTTCTTTCTGCAACTTATATATATCTAAAACCGAACATATAAAATACAAGTTCAATTTCGTTTCGAGTCCCAATTCTCCTGGAGAGAGAACCCTCATCAAATTGGCTATAAACCGCGAACAATTTCTGACATGTAAGAGGGCAAATCCCTTTTGGTTTTAGAATAAAATTCACATTTCACACGCCAATGTCAGTCGCATGAATAAAAAATTCAGCCACTTTTCAGATATGTGCGATGCACTCCAATTTTCAGCAAGATTTGAGTAAACAGAATGTGTGTGTTTGAGAGCAGGATTAAAATTATCAGGATAAAATGGTAAAAAAATATTATTTTTTTAGATGTACCAACATGTTGTGTTACATTGTTATTTTAAATCCACCCCTACATGTTGATGTTAAAGACACAATGCTGAGTAAATAACCTGAAGTTATTCGATTTTATACCACAAAACGGTTTTATATGGAATTGAAAAGTTCCCCTCAGACTTTTTCGGCCATCCATTTAAAAAACATCAAAAGATGAATAAAAACATGCTTGAATATAAAGCACTAAGCTTAAAATGTTTCGGGGAGGAAATTTTCACATTATTTTTCTATAATTCGATTGCTATAACAAGTTGAAAGTTTCCTAAGAACTATTAATTGGTGCAATGCTCATTTGGAGAACGAGCTTGCAACACAATTTGATGATTGTGGAAAATAAACGACTAGCACTAATAATGCGTTTCTTCTTCTGCTTCTTCCTGGTGGCTTTGAATCGTAGTTCGCCCCTAATGCATATAACGTGGCCATGTCTTAAGGGTGCACATTGCAGTCGCGCTTTATTTATTCGCACCCCAGCTCACTATTTCCTCTTCTTTCGATGTATAGTTTGGCAGTAGCGCGTTGGCGAATCGCTTTGATGTCGTCTATGACACGAATCCTAAGTAACAACTTTTATTGGACTCCAATATTTATAACCAAGGGCGATACCATTCTATATATTCGAATACAAGATCAAACGGAATGAACGAATCCTATTACGATACGAAAATATAATATTTATTGCATGTGGAGGAATTAAAATAGATTTGGACTTGAGTTGGATGAAGATGAATATTAGGATTAAGGAATACATATAGTAAAAGGGCATGTAGAAAAAGAACTAAAGGGTTGTAGTGACGTCTCCTGTATGGGTCATCCATCAACTATTCAGCCGTCGACAGTTCAAGGTGTCACTTACCCCACCCACGCATTAGTGTATTACTGCGGTGCTGCCAACCGTAAAGCTTTTAGCTACATAAGATAATGCACTATATACATCCTACACTATATCGCTTTTTTTTCCGTCTTATTCTTGTTCTATTAAAACATTAATAGATATATATGTACGGGGTGTCTCGATGCTTGCTATTTGATAAAAAAAATATTGCAACGCCACTGGATGGGGCGTGTCTAAGAAAACATGCGCAGTTTAAAATTTGTGTCACAATAAAATCGAAGAAGCTTTATTTTGGAACACCCCGTGTATTTTTATAGAAAGTATTTGAAGAAAATCCATAAGATAAAAAACCCTTAGAGCGCTTGTAATCCGCTGTGACGAGATAAGATAATGCGAGCAATTTTTCCAAACACCAAACAGTGGCATTATTTTAAAAAGTTTTTATATATTTCTATGTCGCGCGCTTTGAGTGGTGCAGTAAGGGTTTATGGAGAAACCATCAATAACAGGACGATCTTGACGACAAGAGCTTTAGGAAAAGACACTTTTTCTCGCTCCTTCCCGACATATGCAAGGCGGGCACGTCATGTTTTCATAGCACACGCCGAATACATATATGTAGAGAGATAGCAAAGAAAATATTCTTTTCTCATAAAAGAAGATAAGTTCGTAAACCTTTTCACAAAATGTCGCATGATGCTTTAGATCCATCTATAACCTTATTATCAATGTTTGAACAAGTCAACGTTTATCGCGTTACGATCCTATTTATGTGGAAGTTTTTTGGAGTAGGAATGTAAATGTAGGAAGTGAGGTTTTGAGAGGAAAAGATTGAGTTATTAGATTATAGAATGAGGGCTGATGCTCTTTTGAGAGTACAGAAAATTGAAATATAATTCTGTAATATTGGTAAATGGACAGTAGAGATAAAAAAAAATAATAAAAATAAAACAGTGGATGGTCCTTAGCGCCATTACTACATGTGCGATAGAAGGCCACTGCTAGTAACGTATGTAGACATATAACAAGGGTGATATTCTTATATGAGGGTCGTATTACAATGTGAGCTTTTCAAAAAGCTCTTTTAGAAAATTAATAGAAAAATGCTAAAATTTAGCACTCAATATTATAATACGAAATTATTAATCTAAATAAGGGTGGTTTATTTGGGGACACTTTTTAATGGAAAGTCTTTCAAAAAAGCTCTTTTAAAATATTATTAAAATATACAATTTTAGCACTCAATAATTTTAATTTGTTTATAAATTTAAAAATTGGTCGAAATTGTTAGTTTTTTGAATTGATGGCTGAAAGTGTGATATGTGCTGTAAAAGTATAAAATGTTCAGCAAAAGATCCCCCCCGGTTTACGCAGCGCTTCTTATCGCGCCTGGGCAGCGCTTTTGAGCCTAACTAGGCTTCAGACTGGAAGAGAGTCCTTCTTTATTCCGATCACTTCGCATTATCCTACAGTGTGCATCCTCTCTGATAACGCGTCATCTTCTTTCATCCGCATTAGCCCAACAAAATAATACATGTACATAGCGGTCTTAAAAACTGCAAACAATCATCTGATGATGTCCACCTTGAGGCTAATGAGCGTTCGTTAGTCAATTGTCTTGCTGACAATGCCGACTTGTCCTGTCCTGAATGCTAAGCAGCTCAAATTGATCAGAAGCTCTCTTTGCAACTTTTCATTATCAAATTACGTTTGGCTCAATCATGGATGGCAATGCACTGAAACTTTTCAAATATAACTTAAATTTGTTGGGCTTTTCTTTCTTCTTCTAGCAAGCAAATTTAGTTGGTGTAGCATCTGGTCGTTTATCTGAAAGTGCTCTTGAAAAATTACTCCATTTGGTCCTGCAAGATTGCAATCTGTGGCGCCATCACATTATGCTGACTGCCTGTCTCTATTTACAGCTCCATCTTTGCCATAATTTCTATAATTTTTTTATGAAAAGTTTACGTGATTTTATTTGGTTGTACGGTTGTTTTTTTCTTATCTTAATTACTTCTTTTTGATCGCCCTTTGGAGAGGAAGCAAAGAAATGTTAATTAAAATAAATGATAAAAGAAATAATTTGGTCGTGAATGCATTTGCGTGTTGTTCGGTTTTGCAAATGCGGAGGGTATATGAGGAGGAAAAACTTCATTCCATTGACCACTTGACGAATGTCTGACAGCTGACATGGTCGCGCTCTTCTCTATAGTGCGAGGGAGAAAAGGATAATTATCCAAAAGAAGATACAAGATTTATAATTCCAGTCATGATTCATCCAATTCATGTTTGGTCTGTGTCTCTCCGCCTGCTTCGTATTATTATTAAGTATATTTATAATAAACATTACGCACACATATTATAACGCAAGAAGAAAAAATTGGTTGATATTTATGTATGCATCAGTTTTATTCCGTTATTGCTAAATTAATGTGCATTTTTACATCGGAGATTACAATAAATTTTAATTGATTATTTACAAGTATTTAGATCGGAACCTTAAATTTATTGTAATTTAAAAGAAATCACCGCAAACTTAATTAATGTGCACATTCCATTTCTACTATATGGGAAGATGGAAAAGAAGTCGCTTCCCATCGGCGACGACTAATTTCGTGATATTAATTAATGTAGAATACCTGGGGTGGAATAAATGCAATGTCGGAAAATAATAGATATGTAGGCCATATGGCACAAAAGTAAAGAACAGATACAAATAATTACAGAAATAAATTTTAATGATGGCACGTTAGCGCCACAAGAAACTATTAGTCGAACGTTTTATTGCTGACCAACTGGTGACTAAAAAGTCAAGTCTAAATTAAGTAGCATGTCACAATTTATCTATTCCATACTAAAATAATACAATTTTCATGTTGCTTTGTAATAATAAGCGAAAATCATCATCTTAATTTGCTTGTGCTGGCGCATTAAGTAACAAGCCATTAATACCACAACACGTGCAAATAATAATATGGTGCTACGAAGGAAGAGCGGAATTTTTAATACACACATATTTGATAGTTTAATAAATAGATTATTGACGTCAGAATTGTGAAATTGCATGTTTATTATTTTTAGTTGCATGCCATTCGCAATATAAGCTCAATGAATGCCGTTTTCACTTGCATTTAATTCCACCCCTCTATAAATTCCAAAAATTATTGACTTTAAATCCGGTGCGAACTGAAACAACATCATTTCTAAAATCGGCCCCACGACATAAATAAATTAAATTATTTCAGTGAATCAAGCAATCATAATTCATGGTTTATAGAGCAGTTTGCAGTAAAATATTTTCTCCCCCAAAAAACAACCTCAATTTAAAAAATCGAATTTCTCCCAGACAGATAAATAAATTTCAAAAGATGTGGTGGTGTTCGCATCTGACTGACATTTGGCCCTTCCTACATCAAGCCCAATTTTCCATCGGGGGTTAATTTAACTTTTTACCATTTTCAATAAATGATAGCCAAGATGATAAATTATGAATTTTCTTTTGGATTTTCACGATCCATTGGAGCACGAATTATGCGAACTCATTCCCACTATGAGATTGCAAAGTTAAAAAGGCGTCACAATATTCGATTTTGCTTCAGCTCCTTCCGCATTTTTTGCCCTGACTGCATTAAATATGATTTATGATGGATTTTTTTCATATATTCAGCGTAAGCGATACTTTAGCATAGTGTATCAGTCACACATTTTGACAGGATCTTTATATAAATCATCATTTGATCCTGCAGGATTTGTTCACATACATGTTTGGTTGCGAGTTCAATTCATTTTTCATCAAACTGAAATTTATATATTTAAAAGGACTGCAAAAGTATCTGAAAATTGAAATCTCGGTTTGAAAGAGTTCACTTTGAAACGAGCATATGGGTCTGTCGATGGCAACAATACGGTGTAATTGGTCTCAACTTTGACCTCAGTTGATCTATAATGATGCCCGATTTTCACGGATTTTTCTATTCAATGCTCGACGTTTTTTTTTAACGATTTTTGTCAATGATCCGACTTTTTCGTGTGTTTTCTCGATTTTTTGTTGGAAAATCAGATTTGTTATTTATCTACGTGTTGTGTTGTTGTAAAGTACAAGTTTTCATGTTTCGGATAGAAAAGCGAATGAGGAAAAAAGCGACAAAAAGGAGAGAAACAGAAGGTGGTTTTGTTTATGATAAAATTGAGGCAGAAAGAACGTGCGGCCAAAGAACGATAACACAAAGAAAACAAAGTATATCATATCTTAGCAAGCCAAGTGCATGGAGGCCAATTTTCAAATTCAATTTACGTGGAACAAAAGCCCTTCTCCCACTCTTTTATCTTTTGTTTTATTCTTCTCGAACAAAATATTTTGCTAGCAAAATTCCCCAGGTTATATAAAATATTGCTGTAGCTTCCGACAAGGGAATTTCAACTTTTATAACTCCACGATCAATGCCCAAACTAGTTTTGATCAAATACATTCAATATTTATTAGTATATTGAATATCCATACGATTAATTTCCATCAGGACGACGACGAATAAATTAGAAAGGATAACTTGTTTGAAGATTTATGAAGATTGCAAATGAAGCTGAATTATTCCAATAGGAAAAGGGGGAAATGGGAAAATATATTGGCAATAGTAAAAGAAAGTAGTATTTAGGAAGTGTTCTACATATGCAGCACGAATAGTAGCGACTGGTCCAGACGAGGGTGAATCTCTCAATATCGATCAGGCAGCAGTCCAATCAAACCCTGTGCGTGACAACTCTCACTCTCTGAGCCCTTCCGCACCCCCATCATCCCCATCCGATCGCCAAAACGCACTAGGCTCCCTTTTTCCACATATATAAACGCCACCATACCACCCCCTCATAACACAAACACACTCAACTTTGCAAATGCAGATATGCACCCCCTCATATTCAAATCGACAATAATTACTTTTATTTATGTGTATGCATAGGGGTTGTTAATTTTGCTAAAAGTATTATTGATTCAACTTCATATATTCAAATCCACCCTCAAAATTAAATTGTAAAGTAGAAGCTTGGATTGGTGGAGAAGTTTAAAGCTCCTGCTAAGAAATGCACACGCGCAAAAGCTCGAAGGATATTTAAATTTACCCCATTGGTTTGGATGGATTTACATACGACAAGGGGACTGTTGCCTGTTTTTTATTGGAGCACGCACAACCCTTAATTTTAAATTTTCAACCCTTGCATGTACTTTGTGTAGATTTGTGTTTTATTGGAGCATCCCTTAGCGCATGAGTGGTAGGAATGGTGCAGAAGTTAAAACGAAAATATTTTTAGGAATAATGGATTTTGGGACTTGTAAAGGAAAAGTTCTAAAAGGAATCGTCAATGATTGCCGTGAGATCGGACCTGTGGGAGCAACGTGGTTGTGGGAAGGGTGAGGAAGGACATTAGTGCAACCCTACAGATATGCCCTCACACTGGCGGGATTTGAATGTGTATTTGCGTGCCCTTGGAGAAATCGAATTCCCATTCTCTTATCTACCGAATATTCTACAGGGCGTTTTATCTTTTAAAATGCGATAGTTCGCTACGGAATGTCTTTGGGCATTATTGCAGATGAGCGGCCAAACAAATGTCACACACATCTGGCCAGCAACCCCCACATAAAATAGCCCTCCGCTAATCTCCATAATATAGCTTTCTAATTAAATATCTTAATTGATACGGAATGGATTTGTTTTCCGTTTGGTTTTGGATGAGTAGACTGGCAGGATGTCACAAAAATAAAAGTTTCCTTGTTAATGCAAGTTTTCTGTCAGTTTGACGTATCTAAGCTTGTGACTGAAATGTTAAGAAAATTTCTCCCTTGTGAATACGCAAGCAGCTTACATAAAACAGGGGTGGGAACATTTTCTTTTCAAACTGAAAATGCATGGATCTGCACGCTTCCATACACACATGTGTCCACACATACTGTTTTTCCTACACTACACATTTTCAATGCAATTTTTCTTATTCGGAGCACGATCCGTACAAGCGATTTCCATAATAATGGATACATCATAATCCATTTTTTGGGACATAATCGAAAAAATGCAAAAGGATCAGATTAATTTCTGCATGTAGGTTAGATTGAGTCCGCCCTTGATGGCTTGTTTTTGCAATTAAAATTGTTTTTATATATTAGTATGAAATAAATTGAGATGTTTATCTTGCATTTATAAAATACAAATACAGATGGTAGGAGGAGGAGGAAAAAAGACATAGCGAGTTATAAAAGCATCGATGAAGTAGAGAATACAATGAAAACAAATTGAAAATGTAAAGCCTGGTTATACAATATTTATCTGATCTTAAAAGATGATTTAGTGCTGCGATGGCAGCATTTATAAATGCAGTTGATTTCACAAATGCAACGATAATATTGCCTTGTTATTGATACATTACCAATGCAATATGGGTATAATAATTAGTTGGCGAATGGAAGCTCAAGCTCAGCTCAGCCCAAGCATTTTCATGTTTTAATATTTTTCAAGATTTCTTCCCAGCCATTAAAATTACAAATTAAAACTGTATCATATAAATATATTCAATTTTCTATAAATAAATCGGCCAGTTTTTTGTGCATTTTATTTCAAAATGTTTATTAATGTAATGGTCGTCGTTTTAACATAAATTATATATTAATTTTAAATATTGCGAATATAAATCATTGAATATATGCATTTTGATTTGATGGTTGGCTTTCTATCCAGATTCCATCTATCCACATACAGATGTGTTGACAGGAATATTCATAAACTGGTTGTAATAAATTATAATCGCAAAAAGCGCGCGTTTACATTATTAACTAATACACACATGTAAAACGTAGAAACGGTACACTTTTTTTCGCCACAATTAAATTTAATAAGATACCATTAAAATTCAAAATTCAAATAAAACAAATTAATATAGTGACCAAGGCGGAAATGCATATTTTTATTGTTAATTAAAAAAAATCGCACTTTACAAGATCGTAAAAATTAACTAGTCGTAAAATCGCATTTAAATATTTCATAAATTTTGACCATTACTTATTCGTCTCTTACTTGCATGAAACATAATTATTGCTTTTGAAACGCAGAATATCTGAATAAACAAACAAGTTGCAAGCATCTGAAACAGAGCATTTAATGTGAATGTTCTATGTGTGATAATTACCAATTTCTTTTGTAGACTAGCATAAAATCATAAGAAAAGCGTATAAAACAAAACCACGGTGTGCGTTTAAATAACACATTAGTCTGTTGTTTTACCAACCGAAACTCAACAACCCCAACTTCCTTAATGTTGTTGTTGTTGTTTGCTTGCTTCTGCAATTTTTAGATCTGATAATAATATCCATTCAAATATTAGATATTGTTATTAGTATTATTATTATTTAAAAACACTCTGCATTCAGCAAAGCTGAACTTTGCTGGATATTTTATGAGCAATTTAAATAATTATTATCTGGGCTGGATGTGTGCTTTTTATGACTGGATGTTAATTATTTATTAATATTTTCTAACACATAAAATACTTCACTAACAACTAAATTAGTTCTTGGCAAAGTTTATATTAAATTTTGTTCGTCAATAATTAAATAATTTTGCTTGAAAAAAGCTCTCAAACCATAAGAGGAAAACGCATGAATTTTTCAAAAATCCTTTAAAAATAGAAATAAATTAAATTTTTGCTAGAATATTTAATTAAATCGGAGTTTTACGCGCGCTTTAGGAGCTTTTGATGTTTGTGTGCCTTTAAATAATTATGGCATAATAATCTGGCTGGATGTGCTTATTTTTATGGACGTAAATAATTTATAAACAATTTTGAAAGATAAAACTCTCTACATTATTCAGTTTTATTTGAGAATGTAGAGTTTTAGAAAATCCATCCGAGATAGCTGCGGCTTTCCGGAATATTAGAAACACAAGCTGGGGTTTCTTTTTACCAAGTCAATGAGGCTGCGTTTCCATCTGGAAGCCTCGAAGAGCCACACGTTTTTTTATGAGTGTTCTTTTCCTAGTAAGTAGAATATTAATATTGTTATAGTTTATTATTATTGATTGCGTAGTGTAGCTTTCACTCGAATTGAAATTCAATATACGTTGTGATGGCAAATTCTAGGCAAGGCCAATGTAAATATATATTTTTCAGGTTATCCTGATTGTGTCTGTGGTGGATGACGACGATGGCAGGACGAGGACGACGTACAACGCCCAGTTCGACTAATGAATTGAAAGTCCATGTTCCGGCAAAAGCAACAATGTCAACATACATTGGGGGTGAACATACATATACACACACAATTCAATCCCGGGACTGATTGGCTTGTTCTTCTGTTCAACTTTCAAACATCATTGACAACGTTTGTCTTTGAAGTTTACTTTAAGACCTGATAACAATGACGGGAATTTCAAATTTACAACTTGGATTTTTTTCTAGAAGTATTTAGTTTTTGAGGGAAAGAAGGCAATTGGATTAAAGAATGTCCATGGAATTGAGTTGGAATTTGATTTGAACCGAGTACAAAGTCTTTTTGAGAATGATAATTAATTAAATTCTTTGTGTATTGCTGGGATTTCGCTTTCGAGCTAATCAATTACAGCTAAACATTTCATAACTAATCGAAAATCTGCCTGGATTAATTAATTGTGATTAAATATTTTATTTGTATACGACTCATAAAGTTTTTCGCATTCGCTGTTTTTTATTTCTCCTAAAAAAGGAAATGGATACGAAAAAAAATTGTGAGACAATTGGATGCACAATCGGAATAAAAAATTGAGATCAGCGTGAGAATCAAAATCGATACGCACCATAGAATCCTATTAATTTATTAGATTATTTAACCGGATTTGTACCCGGATTAGTGATTTCAATTGTTTGACACTTTTTATTCCAAAAAACAATTGATAAAAAATTCTTTTGATTTATTAAGTTTTCTTTAGAATGTGCAATGATGATGCTACTTAAATATTATTGTGATTACAGTTGCTTTTCGGAATTAGATATAATTATGTAAAATATATTAGCGTACTATTACATACATAATACAGAATAAGATTCGTATAGTTAGGCGGCATTATAAAAAGAAAATTATTTAATGAACCGTATAGCGTTTTTTTTTGTTTCTCACGAAAGCTACTTTACATTTTCATGGTTGATACAACTACATTTATACTGTTTTTATCTTTAATTTAAAGATTACTTGAAATTGAATTACAAGAAACAAGGAATTGTAAATTAGATTTTGTTAGACGCTAATGCCATACGCGAATAATTTCGAAATTAATCAATCAATTCGATATTTTTTCGACGAACTCAATTATTTATCTCTACGTGCATGCATAAATTGATCGAATATTTTTACATATTATTTAAAACCTTTTTGCAGGACATATCAAATTGTTACAATATTAAATTAAAAACCAGACTAACAAAAATTGTATAACCGTTTTGAACAGGAAAAACTTTTATTGTCACGTAATTTATTTAGAGCTGAATCGTTTTACAATAAGGCGAAAAAAAACTATGAATGAGTTTAAAAACGATGACTTGGTAATAATAATAGTCGTTTAATCGTGCATTTTAAATTATTTCGATTTGGTTTTTGAGCATAGAATTCTGATACATCTTACCTTTTGTCATTTCATTTTCGTTCTTTAACATCATTGAATTAAATCCTTTATTCATGCCGTTTAAGCAGCAAATCGCTTTGTGGTTTTCGGAATAATTAATTTATTACAGAGAATAGGGGCTATCAAATTATCTTGCTGATTAAGATCTAATCTGACTAACCACTATAAAATATATGCTAATAAGATGTTAGACCAAAAAGTAGAGGATTTTGTTATAATTAAAATATTTGGACACGTGAAAAAAATTATAAATTTACAATTTTCTATTGTTATCTCAAAAATATTTCACTGCATGCTAAATTTTAATTCGCCGGTGATAATTTGCTTCCCAAAATGTTATGGAACCAAATTAAAGCTTGAATTATTTTGCCATTTCTATTCGTTTTTTGTTTCTCGTATTCCTGAATTTACATATTACGAAAGACACATAAATAACCAACATATTTCAACAAACGTAGTACCTTCTGAAAAACTGGAAGCATTTTAGTATAATTTAACTGTCAAGATGGGGTTGTATAAAATTTACATAACACTTGTTATTCTCGCCTTTCGTCAACTCGACACAAGATAACCTCAGTGAACTGTCTTTTTGATTTCGGTAGATATTTGTGAAAAACCGCTTTTGATCTGCGTATTCAAAAAGGTCCCGAAATTTCTAATTGGCACCAACTTTCATCTTATTGTTTAATTTTAAATGATTGGCCAAAAAGCATTTAGATTACGCTGGAATAGCTAAGTTTTTAAATATTCAGTAAAGACCAAAAGTACTTAAGTCACGTATTTGGTGCCAGTTCCGAAACAATCAGTACCTAAATCGTAGCTTTGAAGTTACCGGTGTAGCGAGATGCTTTTTATATAGACCATGTTTACATGTTTACAACATAATTTCCCTATGTGAGGTGCATACATTTAAACCACGAAATTGAAACGATCTTTCCCATAGCGAGTGTTTATGATTGCATAAATGTCTGCACCTCGTAATTCACATTGAAAGTGGAACGGAAAAAAATCCGTAGGATCATAAAACAAAATTCAATATAGATAGTAAATTAAATTTAATGGGCGACAAACAAATGAAGTCATCAATATTGAAGTTACTAAGTAAAAGCAACCACTCTGCATGTTTTTAGTTGCATTTTAATTCAGTGCGCTCATAAAAGTCTGAAATAAACCAGACAATTTTTATTGCTGATTTTTCACTCACGTAAAGTATCCGTTTCTGAATACATTGTAACTTCTATTAGATTAAATTTCGTTCTGCCTTATTTATTTATACAATTTGATTGTGATACAGTTATTATTCTAAAGATTACCGCGAGTAGTTTCCATACAAATCTCGAGATGATTGTGGAATTAAATTTTGAGCGGTTCGAATCTCAATAATACCGAATACCACCCAAACACAAAAAAGGCAATCAAATGAAGGAAATACGTGCGTCTTGTGTCGCAATTGAACAAAAGTGAATATACAAATACATAAGAATAAATAATACGAATTAAATTGTCCAAATCGAATAGAAAAGTGTTGTAAAAATTTGTGGGAACATAATTCTGTAATGTGTTTCGTTTAAATCCGAATGGAGAGCCATTCGATTCGTAGCCACTTTATCATTTATTGTTGCAATGCGTTGTTTTATTTGAGCGCTTGTAGTTTGATTCGTTACAATAAATTATCTTGTTATTATTTCGTGTTGGTTTTTTGGGTTCCGTTCGAATAAAAGAATATGAACCAGGTGCGATCTCGTTGTTAATATGTGAATTTTAATATGCAGACACTGAATGAATTATTCACCTTGCACGAATTCAATTACTGCATTTTCGTATAAGTTAGATTATTAATGTTTGGTTTTACCCTTTTATCGTAAGGGGTTGAATAATCGAAATGTGGCACTATTAATAATTTCTATATGCATGATACGAATTATAATTGTGAAGGGTGCAGAATGTCCTTGGCTTTCTAGTCCAAGGAAATTTTTGCCTGAAAAAGCTCTGCTCCTTATATTATTACTTATTATTATAAATAATTATACTTTTAGTCAATTAATATATTACCGTCGAAGGTCTCAAAAATAATTAATATAATTTTCAGCAGTTTTCTTTTCTCATAATTAAATAATGTCAAGCATAATGAATACACATATAAATGCAATATGCACCACATGTCACGTTGCATTTTTGCCGCTAATAAATGAATGCATTTTTCCGAGATAAGATGAAATAATAAAAATGTTTACATATTGTATAAAGGAATACATAATTATTGATTACTGAAGGCTGACAAAAAAAAAAAAAAAAAAAAACTAGTAATTGTACGTTATCCGTATAAGTCGTTCTTTGTGAAATGCAGCAGATGTAATGAATTAGGTAAGCCTGACAGTTATAGTGGTCGACTTCTGAGAATATGAGAATCTCATCGTGTTCATCACTTCTTTTATTGTCTGAATATTTGCATTTGTTTGCATATTCTAGTAACATTTATTTTTACTGTTACGCAAACATCCTGAGTCTATATTTGCAGGAGCAAAACCAGTTAGACTTTGTCTGCTTATGGACTGATTTGATTGAAAATCCGTTTTTGCTGAAAAACGCTCGATTGGTGCGAGAAATTGTTGGGGAGTTGCATAAAGCAAGCGAAAACTTTGCGTTTTGATGTGATTCTCGCGTTCTTTTATTTATAAATGCAGCCATACTTCTGCGTAGCCAAGGCAACCGAATTCAGCAAGTTCCGCTATTTGTCATTTTTGGATGCTGTTTTTGCTGTGCGCATATTTTCTCTCCACACACACACACAAATCCACTTTTATATAAACATATAGAGAGAAAAAGTTTTTCGGGACACATTTCCTTCGAGCTCTTTCTCTCTGTTGAGTGCCATCAGAATGAACTTGAATCATAAATCTCTTAGCATATTTTCAACTAGTTTCCACTACGATTTATTATTTATTTTCCCGTTTTTTAATGAAAAAATTAGCGAATCGGTTTGTGAAGCGAAAATCGACTTGGCACTGGATCAACATAATATAAATCAAACTTTTGTTTTTCAGCTTCGGAGCTTATAATATTTTCTTCGCGATGGAACCGGCAAAAAACGCAGCCGTTTCTAAACATGTCGGAAACGATGTTTTGATTTAGGGCTTATTTCTGTTTGTGGATCGAGCGATTTTTGGCAATGTGTGTCTGGCTGGATGTGTGTGTATGTCCGAAATCTGTACGCATCCTTCGAATTCGGTTTCCGCTCTTTTTGATTTACGGTTGCGAACCATTCACGAGCGCGCTCCGCTCAGTTATTGTTATAGTTTATTGTTTTATTTTTGTCGTTTGTTATATATGTTTGTAAGTGTGTATTATGATTGGGTCATAAAATTCACATCGTGGTGTGCATTGCATTTCATTTGAGTAATGTAAACACGTTAAATACAAAGTAGCAATCTTAGAACTAAATTGATTTGGAAAATGTATGGATTTTAGGATGAAAGAGTGAATTGTTTCACAATATGGTTTAAAGGTCTCAAAGTGTAAATGCATTTTCACTCTTCTGGTAACGGAATTTTGAGCAATTTCGTGAAGAATGGGGATGAAGGATAAAGAAATTAGTGTAAACCATTTTCTTTTCCTGAAAAATTCAGCAAGCTGCATCTGCAACTTGCTGACTAAGTAGTTTTACTGAAACATACGTTTTTTGTAGAATTTTATATATTAAGTACGTGACGTAGCGCTCAAGATTCGTCCATTAATTTTGTAATTTATTTTCTACGAACTAACTTTTGGCATTTTTGGTAAAAATAAAACCCCTAGATTCAAATCTAGGGACTTGAAGCTCCAAAAGCGCCAAAGTTTGAACGACAGGGCCGGACTAAGTCCAATTTTTAATATAAATTTTACATTTTTATTTAAAAAATATTTTTTTCTTGGACTATAATTCAGTTTTTAGTAAAATAGTTTCCTAAATAGTATATAATATTTGATCCTTGATCTACTTTATGTCCTTTTTGGCTTCTACTCCTTTGGTAGTATCAATTTTGTCTTGCGCAACTTTTGTTACACTTACATTATCACAATTTGCATACTTTCTAAATATATAACTCTAATCTATAAATAGTATAATTTCAATGACATTAACCTGCACGTGTCATAGATTATCCGTTTTTGATCCACACTTCTATGTAGGATATATTAAGGTAGCGTGGCCGAGCGGTCTAAGGCGCTGGTTTAAGGCACCAGTCTCCTCGGAGGCGTGGGTTCGAATCCCACCGCTGCCATAACATTTTTTTGAATCATCATTATTTAAAATCCTTTTTATATTACAAAGCAACCAATTAATATAAATGACATTTTTTTTAATGATGAGGAAGACATTTGATTGATTAAGATTTTGAACGAATAATAAAATAATGACATTGGCTATAATAGAATGGAATAAAATTGTGGAGAGAAAGGAGCATAAATAGTGATATTACGTCTATAAAAGTTTATGAATGAATATGCGTTGATTCATGTCTAGATACGCCACACAGAACGTGGGAACATCTGATAAAATGTTGGCAAGGTAATCGTGATCCGTTTAAACCATTGTAAATTAAACAACGTTTATTTTTTTTAGCGGTGTATCAGCAATTAGAGACAAACGTTACATTTTCCAACTTGTTACTTGCTCCTTTTTTTTTTCTCTTTCCAGCCAACGTCGTATATGTAAGAAAATCTCACTCCAGTTCTTCGCTCTTTATGTAATAATGTTTTATTCTTTCACGTAGAAGGAAACGTAATGAGTGGGTTTCGATCGATTTTTTGCAATCAATGTTATTTATTTTATATTTATTCGCAGTGAAATTGTCATCAATGTTAATTGCTGATAATGGGTTGTTTCAATGATTCTTTATAGATATACACATCTAATGCATTACTGTTTCGTTTTTATATATCCTGATGCATTTCAATGCAACGTTTCTATTTATGTAAACTGCATTCTCTTTTATTTTTATGTGCATATTTTTAAATCTATCAGATTTATTTTATCGCTTTTCTTCTTCTCGGAAAAATTACAATCGCACCACATTTTTTTCACATCACCAATCATTTTGCTATCCACATTTTTATCGCCAATCATAAATATATCCCAATGGCTTCTAATGACTCGTCTATACTGAATTTTAATTGCCTCGTTATGAATAACGAGAAAAGTTCAAGTTTCTGCATAGATATCTTTCAGGCTAAAAATATAATTATTGTTGTAGAAGATAGACTTCACAATAATTGTAATTGATAATTTATGGATTGGAGTGCAAAGCGAAATAATTGCTACCTAATCAAATATTTAAATTTGCACACCACGCATATAATAATAATAAATAGCTAAGCCACACCTTTTGAAAGCTCATATGCACATAGCTTTAGGTGTAACACAGATATGCGGTTTGGTAAAGCTTGATATTAGTGTAGAGATTACAAGAACATATGTAAAAGTAATAAATATTTTTCAAGTTGCAAATTGAAAATGAATAATACAATAAATAAGGGAGCAGTCATAATAAATCTTCAATAGTTCCTGGTATGATTATACCATCAATAATAATTATACAATTATAGAAGAATGGCATAAATAATTGTACCCGTATATGCAAATAAACATACTTAGAATGACAAGTTAAGTAGCCAGCAATAACTGTTTGACTACTGTACTAACAAAATGCATTAATTTATGTTAATTTATACGTCTGCCTTCTTCAATAATATAAATTAAAATTTACGATATCTGTAATTATGTGGACGCAGGATGGAAAAAAATGCGAGGAAAGAGCGATCGATGTGAAAATCGATAAAGGCATCCAATATATTTTATTAATATCAATATCTGAACTTTTCAGATATATTTGGAATCGAAAAAAGCGGCTTGATATTCAACAGTCGTTTTACAGATGTATGTAATTGTATAATTCGCTTCATTATAATTACAATGGATGTCTGCGCAAAAAGTTGTTGAATGATAAGTAGAATAATATTATAAACTCAATGAACTTATATATATTTTTCTCTCTTATCTTCGTATATTTGAAATAAGACGAAAAAATCGTACTTTCAATATTAACTATAAATATCAACCAGCCAGCACACTTTATTAATATTAATTTGCAATAATTATATTAATTATTATATTACAAGATTTTGCAATTCCAAATACCGTTTTTAATTAATATTATTTATAATTTCTTCATCTCACGAAGAATGCAACAAACTATTTTACATCAAATAATTAAAAGCCTACAGGAAATTTGTTGACAAATTAATGAAAGAATGGTTAGTTTTAATGAATAGACAGTATAAAAACAATTCCACAAAACAAGGTGCAAATTAAATTAAAGAATGCAACTGGTTTTTGTATCGCCAAAAGAACGACGAAACGAAAAATGCATACAATATGAAACCGTCATTCAAATGAAGCAAAATATTCGCGAGCAAAAAGCGCGTCTCAGCATCACCACCAGGTCCAGCTCTCGCAGATAATTGATTTTTTGTGAGAGCATATTTGCTGATGGCTCGTTACTCCATATTGGTAATTAAGTAGGTAGGATTTCCATGTTGAATAATAATTATGGTTAATTAGCGAGGAGGTGATACCTGCGGTCGACAAAGCCCGCGCGGTCTTCTCTTCCTCTGCTTGATGTCGTATTCTGCCTATATGTATACCGTGTGTTGTTTTTGCTCACTGTCTAGTGGCCCTGTCACCTATCAATCAGAGGTAGCGCGACCGCTTTTTGTCAACCCTTCATACCGGACGCTAGTTTCAAGTCTGCCTTTCGGCATCAGTTTAGGAATATTTAAAATAGCCGCGCTTAATATGCCTCCTCCTTTCAAACATGAATACGAATTTATTTATTTATAATTAAATGAATCATAATTATGGCTCGTATGTGGAGTGGATTAGATGATAAAAGAAGAAGAGCATAAAGTTCATGATCGTGCTTTGAGGTGGACCACCCGAGCGCCCTGTGTAATTAAAACTCGATACTATATTTACGGACTAACCTGCTCGTATATATAATCAGTATATGTAAATCGTGGCCACGAACGCGAACCATATTTATTAATCCAATATTGACGACGTTATATTTAAATTATATACCCCGTCTTTAGGTATTGTACCAAGCGACTATGCAAGACTTATTATTATACTCAGCTAATTATTGACCACATCCTTAGCTTAATATAAATATTACTCTTCGATGATGTTTCGAATCTTCTTCTATACTTGCAATTACTTTTATTATGGTGGACATTCATTTTCAAGCTTATTTATTAACTTGTCTAGGAATAGAAAGGATGCAGATTATTGATAAGTTTTGTGAAAGGATTTAATTTAAAATTAAATCGCATCGAAAAGCGACTTAATTTAAGTTAATTTAAAATAAATCGGTGCACAATAACTCTTTGGCGAAGACAAGGAAAGGAGAAAAAAAATATGGACAAAAAGCAATTGTCGTATATATATTTTTTCGGAGTTTTTTCAAGTGTAACGTTTATGATCTGGTTGAATTTTTTGTCGCAAAAGTCGTCCATCGAACTTTTATAATTGCATCGTAATGTATTCGATTTGAAATAAAAATGAGTTCTGCAAAACTCGCCGGCTTGATCGTTACAAAATAAATCCAATGTACTTATTTCTTGTACAATTGAATGACTGGCCGTGTGGTGGTTTTCGTATGGCATCCTCTTCTCTCCTGCGTGTCACATTTGCGGAGGCTGTGTGTGTTTTGCTTCAATATCGTCGAGAATCCATCAGTTCGTCCTTGTCGGTTGCATTGTTTTGCCGGCACAATTGAAAAAGTGACTCTCGAATGCGTACATACATATAAATTATTTAAATGTTGGTAGATATGTATGCAAGTCGCTCAAAGAAGACCGCCACTCCACAAAAACTGGCGTACACTCTCTGCTATAATTTGCAATCGTCTGCCTATTGTGTACTTTTCATAACGATTTTTTTACTCGACTTCGACATTCCCTGCAAAAATGAATATCAAATCGGAGTCTGGCATACAGATCATTGTCTCTTCAAATACAACTGATCTTCTTCAGATGCAATCCAGATACATTCTTCATTTTTAATACACAACCGTATTTATTTTATTTATTAATTGCTTCAGTTTTACTTTAAGTTCTCCAATATTTAAATAATTTACGAATTTTTTCGTAATGAATCAAATTAAAAAATTCTCTTTGCATATTTGTGATTGAAGAGGAATAAAACGTTGCATACATCATTCAAGTCCATTTACCTCAATTAAAATAAAATTATTCTTATTAAGAATCGAGATGCATGCGTTTGATATACCGACAATTTTAATTTTTGATAAATATCTCTTTATTAAGCGTGTCTGGAATATTGTTGCTTTTCCCATACGTAATTTAAATGAATTAATTGTCAGAAATCGTTTTGTCTTAGAATATAAAAATAAAACGTGTAATAGCAAATGGTTAGAGTGGAGAGAAGAAAAAAAGGAGAGGAGAGACAATCTAGTCGCAGTTTCTTGCAGCCTGATTGTGTATTTATTAGATTTGTGCTTCAATATAAACGTTAATCAGCGTATTTAAAATGCAAGAGCTGTACTGTAAGGACAATGACGTTGATAAGTAGTGCTGATAAATGACCTGGTCGACACTAACAATACTTCAGAGCCTTTCATTACGACTTTTAATCTCAACTATATACACCGGTGCTATTTTTATGCCATATAGACAGAAAAAGAATGCCAAAGCTGTAAAACAATAATTATATTTCAAATTCTTCTTCGACTTTCCTGTAGTTGTAGTTATCTATTCCCAATAGAGAGCGGCGCGAAATAAATTCAACTGCAGATTAATTTATTTTAGAAAAGATCTATGTTTGCCCATTAGTAGTCGTCGAACGACGAGAGAAGAGGCGAGAAATTAAGGCTGCCCTCTGCAACTTGAAATAACGCGGGAAATAATGAGTTCCGGACGTGACGTCATTATAACCGGAACCTGTTATTTATGTCTTCTTATTTTCATCTTGCTCTGGGTGGAAACTTAACACGCTGCTCAGGTTCTCATGTATGTACTTAAATGGAATAACTTTTCCTCCCAAAGTGGAGAGTATTAACTCATATCACACCAGCAGAATTCTTAAACGTGCATCATTTTTCCTGCAGCAATTAAAATGCGCATGTCCAAAATTTGACATAAGAAACGTCAAATAGAACACGTGCATGCGCAAATAGTAGGAACCAACTAAATTGGGCGTCAGAATCGGAATATCTAAGCAGGATAGTGGAGATGAAAGGCTGCGATTGCTGGTAGCAGCTACTTGATATACAGGGGAAGCCCCCATGCATATACATTTTAACGGCAGTGTAAAATCGAAGTTTTGAAGAGTGTGTGAGTTGCTTCTCGCACTTGCAGGAAAGAGCGTAGGAGGTTCGATGGGGCCAATAGCGACCGATATGCAAAGTGGGCGTGGAGAGCTTTCACCGTGAAATGTTCAAGCTTCGCCTTTTATTATCGATATCACTTTTATCAGAATGACAGGCGTTTTTTATTGGTCAGATTGCACGTGCAAATATATATTCCGTCGATAAAATCTTATGGTGCCCAGTCTTAAGTGTGACAACACCTTATTTTTCTCTTTTGTATCGCTCTTTGAATTAATCAATCATTAAGTGGCTCTCCTTGGAATTTAATTGTTTGATTATTAGAATATGTTGACAAGTTGCTTGCAATGAGCAAAAATTACGTTAATTTTTAATTAGCGCGTTTAATAGCTATTTATGCAACCAGTTAGGAAATGCATTTTTTTGTGTAACGAGCGGATTTCTGCGGGACGAGCGCAGCGAGTTCTGCAAAATAACGCGAGTTACACAAAATAGCATTTCCTAACATGTTGCATACAAGATTTTTTCTAATTTTTACAAGAACCTTCTCAAAAAAGAGTTTTTTAAACTTATGATATTAATAATTTAGTGAATTTTATCAAAACAAGTAGGCTTTATTCGGAACTTTTCATCACCAGTTGTGAAATATTTTTCATTACATCACCAGTTGCGTAAAATGTGCCGTTTGCCAACTACAATCGATTTTGAAAAGTCACATTTTACATGCCAAAATTAGAAAAAATAATTTTATTTAGATAGTACATTAAGAGAGGGCGCAATCGGATTTGCAATTGAAAACATAGATGTCGCTTTAGCGACACAATTGACAATTTTCTATTTGGCAATTTTCCATCAATAAGATCCGACTTTAATAAAAATATGCTTTTGATTGCAATTGTTTGAAATCTACGCACTTTTTACTCCTGCTGCTTCCAAAGCTTCTTCCTTCGAAAGAAGCTTTAGTTTTCATAATAATTTGTGTTGTTAGCCAAGTTTCCTGAATAAACTGAATTGCATCATTATTGATTTCAGTGATAGTTGTTTTTGTTTTCTAAGAAGGGCCTGACCTTACTTAATAGTGTCTCCGTCAGGGATTCTCTGTAACGTTATTTACTGGAAGTTTCTCACATTTAATTGCAATAAAGAAGACGGAAAAAAAATATGCAGGCATAGACGAGGAATTAATTTGTATTACTGCAAAATTATTTATATAAAAGCCCATTAATATGTCATCGTTTCGTGCATGCGTTGCTATTATAAGTAACAAACATGTTTATTTTTATGAATATGGTTTCTGTGAATTTTAAACAAATAAAATTTAATATACATGCCGATAGATTATTTGAAATTATTTACGCAATTCCGAGTAGTTGTAACCGTTTTGCAATTAAATTCATAAAAATAAGCGATTCATCGAAATCGATGAGAGAGGATTAATAAATTGGATTGCGAATGAATAAATCAGCGATAATGTTTAAAAATAAGCAGATGACATTTAAAAGTAAAAGAACATCTCGGAAGAATATTTATGTATATAACAGTTCATATTAATGAGACTAAAAAATTAAATTTATTACTATACACAAAACAGGATTCGAAACATTTTCTTTACAAGGAACAGACAAGTCCGTCATCATCATCATATTTGCAGCAAATCAAACTTGTCTTATTTTTGAATTAAACTTTTATTATTAATATTACAGTTGCTTTTTGAGAAATTAATTAGAACATAAAATTTTGCTCGTCATATTCCTAATTGTTTGCATCGAAATTTCCTTCGTAGTGGTTTTAAATTATTTTTTGTAAATTAATGAAATTCAAAAATGGTTTCTAAACATGAATTATTTGTTTAATTTATGCAATGACCAATGATTCTTCTAGGCATGCACACATCATTTTAGAATTCTTGTGTATAAATTCGTATATTAATTACGCCTATAAAATTACCCATGTATTTTCCATTCGTAGTTAATTGAATTTTAGATTATACATCACATAGATATAGCTTTCATATAAGTACATAAAAATAAATTATTATGTACTGAATTTAATCATATATGTTTTTGCTCCTATTATGTCGTTGCTTTAATTGGAGCATGGATAACGAATATAAATAAATTATTTAATTTTATGATATTCCATTTATTAATGTCTATCTTTTTTGGTTAATTATGCTTAAATACAGATTTGTTTAACAAGTAAGAAAACATGTTTATGCATGTAACAATAGCATGAGGAAACACAATCCAACTAGCAATTATTTCTTTTAAACAATCTGTTATCTTAAATTATTTATCTATCATATTCTAGCGGCAGGAGTTTTATTTAATTAATAAGTGTGCGTATATTATTTAAAAAAGCCATTTATCATATTTTTATTTAAAAAAAATCGTAAATAAGCGAGCGTAAATAGTTTAATATTTATATATGGATGCATATGAATGGAAAATTAATAGAATATTAGATTAAATTAAATTATGACTTCAATGATTAGTATATGGATCAAAAACCTCCATAAATTTAATTATAAAAATACTATCTGCATTATATAAAAAAATCCTTAATTAATAAATTAGATAATTAGTAGTTTATAATTAAAATATAGACGTAATAAATTTAATTTCGAGCCGATCATCACCAATTTACTTATTTGGTAATTGACCACTTACCGCACCATAATTGAATTAGTTAGGTACAGAAATATAAATATATATATATATATATTCTATAAATGTATAATTGGAAAATTGATTAAATAATTGTCATTGAGCTAATAATACGGTTAATTAAATACTCGACATCTGCTTTACAAATATAAATTGAATTAATTAATTAATGTCAGACTAGTTATTATTATCCTCATGATTCTCGTGCGTTTTCTCACCTTTATTACTATTATTGTTTACATTTGTAACTATGTAATTTTTTGCAATTAATTCTATCGTCAAATTAAATTTGCTAAAATCTGTATTTTGGTTTGCACTTTAGGAGATTTGTTTTAGAGCTTTTAATTTAATTTTTTTTCTACAATTCTTATATGGTTAAAACTGATCCGATAAATCAAAATAGTTTGAATGTGTTCGTGGTAACTCTATATAAAGAGGTAAAATTGAAGTTTTTGCGATTGATATATAAAGCAGTCGAACCTTTTAGTCTAATGTACAATGTCCAAATATACAAGTAAATAATCTAATCGAATGCCGAATTGAGAAGAGATGAAAGAAATGATTAGGTCGGTTTAATTAATTAGTTAGGCTGTATATGTATGAGATTCCAGAAGAAAAAACGAAGTGGAAGAAGTCTAAATTAGTAAAATAGCTGTTATACATGGTGTAGCTAACTAATAACAGTTTATTAACCTCGATCTATGTGTAATGGTAAACATTTGTAAACAATATGTCTTTAACATATAGAGAGAAGTGGATCAGTCATTGATCAAACTTGCTATAATAAGAGAAAACACATCGACTCCTATCTATAGGAATGCTATAACAAGAATATACCAAATAAAGGAGGCAAGTAAAAAAACTTTTTAAGGAGATAAGACTCCTACATCTCTTCTGCTGATGATCATCATTACATCCGTTATCCAAAGTTGTCACTCACATTGCTATATTATAAATGTAGTCGCACTCTGATAGAGCCAAAGCATTAACATTGAAGGAAGTTTCGTTATTTATGGATTATTTGAACTTTGCCAAACGTAGACATAGCTGCAACACATCAGGATCTTATAAGGATCTGTGTGTATGCCACTCAGGAAAAACACCAACCAACGATAATAATAGAAATGCGTCTGGAAATGGTAAAAATAACCATCATCCGACACTGGTTCTATTTAAATTCTGAGCGTGCCAGCATAACAGCTTTTCCGGCCTAGGCAGGAAAACATATTTTATCTGCCTAGGCACTTCTGTCAAAATTTTATTCAAATGAACGCTAAGTAAGAAAAACAGCGAAGAAGAATTGACATGTAGCATTTGCAGTTGTACGAATAGTTATTACAAGAGGAAGGAATGTCACGATGCAAGAATTCTTCATTTCTTGTTGCAGATATAAATTAATACTCCATATATCGGTGCCTGTCACTCATTCCATCATATTAAAGAAATTCTTTTTCCTGGATGGACATATTGTTTACGAGTCTATTTCGAAAATTTTTCACCAGCACTCACTTTTTCTGCTTCGTTATATTTTTTCCTGCCCTTTCGGTTCAAGTAAACGAATCAGCGCAAAAAATGCCTACAAACTGGACGTGCTAAATTTAAACGCATTTATAAAGTATAGTCTTTTCAGAAAGTTGCTTGCTGTGATAGGACGCACTGACAACTACTTGATTTATTTCAATTAATGGAAATATTCACCTGTGTGTTTATACTGACTACTTTTTGCAGCGAAACCGTCGAAGGCATTAAACCAGAAAAATGCAGGCATTTGCTATGAACGCAGAGCAAAATGTGCACTTTGAGTTTTCTAGCTAGTTATTTTTTTTCTTTCATCTCTGATGGTAAATTCAAAATAGGAAATTTACACGAATTGTTGGACAACCTCATAAATTAATTTAATTATTTTTATCTACGTAGATGAACATAGTAGATAAAGCCCGTATTAGAATTTAACATTTGTAGTTAATACTATGCAGACTGCTGTGAAATTAAGTGAATAGATTAATTAATTTTCCAAAAAGTTGAGAGGAATATTGCACACAAACTTTTGTTATAAGGGTGTTGTTTCGACTTAGCAGGGATCAATTACGATCGTTTGATGCCTGCACCCTTATATGCAATGACATATGCCTAGAAATGGATTATAACAAAACTTTCATCTAATATGTGTAATAAAAAGTTGCAATAATTATAAATGACATATGACAATTACTAGTCAATTATTCTTAATCAAATGGATTAAGAACTGCATGATTCGACTCTATATCGACTTTCAAACTTTTTTTATACGCGCTGCTAATAATGGACTTTTATAGATTATGACCTTTTATTTCATTAAGTAATCACGAAGTTATTTTTTTGAAGTAAAGCAGGTTTTTCAAAATGTTGGCAGAATTAAATTTTTTCATATTTTAAAAGGATAATTTTACAACTTATTGATGATAATATCGTTTTGCATTCCTAAAGTTCTCGATTGATTATTTCATCTCGAAAGACAAAGCCTGGCAGCAGTACAGCAGGATGTTGGAGTAGTATTACTGTAATTGCTGAAAAGGTATGCAGTAGCCGGCTTACACGTAGAATAATATAAGTTCCTAAAGACTAGTTTATCTGCATCATTTGGTAGAAAACATTCATTTTAATTGCATCAAATATCCAGTGACAGTGTATGTAGAAGCGTTGGAATGATTTTTGAAATCATAAAATGCGGCAACAGTTGCACGCTGAAAAACGAACAACACAACAACCAGTAGATAATTGTATGGGATTTAATTCATGCTTCTATGTAGAGAAATAAACATATTTAATTGTTGCAAAATTCATTAGGAATTAAAATTCCAATCGTTAAATTTAACTACATTTTTGCAGCGGGAATAATGATGTAGCAAAATAATATACATACTTAATTGCGAATTACGGAAAGTTTATGAAAGGTTTATGAATTTGGCTTGGAATTAAATTAGATTAGTGCAAGAAGAAAAGTGAACATATTCTGATGTAACTGTGAGAAATTCATTAGACATTAAGCATTGAACGGAAACAATAAACACATCAGACGTAGATGGTATTGTGTGGACAAACAAGGCCAGAACAACGGCAAGCAGCAGCAGGAGTAGCAAATGCAAAGACTGCTGCAGCACTGCACCGCAGGATCGGAACAAGAAGCAGGAGCAGCAGCCGACTTATCTTAAGATATGTGCAATGCTAAGCAGAGTACTACGTGGCTAGCATATGCACAAACAAATAAACTTAGCCACTCCTTCGACTCGATTCCATTGGTTGATTTCCTGCTGCTTGATGGCATTAAACATTGCACAGACGATTGGTTAAGTAATATAAAAATTCAAATTTAATATACGAAGGCTTGCTTGATGTGGTATAAGCTTGCCTCTCTTTGTCCTGCCTGGACCACTCTCCAGTTGCTGGTTTATTACGCACCGCTATAAACTGTATGCCCTCCTGAGACGTTCAAAGCTATAAAACCATTCACTTATTGTTTTCTGCGTTAATTACATCCCCGGCTCTTTAACTGCATTGCATTGCCTAGCCTAAGCTAGAAGAGTATGTAGCAGGACGAATAAAACATTTAATTCGGTTCTGCGCTTTATTAGTCCGGAGATATTATATTGCCTTTTTCAACATGCTTACAAGTAGTTTATGGCAGATGCCTCACTTTCGGGGATTTTTATATTAATATTCTAATTTTTCAAATAATAGCAAATAATTAATTAAAATTAATATACGTCGATAAAATAAGATAAATCGATAAAATCTCTACGAGCTTTTAGGGTGTTATAAAAGTTGGACGATAAAAGAGTTGAATGCAATCGAATGCAATAACACTTAAAAAATAGTGTGTTGATTATAAATTAGATTCAATATAATTGTAATCCTCAATAAAAAATATTGCATTTATTTCTGCCAACAAAATGAAAAATACAGTAAATATTTTATTATCTACTATGTATTTATATTTAATTATTAGTTTTTATAGTGGTATATAATAATTAAGTTAGCATTAATGCATGTACTTAATGATGATTGTGGAAATGCGGAAACAACCTTAATTATTTAAGAAGATTTTAATTACAAAATTTCTATTTTTTTACATTAAAATAGATTAATAAATTAAATAATATATTTTTTGTATTGAATATAATAGAACAAACGGATTTTCTCGTCAATGTATTTCAGCAAAATGAAACAAATTAAATTGCAATCAAGGAAAATGCGAAAAAACTAATTTAAATTTTTCCCATTATATAAGAGACTATATGTCGATAAACATCTAACGCATGTTTTCTTGTGGTGCAGATGCCTTTTAATTCAAAGTGCGAATTGCATTTGTTAAAGATATAATTAAATAATGATGGTTTTTAGGACATTAGCACTAATTATGGATAATCAGAACTGTGGAAGCGGAAAATTATTCATAACTATACATATAGCTATGAGCATTCTAAGTAATGAAGATTGATGCTGCTCACTCGAGAATAACATCTCTGATCTCATGTTGCTATATTAGCAAAACAAACAATCTATGTGTACATAAGCACGACATTAACTTTTTTATTCACAAACATAATCATCCAGCTTCCTGCAGGATCATTTTAGTATTACACTTTAAAATCCTTCAATTTATAAAACCATAGATTGAATATAATTGGGCCAATTAGTTGTTCGTATGCAAAAAAGATGAGCTGGTTTTTTGCATGTAAGAGGAATATTTATCTGTAGAGAGGTATAGCGAATATAAAGTTCACAGGAGTTGAGTCTGATATGCGCCTTGCTACCCGCCCGCAACCGTGATCCAAAACTGTTCACATAATTATAGGAGTCTGCTATAATAATATTACAAGAAACCAGCCAGATTGTTGCAGGAAAACGTTGAAAACGAATGCGAAACTTGAATTTGGACGACTTTGTAAATTGTACGCTATTACTTTGCTTATAAATCGGATCAGTATGGAAAACAAAAGACTACTAGATTTAAATGCAAATTTTCGGCGCTAAATTAACGCAAAATATCAGTTTAAAAATTTAGTAATTCTATGGGGTCGCTCAATATTTTTTGCAAGGAAAATTAATTAAATTGGATAAAGTTTGATTGAGATAAAAATGTGTGAGCTGGTGCCGCTTGCTGTGGATGGTGGTTAGCGTTTACTAATTAACTGGCGATTTGCTTGATTGGATGCAAAACTGAGTTTGATTATTTTTGTTTTTTCTCTCGATATATAAAGTATATTTACGTGGAAGGTTGTGCATTATCCATTTTCTACATAATGAGGCATTCTCATATCGACCGATTAACCACTCCATGCATAAACGATTTTACATTATTATAATATTTTAAAAACGATCTCGATCGTGATAATGCCATTTAGATTTCATCTGACTAGTTATAACAAAGTCTCTGCTAGAAATCATAAACGGCTCTAAAACCTCGTTAACAATTAGCTTCCGCATTTTCTCCAATTTTTTTCCAATTCTATTATTAGAGATCGCGATATTCTGCGCTCTTTTGTTTTCCTGCCATCATTATTATTAAAGCGCGCTATGTAGCTATTAATTATTTTCGGATAGGTATTTTTAAATTGAGTCTTTTACTTTGGGTGTGTCTCACTACAAGTGCGATTAAATCTGTTAATAAAATCCAATTTAATTTTTGCCTTTCATCTTTGCTTTGAATATATTTATTTTCTATTCTAATAAACACTTCTAATTCCATTAATTAATTAATTTAATCCGAAATTGAGACGAGAATTAAAGATTGAGTCGTTTCCATATAAATTTTATTTTTTATTCGCGCTAATTAATTTTTGAGTGGTTAATTACAAATTGTTTAATTATTTTTAACGTTAAAATAACGCGTCTACAATTATTAAGTATTTATTAAGAAGTTTTAGTGTTAAATTAAATTATTAATACCATTATTACCATTAATAATGATTAAAAATAATTAATAACTCATTTTATTAATAATTTATTAAACAATTAATAACTTCCAAACCATACCCCCTATTAAAATGCTGATGGCTCAGTTGGATTCTACGAATTTTTCTCTATCCGTGTGCCAAATTTCATCAAGATCGGTTGAACTTTAGGATTGCCAAGACGGGGGGGTTTCCCAACCGTTTAAGAGCTGCATCGCCGCATTCCTCAGTTACGTAATGCACCTGCACTAAACGATGCGCCCGCACATTCCAATGCAGCAAGCACATGGCTATTAATGCATGTGGCGCGCATGGGTCAATGGCCGGCTGACTGGTCGCTTCAGCGAGTTCGATTCCGACAGGTGCCGACGAGTGTCGACGCGCGCCGAACGATAGGCAATTTCAGTGCATAAGAGCTACAAGTGAGAACTGTCATATTATTTCGTTTGAAAAGTGAAAAAGTGTGAATAAAACATTTGTGAAAGGTTTTTGGGCATTCAGTATGAAAGAAAACAACATATCTACGATGGAAAAAGACTTTTCTTCGGGTTTTGAAGCTGGAAGCGGAAAATAGAGCCGGTCCGAAACAACCACGGATATAATTTGAGGTTAGAATTTTCTATTCAATAACAATAGCTCGATTTTTTAATATTTCTTTATTAAATGCTACTTTAATATATAAAACTGATTAGGAAAAGTATACAAAACGATCGAGTTGTCAAATCGATCGATATAAGGGTGTAAATGTTTTAATATCAATCGAAATATGTAAATGATGTGATTTGGCTTTCGCCGCGGCAGATTATTTCCACTTTCGTGATGTCTTGATAGTACATAAATAACTATTATTTGGTACTATTTCGATCTAGTCTGTTTGCTTTGAATATTTATTTGGTTTCGTTCGGTTCGAAAGGATTTTTCTAATTATCGCTCTTTTTTCTTGTGTTTTGGCTTTTTATCAAAGTTTCCACTGGTGAAACACATTAAATATGTTAGAAACGTTCATTTTTCATTATGAACTTTAATCTACGCCAATGAATCGGACATAAAACTTATTAAATCGCAAAGCGTGCAATTCAGAAGATTGGTCTTTCTGGAAATGTATAAGAGCGTCCGGTCTTAATTTCTATGCTAGTCCTGTCAGGAAGAGGTGCGAGAGAATACACTCTCTCACCAAACCGAAGCAACTTTGTGTTTAACTATATTACATATATAAAGATAAAATGTATTTCTTATATAAGAAGTATTCTCGGAAGTATTTTATTTTTTTCTGCTGCGGCGAAATAAATTCGGTGATGGGAGAAATTCAATAAATAACTCAATATTTTATTATTGCCATTTTAAATTCAAATACTAGTAACAAAAATAAATTATTTATATTATTAGATTTGTGTAATAGTCAATTAGATACCAGTTTTTAATATCGGTATATATTTGGATTTATTGTTACTGCGCCTTTACAATTATTATTTATTAGGCCTGATTATGTAAACTTGTTGCACTTATGCTTTAAAGGTTGATTAGGATTGTTTATATAAAAACCATTACAATATTTAATATTCACTACCAAATATGGTGAATGGCTTATGGGATTGTTTATAGAAAAACATTAAGTTTGATTTCTAATTTTTTATTTAAAACATTAAGATAGCGCTTTGACAAAAGAGATACTACCGACAACCTTTCTATTTATCGATAGATTTCTCAGGCACAATAGAAATTCATATTAGACTTCTCAAAATATCTTTGTTATTATTTTTAAAAAGATAAATGATTATAAATCAGGCGAATTGTACTTGTTCGTATACGTAAGTGCAATCATGCAATCGGATTGTAATAAAAAGAAATTTAAAATTTATTGTGAATATTTATTCGTTCAATAGCAACGTGTTTTAATTTTTTTTGTAATTTTGTCTTCTATAATTTATTACATTCCTCTTATTCATAAGCTCAGCAACCGTGGTATAATAATGTATATGTTCTTGGTCTGTAATCGTATGCAGATATCTATTCTATCTTATATTGGAATGGACAGAAAGTAATTGCATTTCGCTTAATTACTAATTGCAGGCGTATTTATGAATAATCTTGCATGCGGCTTGTGATTTATCGACGCCTCTAAATGCTTTAACACAACCATATACCGCGCGGCGCATCTCTTTCGCTTTTCTTTATTTCTTACTTGTTCGTTCTATCTTCTTGGTACTACTCGACTATAGCAGAGCAGAGAGCGAAAAGTAATTTAGAGAAGTTACAAATTACATTGGTGTGATAATTATTCCCGGTGTATATTTAATCAGATGGGAACCGCCCACGAATAACACATTACACCTCATATTTATTCCTTTTTGTATTACCACAGTTTTTCAAGAAGAAGCACCATAACGTATACACTACATATCTTTTCATTAAGTTGGCGCGTTGCTCTGATATATCATAAGACGTTAGTTTTACTCATCGTCTAGCAGGAGCGGAATCCTGAACTATGGCAATCATCAGCTTTTCGCTCATATCTGCACATTGAGATTGACGAGTTGCAACAATAATCCAGCAAATCGCGACTTATTTCGAACGGGATCGCTTTTTTCCACTCGAAATTGGAACGGGTGAAAAAAACGTCGTAAAAATGTCGCTTGGTGCCGCGCCACTGCATAATGTCCACTACTAGATATATAACTTGGAAAAATTGGAGGGTGAGGAATTGCTAAGTTTTCCTCATTTCATTTCATCTCTACGGCAGATATAAGTCTCGGATGGTGCGCTGCAGCATACTGATTAATCTGAAAAGGGATTTGCAAGAAATACGCGCTCATACTTACCATAGAACTCATTACGTTAAGAAAAACCGTCGTCGACATATAATTTATCGAATTTTTCATCAATAGATATATATTTTCGATCAACATTTTATCTATTTATCCATATAAATGCAATACAATAGAATGCATCTCTTGCATGTAGGCAGTGAAGTGGGTGAAGAAAAATCAAGCAGACTTTGCGTGCACGATTGTGCCAATTACCAGATGTAAAGTGTTTCGAAAATAAAACAAAGGGCGAAACATTGTCGCTTTTAAAGTTGTTTTAAATTATTTGTAATGTTTTTGTTTGCGTCAATTTAAATGCTGCTTCTTCTTCCATTATTTGGATAAATAGCACCAATAAAACAAAAATTGATGGACAATTATAGATGGAGGAAATAAATCCCATCAAAAGAAACTAAATTTTGGTCAGAGTTCCAAAAAGTTTGTCCGTAATTAATTAACAAGTGGAACAAAGTTGGATGCATGGAAGATGAGAAAAATCGAGTTTGATTTAGCGATGCATTGGTCACAATAAAATATAAAATAGCATGCTGGTTATTTTTGAAAAACTTGAGTTGTTGAATATCGAGAGTATTAAATTTATATTATCTGGAATCTTGTCTTATCTCATTAAAGAAGACACATCATTAAAGAAGTGCAAGAACAACAGCAGTGGATGCACACACACACACACACTGCACACACACGGATGCAGATTCCCATTTCCCATAGCAGCCACTGCGCGGAAGACTTACCATGACCATCGGCAAGTGGGTAACATATGAGCGTATTCAAATGAGAGGTCGTGTGTTTAGTGGAGAGTCGACCACCCGCACGAAGAACCTTATCGGCCGACATCAGCACAGGGTTCGCTTTAGGCTAAGGACTCCTATCTGGTGACAACATCTCCAATCTAGATCATGCACACACCTAGGATTATAATATATGTAGGCGATCTATACGGTTTGGTTCTGGAACCTCGAGTCGAGTCGACTCCTGCTGCACATGCCAGGCGATAATTCCACCATAACTATATCGTGCACCATAAACTGATTATATGGAAAATCCGCACAAAGCTAAAAAAACATAACAAAAGCATCATTAAAGGACTTACTGCTGATTAAGTTATTACATGTGCCAGATAGGCTCGAAATTTATTAAAACTGATAATTATATTATAGAGTTTAATTAAATGCTCTTCGCAATTCCATAAATGCAATTATTAGTTATTTTTACTATTTATGTCTGTATAATTTAACAAACGTGTTATTATAAAAATCTGTTTATAATAATTCGGGTTTATTATGCAATCAAACGAATAAACCGTTCAATGGAATTTTAATTTTCAAGTTATAATGAGAAAATGCACGTTAAATATGCATCCACTAATTTTCAAACATAAAAGCGCAACAAATTTAAATTAAATACGCGATTTACTTTGACGCTTCTTAATTCCGAAAAGCTCCAATATTTTTAATTAGTTTGGTTTGTTTTCCAACCAAAAGGCGTGTTAATATAAACCAATAAATAATATTCACCCAATAATTATAATCTAGTTCCAATTTTGCGGCTTATTTAATTTAAGCAATATACGAAAAACCAAAAAATTTCAACTTGACCTGTCAGAAAACTACATGTTAAATTTGATTGATGCATCCTCATAGATTTGCTTTCCATTCCAAATGGTCAGAGCAAAAGGAAAAAAATGATAATGATATAGAGAGTGAATGCTTAAATGCTTTTCGCCATGACCATCAGGTAGAAAAGGAATTTGGCGCCGCCGTTGGGCCACAGCCACAGCATATCGTTTACATTATTAAATTTTCGAAAATTTCCTAATAATTGCTAACCACTAGTTCGGCTACTAGATGGAAAATTCAACGAATCTTCATTGAAAATTACAGACCAATGTGACGTGATTTGTGATTAATGAATTTCGACTTATTCGGGTGGATGCGCCAAGATGCAAAAATTGAAATTTATTTCGCTAATAAAATTAGTTTGGCAGCCAAAGTAATTCATTTTTCATTAATACTAATTGTCGACATAATTGTGTGAGCTGGTCTCACACGCCACTAGAAGTCTCGTTAGTGGACATTGTTAATTACATAGCGCTACCAACGAAGCTTTTGATCGTGTGTTTGTTGTTCAACCGCCGTCACTCCCTTTTACCATCTGACAAGACGACAACTTTACTACACTCTTGTTACAACTTGAATAATCATCATTCAATTTGAATAAATCAAAAATTAAGGAATAGTCGTAAACGCGCCGTCATTACATCATCATCAGCATAAGTGAAAGAAGAATGCAATTAGACTTTTTTTTGTTTAATGATTCCTCGACAAATAACGATACCTATTTAATTCTGCGTTCCACATGCGTATTAGAAACAGCATTCTGCCAAGTATTCGTACAGCGTTTTTTTTTTTATTTGTCTTCATTATTTATATGAGCTTATCGTTCCAAGTAATTAAGAGTAATAACATTTTTATTGCCTACTCTTGGTGTACAAATCTTTAGCTATTTTTGCGCAAAAATGCTGCTTTTCAATTCCGATTGTATGCGCTTCCAGATAATTGTTAAACAGTGTGGTATTTTAAAGGGCATATCGGGGTTTGCGATCAAAGAAAATAAAATTGTTTTGCCAATGAAATGGCTCCAGTGATGGTGACAAGGATCTTTCTCTGAAGAACTGGTTTTTCATAATCAACGAACTGACCTACCCTTCTTTGCTCTGGCTTATATAAGCACAAATATTTTATTCTATCGAGAAAAAATAATTTTTGATGAATAAGAAGTAAACTATTAGTTAATTAGTTTGTTGTGGTGATTAGGCAACTAGCTAATGAATCGATTGTAGGAATAGTGATTGTTTAAATGGGATAATAAATTGATAACTCATCGACAATGCACCTCTTCTGAGAACTGCTGACGTCCTTCTAATTATGCATGAGTGCAAGCAAAAGTGCATGCAAATAAAGTGGAGAATTATGTGTCCGCTAACCAGTACAAGACAGTTCCAAGAGAAGCCGACAATACAATATAACATTCATTCTCTTTTATAAATTAATTGTATTTGCATGCACCCGTAATTTCGTAACGTATCTTAAATGCACACTAATTAATTAAGGAAAATTAATTGCTTTTTGTGAAATAAATATTTCTGCTGTTAGATAAAACGAAATAACTTGAAATGAATATTTAAATTAAATATTTAAAAAAGTGTATCTTTAAAACAATTATGCGTTCGAGGAATTATATTATATGAATATATAATTAATGGTTACGTAAATTAGTTTAATTAAGCTGAACAATATTCCCTTAATTAGTATATTCTCTATGAAATTATTGTTCTTCGTATGCTCTTTTTTTTTCGACGTGGAATGTTTCGGTGAATGATTTTTTCATTATTTAAATGACACGGATGCCTCGCTTTATCTATTATGCTTTTTTTACAGTTCCATAATTGATTTCACATTAATATGCTAATTTATATTATAGTCTAGCTGGTAGAAAGTTCAGTAACTTTGAAAGAAAAAGTTTTGGTCCGCCAAAAAACCTTGGTAAAAGTGAAAATTAGCACCAATTGAATTGAATTACCAGTTTTGTTTAACTTTATGACAGTTTAGGTCAAACCGCTATATAGCATGATTCTTCCAGGAAGAAGAAGCATGCATGTCTAATTCGGTCTTAACCATAGAATTAGTTAATTGGACTAAAAAAAAAAACAATTCGTTAAATTACATATACATATATAATTATGTGCTATTGTAATCTTGTCATTTCTTCTTGACTTACACCACGAATTTGTTTCGCTCTATGCATTTTATTATTTAAATTTTTATAAATAATATAATTCTATATGTTTATATCATTTAATGAAACAGCTTTCATTTGCATGTTTAATTAAAATCATTTTAACATGAAAGAATAGTCATTCAATTATTATTTGCACGAAAGGATAATTGCAAAAAATTTCCAATTGTTATGAACAATTCGAGTCGCCCAAAAATCGCGAATTCAATAATAACAATCTTGTCATATTTCGATGGTAATCTTAATGATATCCTCCCCTGTTACCTCGATTAGTATTCATTAAGCAAACTCGCAATTTCTTGAGCACAATATAGAACCGGCCCAGACTTGGGGCGATCCTTTTAATATTATAATTATAAATAAACAAATGAATATGTAAATGGCAAGGTCGTGGATGGACGAAAAGGTAACAGCAGTAACCGGTCATCCGGTGGTGGTAATTTGTGAATGCAGTCCAGTGGAGGAACACACACACACCGTTGGCGAGGAAATGACGTAGAGACAATTAGAGAGAAGCCGGCGGAATGTGACGTTTCGTGACAATGAACTGTCGCCTTATCGACGCTTCTATCTATGAACAAACTCCTACAATATTTTTTTGAAACCGACACTTTAAATGCCGTGTATTTATAAAGTATTTAGCTTGATATCCTGCTTGTTATTTGGACCGGTGAATTACATAATTTGTATTACGACGACACTTTGCGTGTGCCTGATGGTGCTAATGTGATAATTATCCTCGAAAAACTCGAATTTTTGGAGGACTATCAAATTTCAGGTAAGATTTTTGAGATTTTGTGAGACTTGTAAGGATTATTTGAGATTCCTTGAGCGCTCCTGAGATTTTCTTATTGGGAAAAGTTCGATTTGGAAATTGAATTTCAATTCCAATATATTCGTAATAAAAGCGCCCACACTGCCGATAATAATAATATTAATGGTAATGATAGAAAAGGGGGAAAAAGTCGAAAGTTGGGATGCATTAGTCGGCAAAGCAAGGACCACAAGCGATTTTAGGCAATCATACGGTCTGTTAGGTTCGCTCACGACCATTTGATAGTAAAATTCCTGCGAATGACATTTGAGGGCATCCTGAGAATACAAAAACAACCACATACGCATCTTTCGACATATTTTTCCCTATTTTAGTTTAGCATTTCACAGCATAAAAGGATCTACGCATCATTAATCAAAATTGTGTCTTGCGAATAAATGTATTTACAATTACAGACAAAAATGAATTAGCAACTATAATTTTAATTGGTATTTTAATATTTGAAAAAATTACAGTTCTTTTAAATGATGATTTTATTGCAATAAGTAATTATTTCTCTTTGAAGTTGAACAAATGAACAATAAACATTAACTGCATGCAATTAATTTTAAATTTTGATTATTAAATGAAAGTTTAAATAAAAAATTCCTATACTGGCAGGATATTTAGACTTGTGAATTATTTTATTAATGAGATTAATTAATTTGTAAAAAATCCTTTGGCGTCAATCGAAAATCACCTGACAATTTTCTACAGAAATAATTATTTGAATTAATTAATTAATTATACAAATCAATGTGGTTTTCGTTGCACTTGCACCTCAAGGATAAATGTGAGCAGAACGGTTGTGTGAAATGATTGAGTGCATCTTGAGAACAGCGACCCTTAATTAAAAAGAATTGCACTTTTTTATGTTGTATTTGTTTAAAATACAAATTAATTGTTTGTATATTATAAAAAGGTAAATAATAATAATGCGAGTGCTGCACAAATTATAGCAATATTATCTGATTGCTAAAATAATTGCTACATTGTAGTTTTGCTATTAGAAGGATTGTTATTATCATCGTGATTAAAGTCATGCGAATGTGGTTTTGGTGTGGAAAACAGCGAAATGAGTGGCGAATATTCGAGTGTCGTATTATTAATTGATCGCTTGGGTTGGCTGAATGATGATTGCAAATGATCTGTGATAGTTATGGTCGAATGCAATTAAAATTATTTACATAAAGTGGTTTAATTCGCAATTATAGACTTTATAAATGCGTAGTTGCATCGCTACACACAGCTGCCACTTAAAGTTCTTAATTAAGTCCATCTTAACCCAAACCAATTTAAGACAATCTTATAAACATGTGAATAATTTACATTAATGTGTATTTCTCAGTGTAAAACGTTCTCGGCGGCATATCAAACACTGAGGATGTGATACTTGGGGTTAATACGACATGCTAATTTTAAGTACGCCTAATTTACATTCATTTAGACGAATATTTTTGCTCTTTTATGTTTCCGATCTGTGAATCATCATCTGCTTCATTTATCTTTTAACGACACTTTTTTTTCCTTTACATCATATTTATTTAGTAGATGTGAAAATATTGCACAACTTGCTCGTTATTCATTCTATTAGAGTTGTCACATTGGAAGATGTATGTTTTTTTGGGATAATATTTCAAGTTCATAGTTAAAATTATCAATAATTTTTTCAAATCTAATAAAAGGCAATTTAATATACAAGTATGATTAATGCTCGTTGAGAATGAGCTTTTTCAAGCTTTCAGTCAGTAGCAAAAAGCATGGTTAAATTTTCTATTGTTTAAAGCATCTTGTTTGGCAGCAATAATATTTTTAATGGTTAACGAATAATAAATAACTCTTGATCATCTCAACATTGAAATATAAACATAATAAGAAGAAAACAATTTAGTGATACTTGTAAAAGTTGTAAAAGACGATGGCGCTGAACAATGCCACTTGGGGTCATTTATTTATTAAATGCATCTCTATTGTAATTTAAAAGAGTGTGTTTTGAAAACGTGATCATTAAAGCATTGTCCTTTTCCAATATTAAACTGATCTATGTCTGGCATAAATGTACGCTTGTTTAAATCCTATAAAATGGCAAAGGCGACATTCGTTCAGCTTTTAAAGGGTATAATTAAAGAATTTTCATCCCTTTTCAAAAAATTATAATTCACGATTGCAACGACTTTTTTTTATTTTTGTTCGGCCGTGTAATTTTCGCAGTAGGCGACTTTATACGAGAAAGCTCTAGCTGAGATTCTCACGACTTTTTTTTAGGGGTAACAAGTAAAAGTGAAATTGCTGGAAAAAGGGGAAAAATAATAAGAAAATAAGGTCGAAGGGTAAGTCACTCAATTCAATCCCATTTCTTTTTAATAGATTTTTAAATAAAATTTGACGTAATTCCCGTGAAACCACACTAAACTAATAATGATCCAATATAACCACCTCTTTGACGAAACATATAAGAGAGGACCAACCAGCCATCTGTTCCGGGTCATTCTTAAGAATGAACCAAAAGTTAAATTAACTGTAGCTAAGATGTAGGTTGAAAACTTCATTTTTTTAGCGCAGCTGTCGCTAAAGCAATGACACTCTCTACGGGGGTGGTTACACAATCACAATAAGAGAATACGAACCGATTTCGCTAAGAAAGCATTAGAATACGTTTAAAGACATGCATTGTGTGTCGCATCCAACGTCTTCCTCCGCTCCTTTGGCTGACGAAGGACAATTACTCCAGCCCAATTGTGATTTCTGCAATTTTCTTTTCGAGTACCTTTTATTTCATCAGCATTGACCGTTAAATGAAATATGGGCAGTCTGTTTTGAATAAATGATGAAAGCTTATACAAATTTTCATCTAAAGGAAATAATTTATTGAGAGACGATTCGTTTTGAAATTCACAAGTTTTGCTGTTGCTAAGATATAATGTGAAAAACCTGTTTATACAAACTTCATAAAAATATAATACAATATGAAATTAATTACATTAGTATTAATCGTATATAATTGTCTTTTTATGAACGTGTGGCGTTCGTATGGTATTTTTTCTTTCTGTTTGAACTGGGCGCCACATCATGCAGACATAAGTCAAAGTAGTATATTTTCGAGTATAATTATAAAGTTTCTTTTGTAATTAACTGCTAGTAATTTGTAATGTGAGGGAGAATGCGTGATGCAAATTAGTGACTCTTAATGCGCAAAGTTTTATTATTGACTGAAATTTATTTCATTTCTCATAAGTACCAGATCGTAAAATGATAATTCTACGAAACTCCTTCTACCATACATTCGCTTCATTTCTTCCTTTTTTCAAATAATTCTTCATCTTGCCATTTTTAATTCCCAAGCATTATTAAAAGGATGTTTTTCTACTACATTAAATCATAATGTAATATTTTCGCTATTGAAGACGCAAAAAAAACACCTACACATGTGTGGATTATAATAATCCTCGATTTTTGAATGGATCAAATGTTGGCAGGTACCTTATATTTTTTTATATCGCACTTTGTGCGCAAAGCTTCGTGCGAAAGTTATTTTGCAAAAATGCAAAATGGTGCTAATTATTTATTAATTAATTGGCACAGTTTCAATAATGCATGATTAAGCAGTACTGTTTTGAATGGGCTATAATGTTTGGGTCGTGCTTTGGAAATTTGATGATGCTCACACAGGTGTTGGAACGCAGGTGTCAATCAATATTCATAAGCTATTTATCTCTTCCTCTAGATAAATATCGGTCCTTATTTGGATCAAGTACATATATTACCTAATTACGAAATTACAATAATGCTAAGCACATAAATCTGAATAATAAAATTCGATTCGATTTATCAGATTCGAATTAACACAATTTGTACCGATTAATTTCAGTCTTGTGGGATCAGGTGCTTGCGAGAATGTAATTTTCAAATCACAACAAGCTGATCTGTAATAATAATTTGTATTAAATCGAGATAAATCTCAGAGGTTATGGAAAAGTCCTAAAACAATAAAACCATAAAGTTTCTTTTAATGCTCATTAATTAACCTTCAGTATTCAGAATTATGCAATTCCTATATATGGTTTTCTACTGTTTTTCTATTCATGATTCATTCACGTGGTATTAGATTTAACATAAATGGCAAATAAATATTTTAATTTGCAAATTGCACAATAAAAACGTACGTAATGTGGAAAGAGCTTCCAGTTCAGCATTCATTTCAAATTTGCATCGAGGCACCTTACTTTCTACAAATCCTTTAAATCTGGCTACAAAAATTACATTTTTACAATTATTTCTTTTACAATTACAACACTAATATGCAAAAAATCAAGCAACAATAAAATTCTCTGCTCATAAACCTTAAATAGCCAATAAAATCCAAAAATCTCGACGCATAAATTTGCATTAAGAATTTTTTAGGGTACAGTTACAATAAAGGAATACTTTCCCTTTTAATTTTTTACCCAAAATATTTTTTTACCTCTGCTGTAAATTGTTAAGAAAAGAGATACATTAGCATATCCTTAATTTTTTTTCTGAATACAATTGGGAAGGTAACATTTTTGGCATTCAAAAGAATTTGACCGCATTGTTCGGGCCAGCAAATAAGATGCATTTTATCTAAAGGAGATTGATTTTTGTCAAATCTTTCTATATAAATGATGATGCTGGGGAAAATTTGCATGTAGCATTTTTTTTCCTCTACCTGATATATAGATATGATATTTTTTAAATATGGGAATGTTTCTGCTTGTTGGGTTTGCTTAAATTTTTTATTTTGGTTTGAATCTCGATGTCAGCTGCGACGGAAAGCGTCAGCTGCATTAAATGGGTAAAATTTAAACATTTTCTACCCTTGTCTTAATTCCAACAATGTCCGTGTCTGATGGTATCATATGATGAGCGAAAAATGCTAAAGCATGAAGATTTACATTTTCGTTTCGGGTCTCTAGTTCGGTTTCTTGAGTGCATTTCGTGAAATCATTGAATTACAATAATTTTGCATAGAAAGGTGCAAAACTTTTTGTATTTTGCTTTTGCCCGTCTATAATTTAAGCCTCATTTTACAACATAATTAAATCGCACTCGATTGTAAATTCGACAGGTGAATTGAATGGATGGACGAAACTCGATTCTTTTTTATATCTAATAAAAGGATCGAGCGAACTGAAATTGGAAATGAAGCAGCATTTTAATCTGGAAAACGGCAATTTCGTTTATTATATTTTTCGGAATAGTTTATAGTGCGAACAAAACGTCACCTTGAATATAAGGGTAGGAAGAGAAAAAACTACCTGCTATAAAGCTACCTCCTGAGCCTGACCACCCCCGTATTAGCGAAATATCTTCGGCCTCTACGCCACCGGTCCACAGGTTGCACGATTCTCTACCTTTTCTCTATACACCATACGATGGTGTTTACTAAAGTCATTATACGAACAACCACCAGGCCATTGTTATCTTTTAACGAAGCATATGCATCTATAATTTTGCTTCTGGAGGAATTCCTCCACAAAACACTTTTTATTGCTCCATATTTTATTTTATTTTAATGAATTGTTATCAAGGCAAACTGGGTTGCTGTTATCACAGTTTCACTTTAGTATGATGGGGGTTGTAACTTTTTTAATGCTTTATTTAATTTGAGATTATTCGGAATTTCAAATAAGGGTGCAAAAACCGTTAACGTTTTTAGGAGCTTTTTATTACACAGGGTGGCTTATATTTTTAAAAAATGTAAGTGCATTTAAGAATTTAAGTGTGACAGTTTTGGTTGGCTAATTGAAAGTTAGTTATTAGAAATCCAATCAGATTTTAGACAGGTACAGGTACAATTGAGATTTTAGATTACAATGATTGAGTACACTTGAAAGTGAAGTTCTAACTGACCTACTCAATGGGTTTAATCTTTGGATTATGGCTACTATTGTTAATATTTTAGTAAATATTTTAGTTCAAAAAATACTAAAAGTTTTGAAAAATAAATTCGCGCGTTTGGCTGGATCACCCTGTAGTTTAGATTCGAAAATAACAAACTCATTAAAATCGAATAAATCACGCGAATAATGGTCGATTTTCGATGTATGACTGTAATATCGCCATTTTTTAAAAAAAGGTCTTTGAACATTATGTAATTTGAAACACGTGGCAGCGGTTGGCTCGTTGGAATTGTAAATGACATAGACACACTCACATACAACCCTTTGACAATTGAATTCGTTTTAGAGATGGTTGAATGGGGCGCGTGTATGGATGCTGTTGTACAAACGCCTTATGGGCCCAGGACCAAAAGAATATTATTATTATTATTATTGGTATCCTGTCTCTATGACACAACATTATTATACTAATAACTAGGAGCTACAATAAATACAATATTTCTTTTGCTAATGCTTTTTGTTTGGCAGATATCGTCATCGTCTTTAAGACGGTAGATTTTTTTCCTTACATTTTATTGTGTGGATAATAGAAAAGAGATGAAGGAGAATTATAAAAATGTGTTTTTTCAGTTAGAGCCAATTTGATACACGGTTCGAAATTTTGTTTGTGTGGGATTTGCCTTTAATCCGGCATTATGCATTTGCTTTTCTTTAAATGTTCGCATTTTCGGATCAAACTATTTATTTTCGTACAAAAAATAAACCAAATAAATGTTTTTTTGCTCGATTTTATTTTTATTAAATTATTTGTATTAATTACGTTTATTAATTTCAGATTGCAACCCCAACCGGCGATGAAGCGGAAATCCTTTCAACGTTTCCATCTAGACCCCGGAGGAATTTTGCTTATGTAAGTACAATATTTTAATTAATTTTTATATATTTTGGTTCCTTAATTTTTAATCTAATAATGCAATCTTTTAAACCGTAAAACTTTTTAACATGCACGATGAACTCATTATAAGCAGATGTTGTTTCTCCAAGTTATATATCTTGTTCAACCCTCTCTAATGTCCTTAAATATTTCTAAATTAGTCCTAAAAGGAACGGAATCCTTTGCATAATTAGATTGGTTAAGAAAATTAATTTTATAAAAGAAATGCCGTTATATATTATAAAAAAGACAAAAGCCCCATCATATCGGTCTCAGGTGGCTTGTTTGGTTTTACTTACCGAATATGACCCAATTTTGTATATTGTGAGTGTGAGAAATTTACACAAAAGGTGCAATTTGCTAAAATCGTCCTTAAAAACTGCATCTTTGAATAAAAATATTGTTTTTTTCGGTAAAAAAGCCGATATAAGTAGGTCGCACATATAAAGGTATTGGCAAAGAATCCCGTTTCCTGGGAACAACATCATCATCCACCAACCCCTCCAAAATGAATTTTTATAGAAAAAACCTTTTTTTATTCATCCCTCCGTAATTTTGCATTCTTGATGCTTTTTTTATCCCTTATAAATGCATATGCTGAATTAGGGTTTTTACGTGAAAAAGGTGTCTTTTTAACCCATATCGCATCGAGGGATCGATATAATTTTTTGCCCAGTTTCGTGAGAATGGAAATCTTTTTAAGCATGCACAAGATTGAATAAAATTAACTCAATGCACCCTAATTTTTTTTCCCCGGGAAAAAGGATGCTGATTGGATTCTGAGTGGAAAAATAATGATATGAAATCCGCTCTATGGAAATGGCGAACTGCAGATATATTATAGCATATTCTGTCCTGTATTGATTTTAATGTTGCAGCGCAGAAATAGCGTCCTTATGTTTCATGAATATTGGATCCGCTATTCTGTATGCGGATTCGCGCAACGCTCTTCAATAATAAACACCGTTATATTAAAGTGACTCGCACTCGCCTCTCTTCTTAAATGGGTAGCCAGAAACATTCAGCAATTATCTCGCTCAAAGTAAATTATTTATGAAATTTTATTGTGTCGCAAAAAGTTCAGCTTTATCGTACTACTCGCGCCAAGAAATTTTATTATATCTTGATAATGTCTCCAACTTGGGCGATATTAAATTTTAACTATAAGGACGTTCAAATATAAAATCCTTTATAACAATGTCGAGGCATGTTTGCTTTTTTATTCTCTTTTTCTGTTTGTTTTTTGAATAGAACGGGCAATTTTAAATATGTCATTAGAAAAGTGCACTTTTTCTTCGAGATGCCCATTTATTATTTAGAGGCAATTTTTCAAATTGTAGGCGATTTTAAGAATGTTGATTTATTAATGGATGATTAATAATTTAGTAGTGTTTGTTAAACTATATAATAAACGTTGATCTTTTTAGTTTATTGAGAATTTTATATATTTTTTAAATTAATTATGATGCACTTACAAGTTACAACGGAGAAAATTTAGCATTCAGGAGCTTTTTGGAGCTTTTTTTAAATATTTGAAAGTAAATTTCCTTTTTTTCTAATAGCTAGTTTTCTCTTATTTTTTCTTCGACCATTGATTGATAGACAATTTGTCGTAAATTTGTATATATGGATAAAAGAGTTTTTGTGACAGCATCGCAGAGAGAGCAAAGTGCACTTGCATTGCAAAAATAAAACTCGTATAAAAGCAATAAAGAAAGATAATCAATTAGAATAAAACGCCCGAAGATAATTCATCAAACGTGCTTTGTCGCAGTTGAAAGTTGAGAGGCGTAGTCTCAACAACATTTAAGTTGAATTTAGTTGGGTGGGAGCCTGCAACTGTGTTTTATCATCTCTTATCCACATTGAAACTTGTCTTCTTCTTATGCGCTGCTTTATCTCTACGCATATTCAGATTATCGTTATGTATATAAAAATATATATGGAATTTTGATATAGAATGTAAAAAAACGCGCGCAGTCGCGTATCTCGCATTAGATATGCACCAATGCCATTCCACCTACCCTTCAACACCGATAGGGGTGGCAGCGGCGGATATATTTCATTTTAAAACGCATTTCCATTGGTCCTTTATGGTTTTCATAACGGCGCGATAAAGACGCCAGCATCATATTTCTTATTCTATATTATGTAAAAAGAAGGAAATGAAACATTATATCCTCTTTTCTCTTATGGTCTCTTCCATCCAACGTATATGAACGCAGATCGGGGAACATTTTGCTCTCGAAATACAATACAAGGAAATTGCTTCGTGCTTTTCACATTATTAATCTATTTGTTTTATATTTTTTATATATAATTTTTTTTGCAATACTTTGATGAAAAATAGTAGCCCACTCTAGAATTTAGATCCACCATCAACATTTTGACATCCATAATTTATGGTTTTTTTATAGTTTAATTTATGCAACTTACAAAATGTTTATACAATTAAAGGAATAAATTTTGTAATTAATTTAAATACATTTTTTAATAACATAATAAAAGCCAATTAATATTATAATTATATGAATTTAAAATTATACAGTTTTTAATGAATTGTCTAACCCTTAATTTCATTAAAAATAATTGTGGGTTTATTCCGAGGTTTAAAATCATTCATTTTTTTTTTTGATGGACGATCAAAATGTTGATTTATATTTAGTATTTACTATTATTCGAATTGGCAATGAGAAAAATTTTGAAAAAAATTAATAGTTTGAGTACTTTTCTAAGGAGCTTTCAAGTTTTTGGAAAAATGTGTAGAAGTTCCTAAAAAGGACTATCACTTTAATTTATTTTTTTGAGCGCTGTGGAATAAGGATAATTCAAAAATATTTTAGTCACAAAATATTTTTTTTACCGAGCTTTTTCTGAAAGTTATTTAATTTCAAACGGTTTGATATATTTTGCTGGAACAAGGATAATTGCAAAGTAAAAAGAAAAAAAGGAAAAATGATTTAAAAGAGCGGTAATTTAAAATGTGCATATTAAATGGGTGTTGGACGCAATAATTTGTGGAATTGTAGAAAAGCTAGAATAATCTAAATTACTATCTTATTGATTTAGTACGCCATTAAAATAAGTTGAAGGAGAGGAAAAAAAGCAGCGAAAAAAGAAAGAAAAGTGTAATCCTTTTGCTTCTATACATATATTCACATAAATACATATATAAGATGTAGAATAAATAAATAATCCATACAATTTATATACTATTGTATATCGGAATATGGACGTCTCGGATTGGTGGAGTTGCCGCCCCACCAGGCGAGGCCCCGGATTCTCATCCCCACCTCCAGCCGGCCCCAGCATCCTGCGATGCAAATATCGCGCTGTTATACGGCTATAGACGGTAGCGTCGAAAGCACGGGGCTCCGGACACGCACTTTCAGAGCTTTTTAAACAGCGGCGTATCATATATTATTATTAATATTAATTCAACCCCATCATTTAAAAACTAAAGACACCCCGTGTGCTACTTACTCTTAAGTGACAGTGAGACAACATATCACCGATCGACAAATCTATACAAAAAGTGTTTAAAGTGCACCAGTGACTTAGTGGACTTTTTTTTGATGAAATTAGCGAATCTGGCGGATTTAAAAAGTGACACAGTTCGGAGGTGGGTAGAATCCAACCCTTCACCCACCCTCCAGCAGAACAACAATTTGGACACACCGAAATCGATCAAGAACAACAACAACAACAATTCCATCGACTTTTCACAGGCTTTTTGGAATAATCGCACGAATAACAGCAAAACGACCATCAAGGACCACGACATGCCAATGTTGCTCCATCAGCCACCCTCGCACGTATTGTTGTCCTCGCACGAAACCGAGCAGCCCCTCGATTTCACCATGTCCAAATTCAAAACAAAAACGGCCGCCACTGTTGCATCCCAGTTGAAACAATTTAACAATTTCTCCGCTCATCATCATATGATGTTGCTGCAAAACAATGGACTCTATTTTAATCGCAGCAACAATAATAAAAGTTATACACGCGGTAGTAGTCCTTCGAGTAGTTCGGAAGAGGAAGGCGTTGGACCGCCAATCGGTTCACCACGTTCGCCACCCCCAAGTCCTCCTTCTTTGCCGCTCCGAGGCGACGGTAAGCATACATTTTTGAATTGTAGCATTTTGCCACCCCCGTATGTGGCTTGGTTTTCCTCTCACACCTGCACACACGGCAATTCTTTTTGTAGACCATCAGTTTGAATTTTGAGCAGGTAGAATATTGCTTTGCAAAAACGTTCGACCTTTATAAGCACGTATTTCTGGCCGTCCATTCATTCACCAGATATGTGCACTTTTTCAAATATTCAAATTCTTCTATGTGTTTACACAAAGACTACGAAAAATACCATCAGGGTGTAGGTTGTGTTTCTTTATTTTTTTTATATGAAAAGGAATTTGCTTAGAAGGAAATTCTAGCAGCTGGGTGATAAATCTTTTTGTGCAAATTCGAAATTGATGATGGCATCGAGTCATGAAAACTAATTATTAATTGACTTTTCAAAATTATGTAAGATTTGATGATATTTCCTATGATGCTATAATAATATTAAATTATCGTGCCTATTTGATTATTGCAAGGATTATTGCTCTTGTTAAACTTGAGTGTGTATTTAGAGAAACATAATTAACAGTTGATTATGAAATACATATTAATTATGAATGTTTTTGTTATTTTTATTTGTCACAATGTGTGCACAAGAAACTTAATTATCAGTTGTAGGTATAACGAATGTTATTCATTCTGCCAGCAATCTAATTAAAAATAGAATGCAATTTGCCAATTTAATAATATATGGATGTGTTTTTATGTATCTACTTAAATCTCAAATTCATTTATTAAATTCTACAATAATTATGTATAGCAGCTGAAGTTTGTAATGAAAAAAGTTTAAATTTGCATGAGAAATCATTTTAATTGTGATTTAAACGCGATTAAACTTGGAGAAACAACGATCACACAGGCGACGAACCTTTTCGTATATAAAGCTAATTTTTTGTTTATTATTATAACAATGCAATGAGTATTTAGAATAATTATAAGCTTTTAATCTTCTCAGATAAGATTTCGACTTAAGCCCATTTTAAGTGCTCTCATTTAAATAAAATTGTTTATATGAATAATTTTTGAAATAATTTTTATTAAAAATGTTGCATTATGATAAGTTATGCATGATAATGAAGAAAGTATAGATTTTTTATGAGAAATATATTTAATAATGGTTGAAACTTGGAGAAACAATGAGCGCACAGGCGACGAACCTTCGGTTTTAGTGCAAAAAATTTCGATTCAATGCAAATTATTATTTTAAAAAAATTATTTATTTAATAGATTGCAACATAAACTACAAAATTGATGATATAGTAAAGAAAAATGATGAATTTCCTTAGAGAAATATTTTTAAACGCGAGTTAAACCTGGAGACCCAATGAGCGCATAGGCGACGAACCCGCTATGACTCTTCTTCGATTTCTTCGATTGTCTAGTAAAGAATTCCTATAAAATTGGATGCAATGCAACTTTTTAGTTTTATAAAGTTGCTATTTTGATTCAGTTTATTAAAATTTAAATAATAACCGCCACTTTGATTTTAAATTCGATTTTCAAACCTTTTTTTCAAATTTTTCTCATAAATCATTCAGTTTTGAATGCATAATTATTAGGTTGTGACTAATATTTAAATTGTTTTCGATATTGTGCATAACTAACTGTTTGCTTTTGATAGGTTTTTAATTAAGTTGGAATTCAAAAGCCTTCAGACTTTATTATACACACAGAGAAAACAAGTTTGCATGCTATAAAGAGGTTGTAGGGTTAAGAAAATAAAGTCTATTAGCAAAACAAGCAATTTTCCCATGTAAATATATGCAAAAGCGTGTACATTAGCCGTTAATATGACGGCCGCATTCATTATAATATCAGCTTATATACCTACAGGTAAATACATCAATTATGTATCGTTTAGTATACAATATATATGAATGTAGGTAGGTAGATATGGAATAGCAGGGATGTTTTATACGCGGTCGTGTCAAAATTGGACATGCAAATAATTCCAGCATCTCCGATAATGGACCAATAATAATAACGATTATCATCACTCAGTGGAAAACTAATATAATGAACCATTAATACAAGCAATTTATTTCATTATTATAATTCATTTCTTCTATATAGTCTTCTATATGACTCAGCTGTATTTACTGATGTCTGATGGGTCCCAGTGTGTAGCAGGATTTGTTTACTGCTGGCGGTAACACCTCGAAGGTGGCTGATGCGTTCAAATTGCACAGTCTTAAGAGATGGTACAACATACCAGCCGATGCAAATCATTAGCTTGGGAAAATATGCGCCTCGGATGCTTCAGAAAAAACAAAAGCATGGTGCATCTCATCATCTATCTCATGCACCACCACATTTTTCGGTGGTATTTACGATTTTTATTGCGCCAGCGTAATTATTTACGTTTTTGCCAAAACGGGAGAGCCGTTACTAATTATTAACGATGTCCGCAGGTGCATTTTGTCCCGACTATTTGCGGTTTTTACAACTATATTTGTCCATTTTTAACTAATTTATTCCTAGAAATAATTACAATAATATGGGTGCAAATATTCTTTGTCTCTGACTAAAAAAAACGGAGCATAAATATACCATTTTCAAATAAATAGGACACAAATATATCCTTATTATATCCCTTATTGGCCGCAGTCCGTTTCTAATAGTATAGCAAGGACTTGTAAATAATGCATACATATACATGAATTTTCTTGAATTTTAAATTGTGAGAAACTGCACATTTGTCCAAAGACATGCCGGCCGGCTATGTAGCGAAAAAGTGGATTCGGAAAAAAATATTGCATGCCTGATGTTTCTTAATGGAACTTTTGCCATTTATATTAATAATTAATTGTTTTATTAGCGACAATTTTTATTATATTAAAAAATAATATTTTTCAAACTCAAATTAATATATTTTCAGCGAAAATGCACTCACCCTGAATATAATAATTGCTAAAGAGTTTCTTATGTAAAGTATCCTGCCATTAAAAAGTGTTTTAAGTAAAAGAGTTCATTTATATGAATTATATTGTCAGACGTGGAATTAAATATTTCTCGTTTGATGTTATTATATGAAAAATGTGTAATTATTAAAGTTAAATGTATTTAAAATACATTTCAGGTTGGTTATTCTTTGAAAATACATATAAAACCAATGAATGTTCTCAAATGTAATTTCTTTGTGGCGTATCACCAATTATAATGTAATTAGGCAGAGAGCTAGAGAAGAATTATACATTTGAATCTACTTGGGTTCCATCCGCCACATTATAAACCTGAACAATATTTCTTTCCGGACGTGTTATAATACACTTGTTACGCCTCTTTACAAATTAAAATATTTATGTTTTGCATATTATGAACACTGTGGGTAATTTATTTCTATATACTTAATTAAACTTTTATTTTCTTTCCTTTGCAGAAATTACCACCTCACCAAATCTAACGCCGGGCGAAAAGCAATATGGTAAGTCGTTATTTTTTATTTTTATTTTACAACACTATCCTTCCAGGAAAACTTTCCTTTTTTATACGATTTTTTAAATATATTTTTGCAAAATCAGGGGGGGCAATAAATCTTCATTGCTTTACTTGAAAGCGCCCTTTATTTGAAATCGTAAAAAACGATTTCTAGTGCTAATTTTTAAAGCGTTTTGCTCCCCAAATATAAAACAACTTAGGGAAAGATTGCTTGTACCAGTTCAGTTAATATTCAAGCAGTTGAAAAAAATGTCATAACCTCAGGGGGTGATGTGTGAGTATTTTATTGAAAGGGATCGCGTGATAAAGAAGCCCTCCGTGTTTTTTTTTCCTGATGTGTAGCCTTGTTTCTTAGGGGTTGTTGCAACAGGTTTAAATGTGCTTTTCATATCCAATAACATAGACGCGCGGATCTTGAAGGGGGAAGAACACCCCTGACGACATGTTTTACATGTTGCTTGATAAAACGACATGTGATTTTATAATGGAGGCGGCAGGTTATTTATGATCTGCTAATTTGCGTTAGTTTGTGGTTACATTGTTTCTCCATTTGTAAGATTCTTCGAAATTAATTTTCAAAGCTCGTAAAAAACTTCCTTGATTTCGCATCTTGAGATAGTTGTAGGTACACCCTAAAAGTTTTTTTTCGAAGCTTCTTTATATCTACCTGCACCTTTCTTAATGAGAAAAATGCTTAAAAGACGTTTCTACCTGTGCCAAAAAAAAATCACAAATATGGCGCCAATAAATAAATAATATCTATTCAAATCTTGTACAACTAACAAAAGATTTGCTGTTGATGATAATAATGAAATTGCCGTGTCAAAATATTTAGCTCTTCTCGAAGATGCTTCTCACAGTATAAAATGTAGTTATACATATTTACAAATTCACTACACTTGTAGTTTTGAATAATGATGATTTGTGAAACAAATTAAACCGGAAGGAAAACGTTATTACTTTCATATTAACAGTTAATGATCATCATGCAAAATGATAAACATCACTCACGTTACAATTAACATGCAAAAAATTTCTTTTTTATGCAATATTTGAAGAAAACCAAATTAGAATTTATGCAGATTGCTTTTGAAATTTCGTCACAAATTAATATATTCGTGACATTAAAAGTCATATAAGGACGGAAACTTTTTTTTTGGTTTTGTTATAAAGCGTAATAATGCTATATGGAAATTATACAAGCAACGAGTTTTTGCTATAATTTACAAATGATAATTGCAAACACACACACACACACTCAGATTTAATATTTCATTCGAAATTATTCCCACGATCATTAAACTAAACACACTGAAACTTTATTCATATATTTGCGATTTTTTTCTTATTAAAAATATTTATTGTTTTACATATATAAACTATGCCATAATTAACTTATAAGTATTGTTGATCCATATTTGGTTTACATACATTTTATTTCAATTATTGTAAAAACAATGTTATTTAATGGTTTGCTGCATTTGCAATATGGAATTATTAAATAAACTTAAAAATTAATTAAGAAAATTATATTTATTAATTTTCTATGCGTAACCAACCAGCATTAACTGTGTTTTCAAATCTATCGTACAAATTCCACTTTTGTTTAATTTATTTAATAATAAAGCTAGTGCGAAAAAACGGTCAACTTTTCGACCGGACCGAACAACCACTCGCTCAGTAATTACATTTCGGGTCATATCTCTATTATTATACACAAATATAATATTAATTATATCGTAATATAGTAGCGAAATACATTTAAGGAGCAACTTTTTATTATTCTTTTGACCACAATATAATACGGCGGCGGGGTCGTTAATTTACGTGTGTCCAACTTACCTGGCGAAACCCTGACATATTTTAAAATACATTAACTTATACTATATAATATATTGTATATCGGATGCAGCTGACTTTTTTTCCGTCAAAAGAAGCTTATTATATACATTTATTTGAGAAAAGACAAAAACGTGGCGTTAAACAACTTCTTTTTCGTGCGGGGAAAGCTTCATTTGCAACGCGCTTCAAATTACTTTTTCTAAAGGGGCAGTAATGGGAAAAAAATTTGGCAAAAGCTCAGAAACAAATCGATTAAAATTGCAGATTTTAATCTTGCAGACATTCTTACAACTACAAGGATTCATTTTCCTGAGCTTAAAATATCGCGTCCTTTTGTTGTTAAAAATATTTCATGCGATGGATAGGCAAGATTAATAAACGTTAATAGCCGTTAATTAAATAGCGTTTAATTTGGTGGAAATGAAATCGTTTTAGTGTTTGTTTAATGTGGTGATTTTGGGTAAACTGTCGAAAAGTTTTTGGGTGATAAAATGATCGTTTGTGGTCACGGTGTGAAAGTTCCAGTCAAATATGTTTAACCACTGTAACAATATCTTGCTTTATATAAATATAAACAAAATTATTAAATTATAATGTTCTGCTAGTAGGTGTTACGGCATGATTGTCACATCTTCTGGCATTAAAATCGAATTAACTTAATTTCCAAGTAAATTTTCTTTTTGTTATAAATTTTTATTACATCAGATACGCAAATTAACTTGAGTAAACTAAAGTCTGGTATAAATTTATTATTATTATTACCTCGTTTTCAATTTATTAGACTTTCACTATTATTACAAAATTTATATTTAAATCACAACATGGATTTGCCAATATATTTAATGAATCGATGCTATTTAGTTCCAGATGATCTATATCTCATTATTTTTCCATACACACGGCGGATATAATTATATGCGTTTTGAGGTTTACCTGACTATAAAAGTGGATCTTTTTCTTTTTTAATTACGGTTAGATTAAAATGAAATTTAACGATTAGAGAGATAATTAACGGTCACGATTCCATTCATAATTATTGTTGTCTAAATAAAATATACAGTATGTCCACGCATACTTTAATCTACTGCAGATGATATACGCTATCGATTACATACGGTTAACAATCGCCGTTGGGGATGATGATGATGATGAAGACGACGGTTTATTGAAATAACCGTACAAAATTTGCGACATTGCATTGGCATATGTTTTTTGATTAGGGCAAAAAATGAAATTATAGCGCGATTATTTCTTTTTTTATAATACGGTATAAAATTAATTTTCAAGTGGTTGACTATAATTTTTGACCCATTCATGTTTTATGTGTAACTCTCACTGGTGTATGATGACGATTGCATGTCTTCAGGCGAGCGGAAGTGCACCTGTGATTCGTTAATTTTATTATATTTTATATATTATTCCGTCGTTTGTAATTAATGCAGACACTGCTCGGTAGACGTTTAAAAAAAAGAAAAATAATAAGGGCCCATTTTCTGGCGTTTCCGCATCACATTTTCGAAAATCTAACTGTGCAAATGAAAAGTGGGCGTAAATTAGAGGAGCTAACTAGCCGCATCATTCTGTCACAAAGCTCTAAATAAATAAAACTAAATGTGTTTGATGACACTTTTTGTACCGTAAACCATGGGCGCACTCATTTATTTTCGCACTGTTTATTTTTTACCGCACACACCGCAAATATTCATATGCATTATTTCGCTTCATGTCTACATATAATTATATTAAATTAACGCTGTTTTTTTTCTTTCTTAGTCTTTCCACCTTTACTAGCAATTAACATTTGTTTCATTCATTCTTCAAAACAGTTAACTGTTATATATGCCATTTTAAATGCAATTCATTAAAATTAACTCTCCTTAAATTGCATATATTCCATGTACTAACTAGGAAATGCCAAGCTATAGTGTTTGGATTTTGCTGAATTAACTGCGCTTTTTCTTGCAACACTTTAGAAAATTGCGCTAATAAAATAAAACCACTGCTTTTATTAATTGAGAATCGAAATGCGAAATTAATTAGTTTCGAAATGAATTTCGTAATTTTTTTAGATGCAAATTAATTCATAATTGGCTGGATAATTTTTTTGGGAAATATTCTAAAGTTTGTTTAATAATGCGTTGCGTACTATTCAACGGGCAATCAAGCGACGAACCTAATTCGGCGTTGTTTATTTAAATTTTATCGGTCTTAAACTCTAATTGCAACATTCCTATTATGCATTTTCAAATTACATTTAATGGAATTCCTATCTATTATTTGAAGCGAAATTATTATTTTGAAGATAGAAAAACATTCCAGTGATAAATTAATTGAATAAAAGCGAAACAGTTTTTGCCAGGTTTTAATAGGACCTGTCAAAAAATATGAAAAATCACTTTTCAACATCTATAGTGAAAAGAAAGATAGAAGGAGCAATTAACTAAATTGCATTTTAACGAATAACTTATTGTACAAAACAAAAAAAATGGAATATGAAAAGCTGAAAATAATCTTTCCAACAATACCCACTTATACAAATTCGAAAATATTTTAATAATATACGTCCGGCCTAAATATATCTATCTATAATATGAAAATGCACTTTGCTGATGTCTATAAACTATAAAGAGAAAAACAGGTAGGCCGTTTGATTTCTTCTGCCTAATGATTGACGTGTTAATAGAAAATTTTAAATAGAAAACTTAATCTTTTATAGAATTATAGACAAAAATATGGAATTTATTTCTGCTTTTGTGCCCCATTGGAAGAAAAAATAAATGCAGCCGGTCTTTTTCGATTTCGGAGAGATATATAAATAAAAGTTAAAGTGTCTTGCTAATAGTCTGCGACCACAATAAAGCTTCTTATAAGGTCAGAGTAAAAGCGACATCGATTGCACCTTGATTTAGCTTCCATTATATAAGTTAGGCCACTGACGGCAACTTTATATATATCTACCGCCAAAACCACCCCCAAGCCGAGCGCCGAGCTAACTACCCACAGAAATAAAGCTGGTAATTGAATTGTCTTGTTGGCAATGCCTTGCATCGTACAAGTGTGTGTGAGAACCGCCTACTATTTAACTGTTTCGAAGGCCCCTGTTACTTTATAGAACTTGGTAATTGAATTTTACCCTTAGATATATATTTACAACTCCATAAATTTCATTTCAATACAAAACCGTTCGCTCCCGCCAATTGCGAGTTTACGTTTGGTAATTTAATATATTAAAAAAGGGAGCCAATAGCCAAACCGCAATTATACAATAAATAATATAAATAATGCGGAAACCTAATCCGAATTGTATTTTTTTTTTCTGCGCGCTGGTCCATTATTCGCAAATGGATATTCATTTTCCCCAATTTATAAATGTAATCATTGGCCATGATCATTCTTTGCTTTTTTTAGCATGCAGGATATAGTAAGGGAAGATTCGATCTTTGTTGAGAGCATAAGGTTTGAAATGATTGGCTCAACTTGACGATAAAAATACCCTCCACACATACTCACTATGAATTCCATTTCATTTTCAAATTGAAATTTGAAAATTCCTATTATTGCCTGCTTTGTGCATTTTCTCTCTTGAATAAAACCGGTTAAATTGCTTATCTAATGTATTTTTGGTTGCATTAGATTAGATTGTATTATTTATTAAATTAGGATGATTCATGTTATATTTATTATTGTTTAGTAATTGAGTGGCAACTTTCTAAAATAGTTGAAATTAATTAATATAGTTGCTTGTTTAAGCTTTAATGGTATGAATATCATCAGACAAAGAGTCAGAAATGCACAGATTATAATATATGAGTCCGTTCTGGTTTTTTGCCCATGCAAATCATAAATGAGAATATATTTTACATTACAATATGCATAATTAATTTGTTCACTTTGCTTGATTCTCTAAGTAATACAATTAAATGTATATTTTCTTAGTTCGACGTACGATAATATGCACTTTTTTCTATTTTAATATGCAATATATCTAAATAAATGTGCAAGAAATTATGATATACACGAGATATTCCGTTATAATGTTATAATATATTTATTTAAATGAATTTTATTTCGATATGCAATATAGTAGTAGTAGTTCTTCGCTCTTCAGATGTGGAGGACGAGGAAGGGTTAAGAACTGAAAGCGATCGTGATAAAACACATGTATATAAATATGTATAAACATAAACTAATATTTATATCTAAAGATGATTTTATTATATGGGGCCCGGCACAGTGCCTCTGCGGGGGGCACTCTAATCATTAGTTCGGTTAGCTCACTTGAAGATCAGCAGGTAGACCACTATCTTCAACAGTTAATTGATGAGAGGTTCCTTTGTAGTATGCATATTATACCGATGAGATGCACTTCATAATTCTCCTACCGGACACGTGAATATTTTCGACCAAAAAACCAATAATGCAATTTGCACTAAATCAATCAAGTCGGGGGAGATAAATTTAAAAATCTGCATTCTTTTTGCCAAGTATGTGTTCATATCGTGTCTGGCGGCCATAAAATCTGAACAGTATTTATCAAAGTCCACTATTTAATCATGCTTTGGTAATTTCGTTACTTTTAACTCCATGAATTATTGGCATTAGTCTAGCACCCAGTTAGAAATGCTAGAACATCATCATGCTAAATTTAATTTATCTTGAGAACCGGCGAAAATAAATATTAACTGTGCACTCGTAAAATACTACATAATGCATCTTGTTTATTTATTAATATTAAGACGCGACCGCATTGGATTCGCAGTATAGATGGTGCCATGGTCGCAGTTATTTTTCCAGACGAGAAATACTTTAGATTAGTGCGCGCTATTAATTATCGTTAATTAGACAAGTTTGGAGTTGCAGTGCGGTCTTAATGTTGTAATTGAAAAGCATTGTTGCACCTTTACGAGCGCACTTTTCCTTGCAAATATTATAGACGAATTATATTAAAATCGCATGTTGCTTGTTTTGCAACAAAGTAATTTTATGAGATGTGCATGTAATTATATGCTATGCGATTCGAGCAATTCATATCGCTTTTTTGCATATTCATAATTTTTGCCCATCAGTCCCATCAGAATCACGCTCGCGTTTATTCATTTATAACTAGTCTGATGAGAAAATGGAAAAAATAACGACACTGCTATCAAAAAACACCATCTATGCATACAATTATTAAAATAAACTCATCGCTAATTAAATTGGAAGAAAGGAAGTGATTATCTTATGCAAAATTTTTCACGTTTTTGAAGGGAAAATTCAATCCGTCTCAAGCTATGCTAATTGTGTGTTAGTTTAACAACGCTTTTGATTCCTCTTCAAAATACTACATGGAAACATGCGATATGATTAATCAGTTGTCTCTCCGTTTTTTATTTTTCGTTTGCTCTTCAATCTTTTCTTTGTATAAATACCGACTCTGCTGCGCTCCTTTCAACAAATTGACTCTTAAATCTTATTAGTTTTAAGAACAAGCTCTACAACACACACAAACACACATCCTGAGAGATAATCTTTGTTTTCTGCATGAAGATATCTATTAAAACATCTTTAAAGGAGCAGATAAAAAACTAAAACGAGAAAGGTTTTCGGGTTCTCGTCTCGATTAAATTAATTAATTAAATGATAGTTTTTGGGTGAGATTATGATTTCTCATGTTGCGCTTTATGGATCTGGACGTGAATTGATTATCTACATAATAATTAATTGTTTGCTATGCTCAAAGAGTTCATTAGAGTTTTGCCGCATATTATTTATGATTATTGATTCGGAATCATTTATTTCTTTCAAATATTTTTTATTTGCATAAAATAGTGGGGGAGTAGAATTTCTTGTACGGTATAATTATTAATGACGAGTTTTGCGCTATTGGCTGACAATACAATAATGTTACACCACCTACAAAACATCTGCAATATACCTCCACATTGTATTTTCACATAATAACAGAGCAAAGTGGCTGCTTGAAAATACACTAATAATTACGATATTATTATACACAAGTACCTATATAGCATACATGGAAAACATGATGGCGACTGAAAAAAATTACAAGAAATCATTAAATGAATGTTTTCTAGACTTCTAACTTTTATAGATACATATAATTATTTGTATGCTTCAATTTAACAGCCGTCTTATTAAAAACAATTCCTTAGAAAACCACTCTACTTAATAAAAACGTTATTTATTCAATATCTTCGGGGTGACAATATTTCGAAACTAAATTTCAATTTTTACTCGTAAATGAACAACTTTTCTGCGAACAAGCAGTTGCAAGTTATACCAAACTTTTGCACTAACTACCAGAAGAAATTTAGAACTTTGTATGACAATAAAAAATTCGTTATTTTAGTTTTCTAACGATTTTTTGAACAATACAAAAGTACTATTTTTCTTGGTAGTTGAAATTTGGCATTTCTCATGAAATTAACGTATTTTTTGATGGCAGTTATTTTTTCAACCGTTATTTTAGCACATCTTATATTTTTGGCTGCATGGGGTAAAAAATTATGTTTGATTGATTCTTTAGAAGCGAGAAAAGTAACGATTTTCTTGGCTTTCCAACCGTTTTTTAACTTTTTCTTAGCATTTTTGTCGGTTATAAAATTTACAACTGCCATATTCTTTGTATAGTACATGATTTTTTGGCGAATCAGCATTGATAGTGTAATTTGAATCGGTTGTATTTCAGTGTCGGTTAAAGATCGTCATTGAAATTTCGGATAAATGGGGTAAAAAGATCGTTTTTGGATTTATCTGAAAGAAAAAGTAACCCTTGAGAAATTCGGGTGAACAATGTTTTTTAGGCATTTCTATGAAAAAATGCTGTTTTTTATATGCACAATATAAAGGAAGATTTGGGTCAAATCATCAAATTTCCCCCAATATTCGTTTTTTAGGGTAAAGTGTTTCTTTATTCAAAGCCATTGCAATTTTTACCTACTTGTCGCATTTTAGTGGAAATGGGGTGAGAAATGCAGTTTTTCAAGCATTATGTGAATTTCAATTAAGTGATTTTTTGTCGAAGGAATATAAAATCGTGGGAAAGTTAATATTTGTATTAAAACGTATTAAAAGGACGTTTTTTTTTTAACACAATAAAGCATTAAAGATTTTATTGTTCCATAAATAAAACTAAATGAAAAAGTCATCACAGTATTGTGTAATATATTATATTAAAAGTGAAATTATAATTAAAAATAAAACTTTTATTCAAATTAAATTTGCAAGATGAAATGTCCGTTAATATTCGACGATCGTGAGAAAGTTGCAACGATTTAAAAAAAATAAATTATTAATTTAATAAGCTGCGCTCTTTCTGCCATTCATATACAATGATAGTGATTTTTTTTAACATCGATAAATTACAATATACGCAGACGATAAATTACAAGCTATAAACTTGAAATGTTTAACTAATCAATTACATTTTAACTGACGACGATTTAAAATAAAATGCATGTGCAAGCGAGGCAGCCATTTTTAAATGTCATAGTATTATGCATTAAATTATGCAAAAGTTGAATGCTATTGGCTGTTCCGATCCAATAGAATTAAAAAACAGTTTTAACAATAGCCTTTCAGACTTCATCGATATTTGAACATGCACGCGATTTTTTTCTAAAAGGGTTCCATTTTTAATAATAGAAAATCTGCTACTATTTCTATTATTACAATATAGGTATAAAAAGCACGAGCTTTGCACACTTGCAAACATTTATCATTTTTCATAATAACGGCCGTCCAGTCGAAAAAAAAATGCCCCCCTAAAAAAATCGCTTTCTTGCCTCCCAACAATAACGGATATTATTTCAGGTTTCTTCTTAAGACGTTGATGAAAATCTGACACGTTACGAATCTCTTTCTTAGTCACATATAAAGAAGACATTTCATATGTTTTTTTCGATTTTTTATACTTTGAAATGGTTTATGGTATATTTGGGATTTGTTTGTGATGATGATGATGGTACAAACACAGCTGATGTGTGCAAAATCTGGTGGCGCGGCACAGGGTTAGATTCAAGGGTTGGGTTTTTGGCCATAACGCACCCCAGGTAAATATTGCAGCACACATCAGGCGTGTATGCGAACAATGGGAACCGCACATGCTTTCAAAAATGTAACTCGTAACAAAATAAAATCAAAACTAAATTGTAAATAAAATCGTCGTGCATGGCATGTGGCGGATTTCTCGAAACCACTTTCAATTTAACTCTTCAGTTCCTCATGGTTCAATTTTTGAGCGCATTAAAAATTTGGGAAGGAGAAAAATAGCACTAGAAAAATTCAGGTTAATCTAAATTTGAATTTATTTTGTTTTTCTATAATTATTAATAATCTTTTATCATTTTTTTAATATATAAATTTAGAATCTTATAATTAGAGGATTAATTTCTCTTATCAATAGCTAGATTACAGAAGTGTTTTATTAATTTAGGATGATCTTTAATCTAAATAGGTTTGCTCTACATTAACTGAGTGATGAAATAATTTATAATTTTTTTATTAATTTTATAATTACATTAAATTTGCGCGAAAACTTTTTGATGCCTGTTCTTGGTCGCTTTTAGTCTAGGGGTTGGAGCGACGCCCGCCATCGCGTTATTTTTTAGCGTCGTATGCAGATCGCAAAAGGGGTAGTTTGCATAGCGCAAGCGTATCCCGCCCATATCTCTTATATCGATATTATGTAAAGTGTTGAACGCGTGCGCGACCTCACACGTTTTACATGTACATTTTTATATAGTATATATATGAACACATCCCTTTCACTTGATATGTGTGTAAAAGATTTTTCAACCCTTGTATGGCGCGAGAAGAGGTGATATAAAAAAAGGGTAGCCAATAGCAACGCGTGCTAAACGAGTGCCTTGCTGGGCTTTTTACCATGTCTTGATATTCGATCACTTGGTTTGTTTTTTCTATTGCGATATCCGGTATTAGGTGGAGGATTTTTAACCCCAACAATTAGGGGTGCATTTCCGTTTAGTTCATACTTAAGTGTTTTGCAAACACATTTCCTTATATTTTGAAAGAAGTGCAGAGCAGCTATCAGGTATATTTTGCATTGTCCGACACGTTCCTAATTGCGGGCGACAAATTTCTAGAGGGTTGTATTTTATTATCGAGCACACACGCTCAGGTATTGAAAAATCAAATATAATTCCGCAATAAGGGGGTTTAAAAGAATGGCCAGAGCTTTTAATCTTCCTTTTGCATTTTCCGGCAAACTTTCCAAGTTAGTCAAGATTCAACATCCACCGGCTATTCGATGCGATTTGGTCGACGAGATAAAACCGGCGAGTTAAATAAAATAAAAAAGTGAAATAGGGGCTATTTTAGGAACCGTGGCTGGCTGGCAAGGGTGGGAGTCCAGCGTATTCGTTTGAAGATTCACAATTTGATTCGAAGGGGGCCTAAGTAAATTGTGGCCGGGTTCTTTTTTCATGTATATACGAAAGGCTGGACACCGAAATTCGGACAAGTGGAATGAAATGTGCAAACACGACCGAAAATTTTAATTTGCGATAAACTTCTTTTATTGTTTGGACGGATAAATATTTGAGCGGCTGCTATTGTGTGTGAAATGTAATTACGAGTTAAATATTTTATATTATATTAAGTACACGTCATATACTTTATACATTCTCATCATATAAGATGTACAGAACTGAACGAATGAGGATAAAAAAAAATATAAACGGACCATTCCGTTTTTAGTGTAGCGAGGCAACGAAAAAAAAACCGAAATAAATACAGACGAGCCATATCATTACCGAAAAAATAATAATCGAAACGGAGGAGGCTACCGGTGAAAATTTCTGTGAAACAATTATAACTCGAAATGTTTTCCGAAAAAAATCTATTATATATTACTAAAATATTTAATAACCTTGAGCTGCTTCGTACTTAATAATTTTGTTCTTTCTGGACACAAGTGCCAAAGGTTGAAGACCGAATGAAAATAATAGTTCGTTTTGTTGTGGCGGCATTTACGCTCTATACGGAGCGAAATAAATCCGGAGTATGGATGCTGCGTGTTCCGGTGAATGCGGGGGGGTAAAAGGATATTGATTAGTGCAACCCTAGTTAGCACGCCGCCCTTCGCCTCTATATGCTTCCCTAAAATAAATGAGCGAGAATTGGCATTGTCTAGGCCCCGGAATATTTGTGTTTGCTTTGCAGATTATTGCGCCTCGAAAATGTACGATGGCGAAGCCTTCTCTTAATTTATCGATTCTTACCAAATACAATACAGCAATTTTTATTTGGAAGTTCATTTTCCTTTCTTATTTTTGCAGGAAAATTATGGTTAAATGATGCAGAAATGACCTGGCGACAGGAAGTACCTTCAAGTGAAGAGTCGAAAATTGCGCTGCAAACCCGACTTGGACTCTCACCAAGTAAGTTGACAATTTTTATATAACTACTAGGTCTAGATTGTGCGAATTGGAATTTTTATTTTTCGGGTATAAGGGGTCGAACATCATTGATTTTGAGAAACATACCCCATTGACAGATTATTAACAGATATACGTAAAGCTCCCAAAATTGCTGACTCACCCCTTCTAGTTAATGTCACATGTTGCTTATAATAGCTTTGTCATCACATTTCGAATTTATTATCGATACATCAGTTTACATCCAAATCGAAAATTATAATGGACAGATTTCTACTGGATTTTTTGAGCTTTTATAATTTTTTTTGAGTCATCTATTTGTGATATTTCCTAAGACTGCATAATTTTTGATGTAAGCTTTTAAGATGACAAATCTGTGATAATTTATTTATTCAAAAAAAATTGTGTGATAAATCCATTTAAATGGAAAGTACTTTTAACACCACCAGAGCGACCATAGTTGAAATCTGAAGAATCAAAATCGTATTTTATCCATTTATAAAGAACTAAACTAAAAGTAGGGTGGTAAAATAGTCTGTTCTTATCGAATTCTCACGTCTGGCGTAGTCCATTTGTCCTTCCATTTCAGATTGCCCTTCTTGTTCGCGATTCGGGGATCGGGCCACCCCCGCAGCTGGAGACTTTCTCTTATTTAAATCGAATTATACTCGACTTGAAAGGTTCCGTATTTTTATTATAGACCTTACCAGAAAAATAAACGAAACCAATCCACTTGAACTTTAACGAAATCTGAATATAATTCAATCAATTGCTCTTCTTCCATCATTAAATCGGTTGCATATTTTTACCTGATGCGAGTTGTTTAGCTCCTACAGGTTGAATGTTGATTTTCAATTGACACGCTTGTGTGTGTGTGTGTGTGGTGTAAAAGGGATGTAAATTAGGGGTTGATCTTGAACTAAAAAATAAACTAGGGCAGTTTGGAATTTAAAGTATTCCATCATTGAGGCATTGGGGATTTGAACCACTTAACTCGTCCCAAAACGGCTTACGGTTGACACGCGCTGACGACTTTCGAAACAGGTAGCACCACTATTCAAATTCACCCCTTCACGCATTTAGTATTTGAATGCGATCCTTATCAAATAATATTTTTATGCATATGCATTATGGAGCAGGTATGTTTTACGACCGCCATCGAAGGGGTTAATTTATTATTAAATATTATTATGATGTAATAGCGTCCTTATGTGGGGGTGAGTTGACATTTCCTCTTTTATTTTTTTTTGGCTGGGGGATGTTTTACATCAATATAAGGTCAGAGTCGTATATTAGACGGGGTGAGCCTTTAGGGATCAGAATAACGTTCGATATTTTGGCCGAAATGACCATCATGGACGAAGGCGACGACGATGGCAGCACCTTGCCATGATAGTCCCCATTGATATATGACCTGTAGCAGGTTATACATTCCATAAAACATTATATTGACTAGATGAGCAGCACATGTAACTGAATATCACTTTTCCAACTTGCTCTCATGTTTTGCAACAACACATAAAAATTTCGAGTTTCAAAAGTAAATTTTAATTTGTTTAAATTTTAATCTGTGTAAATATTGCTGATTAGCAGAGCTTAGTCAGTCGGAATTTTTATAATAAGATGATTTTTTGGTTTTTCTCATGCATGACTAAAGGATTTTTTTGAATTTTAAATTCAATAGAGAAGATAAGAACATTATCTTTATATTCATCTCATTTTTGTATGGGTATTAATAAATTACGAATTTATTTACTATTAATAAAGGTGATGACATTATCTTACCATAAAAATTGATTTCTATTAAGTATATTTATAGTAAATATTTATTGTCACCTCATTTTTAAATCGGACGAATCTTGGTTATCATGACGCCGAAATAAGCACATAATATTTTTTGAGCAAATAAGGATCGGATTAGATAAATTAGAAATACTACGTATTTATAGTATTTGTAGTAAAAATTAATTTGCCAAACAAAACACAAATTACCATTTCAATTATGCATAGTAGTACATCTTCCTTCCATATTGCACAAGCTTATGATTATAAGTAATTATTGTTCTGAGAATATCGCAGGAAGTTGTATAGCGCAGAAATTATCTATATGCATTTTTCCATTTCAATTTTCTTTATGTAGAGTGCTAGTTAGTTGAATTGTTTATGCATTAGGGAAAGGACAGTTGTTGCAAAGGGAGTGGTTAGGGTTGAACCTTTTAATTATAGAATGGGGATGGTACAATTTATGTGCACACATTCGCAGAAGAGACATTTATGATATGTAATTTATTTGATGATGGCGCCAATCAATGATCGACGACAATTTTTATAATAATATTTAAAAATCCACTCACTCTATTTAATTAAAATAGATATTATTATTGATTTTAACCGACCTGTTATCAATTATTAAGTTTTTCTATTTTTTTTCTTATGATGGCTGATGCTAAATCAACAAACATATTATTTATTACAAGGAAACTTACTATACTAACAAAGTAAATATAGTATTTTTTTATCATCAGCAATTCATTTCATTTCGAAATGTAACATTTTATTGGATTCAAATTTGATTGTGAATAAAACATGTCTTTGAATAAGCATAGTAAAGAGAAAAAACAGATCCGAATACTTTGAAGTTGAAGGACTACTGCATAAGAAAGCATTATACAAACAATGCAGCTCTATATATATCAGAATGGACTTTGCCAAAAGGCTCTTTCTTTTTTCCTCTTCCTTGAGTGTATGTGTATACTTGAAGACGCCCTTAGCATTTAAAGTGATTTTCAATCAAACCGTTTTACATTAATTTATCAGCATATTATTTTGATAAAATAAATAATCGAAACCCGTGTAGTATTCAGGTCGAACGGAGCGATATTTTCGTATTTATGAGAGCGAAATGAGCTTTTAATAAATATCAAAGTCAAACTGGCTGCTGAAATTTCAATAATAAAGCTTGACCGCCTGAAAAGCGCCGCATAATCAACTATGCATGGAAAGAAAGCACTTTTATACGGGAAAAGTTAAGTGTACATACTGGAAATGGACTCAAAACTCTAGTCCGCTTATAGTAGTAACTAAACTAGCACTGAAAGGAAGGGAATAAATATATTTTGCAATTCCACAGGGCCTGCTGATGGTCAGCTGCAGCAGCAGCACCCTTGTGCCAAGTCCCTTATTGATATACTGTGTAAATACACTTTAAATTTTGCCCCACGTTTTCATTTCAGCATTAACAAATTTTCGTTGGTTTTTTTGCTAAATTAATTGCTTCAAAGATTCCTTCTTAATTTCTTCGTTCGTTTCGTACGAAACAGATAAAGCAAATTAAATATATAATCTAATATTGGTGCAGTAAATAACGTAGAGTTCAGTAAATGTCGAAAACTTTACTAATTAAATTAATTAATGTTTCAAAGTTTCACATTTTGTGCTTTTATGAAAGCTTTAATGTCTTTTTGATAAATTGACAGTTATTAATACTGATATAATACGTTTTTCTATCGTATTTCAAATCCACTCTGCACAATAGCTCTAAATTATTTTTATTGTTTTGCCAGAGGATTTTTATTTTCCAATCAACTTTCCACTTCCACTAATTCCACCCCGCCCCCACTCAGTTCGATATCCAAAAATTTAAATTGATCATTTCGTGATGACTCAAGATTTATCTCAAATCGAACAGAACAACAAGTATTTTTCAGTTTATGATGGAAATTATTAAATCATTATGCAATGATGTATAAATAATATTATCAATCGAGTACAAAGTTATTTACTTTTAATAAATATAGAGGTATAAACACCTGTTATCTCTTTTGAAATACATACATATAATTATTTGTTTTATTAAAATATATCTTTACTGATATGTACATACTTATTGATTTAAAAAAAAAAAATTAGCGGCATTTGTTGTAAAAATATTATGAAACATTCGATCTAAATAATTTATTTCAGCTCATTTGACTAATAAAATAAATAATCTGTTGTAATTATTTGATTGTTAAAATTAAAATATGATGCTGGCGATGAATGATGAATGTGTGGAATTTCATATAATATGCAAAGTTTCTGTCACATTATGATTATTATTTTGACGGGGTGACCATGTGGCCTATGCGGGCTGAAATGTGTGTGAGGGTGAATGCATTAACGTCTAGATATCAGAAAGTAGCCACCGGTCAGAAGTTCGACTAGATCGGCATTCAGTCTGAATTTTCGCTCGTGCGGGCAGAGCGACGAATGTTGTCGTCTAGGTGAATTAATTGTGACGAAAAAATGTATATAAAGTTGATCTGTTTGATGATTCCAATCATTTTTATTAGCGGTATTATTTATTATTTTATTTACAACATACTTTTATTCCTTATTTAATAATACTACACGTGTGTATCGATTCTTTTTATTTATATGTAGAAATCATCATCATCATCTTATCGTAGCATATTATCTTTTTGACTTAAATACAAACTAATATAATATCTATATCGTATTTTAAATATTCAGTATTAATAATATCTTCAATATGACATCTCTATTATCAACGATGAATAATAATAATAATAATATGATGTCGCATAAAAACTATTTCAATAATTTTTCGAACTTTGATGCCGCAGTGCCTAATTTAAATTTTCCACTTTACTATCAAAGTAAGTACCTTGCAGAATTTATTACTAGTAGATTATTTTGTTGTCGTTTATTAATGCGCCCAAAAAAATGCAATTTGTCAAATAAAATCCAATATAAAAAATTAACGAGCTAGAAAAACGTAATAATTGCCATATATCGAGGGCCATTCGCCCATTAATATATATTGTTATAGATTTCTTGTAATTAAGCCATCAAACGCAGCCACAAAATCCAATTAATTTCCACACCGCACATTTATCGGAACATATTTGTTGATATTTGCATGCAAGCGCGCAATTTTCGATTTATGAAAAATAGATCGCGTGAGGGGTTGAATATGATTATGTATGTCCAATGTGTATCTGAATAAAAGCACCAGCACAGATAAATGAATATTTAAATGTTCAAATCAGGAAAATGCATTTCAATATACCGCACCGATTATTCAAAAATTCAAAACTCAATTACTATGCGCACATGCATGCATGTGCTCTTTTCAAAATGTTATATTATTTAATATTCATACAATCATTATTAGAAATATACCTGCAATTAGAATCACAGATGGTCAACAACTAACTAATGCCGCTAAAATATTCATCAATTTTCACCGCATATCTGATAACATTTTATTATGGTCGGCATTCTAATGTGTTTTATTTATAAATGTGGAGACATAAGGAAGAGCTTTTGCGGGCCCGAAATGTCCATCTAAGGCGTCTCGGATAGTTTACTCCTTACGACTCCCAAAGGACAACTGACCCCACGCTATTATTTTTCACCCTTAGCTAGGCTTTTGCATATATCCTACTCTACGACTTGCTTATTTTCTTTTTACTCCACCATTCACATAAATTATACTTTTGTTCTTCTTAAAAAACTATTTCTCAACTCTGCTGTCAGCTGTAGAATATTAGTATTTTATTAATTCAATTAAAGTAGTGTAGTAAATACGAATTATTGTTTCAGATGATTCCCGACCAATTAATAGGTTAGACAAGACCCCATCAACGCCACCCTCCCACGAAGGTAAGCAAGCCACTTTATAATAAAATACCATGATTTTAATATTTTTTTCCATCGTCTATAAAAATTTTAATAATGCCTGTAATGGCGAAAAGTGTTTCTTCTGTTCGTTTGGCTTTTTAATGCCGTATAATTTGGATCTTCTTTTTTTCCTGTCGTTTTTGTTCTTCTCTTGTGGTTTCGAACAACTAACTCATTTTCTTAATGCAACCTAACGAGAGGCAAAGATTTTATTTTATGTACTACATTTTTCGAAACAAACGATGCCGAATTTTTCTCACCCCAATTAGATGAAAATTGTTATGTCATTTCGTTACTTATCATCGGAGAGATTAAGAGGCAGGTTTTATGTGGCGATGAATGGATCAAAGTTCAACAGGTTTTTAATTTTAAATTGCTACTTTTAATCTAGTAATTTAGCAAAAAAGTTTATTAAAAGTGTGTTTTAATTAAAATAAAACTTGTGACTTTGTTGCTTCATTCGGTATTAATAAAATGCAATTTTGTGATTTTATTTGTAAGTGAAAGAAATTTAATAGATTATTTATTGCGCCAGGTATTGAAAATTATAATCTAATAACAATAATTTTTTTTAATTTATTTTTTTCGTTGGATAATATTTTTTATTAAATATTTTAACAGCCTATAGGAGAAATCTAAGAGAGTTGCAATATTTTTACATAAATTAGAAAATTTGCATTTATTTTAAATTTAATTAAAAAAAAATTATGTCGCTTTTTAATTTAGAAAAAAAATATTTTATCTAAGTGCGAATATATTTCGCATGATTGATAAGTTTTACAAAGTTCTAATCTTATCAATAATTTATTATATGTAAAAGTTGCGACTTTTGGAATTTAATTTCGATGATTGCTGAAACTTTACTTCGCTTTTGGGTAAAGTTGTGGTTAATTTGCAGGATAACTTGTTTGCGCTAATAAAAAATTGAAATACACCCCAAGGAAATATTACGCTTATAAAAGAACCCCTAAGTAGTTTTTAACCCTTTTTAATAAAAGAGATGTGCACGTGCTGAAGGATAAGTGACACGTGCCGGTGCTTGTTGAATTATAAAAGAAGTTATATTATCCTTCCTGTAGTATTACTTATCGGGAATAAAAGAAGGAGATGCAACAGTCTAAGAGCGAGCAAGCAAGCAACCGACACTTGCCATTAGATTAGAATTCGTTTGATTGGAATGCTAATTAATTTTATTAAATAAGTTGACTTGTGTTGGTTAAGGAGAGGATGGATGGAAAAAATGCGTTCCTGGAACGAATAATTATAAATGGCCATTGTTAGAGAGGCATTAAATGGAAAAAAGTCGCGTTGTAAAATGTCCTTCGAATTGTTCCACATTTCTCAGTTTTTATGTATAAATAGAATCGAAGTTGCGAACGCGAATTGAATATCAACAAGGCCTCATATTCAGATAGGCCTCCACTCTTCGGCTTGCCGACTTCCCTTCCAGCATTTAAATAGTGTGGATGAAGAATTTTGCGTCACTGAAAATGTATGTAAAATAGAGTTTGATTTTTAACTCATAGCCCTACGTGACTGGATTTTACATCAATATTTCAGTCGTTGATTTTTTTCTTGCGGGTTTCCTTCTTCGCTTTGAACTTTTTTTCGTCAGGAATATTGAAAAATCATTTATATTTATATGCAAGAGGACCTGAAGAAAAAAAAGTTTATGTGTGCTTGCAACCACCTGATCTGTTTCTCAAAAAATCTGAATAATATTCAACGCTCCTCGATATTTGAATAACAAAACGTGGATCACAATAAAAATATACTACCGTGGCATTTATTCAAAGCTCACATTTTTTTGTTACAATGTAAAGCCGTCTGCATATTTATTTACCAATAATATATTTTTCCTTGTGGGGGTAAAAATCGATGTGATTAGAAACTAATTGGAAGGCTGCAAGGAGAGATGTGCAAACCGTTCTCTGACCATCATCAATCAATCATAACCGATCAAAGTACATTTAAGGGTGGCGAGGGTGCATTTTAACACTGAAAGGGTGTAAACGCGCCGAATAAAACATACTGTTAATCCGTGAAATGCTCAATAATCGATTATGGCAGCTTTTCTTCCATCAGGAGCCAAACGCAGAACGTCCAATAATAAAATTCGATATAGTAGTCGTTTTTTCTCGATTTGAATTTTATTTTTTGGCTTTACACTCCCAAGTAAAGCAATTTTCCAATAGATCAGGAAAACCTCTTGTTAAGTCCTGCATACAATGCGATAAGGTAAATAACGCCTCGATAACGGCCAGTCTGCCCTCACATAATTTCACACCAAGTGAATTTCGATATTTAGGGATGCATTGCGCATTTACAGGAGCAAAATAAAACTAGCTCTCGAAAAAAAGCGCAGACATATGATTGATGCTTTTCCAATTAATAATAATTTTGATCCTAATTTATATTTGGCCGCCGTTAAGTATTGAGATGGATCGAATAGGGCTGACATTGTATTTTTAACCCTAATCTGTTAAAAAGGTAACCGCTTTGTTGGCAAGCTTGTCTAACCAATCAAACTTTGCAATCAACCCCTTTTTATTTAAAATGCTAAAGGGTGTTTAGCACACGCCACCATTTTCAAATGGAGGGTAATTTGAATATGTTTTGTTACAGATGTAGATGCGAATGGCGATATAAGCGGTGATGATCAGAGCATCATCAGCGAACATCATCAGCAGCATCACCATCATCTGGACCAGCACGACGAGAATTCGATGGATTCGGATCGGGGCGGCGCTCTAAATTTGGTAAGTAAACGGATAGATTTTTAATAATCGAAATATTCCCATACGAGCGTCAATATTTGTTTCATATTATTTCTCGAAAGCGATTTAATAAATTGACAATCATTCCCTTGGGTTGTTTGATGCCAAACTGTTGTTCCTTTATTTTTCGTCGAGGAAACATTTGTTATACATGTATATAAATCTGAAGTTGCGCTTTGCACCCCTCTCTCATCGAAAGTTAAATGTTTAAAGTCTGCAGGGATTTCGCGAATAATCTGCGAGGGCTTCAAGTTAGTTTTCATTTTTGATTCAATTGCTTAGTGATTGATTATTGTGTTTGTTTTATTGGTTTTTAAGTGGAATGTCGAATTTCTTGGAAGAGATAAATGTGATCTCAGACGCGATATTTATATTTGGTTAATTTAGTAGAAATTCGAAATTAGTTGAGTGATTTAATCGTTTTTGAAATTTAAGTGTAAATATTTGATTCGTTATCAGAAAGATATTTTTAGTTAAATATTAAATTAATAAATTAGAAAATGTCATGTAATTGATTGTCGATGTTGATTATTTTTTATTGGGCAAACACTTAAAGGGTTTTAAAATAATTTAAATGGAAACGGAAAGAATTCTCTCTTTGATTGAGCTGTAAAATAAAATCGGTCTAAACGGTGTAAAATTACAGCCGATGCGCGAATATAAACACGGCTGCCGTTAATCTGTTAAGCTGCGGGCTATCAGTCAATTACCATGATTAATTTACCAGCTAATTATCAATGTCGTTCGTATTTTTGAATTAATTTTTCGTTAAAGGTGACTGGTGAAAATGACCAGCCAAGAATATCAACGCCCAATTCGCAAGTGACCAGTTCAAGTCCAGGCGTTGCAGCCTTGGCAGCTTTAAGTGGTCTAGGAGGATTCCTGGGAAATCCTCTGCAAATGTTACAAGCGTTCCAAAATCCACCCAGCTTGCAACAGTTGCAGCAATTAGCCATGTTGCAAGCCACCAGTGGCAATCAAATGAATCAGCAAGCACTCTTTTTGCAAAATCAGGTAACATATTTTTATTTGTTTGTTTTCTTAATTGAATTTCGATATTATATTGATAAATTGTTAATGATATTATCATTATGTAAATAAGATTGGAGGTGTTTATGTCGAACGGTTTCGTCATTCTATATTGGTTTTTCTTTCTTTTGGTTTTTAAGGGTTTTCTACAAGGTTTTCCTCGATCTGGTCATGCATCGAGACCTCCAACTTCTGTGCAGGTCTGTTTTCGATGTTCAAGCCAGTTCGTTGCATGCAAAATTGCACTTAATTTTTTATTGCAATTTTATCAAAATGCTTTTCATAGAAACAATTTATTTATTTTGCGTCCAAAATATTTTTATTTTGTCACTTTAAAGACTACCCAGGATATCCAAAAAATTTCTAAGCTTCCCAAAATCAACCCAAACTGCACTAAACGTTCTCAACTCTTTAATTCTTCACGCAATTATTTTTTTAACAAATTTTCCGATTTTTCAGGTGAGCCAGCAAATCGCGCAAGCCGCACAGCAGTTTCAGCAGCTGCAAAAAGTCCAGCAACACAACCAGCACAATACTAGCATTCCACAAAATACCCAACTACCTCAATCGCAACAAACCACGCCGCCTAACAATTCCCACATACCCGCCAGTATCTTAACACCAAGCACTCCTAGTTCGGGCGGCCTAACGCCGCAACATCTGAAAACCCCATCGAGAATACTCGATCCATCGCCGGAAGAAACCACCGACTTGGAGGAACTTGAACAGTTTGCGAAGACGTTCAAGCAGCGGCGAATTAAGCTTGGTGAGTAATTAATTTCTTTTTGAACATTTTTCGAATTTTTATGAGAACTTGAAACTGTCGCAATATTTTTAAAATTTTGAATATAATTAACAAACTTAATTTCTTTAATGCAGGGTTCACACAAGGCGACGTGGGCCTAGCCATGGGTAAGCTATACGGGAACGACTTTTCCCAAACAACGATATCTCGATTCGAAGCTCTGAATTTAAGCTTCAAAAATATGTGCAAACTGAAGCCACTTTTGCAAAAATGGCTCGAAGATGCCGACAGTACGCTTACAAATCCCGGCGCATTGAGCAACCCCTTAACGACACCGGAGACGATTGGCAGACGTCGCAAGAAGCGCACGTCGATCGAAACCAGTGTGCGAGTGGCTTTAGAAAAAGCGTTCATGCAAAATCCGAAACCGACGTCGGAGGAGATTTCGATGTTGGCTGATGGACTTTGCATGGAAAAGGAGGTAGTGCGTGTGTGGTTCTGCAATCGTAGGCAGAAAGAGAAGCGAATCAATCCACCTGCTCAGCCGATGGGCTCGCCCTGTTCGGTGGGCAACACGAACGGTGCGATGTTTGCGATTGCAAATTCACTAGCGACTAGTCCACTCTCGCTGGTCACATCCAGTGCACATAATTTCAATCCGAATGTGATGGTCAAGCAGGAATGACAGCACGTTAATTTCTTTGCTGATCATTATATGGAGTGAATGCAGCGGCGGCGATAAAGATAGAGGAGAAAACAGTGCAATGGTTTTATTTTGGTAACTATTTTTGATTCGGTGTCATTTTAGTTTTTTTTCTATTTGGTTTAGTAGACGAAAAAAAAAGTTGGTTGGTTTTTTAGTTTGTAGATTGGTGACATTTTTTTTTGTTTGGGTTTTGAGAAAAGGGCAGCTTTTTCGGATTGGTTTGTTTTGTTTGTATTTATTGGATCTCAGTCGAAATGGAAAAGTGCTCAGTGAATTTTTGGAGTGCTGTTAAGATTGCTTTTTCTAAATTTTTTTGTACTAAAATTCTATTTAATTATTATTGTAAATCTTGACGACAAAGCATCCTTAAAAGCACTTTCCACCACTTGCAGTACTTTTTGAGATTAATTTATTTTTTGATTCGAAGATTGTTTTTGATAAATGAATCACATATATTGCATTACTAACGGTCTTCCAACTTGAATAACGAGTTCCTAATTAGTAGTTTATAATTATTTCGTTTTAAAGAAAAAAAACTCTTGCTAATAATTTCCATATAATTAATTTTAATTGTAATTTTTAATTTGAACTTTCGACTGGAGAATAATTTTTATGCCAAAAATACTTATATTATAATATAAAATATATATATATATATGTCCATAGTAGTTTATAGTTCTGTAGCTAGGATTATATATATTATTATTAATATCGTTTTCATAATAAGGTATATAAATATATATAAAGATAGTTATAATTTTTATTGTATAAATTGTATTATCAATGTTATTTTATATGTATATAACAATTTTTTTTAACAATTTCTTATTTAATTGATTGATGATGAATTGGTAAAAATAGTTCGACGATGAAAATTAATTAGTATTGCTAAGTGTTTATATTTGAATTAATGATTGGCATATGACATTCATTTGTTAAGCAGGGTCTCACACAATATTATCTATTTTGAATGATTGTCACTTGCCGATTCGATGAATATGTACAAAAAATGAAAAAAGAATTCAAGATATATTATTATAAATAATGTTGTAGATAGTCGTATCAGTAAAACTTGCAACCAATGTGTATGTTGACAGAAAACAGCAAAATTAATATTAATATTGGTAAAAATCGTAATTAATGTAGAAATTTAGTCCCTATGTTTTTAGCTCCTCTATAATTAAGAGAATCATATTAATTGTATCAGTGTATATAATCGAATTTTACTAGTGGGTCTTTTCATGTAAAAGAGGACCAATTTAGAGACGATGAGGGAAAACAATTTTTTTATTAATCAAGTTCCTATATGCAGAGGTTTGTTTTTTTTATTTTTTCGTTTGCCGCGCGATTTTCCACCGGTTTTTCATTTCGACCTGAAGACAAGCAAATTATGATTGAGAAGAATAGGGTCCCAATTAATTTTATCATTTACACACATATATTTACGGATGAAATTTGAATTTCGGTCGAATTATGTTATTTATCAAATCTCAGGTGAACTACAATTAGTATAAATAACACAGTTTGCTTTTCGTTATGTTTTTTTTTATTATTATTGTGTTAGCTATGAAATGATAAATGTATTTTAATAATTAATTAATAATCTAAATGAAATGTTTACAGAATGGCCCAAATTGGAAATGCACATATCGTACGTTAATTAATTAATTAACTAACTAATTAATTAAAAATAACGCAGTATTTTAACAAGTCATTTTAAAAATAATAATAATAATAATAGTTCTGTGAACATTTCAGTTGTAAGTAACAATCTACGTCATATCAATGTAAATGAATTATTAAGGAAAAAAAAATTAATAATTCTTGGATGAATATTTGTAAAGAAAGAAATTTGTTAGTGGATGGCATTATGTTTAATATTATTGATGAGAATAATACTAAAAAACATTCCATAATATTTAGTACTAATCATATTTATTGTAGGTATATGTGTGTAGGTTGTATGTGCATTAGGCGCATAATAAATAAGCTAAAACCACTACGTTTTTACTTAGCACTCGAGTGAAAATTATCGGTTCGAGTGAAAATTTAGTTGTTTTGGCAAATTGTTTTTGTAATACTAGTGAAAATGATTTTAAAAAATGTATAAGACCCTATTCCGACGTGTAATATAACTAAGGTGGTCTAGGCAATAACATGTACATTATTTTCATTAAAGAAATGAATTCTTAAAGTTTTTTTTGTCTTACCATTTTGCATTTGAAGTCCTAGATATTTTGTCCGGAATAGTATGTCTAAATTGATCCTAATCCTAATTAATACACCTAGATTAATAAACTTACAAATATATTAGCGGTGCTATTTAATAAAGGTAATTTGTTACTAATCTTATAAGCTACGCAAAAAGTTTTAAACTCTAAGATGTATTACTGGTTGCATCAAATATTAATTTAAATTAATTATCGTATTTACTAACAAACATTAATTAAAAACTAATACTAATTGTTTATTATTAATTTATAAACAAAATGCAAACAGCATTATTAATTAAAGTTACTTCAGCAATTAATTAAATAAAAGTTTTCTTCAAATGTATTGCTGGTTGCATCGAATGGTAATATTAAATTAAAAACTGTTATTAAATAACGAATATCTATTTAAAACTATTTATTATTATTTTATAAATAATACAATCATTAAAACGATTTGTAATTAGCGTATACTTTATTAATTAATGAATCTGTATTTAATTTAATCGACGTAGCTTTAGACACTTCTCCAACTTCACGCCGATGGTCGCTGGCGCCCCACCGTCTGTCATTTATCAGCTGTGTTTTGTTTTGTTTAGTTCTCCGACCTCTGCGTAAAATGTCTCTCGAAATCCTTCATTCTGACTGCAAACGTGCAGTAAATCAATTATCCAACTTGAGCAATGCCGAATTAGACGACATAATCAACAATGATGACCAGATAACTTCGATTCTGTCCACTTTAGACCAGGTGAGTGAAATGCATGATTCATATCCTGAACAACAAAGAACTTTAATTTTGTTCCATTGCAGTCGTATTTAAAGGAGATTGAGAATGAAAAGGAGAGTCTAATTGCTACTAACAATTCGATGGCGGAGTTCAATTTGTCCAGGGAACCCGAACTTGTAGAGGGCAGAGAAAAGTTGCAAGAATTGAGTGCTGAAGGGGAACAGCTTAGCAAAACGGTTCAAGAAAAGACGGAACAACTTAGTAAGTTCTTTTATTGATAATTAAATATTGTTACAGCCCTAAATTTGGCTAAACGTAACGTACTAATCAAAAATAGAAAAGTAGTCGGTTGTGTATGTTTGGTTGCCTACCTACTTTTAAATTTTAATTTTGTATTAGTTTTTTATGGCCGCAATTAATTTTTCTAGGAACTTTAACGGGCAACATGTCTCTCGAAACTGCTTTGGCTCTCATTCGAACCGCAGCGAGTGAGATGGAAGAGGAATCCGACCAAATCGCCAAAAAATATCTCGACAACACCAGCGAATTGGATGAGTTTCTTGATCAGTTCCTCATCAAGCGACAATTGATGCATCTGCGATTGGTGAAAGCGGAGAAGCTGTCCAAGATATTGTCGCGCGATCCTGCTCTAAGTAATGTTCCCAATTATGTGAATGCGCCTCCAGTTGCTATTAATAGTGGTTATTTTCCTGGAGTGCCGCAAGGGAATATGTATGGTAATTCAGTGCCCTATCCTACAGGTCCATTGAATATGCCAATGCCTGGTAGTATGAACTATTTTGCGAATCATTATTAATAGACTTGAAGGATTGTTGGTGCACGAATTCTTAATTTGAGCACATTAATGTATATGTAAAAGAAAAACGCATATTTTTTATTTGGTTTGTGATATAATTACTTGTTTGTATAGCTTCAGAGAACACATTTTTTAGGATTTATTTTATTCTCTCGCTTGATTTGTTGTACATTTCAATAATATTGATTGATTTAGATTTGTTTACTATGTTAAGTATGTATAGTTTAATTTTATAAGTTTATGGGTGTATGGGCTTGCGAAGCTAGTAGACATTAGGTCGTAGGAAATTACACCCGCTTCCAACGCGCGAAGGGGGTAACGGCACTCGTCGCACGGTCTTAGATTGAAAGGCGCCACCACTCTTCAGAGTTGCAAGCGGGTGCAATATCTTACAGCGTATAGACACCCATGGCCTGGCAAAGCCCACCCACCCATTACTTGCCAGACTGAACTGCAAGCAGGCCGCCCTCTCCACCTACCAAGCCGGAGGAGGTAGATTTTCCCTGATCCATGACTAGCTCATATGATCCTCTCCCGCGGCTCAAAAACGGGTATTGTTAAGCGGGCACGCGTGCCGTGCTCTCTGGCAGGAAGGGGTGTAAGGCCCCGCGGCGGTCGGTGGCACTACCCCACAGGAACTTACACCTACTCCCAACGCTGTAAATAAGGGTAGGAGGTTCCCGTGCGCGCTAAATATGAGGGGGGCTGAACGTCAGGTTTTTTTCTAGTTCGGCTACTCGATACTAGATGGCGCAGGTGTGTTTACAGAGCTCTGTAATTGTTGGTAACGAGTTAGTGCTACTCGAAACAGGTGGCGCCGCGTTCTGAAATTTAGAAGCGCCTTAAAATTCGAGATTTTGCAAGTTTTGAACCATTGCAAGCTCAAATTTTTAACGACTCGAAATATTGCAAGCGCACCGCAATCTCAATTTTTGTTTAGTATATTTCTGTACGTGGTGAGAGTTAGACGTACCGTATTTACAATAATTTTGAATATTCAGAAAGAAATGCACATCGATATCGAAGCTCAACATTCACCAAGACTTCTTATGACTTATGGTAAGCTTAACTGGCAATTTAAATAATTAACAATTCAATTATTTTTTATCAATTTTGTTGCTATAAATTTTATAGTAAACTTTTCAATGCAGATTTCGTTCATTTCTCCTTGCATTTCTGGTAGATCCAATGTATGATTAAGCATATCGAATAATTAAGATATTCAGCAAGTTTTAGATCAATCGTGTGATTAGTTTTTTTTTTTTTAATAATTAAAGTAAATTTTTGTAGCATTTTTGGTTTACCTTAATTATTTTTTAAAAAAAAAAACTAATCACCCGATTCACCTGAAACTTTCTGAATATCTTAATTTCGAGGTGCTTAATCAGCATGCCAAATTTCAAAGAAATCTAATTTTCAAAAAAATTCGAAAAATACCAAAGACTATAGTCTTTGTTCAATTTTCGACCAAAAAATTAGATTTTCCTCCTATCTTTACGAAATTTAGCAGGGTGATTAAGCTTATCGAAATTAAGATATTCAGCAAGTTTTAGATCAATCGCGTGATTAGTTTTTTTTTTTTTAATAATTAAAGTAAATTTTTTTAGCATTTTTGGTTTACCTTAATTATTTTTTTAAAAAAAAAACTAATCACCCGATTCACCTGAAACTTTCTGAATATCTTAATTTCGAGGTGCTTAATCAGCATGCCAAATTTCAAAGAAATCTAATTTTCAAAAAAATTCGAAAAATAACAAAGACTATAGTCTTTGTTCATTTTTCGACCAAAAAATAGTTTTTTCTCCGATCTTTACGAAATTTAGCAGGGAGATTAAGCATATCGAAATTAAGATATTCAGCAAGTTTCAAGTCAATCGTGTGATTATAGTTTTTAATTTAAAAAATAATTAAGACCAATTTTTAATTTTTTTTATATTTCAAAAAGTATAATACTTACGGCAAAACCGATTGCATTTTTGAGTTTAGGACCATTTTAATTAGTTTTTTGGTTTGTTTTAGAAGCCATAGGAATTTTGCATCGGCAGCAATTGAACTACTTATGGAAAAGAAGACGAGAAGGGCAGATGCTACGTATTTATTTATAAGTTTCTTTCAAAAAGTCGCCTTACAACTAATACCACCCGGTATAGTTAGCATGAAACGACAGGCCATTTTGCACTGATTTTAAAAATGTTCAACACTGTATAAAAATGTTCCTAAATCTTGTAATTAATTGTTTAAGATATTTTTTAAATGTGTCAATATCTTCTGTAACACTCTGTATAATTGTATAAATTTAGCGTTGCTATATTGGCTTTTTTGCGCTGCATTCAAAATGGGGCAACACTCTGTATAAATGTCTGTATATAGCTTGTAATTAATTATTTAAAGATATTTGTAAAAATGTGATTGTCATTACGCATAGAACACCCTGTATAATTGTACAATTTATTGCTGATTCATGAATAAAGAATTTTTACTGAATTTTCTGCGTCTTTGTTTTCTTTAAAACACCCTGTATAACTAAATAAATGTCTAAATTACACCAATTGAGTCTAATTTTCGCGCCAAAATCTCTTTCAGGCGTAAAAACTACGTGAAATGTTTTTGAAACAAAGTAAAAATTTTGGAGAAAATGTCCTCTTGACACACTCTGTATAAATAATAAAAGGGCTAAATCCCTTCTCTCTGCATCGTGTATTTTGTATCAGGAGCAAATCGAATCTGCGCATGCGCGGCACCTCCTCGCGTTTCTGTGATCCTGATAGCCGAAAATCCGAGATTTGCATCTTTTTTTCCAAAAAATTTAAACAAAAATCGATCGAACAAAAATTGTGGAAAAAATGTCCTCTTGATACACCCCGTAGTTTTTGTCCTCTTGATACACCCTGTATAAGTATCAGGAGCATACCTCCTCGCGTTTCTGCGATCCTGGTAGGAAATCCGAGATTTGCATGTTTTTTCCCGAAAAATTTAAACAAAAATCGAACGAATAAAAATTTTCGAGAAAATGTCCTCTTGATCCACCCCGTAGTTTTTGTCCTCTTGATACACCCTGTATAAGTATCAGGCGCATACCTCCTCGCCTTTCTGCGATCCTGATAGCCCATCCCAGATTTTCGTCAATTTCGTTGTTTTTCGAAGTTTCAAGCTGCAAAAAGAACGAAAAACGCTGAAAATCACGAAAATCTGGGATGAGGTATCAGGATCGCAGAAAGGCGAGGAGGTATGCGCCTGATACTTATACAGGGTGTATCAAGAGGACAAAAACTACGGGGTGGATCAAGAGGACATTTTCTCGAAAATTTTTATTCGTTCGATATTTGTTTAAATTTTTCGGGAAAAAACATGCAAATCTCGGATTTCCTACCAGGATCGCAGAAACGCGAGGAGGTATGCTCCTGATACTTATACAGGGTGTATCAAGAGGACATTTTCTCCAAAATTTTTATTTTGTTTTAAAAACATATTTTACGTAGTTTTTACGCCTGATAGAGATTTTAGCGGGAAAATTAGACACAATTGATGTAATTTAGACGTTTATACAGGGTGTTTTAAAGAAAACAAAAACGCAGAAAATTCAGTAAAAAATCTTTATTCATGAATCAGCAATAAATTGTACATATATACAGGGTGTTCTATAAGTAATGACAATCACATTTTTACAAATATCTTTAAATAATTAATTACAAGCTATATACAGACATTTATACAGAGTGTTGCACCATTTTGGATGCAGCGCAAAAAAGCCAACATAATAATGCTAAATTTATACAATTATACAGAGTGTTACAAAAGATATTGACACATTTAAAAAATATCTTAAATAATTAATTACAAGGTTTAGGAACATTTTTATACAGAGTGTTGAACATTTTTAAAATCAGTGCAAAATGGCCTGTCGTTTCATGCTAACTATACCGGGTGGTATTAGTTGTAAGGCGACTTTTTGAATGAAATTTATAAATAAATACGTAGCATCTGCCCTTCTCGTCTTCTTTTCCATAAGTAGTTCAATTGCTGCCGATGCAAAATTCCTATGGCCTGATTCTATCTGAATTCCTATCTGAAACAAACCAAAAAACTAATTAAAATGGCCCTAAACTCAAAAATGCAATCGGTTTTGCTGTAAGTATTATACTTTTTGAAATATAAAGAAAAATAAAAAAAAATTAAAAATTGGTCTTAATTATTTTTTAAATTAAAAACTAATCACACGATTGACTTGAAACTTGCTGAATATCTTAATTTCGATATGCTTAATCACCCTGCTAAATTTTGTAAAGATCGGAGAAAAATCTATTCTATGGTCGAAAAATGAACAAAGACTATAGTCTTTGTTATTTTTCGAATTTTTTTGAAAATTAGATTTCTTTGAAATCTGGCATGCTGATTAAGCAACTCGAAATTAAGATATTCAGAAAGTTTCAGGTGAATCGGGTGATTAGTTTTTTTTTAAAAAAATAATTAAGGTAAACCAAAAATTCTAAAAAATTTTACTTTAATTATTTAAAAAAAAAAAACTAATCACATGATTGACCTAAAACTTGCTGAATATCTTAATTTCGATAAGCTTAATCACCCTGCTAAATTTCGTAAAGATCGGAGAAAAATCTATTTTTTGGTCGAAAAATGAACAAAGACTATAGTCTTTGTTATTTTTCGAATTTTTTTGAAAATTAGATTTCTTTGAAATTTGGCATGCTTATTAAGCAACTCGAAATTAAGATATTCAGAAAGTTTCAGGTGAATCGGGTGATTAGTTTTTTTTTAAAAAAATAATTAAGGTAAACCAAAAATTCCAAAAATTTACCTTAATCACCAGGCCAAATTTCATAAAAATCTAATTTTTGGTCAAAAAATGAATGAGTGCTACAAAAGATATTGACACTTTTAAAAAATATCTTAAATAATTAATTACAAGCTTTAGGAACATTTTTATACAAAGTGTTGTTGATTTCAATGATAATTGTGGAGCAAATCATACGAAAATACAGTGTTGCTACTTTGGCGGCAGTTTTAAACAATTATAAAGTACAACGACTCAAATTACAATTATACAGAGTGAAGCACATTTTCAGAAACACGAAATACCGTCAAAATAATTTTCTAGAACGCAGCACAAGTGATCAAATAATTCACTTCACCTGACTGTCCATGATAGTGCTGTTGAACCACGATATCGATAAGAACATAGCGACCTCTGGATTTAGGAAGCTGAATCAGATGACTTTGTTGACCGACGATGAAAATATCTGGCATCAGGAAAAAGAGGACTCTGTTGACCGACAATGATGACTTCTGAATTCAGAAAACAGAGGGCGATGTTAAACAACGATGGCGGCACTTTCTTTCAATAATGTGGCTACCGAACCAAAGATGTCGCCTTATGTTCCAATTGCTAAGCACTCTTTTAAAGCTTTAAAAAAGCTCTAATTTAATGTTCAGTAAATATTTATATTGACTCACACTAACATAATAAAATTGTTAAATAAATACATGATATAAATAATATTTGCCTACAAAATAATTGAGCATATCATTATTCAAATAGCGATATGATAACTAATTAATTAAGCCAATACATTAAAGGAATCAAAATCAAACGTGCAGATTTGATCAAAACCCCAAAATAAATACGTGCATTTAGGCAGCTCATCTCATTCTTAACACATCTGAAAGGCACAGGAAACTTAATTAAAATATCCGACCACTGGCTTAAGTTAAGCAAGCGGCTAAGCCAGTTTTCCCCTATGCTTTCAAAATGATATAAGTGCAACAGAGAACACTATATTAACAACAAACAAAAAAAGCCATCCTTGTTTACCAGTCAGTCTGTTTAGAATTTGACCTGCTACAAGAACTTTTGTAGACGATACGATTCATTTTGATCGCGCTTTTTGAATCAATCATTTGAATTAAACTTACTGTGGTGAATCAGTGCGCAAAAATGGCCTTTTCTCTATGGCGAAATGGTATGGTGCTTTTGAGGGCATCCAGCAGGAATTATTTGAAAAATACTGCCAGCTTGGAGGTAATAAAATTCGTATTCAAAGATAAAGTACTAATGTGACCTCTGGTTTTATAAATAAATTAAAATCCTAACTAATTAGGCTGCTGTAACATTACAAGTTTGAATAGAATGCTCAAAATAATTGGGAAATAATTTTTAACTGAAAGCAATGTCCGATAAGGATGGATATTTGTTATTTAAATTTAGTTTGCAGCATTTTTTTGATAAGAAAATGAATTTTATATTAATACTGTACTATCATTAATTACGTTTTAAAATTTTCAAATTTATGCTCGATTGTTGAAAGTTGGTGTAGGTACAGCAACACCATAACAATTTAATTTACCCTTTCACTTTTATAGTATTCAAGGCCGAAAAAAGTTGAATGACTCTCTTTTAATAAATAATTATTAATAAAAAAATTGTTATGTCTACGTGCAGATTGTATTGTACAGTAATGACCTATTTAGTCAATTTCTAAAAGAGATAAGCGACCTTCTCATTTTGCACGCTGGAAATGTCATCATGAAGTCAAAAGTGGTCCTATTTAGCATATTTCCCAATAATAATAATAGTCAAAGCCAATAAATATTGACCCCCTTTCAAGCAAAATTATTAACAATTTTATAAACAACAAAAACAATAGGTAGGATGCAACCTTGCTCCATCCGGTTGCTTAAATTTAAATTTGGGGGCCCTGCTTTAAAATCTCTACTTTATTTACTTTCCAGATGACCGCTTGCAAATGTGCCCCATTAGCCGCAATTAAACCGAATGTTTTATCAATTAGAGAATACAGTAAACATACCAAACACCAACCAGATCGAAAATATAAGTCCAGTTCCGAATCCGATAGCGATTTAGAAATTTTGGGCCACAGAGTACGTACAACAAAATTAAACTAAACAGTCACTTACTTTGATTTTCCTCGATAGGGTGAATCAAGCTTCTGGCGGCGGAAAATTCGCACGTTCCACGGAATCCTAGACGTCAACAAAGACGGCGTAATATCCTTCGATGATTTCACCCTGCTTGCTAATCGATTCGTAAATCTGGGCCATTTAAGTGAAAAACATACGCAAGAGTTTCACAATGTGCTCAAGGTATTTATGGCTTAACATTTCCAAATTTTAAATCTAAATTGAATATTCTTGTAGGAATTATGGGAGAAACAATGGGGCGAAATCACCCCCTACAATCTAGTAACTGTTGAACAATATTTGGAAGATATGCACCATGTTTTGAACGATAAGCAGCTGGTGCGCAAAGCTCATTCCTTCTTGCCGTTCCTATTCAAAGTGGGTATTTAATTCGTCAACAAATACGCGGAATTCATATGTTTTCATACTTTCAGGCACTGGATAAGGACAAGTCGGGCGAAATCACCGTTGAAGAATTCAAGATGTTCTTCAATTGCTTAGGACTGAATGATCAGGATGCAGGCTTAGCGTTCAGAAGCATAGACTCGAATGGAGATGGTAAAATTACGCGAAAAGAGTTTGTCAAACATGGTAGGGATTTTTTCTTGACTGAGGATGAAGAAAGGATCAGCAAATATTTTTGGGGACCTTTGGTAGAGCACTAAGAAGCTGTAAGACATAGTTTAAGTTAAACGCGCCTTCATCAAATATTCTACGAAATTATGCAAAATGTGTTGTTACTTTTATACAAAACTATTTTCGAATAAATGAAAATGTGATAAATTCGCGTTTGTTTCAATACATAAAAATAAAAAAATTACTGTAAATTCAACTGCTTCTTGTAGGCGCTCACATCAGCCATGTGTTTCACAATTTTCAGCGTACTGAAAAACAAAGCAAAAATAAAATTACTAAAGAAAAGAAAGCATTCATTAATAATTAATTACGTTTCTTGTAAATTGTTTTTAATTGTATGCGTCTGCATATCTCCAAATGAAGCCACCCTTTTCCCCTCCTGCGCTTTCCAATTAGCCATCTGAAAAAAATTATAAGAAACATCTGCAATTGTTTAACTTGTCGCTAAAATACCTTAATCTCCTGATATTTAGCTTTACTCTTAACTTTGTCCATCTGATTCGAATACTTCATCATTTTTTCGTTCGAATCGTTCAACTCCTTCATGAAATCCTTTTCAGCATCTGAAGCTTTCGCCTTTTTGCGCGACACCAACATTAACAAATTCTCACATCTACAAACAATTCTACATTAGAAGCGCCAACCAAACAATTATTTAGCAAAATAGTATACGTTTTCAAAAGCTCATCCTGCTTATCCTTAATATCTTCATATTTCTCCGCCAGATTTCCCGCAAATTCCTGCAAATGTTGCTTCTCATTATTCATACGTTCAACTTCATTCCACTGATGCTTCTTCAACATCTCCAATGCATGCACGCGCTTTTCGATCTCTTCGAATCCTTTCGCGTGATGCTTGAAGTAATCCTCGCGAAAAACTTGCATGGTCCTTTGCAGCAGCTAACACACATTTTATTTAACTTTAATTTAGAAAAGCGCAACGAAACTTACATCATAACTTTGCTCTTGCGACTGGACTGCATTTGAAGCGAGTTTCAGCACTGGCTGTGTGGGCGCTTTCTTCAATATCTTTTGAATGTACAAATCAAAAGGTTCCTTCAACATCTAGTACGTACAAAATAAAATAATATTGCACCCCTTTACAGATTAAAAAAATACCTACTTTCTTTAAAGGCGACACATTACTATCTTGTTTGACTTCAGTATTATCTTCACTTTTGGGCAAAATAATTGCAGACAAAATAGCCAAAGTCACTAAACTTCCATCGCTTAGTAGTGAAATAATTGACATTGGTTCGTAGCATATTGAAAAGCCAACGACTGGATTTAATTTTGGGGAAGATACTGTTTTGGTGCATACTAAATATTCGGCAGTGCTAGGCCGAGTGAAAATATCATCAGTTGCTTCGACGTCTGAAAATTTAACTTTAAAAAATTTCCTAATTGTTATCGGCTGCTAATTACCTTCAGAATCAGTTATAAAATCTTGCAAGTCGTCAATGCAAACTATATTGATAAAATGCACCCCAGCGCTATGCGTTGCAAAATATCGTCCAGCTTTCGCTTCGTCCTTATGAAGAAATATAGGACATCGATATTTCTTATCGTTATCCTCATCGGTGGTACTTAGACCTAATTCTAATTCAACTGTTTCGAAAAGTAGTAGTTCTTTGCTTGGCACTTCCATAACAGTTTTGGCATTTTCGCGAAACTCATTTAAGTGCTCTTCTTCAATATCTAATAGAATTGAATGGTACATTGTTCCATTTGACGTACCAACACACAAAACTTGTGGCGAAGAATTCAAGACAATTAAAGAACAAGCGTCAGTTTGATCTAAATCGATATAATCCATAGTGGTAGGCAAAGGTCCTTGTAGGACGGATTTAACACTAAAGAATCAAAATTAATTTCTGGACACTAATATAAAAAAAACCTTACTTTTTGTTGAGCGAAATGTTAATCGAATAAATAGTACAATCGCCACGCAAAAGGTAAACCGGCCAAACTAAATTCGCCCAATTAATTTCCGCCTTGTTACCATCAGTTTTCTTTGGCAAATTAAGTAACTTAACACCTTTCGTAACAATTTCTGTGCCTACAATAAAATTCCCACAAATCAAAAACACTCCTGAAATTCTCCCACAATAAACTTACTAGTCGCTTTATACGGAAAAATCGAGTGTTCCTCCTGAATTTCAGGATAACCGAAATCAAAATCTACCGCCACCTCTCCATAGACATCCAAAAACGGTGCCTTAGTACCCGGAAAATTACCCGCCGGCTTTTCACCCACCGAATAAATCCCCAAATTAACCGCTTCCTTATTTTCAATTTGATACAATCGAAGAGTGTTGTCCGAAAGCAACACCAACACATGACAGTCGTGAATGCTTCCAGGATGGAATTTCACCTGCCGAACTTCCACCAGCTCATTGCAGGAAAGCAGTCGTTCATCCAAACTGTGACTCCTGCAAAATACGACGACGCTTTAGACATGTCGAGTCCCCAAGGGGTGGATTCCATGTCATTTATTCAATAAGAGGAGCGATGCCCATAAATTTGACTAGAATGTTTAGTTTGACGAGGCGAATGTGTTTGTTAAATATTCAGTTGGTGATTCTTCACGTTTTTGGTATGGCAGGGTCGTAAAACAAAACTGCATCTGATACGTTGAATAGTTTCTAAACATGCGACTATCATGTATATCTGTGGAAAATCGCACCGTGTACAAACTGCACCAGGACAGGCTCTTCAATTATCCAACTGAAAAGTATGAGTCAATTGGAAAAATAGCGGGAGTAGCAAAAAGTTGGCCCAAAAGGTGGTTGCGCTTGGAAATTAATTGTTTTGTTGGATCCCAAAAATGGGGAGAAAAATACGATCCGGCCCTGTTTCGTGGATAAATTGCAGGAAAATAACAATAACGATTGAAGAAGCAAGTTGAGACACAGGTATTTGAAATAGTTTGTGATAGTCCTTCCCCTACGTGTCATCATACACTGCTCGTTGTCGTGTCATACACAAAATGTTACAAGATAGAAACGTTTCGAGACAACATGAATTCTCTATAAAGCATCACTAGTAGTCGCATTCGAGGGGTTGGAACGGCGGCTCACAAATCGCCGCCAGAGGACTGGCATGCCACCACAAATCACCTTGTCTATAAATACTTTAAGAAAATTAATGAAAAAGCTACAAGAAGAATATATAAAAGCTAAAGCAGTTAAAAAGTTCAAGAGTTTTGTGCTGCTGTGAGGAAGAGAGGTCCTTCTTCACGCCTTTCGAACGAATAAGAACAAGGACCTTCTTGCCGCGTCGTTCTTGGAAAATAAGAGCAAAGTGATACTGGCTGCATATTAATTATGCTACGTAACCTTCTAATAAATGTCCGGATAGTAATGAAAAGAAATTCTAATTAGGAAAATAAGAGGCAGACGTGGTGAACTCGGGAATTTATGATTTTTATTCGCGCTTATAATACACCTTGGACGGCCAGGAAATGGTAATGCGACATGTTTTTACATCAACGGTAATGGATAAGTTGGGTTAAGTGTCGCAAAAGTTCGCTAGATATTATACCGATAAATAAAAGTTACGTTTTATTGCGTCATTTCTAATGAGAAGCTCTTGATTCAAATTTAATTAACACCCCGCCAAAATTCTCTATAGTCACTTCGCTTCCCTAACTCCTCGAGGAGATTCCTAAATTTTTTAGAACTTAAAGTATATTTTGGATGCTAGTACATAAAAAACACTTCAATTTAATTAACACCCGCAAATAAATTCTTTTTCTCAAGAAAATTTTTCGAAAAACATAAAATTTGCACAGCAGTAACATTTCTAAAATAGAATTCTAATGAAAAGTGGTTGATTTAAATTTAATTAACACCAGACATGGTGGTGTTTCTTTACTACATACAATAGGTAGTCTTCAGCCAACAAACGGCGATGAAGATTAGAGGACAGCGTACCATCATATAATATAGAATAGGAGCATCAGAGAGTAAATTGTTACAATAAAGAATAGTGGGTATAAAATTTTAATTAATTACATCAAATAACAGAGCAAACATGCATACTATATACTGTCAGATGTGCATGGACATAAGAACATGAGGGATTACATGTGCCGGGGACGGGCGGCAGCAGCGGTGGGGACGGCAAGGTCCGAGTATTTGTTTTCCTTTTACAGCGGCCAGTAAAGAACATTAGGTACGAGGTAAAATTACATCCCCCACATAGCCTGCCTTTTTAGTTGTGGCATGTCACAATTATTTCTCGCCGGCTAACTTTTATACAATTTCAACCCTTTTCTCATGTTCTGACGGGACACACGAATAAAAGATATATTAACGTCTATCTAAATGTTTACTTGCCATTTTCTCTGACAACCGAAATCATACAAATTATTATTATTACGATGTCCATTAATTTATTTATTCTTTCGGGTTCAGCTGCATCTATTAGATTATTGTATATAATGAGACTTTTCCTCAAGCATATTATACCGTTTAAAACCAGACCAGGAGGAGATACGTGGATTCGCGCTCACATTGCCAAAACTTAATCCGGCAATAATTTTATTGCTTTTTTATGCTAATTTTGTGAAATCTTAAAGCTCGCTACCAGAGTCACATAATTCCGCATTATAACCTATGTGTTCTTAATTACCTACGGTGGTGGTGGCGGTGGTGGTAGTGGTGGATTTGAATATTCATTTTTGGATTTTACATTTTACAGATTTGTTGCTTGCGTTTTCTGCCTTCGAGACCATTGCAATAAAAATATTCGAAATCATACAGATATTTTCGAGGGTCTGCTGCATATTTAACTATGCCAGATTAAACATTTTCATCATTCATTTCTATGCTACGCTCCACGCAATATTATCATCCAAAACAAATCCGCAAAAGTATTTTCTTAATGTGCAAAATATATTATTATTATTATTTCCGAGCTAAAATATTATTTGCGACCAAGTTAATAAATGAAAATTAAATAAGTGTAAAATGTACACATTTATACAAATTTAATTGTTAAAATACCCTGATTTTATGACGCGTAAACAAAATGATTACATCCTATTGTCTTTTAAATTCCACCAGCACAGAAGAGCAAAGTAAATTATAAATAATGTCAACAATATAAAATGCAACTCTAACTAATAAATATTTGATGCTAGTTAAAGCAGAGAGCGAATCTAAATCAAAGATTGCATAGTAAAATGCAAACGACAGGGTGAAGCAAAGGTAAAGTCTGCCCGACCAAACACACAGGACTAGGCGAAAGAGATAATGTCTGGACCGTAGAAATTATTAAAAGTCCGGCCACCCTTTCACTCTTTCCCTATAATTCTTTTGTCGCTCGAACTGAGCTGACCCTTGCGGTCATCCTTATGAATGTCCGACTCGCTTTATAGATTTTCTATTATTTTTTCGCAATAATAACTTTAATCTTCATTATAAAAGAGATATCATAATAATATTCAGACAGTTACACCGGAGTTGTTAAACTTCAGTGGGGATTAGAAGTACAACGCCTCAAACTGCAATTATTGGGATTATAATATTGTTTTAATGTTCCCATTTTCACATTAAAAGAAATGTCATAGTCTTAAGTAGAATTAATACAAACCACCCATACATAGTAACGTTCAGCAGCATGAATAAATATTTCGGTTTAAAGTTTATCTCTCGAAACACACAAATAATCGAATCGATAGACAGAAATAAAACAAACAACCCCCAGTAGCAGGAAGGCTACTCACCCCTTTTGTGCAAAAATCACGTCGTATGTGGTCCGAGATGCAAATTTAATGCCCCATAATTCTCTTATACCGCGCGTGTAAAAGTCCCGGACTCCCGTTCAAAAACCTGTCGTATCGTTTTCTCTTTTCCAGCACATTTAAGCCACCCCTCCCTGCTACCTACTGAAAAATTCAACCCTTTCATACATATAAGATCTCTTTTTGCCCACACGTCCTTCAATCGAATAATTGCTAGCACATTCGCGTATAGGGGATGTGCGGTAAAAATTAAGCGCGTTGCTTGGGAAAGAAGCGATTTCTGATAAAGGGAATTTTTGGTTAGAGTTGCAAATATATATAGACAAGATTTATTGACTTTGACAACGGTGGTCGGTTGTAAAACAAAAGGGTTGCTTTTTACAAAAGATAAAATCAATATAAATGTACATTTATACATCTACATATGAGAAAGGACCCTCCACTCTTATATTATGCGTCGACTTTTTTATGTAAATAGACGTTATTAGAAAATTGGATTTGTAAGGGTTGTAAAAAATCCAATTTCTAAATATAAAAAATTGAATCAATCCCATTAATAGCAATTAGAATATTTTTTTAAATTGTTTACCTTTCCATAAAATTATAAATAAATTGTTATTCTACTTGAATCTCTAAGAAATTTGTCATCATGTAAAATAAAAAATAAATATTTGGTTTGCGCTAAAATTGGTTGCAATTCTTCTAAATTTTTTCGAAATAGAAGAATGCCAGGTATTAAAATTCAAAGTGAGTCATTTTTAATGTAAAAGAATTACCAACCTTAATGTATCTACTAATGATAAGCTGAAACCGCTGTCTTTTATTACAGAAAATCTGCACAACAAAAATTAAAATTCATTGTATATGCCCGTATGTTATGATATATGACTTAAAAGGGGTTGGAAATATACCGTAATTAAGAATACGCTCTCCCTATACGTATATATGTATATGTGTGCTCTCGAAAAAATAATAATATATTTTACTACATCACGTTTAAAATATATACAGGAATCTTGACTATATGCGACTGCGTTTTTGCTCTTTCTACACACATTAAAATTACTAATGCGAATAAAGATAATGGATATTTACGTAGCCAGACAGTTTAGGAATTATGTTTCAAAGTGTAATTTTTATCATTTTGTGTGTTCCTCAAGTCCCCGTGGAAAAGGCATTGCCATTTTTTAAAAGCAAATTAATATGTCCCTTTTCCAGGATGAATGTATCATTTTATTCCCGCCCAGAGATATTGCATCTACTTCAATTTGTATTTCTCCACGAGAAATGTGCATACACAAAACTGTATTCAGTTTGTTCATCAATAAAAGCAGATAATAAAAATTTAAAAAATATCTCCCGGAAAGTAATTAGAAATATAGTACCGAGCTGTTAAATGGTGTGTGCAGACTTCTTCCGCGGTCGCTCGCCTCGCTTGAATGCCGCACAGATTTTCCAAATTTATTACAAAAATTATAAATCACAATTATTATTTAATGCACTTCTTTTTATCCACTCATTCATACAAAATGTTTCGACTACCACAAAGTTTCCATTTTTTTTATTTATGAAAGGTAAAGTTGGGGCGAAAATGTAAAATAATATATTTAATTTAGTGTCACCCTTCAAATTATTATAACAAATTTAATCAACATTGAAAAAAAATCTAATAAAATGTAAGCTAAAAAAAATAATAAACTTTTCTTTCTAAAAAATATTTTCGCGCCCTTAAGTAAATAAATGTAAATCCAGCACATAATGAAACTTCAGTTATGGTTTAATATCCTTCAATAATAAAAAAAACACTTTTTGCATACCGAAAAGTAAATGATTTCGCCGTAACACGTTCGATTAAATGCAAAGCGCTAATCAAACAGAGAAAAAATGGAAACAAAGTGTCGAGCAATAATGGAAATCCGATATTACAACGTTTGATTTGATTTTCAAACAAGCATACACAAACATACACCACACACCCACTCACTAAACTGTGCTAACGGAGTAAATGTTTGAACGATTAAACTGGTAGTTGTTTATTTTTATCTGAATCGCCCAGCAGGCCGTACTGCTGCTGTGATTGCACATTCTCGCTTTCTTTCAGCCTTTCAGCAGCCCGTGCATATTTACTAGATTGGACCCAATGCAATGATATGGTCATCTTTGGATTTATTATATTTGAATAGTACGTGCCCGAGGGTTCGCATTTTTTATTAGTATTTGTTTCCATCAAAAAAACATTTGTTAATATAATAAATGCGTTTTTTAATGATTTACGTTCTATTGAATCCCATTTTATAATCGATGATAATATGCAAATTTCAGCGCCTAAAAAATGGACTAAAATTCCATTTTTGACTCGGACAATTTTCATAAATTTCTATTATCTGCTCAAATTTTGTCACGTATTTTGATTTGTTTTTAATACGAATTTAATATATTTGTCTTTGGGGTGGGTTTTGCGCAAACATTCCCCAAAGGCTGGCAACAAGATTAGAAATCTCTAACACACTATACACCCCTTTTCCGCTCATAACTGGAGCAGTAAAGTGAGATCTTTAAACACCTGAGGAATTCATTTGATGTATAATACTGAGCGCTGTAAAAATTCAGACATTTTTCAGAAAGGGCCACAATCAAATTGGTCGTACGGGAGGAACTTTTATTGGGATATTTTTATGTGCCAAAGTTCAGATTGGATTCATTAAATGTTTGTTTAACGCCTTTTGTTGGATTGAGTTGAATTTTTGATAACTTGCGGTTGTGCTTTTTTTTAACTACTTTTTAAGTATTTTTTTTCTTCCCGCGCTGTGTTAAAATTATAGAAATTTCGGATAACATAATTTATTTATTGCACATGTATCCGCAAGCACATCAGCAACGTGCCGTGGTAATAAAGCAAACCCATCAAAGAGGTGGCTGCGGCTGATACATAATAAAGTAAGTTAAAATACACCCTTGTAAGGTATTTTGGCGCAACCAACTATATCTTACAATCAAACCTAGCCGCACTTTATTATTTATTCATTAATTAATCTATACCTTGGCTAGGTTCCTTATTTATGTACCGGATTGCTGTTTGTGGTTTTTCCTTTTCGCCACTTTCATTTCATCCCCCCCTACCATCTATCCCATTTATTTTTCCTTATAAATATTACGTAATATAATTACTACATTATTAAAACAAATAAATAATTTCATGGCAAAAAAGTAGCGGCTGATGCGAAGAGTCTGTTTGGGAAAGTTGATATGCGCTCATACCACTCTCGCTGCTCATTAATTTATATCTACATCAGACCATTAAAGTTATAATTCATTTTATTTCCAGAACACATTTATGTGAAATATTTACTTCCACATTGTATAATACTTTATCCATGCCACCACATATTATATCCAACCTTCATGAATACTAAGCGGCCATTTGGACTTATTTATTTCGCATCCTAGTCGAGCAACAGCAGCAGATTCACAGCATCGCTCTCTTTGCTGGAGCAACATTTTGGCCATTTTTATTAATGCCATTTCCCCAAAGAAAACGAATTAACATGACTGGTGGTGGGAACCAACCAAGCGGGCGGGCATATGATGCAAGTTTAAACATTAATGTGTGATGTGCAGCTGTTTCTGGTCGTGTTAAGTAAAAATGCAACAAGTATTGCACTATAGCTGAAAAGAGGCGCCAGGCAACTCTTCTCTATGTATGGTGGATAAAAATTAACATTTATGATATTATTCAGCCACCGGAGCTGCACGCTATCCATTTTTTACTATTTTAGCCCCCCGAACAATTGCAACTTAGTATATTCTAATAGGTAATCAGTGAACTTTATATTATTACCTGACGTGCCATTATTTACATAAATAACATCTGCTCTTTATGGCTTTCATATTATTAGGTGTCTCTTTATTCGCGTTAAACCAGCGGTTCTCAAGTCAGTTTTTCACCCGAAGAAATCACCCTTAAGAATACGAAATTACAAAAAAATTGTTCCTATTAGGAAATTTGGCTAGCACCAGACTCTTCGCATTGATAAATAAATTGAATCGAAAATGCATCGTAACTTTAAGGTCTGATTTAAGATTCCGCGGAAAATTGGGTACTGCTGCTAATCTAGTGTTATATTAGCGAAGTTTGTTTGAGAATACATTACGTAGCCTATCCAGGGCTTCCAAAGTGGCATTATTTAAACTTGGCCTCGTATAGAAATATTTTATAATTTATTGTAACTAAACGTTTGCTCCTAATTGCAGTTTTGAAACTTTCGGTGTGTATACGAAGCTCTTCTTCGTGGATGCCACCCCAATATACAAATACAATTTCATACACCTTGCTCTAGTTTGTTGTTTCAATCCCGATTTTAATATATATTAAAACATTATGACGAAAAAAATGCGAAATTATACGAAAATCTCAGCCAAGCAGGCATTATGCGAGAGCAAAGAGTGACTTTTCAGTTTTCAGAGAGAGTGTTGGGCCAGTTAAGCGAGCGCGGGACATTAAAAAGTTAGAGGCGCCCGTGGCATGGCTAATGGAAAGATAGCAACAAGAGACAACCATTAGAATTAACTCCCGTTGGAAATTATTATTTAGTGCCAAGTTGAAGTCTGACACTTCATGATGTCTCTGCCGCAGAATCCTAAATAAACTTAAATTTGCAAAAGTCAAGAAGTCCTTGAAATAATACGATTTTTAATGCTGCTGGCCCCGAAATGGACTGTGTCCATCTAAGAATCGCAAAATGGAAAAGGTTAGTAAAGCATAAAAGGGTTGAAGCTTATATTGGTGCCCTAACAACACCACGGGGATTAGAAGCACATATTGAACGGCGAATATACTTTTAAGGGTAGAAAAACAGCACATTCGCCGAGTGGCATCACACACATCGTGCGAAAATAAGAAACTTTTAATTTGTATTTGCTTAATAACGTTTCCATTATGGAAACGTTATGAAGGAATGGAAATTTATCTGCCCCCGTACGACCGTTATTCCATAGAAATTAAAAGGTAGAAGGACCAGAACGACAGACATTTTTCAGCATCATACTATTATGAACATAACTAATTAGGTCCAACAACTAGTATAATTATTAATTAGAACTGTATAGCGCATAATAAAATTGTTTGAACAACAAAAGTTTAAAGCATAAAATATATACGCGTTTCAATAAATGCACCTGAAAATGCAACATACACCCCGAAAATAATAAGATACAATTGAAATATATATCTGAATAAGTTAAGTTGGGCATAAATAATTCTAAATTACGCCAAGTTTAAATTATACTGGAATATATCACCAAGAATATAATACATGCTACGCTTATGACATTACTAATGGTTGTTTCGAAAATTTAGATACAGGTGCTGCATTATATTTTATACGATATTACTTTTAACTAACTTTCAAAATATACATTTGTTCAAGACTCACCTGCAATAAACCACTTCTTTGTTGTTATCGAATGCCCCATATGGTGGACTGCGGATGGGAAGTTCCAATACGAGGACTCCACTGGGTCCTGCGACAGCCACCAAGGTTCCACTATCGTTGGCGATCAGACTTTCAGGAGTAAATAGTGGTGGACACAGAGGCAATAATTTCTGCAAACAAAAGAACGGCTATTAAAAATCTTGATGGATATTTTATATTTATATTAAAAAACACTGGGGGCAATAATTTATGTAGAATTAATCGCTTTTTATTCTCCCTACTTTATGCAGCTGAAAAATATTTATTATAAAAATTGATAAACGGGGCAATTAAGACAAAAAAAATTGCTGCATCGTTATATTCTAATATTGATGCATAAAAAATAAGGAGATCGTCTATACTAATCCCGGTTATTGCCTAATTTAAATCAGGCTCGGGAAGCGGGCGAATAAATTATTGAAATTATTATATTAAAAAATCCATCTAAGAAGTCAAAGAAGCCATTATCCACGACCGTTTTCCCGTTAACTAATAGCTATTTTTCTCCAGGCCCGAGGCATTTGCCTGGTCTCGTAAAAATAGATTTAAAATTAACGAACGCGACTCTTTAAAATTTGCGTTTCTTTTTTTTACACACACAGAGAGAGCTCTTTATATCGATAATAATTTTTTTCTGTACCACTGCCGGAGATAGGCAATTAAATGTTCGTTTGAAATCTGCGCTTTTATATTAAATTGCATTTCCATTAAATGCGCGGCCTCCACTCTTTCGCAAATTCCTTCACTCCTTCTTGATGGGCAGAATATTAATTATTATTCAAAATAAAAATGAATAGTCGAGTCATAAACAATAAAAGAAAAGCCAAAATATTAAAAAGGACAACGAGACAAAAGAAAAATTAGCAAATACAAATACAAAGTACTGCTAAAATATAATTCTGCCCCGATACATCTAGAGGGACACATTACCATTAGCTATGTAAAGCAGTTCCGCCTTTTAAACTTGCGTTTCGTCACCGAAACCAGTCTCTGTTTAATCTGCAGGACGAGATATGGAAACATACACAAACAGGACGAGGTATGGAAAAAATTATGAGGAAAACAGGACAAGAGCCTGCCGAACTGGTGCACGTGCCCCCGGGGACCTCAAAATAATTACGCAGCTCAACTTAAAACTCGAGAAAAATTGTGCACCATTTTTATAATCATTCACCTTTCGAGAATAGAATTTACTTTAAAATTTCCCTGCTCTCAACCCCCACAACGACTACAAACGGCACTGGGGAAAATGGGAATTATTTGTGAAAAGCCAGGCCAATTAGAAACTACTATATTTGTATATAAAACTTTTTTTTCGCTCTTATTTCCATCAAAGTTTACTTTGTATAAGTAGGCGAAAAAGTATTAATGTGCGAATGCTGAAATTGTAAAATTGCAATTGAAAGCGTTAAGTATGCACACAAACATTGGCTATTATTATAGGAAATTATTTCAAACGCACACAATTTTCAAAAGACATTCAGTCGAAACGTACATTCTTTCGAAATTAAAACAAAATTAGCATAAATAATGATTTGCTTTTCAATTGAATTGTTGATTAAAGAAAATATGCTTTTCCCCGCATGCGAAGCGAAACGAGAAAAACAAATTTTGATCTCGTTTGTAATTATTGCAATCGGAGTTTGAACAGAAAAGAGGCGAGCGAAGCCGCATAAACAAAAACGGTCAAACTGAAATAAAACCTGAAAAAAAAACTGAAAAGAGGATTGAGAACAATATTATGCAAATAATTCTGGCATGGCAAATAAAAAGTGGCAGTTTACATTCGCCGACTTTTAAAAGTTGTTGACTAATTCATAGCAACTTATTTTCTAAATCCCGTAAAAATTTACTGAACGCCCTAGTCGCATCCCTGTCCACTCGCATTCGCCCCAAGACGAGTGCAACAAAGCACACAATACTCGAACTCGAAGTTATTAAGTAAGATTAACAATAAAAACCTTGTCGCTTTAAGAGAAAAATGCACAGTCGTTCAATTAATATATTCAGGGGTGGTGCGCCCTATACACTCCACCCCCTCTGCCTTTAAACACAAAACATTATGCTTTCGGTTTTAATTTTTTATTCTTGGAAATATTCCTTGGAGATTAATAAGGCTTGAAAATGTGATGTCTGCTTTCGGCGAGAATTAAAAATAAAGGGAGGTTATTAAGAATGGGCTGGGGTGTTATATATACACAATATAAAGCTATTTGCAGATATTTCAGATGAACAAGGTGGAAAATTTTAAGTACCTGCTACGTGGACAATTTTTTTATTGCAAATTTCCTCGTCGCCGGCACAAATAACTTTACGCACCCCTTCACAAATAAATATTTCAACAATCATCTATCGGCGATAAATATTAAAAAGGACGAAAAAAAAACGCTGAAAAAAAAAGTCATTAATTGATTCGAATTTTTGGCTGGGACATTTTTCTATAGCCATTAATTACTCTTACAGGCAAATTTACAGTATCATTAATTTATACAACAACATTCTCCTATTCAAACTATCCTATTCTGGCTTACAATTTCAGGACATTATTTTCTCTATCCCGCACACCCTTCGTTAATACTATTGCAATAAATTTCCGAAGACACTTTCGCTGTGCCGCATGTATTCAGTATGTACAAAAGTCGACCGGCATTTTTGGTCCACTTGTTGGGCCCTTTCCATTGCAGGATCAAATGCAGTTTGCAATGGACCGAAGCGGGATGGAAATAAGGACGCCGTAAAGAGCGGTACGATAATCGCGTATAGGTTGTATGTTATCGTGTGTATGGAATTTGTAATTCTGTACGGTGGTGTTAATTTGCACGGCCTTATTAAATACTATATTATGTTTTGATACTACCTTGTGGTATGTGCTTTCAAAAATTATGTAATTTACGGCGGTTTCAAGTAAATTAATAACTTAATAGAAGAGGGCATCGTTAATAATTTCATGCCACATATATCATCCGACACCAAATCGCAATTAAATTAAAAAGTATTTCGACTACATACAACTTTGAGGACGAATTAATAATAAATTCAAGCCAAGCAATAAAGATCGTTTTCAATTTCGCATAATGCGCTCATATTTCTTTATAAATCGAGGCGTTCCGTTGTTAAATGAAAAACTGCGCTAGTTTAATTTCAAAACAATTTTTGCAAAGAAATTAGTGCGAAAAATCCATTTTAAAATTGCTTAGAATCGAGTTACTTTTGTCTTTCACTCTTCCATGCCATATTAACACGTACTACTTGTATTTCGTCTTTGAATTTATTTCAATCAATTTTATATAAGGGATAAGCCGTAATATATTTAAATTAAAAATACAAATGTACGTAGTTGTCAAAACAACCCTGTATAATTGTGGAATTTGTATTTAAATTTAATTATCGGGATGTTAACAAGAGGTTGTAAATTAAATGTCGCATATAGTGTTCGACTGGGGATCATCAGAGGATCGGCACCCGAGGGTTTTTCAGTATTTATCAGCCAACAATACTTTATAGACTATAAATTAATTTTTAATTAGAACAGAACAACACATCAGTCGACTGATAAATATACAAAGTAAGCGTTATTATACGAATTAATCTAGCGGAATATTTGCTGCAATAAATAACAAGAAAATATAATCAGAGAAAAAGTGTTTTTAAAAACGTGCCAAATGCAGAAAAGTGAGCGAGCGACTAAATAAATTTGTCAGAAATTGGCGAAATTTCCTGTAAATTTTCCTATGATTAAGTCAATTCCTTTGCAAATTTAAGCAATCACAAACAGGTGTCGACAAGAAGTGTTTATATGCACGTCCAAGTGCAGTATTTCTTTCTGCAGGTGGTGGCTGCTAAGAAAAATACTTTATGTGCAGGACGAACGAACTAAACCATACGAAAATATACTACTGACTGCTCTTTGTACAATGTGAAAATTTATTTAAAATATCCAGAAAAGAGAAAGATGAATTTTGATCTCTGGAGATGCTTTTAAAAAAGTTCGTCTAACCAATTTACCAGCCAACGTTCCTTTAGGCTACAATTTATTTTTATATGCCGGCAAAGTTCAGGATCATTTCATGTCAATAATGCGGACTAACTTTTCTTATTACAATTTCGATAATAACAATTCCATATGCGTGTTTTGTACTTTTTAAATTACTTTTTCCCTGTTCATCTTGAGATAACCGAAAAATTGTTTTCGTACTAAATCATTTTGCCAAAAAATTTGCCAACCAAACTGCTAAATAATAATAAAAACCGTACACACTCATAATTATCAAACAAATATACACATTTTTAATACATCATGCAATACGAGTGGAAATTAAATATGGTAATAGATTATAGCATGATGGTCCGTGATGCTTTTTGACCACACCCTCGATTAATACTAACATACTGGGCAATACAGCGACTATGACAAATTTTACATGTTTTATTCATATCTATCAAAAATCACCCCCCGCATGCTTTCCAACCTATAACCGAAAATGGGAAAGAACATTTAGCCAAATTATTCACTTTTTCATCCCTTCTCCGCAAGTTATTAAAAGTATTAAAAATACAGTCCAACTAATGCATTTTTTTGCACTCAAAAAATTAGCGATTTCAAGTGAACTCCTGCAGGATTGATCTATGAGCGGCAGGAATAAGATAAACGAACGAAAGTGGCATTGATAACACATACTCGTCACGTATCCCGGCCGCTCAGAGTCTCTCCGGTCATTTCTCGGCTACAGGCGTAATGACAGAGTCCTAGGGGAGGCTATGATGGAGATGGCCAGGGATCTATGTCATCCAGATCCATCCGTCTAAGCCAACTTCCTCACAGACCATTGTGCACACCATTCTTGTTTTGTTTTATTTCCCTTATTTTCTTTATATGGATACTATTTATTTTGGCTCATCAGTTTTATTGCCGTATATATTTAAAATTGAATTACAAAGATTTTTTTCTCTTTGCCCCTGATCTGGCAGAATGACAAAAGGCTCAATAAATTTGCGTAGATAAGATGGTTATCCTTCGAAAGGAAAAAAGGTATAATAAAAGCAGAGCCAATCAACGGTGCTGATAACGACACCGCGTCGGAAAAGGGTTGTCGTTATCTGAGATGTGATTCCTATGCAAATCATTCCAAGACACTTTTGATTATGCCGTGGCTCCTGATGGGGCCATATTAATTCCGGCAGGATCGAAACTGCAAAAGCCAGCCATCCCCCCATCGCCACCCTTTTAATGGCATGGTGATATAAAAGTTATAGATGCCTCTGTTGTTTATGTAACATTGTTCGGGGATGTATACTTTTTGATTAGCATTGTGGGACTGCACTTTATATATTTTTATTAATTTCAGTGAAATTGTGTCAAACTGTCATTATATATATGAATACTAATTTTTAATTAAGTTGCGCTCTGCTATATATTCTATATAGTATATATTTCCCCCATCAGAAATTTCAAACTAGCAAAATAAATTATTAAAAATTAGCTTTTTGAGTCGGAAAATTAACCGAACAACATTTAATATTTTATAAATTCAGTATTTGTTTTCTCATTTATGAGCTGTAGAAAAATATACAAATTGACATCGTTGTATGCGATATGAAGAGAGAATAACGGAAAAAAAAGAAGACCAAAGCTAATTTGTATTTATTTTTAATTGAATACCTAATAAGACGATTTCTCCCTCTAGATACAACAAGAACATCTAAAGAATTGCGCGAGCGAGAAATATTTTTTTAAATATTATAAGAGTCAGGTTAATTTTCTCATTGAAAATTGAAATGAGCAAAAGACGAGAGATAATTTTTTTTGCACATCTCGTCGCTAATAAAAAATTCTGCCGTGTTAAATGTCATTAGTATTCTTATTTACTGAAGAAAAACATCATCAGCACATTGTGTCTCTATTTCGCTCTTAATTCGAAAAACAATAATAAAAATTGCATGGAAAATATTATGCAAAAGCAAATCCGGGCTTTAATATTATTTATTATCCAAGACGCATAACTGCATATAAAACAAAAGTATATGCATCGATAATAAGACGCCGGGAAATATACTGACAATTTTCCGGGAGAGTGGGCCCCGGACTCGGCGTATTGGATTTCTTTTTCAATCAAGCCGCCGGTGCAAGTTGGCGTGCTTCGCTTGTTTTTATTGAAAAATTATTCAATTATAAACTTTTTAAACAGATTGGAAATCATGCGGTTGGCTGGGAAATGAATTTTGAGTTTGCGATTACACTTTCATTCTATTTAGTATAAATAAAAATACACATAAAAAAATACCAGGATAGATTACGAACTAAAAAATTATATTTTGCTTCAAATTCGCAGCAAGTTAATTAACAATTACAGCAAAAAATTGATGAGTCAAGACTATAGGTTTAAGGTAGCTTACTCAAATGCATGTATATGCGACACCGTCTGTTCTAATGAGTTGAAAATGTGTACAAAACAACCATAAACCTACTATTTACTGCTTTTTACGAGTTTAAATCTCGTAAGGGTATTTTAATAATCCGCTACTAGAAGACAGAAATTCACAAAGCAACCCTTCAAAGTTTCAATACTGTAGATCAGATCAGAGTTTAATTTGTCTATTTAAAAATAATCGACAATACTATTTTTGCTCTATAATTGAACTGTGTGGATGTATAATTAAACTAGCGTTCATGTATGTAATTTTTCTAATTACAATAGGTGTGAGGTTGATGTGTGGCATGTGAGATGGTATCTCAAACAAATGAACTTTGTATTAGATAACGTAGCCAACCTATTTATGCTTTATATACAATTAAATAATTGATTTTCGACAAAATTAATTTTGTGTTGTTTATTAATTTTTCGCTCGATTCGTGTATAGCAACCATTAAACATACCCAATAGACAGTTGGTCTATAATGAGAATTGAATTATTTCCAGAAATGTCGTAGTAATGAAATTAATTTGGGAAAAATGGGAATCGGGGGACTAAAACGCAAAAGATCTGTCAGTGATGGAAATGGAACACGACTCAAGAATGGCAATATACAAATGAAAGAAAATCGCCGATTAAAAAAATACAAGCAAACGAGAGACAAGACAAACTGGGTGCAATTAAAAAAAAAGACAACCCTTTTTTTTTCTGGCAAAAAAAAAAGAAAAGATAATATTCAGATAAGAAGAAAGCATCGGTATAAATTGCGGCCATTTGCAAGACACGCCATGAAAAAGAGGCCCCCATTAAAAAGTTAATTTAATTACCAGTTATTGGTGTAAGTCGGTTTTAGTTTTTTTTTTATCTCTCGAGCACATGGGGTAAGAAAACGATCTAAATTAGACAAGGGCCTTGCTTCACTAATTATATTTTGTGGAGACATTTATGCTTAAAGGGGTGCCTCTGATGACAAAATATCTCTTGTCGACATTTACGCTGCGGCTGTTTACCCACCAGTCCTACAGGACTGGGCTGTGGTTTGCATTACATCAGAGCAGGATAACTAGTGCAGTCACTTGCAGCAAAATTAATGCGGGAACGATGAGCGTGTTCTGCTAAGTTTTTTTTATTGATGTAAAGTGAAATTAAGCTTGCCGTTTAGTTTAAAAGTTTTTAATGCCCTTTGAATTCTATTTCGAATTATTTTTTAACTTTGATGCCTGTAATCTAGAGGAAATTAAAACCATAATGAAGATATGTTTGCGAAAAATATGCGCCGCTTATTCCCTTCGCTTTTAAAAATATAAAAGCACACAAAATACGTTACGATAATGATTTTTAAACAAATTTATGATTATTACCTATTTTTGGTTGACAAAGTACTATACGGATACAAAAAAAGGCAACCGGGGGGAGAAAAATTTGAGATAAACCCAGAATCACCACACACAGATCAAGAAAAACGAGCTCATCCTTTCGGTCGTCATTAATTTTCCCGCGCGCTTTCTTTATTAAAAGCTATCAATCTTGAGGTGAAAATTCTAATCAAAAGTCAAACTTCTTCCTTTCATCAATCAAATGAGCATACAAACCACAAATGAAAAATAAACGAGACCCTATGAACATGTACAGAATGAAACAATTCCAAAGTTATGCAGAAATTATAGCAAAACTAATGTCCAACATAATCACCTGGTTTGTTATTGTACTATGGGGATGAAAATAAAAATGACACAAATTACACACAACACATTCCATATATACCAATGACAAAGTACTGGGTCCTCACAAAACGTGATATCGCTCTTCAGCGACACTTTCCTAATGATAATATTTGTCATCTTTTGTGCTCGAAGCGTATTGGCGACGTTATGTATGTGAACAGTACGTGAATTGTCCAACGACACGCTAAGGATTTTATAAAAGGGATTCAAGCCTCGCCTGATGGTCATTGTATACTCATGTTTTCCAACATTGAAGAACGGTCTTTTAACATCAATCCAGAATGAATGCCTTAGCAGATTTATTTATTTCAATGCATATTATGTCGTGCTTGCCAAACAATGCAATATTACATTCACACTTTAATGATGCATTCGGAATTTAAGATCAAATGATTCGAGAGGGTAAATTTATTGGGCATATTGGTCAAACATGGGTCTCTCTAGCAGAATTCCGGAAGACTTCCGTGAAATTCCCAAAGGATTCCAGGAAATCCTAAGAAGTTTCTTAGATTTTTGTGAATTTCAAAGAAGTTCCGAGAATTTGCGCGTGTTCACTTTCTTATAATTTACCCAGGAATATACCCTTAGATTTATTCCTTCGTTTCGCTCAAAATGAGTGATTGCAAAAATCTGTGCCGAAATACTTTAAATAAATAAAAATTGTGACAAATAAAGTATGTTTTGTTTTCCGTAAAAGCATAATAATATATATAAAAAGGAGGAAAAAATGCAATTTTCACACGACACAGAAAAATCGCCGATCTGGATTGCTCGAGATTTTCGTAGCAAAGAACAATTTATTTTCATTTCTACGCTAAATAAAAATAATTTTATTGATGTTGCCTTTAAATTGATAAATCCATTTAATATACAACCACCCACCACATGTTTTTCAGCATGCTGCGCTGCGCTACATAAAAAACTGAAATTAATCTCTGGTCTGAAACTTTGGATATCCAAAACTATAAATTGGTCGATAGCCAATGCGGAATTGTGAGTTTTGAAATTAATGTAACAGCAGATAAGAAAGGCTGCTTCTGAACCAATGATGTATTACGGAAATGGTGAGATTTTTTTGCAAATTGCCGTTTAGTTCTGACAAACGATTAATAACGTTGAATAAATGGGTCATAAAAAGGTGATTTATGAAACAGGGCAATCTGGATTCGAAGGAAAACGTTGCCAATATCTTATACATTAAAATTAACTTAACTGTTGGGGGAAATATTGAAATTATTCTGATTGCGGTTCCGCGCCTAATGTCTTTTTGTTACCGAAAAACGAACGCGCGCTCTCGTTTTTATGGGCCTGTTTTTCATTCACTCAGAAAATTGAATGACTATTTTTTAAATTGCCATTTCAAATACAGATATCTCAAAGGAAAAATTATGCAAAAAAATAATATCTATCAGTTTTCGTTCGTAATAAGCGAAGAATGACAGAGTGCTGGGCGCCAGGGACGTATAATCTATTAGGGGGTGATAAAGGCGTGAGAACATCTTAGATATAGCTTAGCAGGGTCAGTGTAAGGGTTGAAAGGCCGCCAAGGTCGCACCACTCTATACATATAATAGCAAAAGGGTATAAATGACCAGTGTCCAGGATCAACAGGTGTCCTATAGTTCAGTGAGCCTAGTGTACCCTTCTATCGACACCCACGCCCCGACTATAAACCACCCCAAGCACGCTAAACTGCCGATCCACCCTTTCAACACGCTAGGCTAGACCTGATTTTCCATGCAGATTTACGTTTTATTCCGAGTTTTATTCACTCAATCTATCTATGTGCAATAATAAAGTGCAATTTCTTCATTTTTACAATCTCATACATACACATACATATTATTATATTGTTATAAATCTGTTCGTGCTATGGGAAAGGCGCACAAATTGGTAATTTTTTATCGCACGTATATAGCCGAAAGAAAATTGCATTATAAAAATGGCTTACATTCCGTCCCTGATCAAGACAAATTTCGATACATTGTTTATTGTGGAAGAAAAGCTCTCTTTTCTCTCTGTGCGAACAGATGAATGATGCCTATGGGGGGGTCTGTGAGGGATGAAGATATATTTCTATATACTTTAGGGGATTCACACGCCGAACGAATATTTATAATAGAAAAACTACCCAAACCGAATTAAGACAAATCATGCCGCCTGTTTTATTTGTCTCCTCTATACTATGGCAAAGAAATCCACATTTTTCTTTGCGGGATTAATCAACATGAAAAATTGCTGCATCACAAATTATTCATTATAAATATGTAATATAGACAATATGGATTATTAGTGGGGTAGATGATTAATTTTCATAAAGTCATTACAAGGTTGATGTCATTTATTCAAGGCACACCCCGATCGCGTGTTCTGAATCAATGGCTGCTAATATTGTCTCCCCAATTATGTTACCGCCGATGGATAATATTAGACCTTAAGATTTCTGTCAATATTTACATCATCCAATTTTCCTAATTACAATTCCCATCTAATAAAGCTAATAGATTGAACTTGGACGAATTCCCGTGGCAAAATTATATCAATCAACCCGGACTTTTGTTCCCATTAGATATATATTTAATTAAGAAATAAAAGACAAGTGATACATCAAGGAGCATCACAAGATTAAGAAAGATAATAAATAAATATACCAAGTCCGGGTTTATAGATGTCGGCAATTTACTGAAGTCCACAATATTGGGTATAGTGATAGTTAATGGTCGCGCAAACATGTGGACCGCATTATTTTCCCTACTATTTTTTCGACCCCTTTGCACTCACTTAATAATCATTTATAAAACACTCAGTAGGTAGATAAATCGCTTTTTCTAGCGGAAAATGTCAATCAAACAATTGCATACCGTATTTTCAAGAAGATGTAAATTCTTCACCAACCAAATCGCAGACAGAAATATAATTAAATTTAGCAGTACTTAAAATTGAATAATAATAATTGTAGAAAATGATGCAGTATAATTGATAAAGTAAATCATTAATTAAACAATACGAATTCTGGCAACACACAAGAGAAATTCCATCAAACCGAAACAATACACAATCAAAATCTTGTTAACAAATGACAATCCACACAAGGACCGACAATAATTTCATAAGATTTTAATTAAAATGGCTCCAGTATAAAACAGAACAAACTTGTATACAGATATACAGGTAGGTGTAGGTTAGATGGAGAATCGTTTCACGCCGCTTTGGATTGTCCTTCTTCAGCTCAGTTTATTTATATATTTGCATGAAATAAGGAGAGGGCCATATACAATGGCTTTCAGCATGAACTTTCAACTAAAATAATTGTTTGTACTAAATAATTTCGTTACGATTCCAAATAATTAATCTCCACAGTTATAATTCCGGGGGTGCGTTTCGTTCGTCGTGCAGAAATTGGAAAATCACCATAGGCGGTGGCATTCTAATGACACAAGTTTCGCACTTTTTCGGCCGAAAAAAATAAAAGTGCGTGGGATTGATTTAAAATGTAAAATAGCGTAATAAAAGTCTTAAGGTAACCCTTGTGAAGGAGGCGGTGACAATGTTGTTGTTCCGCCTTTTATGCCATATAGAAATGAGAAGCTGCTATAGTGGAGAGTTGCGCAACGACAAAACAACCCTCACATCTCACCTGGGATTGATTTTTATAATTCTCCATGCTCGAATTAAGTAATTAAGTAGTTAGCAGCGACTCCAAGTGCCCTGTTGACAGTCCACAAGATCTCCCTCCGACAATCGCAATGTTCGCCAACGATCTTGCCTCACACTAAAACCATCCACTAAATGCTGCTTTCAACCATACAAGCATTGTTTATGTCCCTCAATATATGTTCAAAATTCAAATTAATTGAAACGACGATGTCTTGGCCATTCTCTAAGGCAAAAATAATTTCGAAAGCGACTATTAGCATACGATAACACAGTGTGACATTTTTAATCACAGGTCCATGTTCATCCTGAAATGTTAGTTCGGGAATCGTCATCACCAGTTTAACTTGATGAAGCTGCAATTTCAACCGTCGTTAAATTAATCATTTGATTTTAATTTCGCTAGACTATTACTACAGTAATTTACACGTAGTTAACTTGAAGAGAAAAAGGCGACACTCGAAATGAGCAAACGACAATTTTTTCTCGGGCTTCGGCAATTAAATATCTAATTAAAATCATCTAGTATCTTTCACCGGATAAAGTCGCTTAATTCTTTTTAATTTCCTTTTCGAGAAAATGCAATTTTTACCAAACAAAAATCTATACAACACTCCACCACCGTGTTTTATTTCCGATTCATTACGGTTCAAACGACCCTTATCGGTGCTGAAATATAGACAAATCGACAGCAACCTTTTCAGCTTTTCAATGACATTTGCACCGCTGAAAAATCAAGTATGTGACATTTGTTCTTGTCGATGTGCGGTCATAAACCATGTATTTGCGTTCTTTTATATCTGCAATTTTCCATATCACTTTGGTATTTCAATTTATTTCATCATCGCATTCAACATGAAAAGGCAAAAGATCGTCCGCAGACGTCCGATAATTCACCCACCCCCTTGGTATGCTTGTTGAAATAATGGTCAGCACTTGTAAATGGCAAATGTTGATTGTTAACGACGGTCTTGTAATTGTAATTGTAGCCGATGCCCGAGGGGATGAATTTTGTGGTGGTGAATTTGACCACGGAGTAAAAGTGCTGTCCAGTATTCCTTGTTTAAGGTGATTGGATAAGAGATTTTGTGGCATCCCCAAGGAACTTTACAAGACTTTCTATTGTTGCAAAACATTTACAACCCTCATGGCTACAGCCCTTTCGGTGCTATACCAAGATTCATCCGTGAATCTACAAATTCGCACCTAATTTCTAGAGACCTCAGGGCTTTTATAAAATTTCCTGGTGGCGAGATCCTTCAATAAAACTATGCCAGAAGACTTCATCGGAACATCGGATGATCCGAAGAAGACACTGTGTTATCGTATACAACTAGCGACATGCCAAACTTTGCAAATTGGAACGAGCCATTATAAAAAACGGACGTAAAATATTAACCATATTAATTCCAGATACCTTTGGAGCAAGAAAGAAGGAATTGTCCTGGCTTAGCTCTGAACAATGTACTTCTTTTGTATAGAAAGTTTAATATAATTTAGTGGCTTCGTGATTTTAGCTCGCTGATTCATCAGTACGAATTTATGAGCAGTTCGTTTTTTTTTTTTTGGTCGTTGACGTAGCGACAAAGGCGTGTCAGTTTTCGGTAATAAGTAGTATCTGGATTCGTAAACTCCTGGGCTGGAGTAGTATCCTTAGCCCGACTTCCCGCAACTGAACTGGTTCCGGTGTGGGATATTTTAGCTTTTATACATTTGGTACTTGTGCATCCTGCTAACTGTGGAGATGGCCCTAATATACCGGCGAGACCGTATTATGATTATAATTTACGTCCTCAACTTGTAGACAGGCAAACGGCAGTGTATTTATTACGAGCTCCCATTGTTATTGTATTTATTGCGCCGAGTTAAGATTGTCTTGAGGTGAGTGCTATGGTGGAAAGCACCACCAACACCCCGGAAATAATTATTAGTTATATGAGTTTTGAGATACTTATCCAACTTTATTTTATGTCTAAACTTGAGAGAGATACTAATTTTCGCTATGTGTATAAGAGATGTTATTGTTCGAGGCGAATTTTAATAGACTCACTTTTCTATTGTGTTCACATTTTCATTTGCAAGCTTAAATTACTTATTATACGTCGGTTGGAAATTTGCAGTATTATTCATGCACAATGAATGAATGAATGCAAAATCAAATTAGAAAATCGGAAACGCGCAAAACACAACATACTATAAGAATAAAATGCTAATCAATTCAATGTCCGGTCGCAATGGCATTAAATATAAGAGGGCGATTGAATTGTTTTAACCTTAGGGATAAATGCAAATCAGCTATTGTTAAGTTCTTTCAATTGTTACTTAAAATGGTGTAACGCTGGATTTTTTTTTTGTTTCGAAAGAATTGTATTAAGGGCTCTTTTGTTTTATTCCGTTACGGTGACTCGGGCTTAAGCCTCCATTATGCCGTTCGGAAATGGCTCAAAAATTTATCGCCTTCATTAACATCGGACAGACACGACTACTGATAATATTGGTGGTTATATGCAAATGGAAGGCGATAAAGCATTGTTTAAAGCGGACTGCCGTTTTTAATATTCTTTCCATTCCGGCTGAAAAAATAATATCCCCCTCTTTGTTTCTCTATCTCTTTGCTATACATTAATTTAATCAAAATGTACTAATCTATATAAGAATTTATGCAAAAATTATTTTATTCAAATCAAACGTTTGAATTTATTTCAAAAAGATTCAAAATAATTTCAAATTTTATTTTATAATGCCCTCGAAAGACGAAATTACCGAGCTAATTAAGAAATTATTAATTATTTTAAATCTTAGAACATCACTTGAGGGAATTCCCTTAAAAAATCCCTAAAAAAACTAAAACATTTAACCATTTCCTAGTCTTATCAGTTTTTCTCACGAGTTCATTCACTTTCGAGCAAAACAAAATTCCAATGTCCACTTTTTGCCCAATAAATCACGATAATTGACAAAAACATGTGTTCAAACGTTTAGCACCTGATAAAAATTTGGAATTTAGTTTTTGCGGTTATTTCATGCATGACTTCACATATTAGATCAAAACTAGTTTTTTTGTCCCGGCGCTCGGCTCTTATCTGTAAATGGGCCAAGACTGGAACTTTGTAAAAAAAAGGTAAACACTCGGTTTGCTTCCGAGTTTTTTTATAGTAAAAAACTAATCGTTTTAACAAGTGAATAATATCAATAATATCCACACAAAATTTATGGGATTTTTTTGGGCGCATAATTGAAGCTCGATTTAATTAAATTGCATCCATACTTTAAGGATTTAATCTCGGATTTAATTATTTAAAAAAATCTTATAAAAAATCAAGGTCTTAAAAGAAATTCCCTAAATTGCAATCGAATAATAAAAACCGACCGTAAATAGAAAAAACTTTTTGAAAGATGAATAAAACCAAGTGAAATATGAAATTGTAAAACAGTATGCAATTGAATTGTTGACATTTTCCGCTTCATTTCGAGTGAAACATTCAAATTTAAATTTGCAGTAAATCAAAAATACAAACATAGAAAGGCGCAAGTTGCGAACACATACATATAAGACGAAAAAAAAAAATAAAGGAATAACCCCAATTCCAAACAATATAGCACTCAAATGTTGTATTTGTCACCTTTCAGATGCAAAACTGTCGAGGGGGTTTAGTCTATATATGTAGTCGCTCCCTGATATTTTTCGCATATATATTCGTCGTGGGGACAATTCTATGTAATTTATTGCAAAATAATGTCAATTTCGAGACACCTAAAGCGCCCGAATGTATTCCAAATACATCTATCTCGTTTTTCTTTGCGCTACATTTGATTCCACCGAGACGACAATTCCTTTCCGATCTGCGAATGTAATTTATTGGAAATAATATAAAAAATATTCGCAACTTTCAAAATGAAACACTGCCAACTACCAGCAGCACTCAATTACAAAACAATTCCACTCCTTTCGTGTTCTTTTAATTACATAGAAAATTGCGCGCTCCTTTTCAAGTTGCCCTATCTATAGTGGTTCGTTTGTCCTTATTTACAGCGAACATTCGAGCAGGACAAATAAAACCTTTTGTGTTAACGATGCGTATTTATAGCATATTCGAGAACCCGCATCGTTACAATGCAACTTGTCAATTATATCATTAGTAAGTTGTAATTATGCATTTTGTAACGATGAGTATATAATGACCTGCCTCTTGAACATCAAAATGAAAAGGTTTCAAATCTTTTGATAAGCTGAATGTAACACACTCAAATTAAAAACTTGAACTGCTCATTTAGTTCGCCTTTGCTATGAAACAAATTAAAGCACCTCGTTCGCGTTTTTAAATCAGTTTGTTTACAATACCGAGCGAATGCGAGCCGCATGAGAATGTGAGGTTATGTGTGACAAACACATCTGCGATTTTTCAACAAATTTACAATCTAATGAAATAAATAGACCACTAACCTGATGGATAACATTATCGCCATCTCTGCCCTTTGCTGCTTTGATATTCAACGATAGAACACAATTGTTTACAAAGTCCCAAGTGTACAACACATTATCGCGCAGTGTGATGAGATTCAATGTCTTTGCACCGTTTTTCGGAAGGCTCTCACACGTTTGTTTTATTATTTTATGCTCACTTAATTGCAAATAGTCGATTAGATGCATATTTAAATCAATTTATCGCACTATTTCACTACTACTCGAACAGCTGAGTTGTTTTGTTGATGATCGACCGGTGCGCACTCGCACTGCGACCTAGCGTGAAAATTTCAAAGTAGCTAGAAATATTCGAGCTGCAATGTAGCGCGAGATTTAAAAATTCTTAATATACTTTAATTGTTTAAATTAATTAGTTTTGTTTGTTAAATTTAATATAGAATAATTTTATACCATAAATAATTAATTATAATGTTGTAAAATAAGTTTTTAAAGTTAATTTTGCGTTATCATCAAGAATACCCTTTAAATTAACGATTGCTTAATAATTTAAAATTAATAACTAATAAATTATTATTTATGAAATAATTTATTTACGGCCACTGTACAATTCGGCGGCTTAACTACCCAAAAGTGGCATAAGATCGGAAATCAATAAATAGCTGTCGATATCAGTGAGTAGAATTAATGTATTTAGGGGGGATTCTTAATGATGAGGGGTTTAGTACAGTCTGCATAACGTACAGCACATTCATCAGGGGGTGGACTATTGGCTGACGATATGGTTTTGGAAATATTTGTGGGATGGGTGGATATCAATAACAAGTGGTGCTGGGGTGCTGAAGCGGTTATGACAGAGATCACTCATCCGTAAAATCATTTTGTTAAATATTAGCTTTGTCACAAACAATTACAGATACAAATTAGTATTACAGGATGTTCGAAACTTTTTCCGAAAGTGTCCAATGTAAAATTGAGTTTAACAGATTGCCAGGGCCAGGCAGGCTATAAGAAAATTGGTGCGGTGTTGGCCGAAAGATTTATGCTCGCAAGAAATCCTGAATCCTGGCAATAGTTGGATGCAAGAAGGGAGGCGATATCAATTGTTCTAAAGTCTATTATACAAGTAATAAAAGCAGGCACAACATAATAAAGCCAAGAGAGAACGATACCAACCACCATCAGCGACTTGTGTTAAAGTCGAGTAGGTGAGGGTAAAATAAAGCCAAAGTCCGGTATCTACGGTGATTAAACCAACAATATCAAAGATATGGGTTTCTTGCGACGCGCTCTTAAGATATATAGGAATATTTATGTATGTAAAGTTAGCCAAAGATTACTCGCTGTTAATCTCCAGTCACAAAGTTCCTAAGACTGTTCACGCCTTAAACACCCAACAATAGATTATAAATTATGGCTTGCTGTCCATTGTTTACAAAAGACGTTTTCGCTTTACCAGCACGTTTTACACTCTGTTCTAACTGCTTCCAAAAGAAACTCAACTCTAATTAGATTCTACTTTATATGTAATTTATCTATATTGTAATCTTTTTTAAGACAATCATAATTAAATAGTCGAAAATAAAAAGTGTTATTTATGGCGGAGGATCCGGGATCAGCTCAAAATACGCGCCAAATTTGAATTTAGCCTATTTTTTGAAAAAAATTGCACTAAAGTTCATCAGGAAATCGAAACTTTAGCCAAGTTTTTTATTTCGAATTTTAATTTGCAAGAAACTTCTATAAGTAAACATGTAATAGTGAGAAGGGTGCAAAAGTTTCATGTAAATTATCGTCCTTAAAGGGATCAGTTGTGTGTTTAATTATGAGACCTGCAAATTTATCGGTCAACATGCTGAAGGAAGATTCCGTGCCGCCTTATGAGTTGTCTTTTCACAGATGGCTATTAGTAAAGTAAAAGGGTACAGGCTTTAAGGGGGTACACAGCGACAACAGACAATAAACTGGCATTCGTTATTAAATCGGGGGACAGAACGTTGTCAACTAGTTTGTATGTTTGATAAGTTAACAGAGGCAATTTAAATTTTCGTTGATATATTAAATGCATAGAACATGAACGATTTAATAGAAATGCAATTTATCTGTCTGTAAATGTGCATGGTTAAGCTAGGCAAAAAACATTGTAGAAAAATTATGAATAAAGGAAATGAACCTCCGAAGCTTGATTTATTGTTTTGTGGATAGTTTTGTTGCATGATCAGTTGACAGGGTTCGTTTCACGCGACGATTACACATTTATTAATATATAAACACACGTTTATCAACCCCTTTTATAACTTGGCAAACAATTTCCATATATGCACACAATAATTATAATTCAATTTTTAATGCAATTCTCACGAGCCGCACAAATATTTCTCTTCAAAATATATTTAATACTGAATTTTCGTAGACAGACAACGTTTAATTTGATTGAATATTGTATTGTATGGATTAATTAAAATTTAATAAAACGCGTACCTCTAATAAATATAAAATGATGATTTTAATATAAAGTGTTTCGGTCGAACGTTGAGAAATATCTTTTCAATAAAGCTCCGAAGCTTGTCAAACATGAAAGCAGTGCCATCAAAGAACTAATAAATTGACAAAGACATAAACGATGAATAATCAATTTTTCAAATATTTTACATGAAGCTTTCCATGGAGAAAATGGCTTAATAAAAGTCTAAGCACGACACAAGCAGCCAGTTGAATTTTGACGGGAAATTAGGGATGCTCAAAGTGGTTTATGGTTAGTTTAGTTTTGAGCAAACGCTCAGTCTATACACAATGATATCAAAGCTTTCTTAGACAACATATTCGCCTCTGTTGGATCTATATCTTTTCTTTTTTACTAAGCTGATGGAAAATCAAAACGATTTGGCCTAATCTCCTTTGACTTTTTAAAAAGCAGACTCAGATTAATAATTTAATCGTCTAATGATTTTTTTTGAGCGGTAGATTCGGATTAGTATTTGTGCTGATCCGAAATGTAGTTATTTTGCGTCACAAGCATTATTATATTCCGAGGCAAATAGACATAATAGAAAGGGGGTTAAAATTAGCATTCTGCCGAGAAAGCTCCAGTACATTTATTTACATCGAAATTCCAAATTTAAGTAAACGAAATGTGGCCGATATGCAGTCTGAACATTTTATTACAACTGAAACCCTATCTGAACCGACACCTCCTGTATAACATTCAAACATTTCACATTGTGAAAATATTTGAACCCCTTTACGTTCCCTGTAGGCCATCCTTGTTCATCTCGCACTCGCCAAATTAATCAGAACAAGATAAAGCATAGGTGAAATGTGGAAGGAATCTGTTTAAGAAGCATTAGATATAATTACATCGCAATCATTAGGATGCAAATTTTCTTTAACTTCTATATCCAGTGTTTTCGAACGGACGTCTTGGAATAATATTCGGGATTAATTCCGAATATCTACTCACAGATCAGCAAGTAATGTTTCTTATCCCGCTTTTGCCTCGCTCCCCAAGGAACCCTTTACTTTCGACACACGAAATATTACGTTTGTTCTGTCTGCATGAGCTTTCTCATCGTAGGCGCGCATTTTCAGGACCATTTTTATCCAAATCGCAAACAATCACTAAGTATTCACTTTTGTTACATCACGTTCGTGAATTTTAATTCAACTAATTAAATCAAAAATATTTTTGTTAAATAATTAAAGCTACCGCAAAATGTCCTTTGCACATTATCATCACACTTTCGGTTCGGAACATTGTGCATACAATATAATATAATAACAATTTACATCGGGGGTGCTATTTTCATTTATACCTATGATGATGTCGTGGGGGCCAAGCAAGCATCTAATAGTAAATTTAATCAACGCTATACCTTCTTGCCGGGCATCTTCGATATAATGAAAGGACTTTAGTAGACGTAAAGGGTTAGTTAAGATGAACGGGGTAGTAAAAAGAGGTGGTGGGGTGGTTATTTACACCCTCATCAGTTTACAATGACCCTCAAGAAAACGGAAGGGTGGTGGTGTGGCGATGCGGTGTGATGGTAGCCTCGCCAACTGGATTTATGCCGATGTGAAACCCAATGCTTAGTAGATTACAACTTCTAACGGCCGCATCTTCTCAGATCTAATAATTAACATTTATCTACACAAATATATTTTCATTTCGCAAAGGGTGCTAAAAATAATGACAAATAATAATAAGGGAGGCACTCTATGTATGCTCTTTGGACTTGTATTTATAGAAGACATAATATTAGGAGGAAGCCTATACAAATGCAATCTGAGCTTTCGTTTATTTTGTAATGCAGCTTCTATTCATTCGAGTAATAGTGTATTAATTATTTAAAATTCCATTCGAAGTTGCTCGGTTTCCATTTAAGCCATCACCATATATTCCGGCAAAACGATTGATAAAAAGTCTACTTTATATTTTCCACAAAAGTAAATGAAACTTTCTATTGACATTTCATTTGCTACCTTATTTATGTTTTACTTTGGTGCAACATTATTATTATTATTATTTCGTCCAATGTGCTGGATATTTTGTCAATTATATAACATTGAAGGAAATAGTTAAACCATTGCTGATTAGCATGATGGCTGGCTGCTGAAAGTTTCGGCTTTCGGTATATATATAGTGAGTGGAAAAAGTGAAGGGAATTTTCATATGATTATAGTGAATGTGCTCCCAAGCGTACTAGTTCTATTCATATCAGTCCAAAAGCAACGTGATGTGCAAGAAAAACTTTTGACATGTGTTATAATAGCGCAGGATGCCTTCGCGTGTCATTCCGATTTGCAGAGCGATATTATAAAATAGAAACTCTTGTTGTTTATTTGATGTGTTTGTTGCATCATATTTCTGAGACTAAATCCTTCACAATCCCTCATCATCAAAAAGCGACCGACTTTCCAGTCAATATTTTTTCACTTTGCATTATAAATATGATACGTTTCGCTTTTAATAAAAATTTCTAAGCGAAATTCTTTATTTCATATTTTCAACCAGCATATATGTACCACATTAAAAGAAACATTTTTTCCTATATAAATAGCAAACTTCCCCTATGTGGACGGACATACCTACCTTCACCCACATCTATAGAAATCCTGAAAAAATACTGCAGAGCATTCTTGTTCCTAAAAAATGTGTTCCTACTCCATAAAAACACAATCCTTAGATAAACCTAAAAGAGGCCGCAAGTCCTTTGTAAATTTAAATTCTTGAAATACAAGCTGAAAACCCTTTTCGACAGTCAAAGAACATATAGGGGTCTATCGGCACTTGCTGTATTCGTGTTATTTCTTTCTGATCCTTGTTCAAAATTCGCAAGCAGGAGCAGGACAAGACGACCGGAATGTGTGTGTAGTTTTATCCTTTCGCCTGGCTTATATTTGTATATAAACGATACCTATTCATTGACAATACGGGTTGTGTGCTCTTTGTCTTTACTAATTAAAGACAGCGACCAATCAGTAATTCCAGTGTCGCTCAACATTTTTCGCAACGAAAATACGTGACACCAAATATTTTCCACCGCTTGAAATAGAAGCGTTTTCCTTGGTATTTATAATTTTGGTGGAAAAGTTGCACACGTAATGATGGTGATTAAAACATTTTGGGCTTAGCTGATAATCGATTAGAAATTAGAGATGACAGAGCGAGGACAAAAGAAGTTCTTTGAACCATTAAATGCGTTGGACTGTAGCTGAAGTCCATCCTGCGGGTTTCGAAATTCGCCCTTCTCATTTGAACTTATTTCAATTTAGTTGACTGACCCATTAATTCCTCTGTTTCAGACGTGGAGATAATGTTTTTGCATATGTGCCTAAGCTCGCACAATGACACAACAAAACCACACTTATCGATCAACTGCGACAACCAACAATAGGTAATTAAAAAAAGTGCGATAATTAATTGAAATTACTACCATTTTTAGGAAAAATAAGCTTCCCGCAGGATCAATAAAAATACGCACAACAATATCGCGTCTTTTCAGTTATATTTGAGTGAAATATTATATTATTAAAGAGATAATTTAAAATTATATCGAATTCCGAAGGAATAGCGTCTTTTATCCCCACAGCATGTTCAATGTATATAAATATAAAGTTACCTTATTGGTATTTTCGCATATTTATGAATTGGCAAAGCTTTAGTGTAGGGGTACAAATTGAATACATCCCCGCCATGTATTATACACAAGGCATTTTGAGACGATATCTATTCTTCGATAACGCCTATTTAAATATTAAACATCTAAATTGAAGCCCTTATTCTTTATTTTCCTGCAAACATGGTCTGACATAAAAGAATTTTAAATAGATCGCGAAAAAACCAATCTGCAAAGCCTCATGCATTTTTCAAAGGTTATTAAATCGAAAATCGCAGCAAGTATAATTAGAAGGACCTCATAATAAAAAAAAAACAGAAGAGAGAACACACAATGATATATTTGCGGTTGAGTATTTATTCAACAAACTAACGATGAATTATGACAACACGTGGGGCCAGCAGCAGCAGCAGCAGGATTCAAGCCAGAGAAGAGCAATGAAATAGGACGTACATATGGAGCGCTCCGGAGTTAATTCGTTAACCACGCCCGGTTTTTAATTTTAATATAAAATGATGTCACGTAATCAGTATATTAAAGCGAGAGTATATCTCGGAGGAATCATCATACTCATAATTACTTTACCCGTGATTTACTGCTCGAATATCAACTTGACTCATATTGGCCACTTTATGCCCAAAACCCAAAAGCGTTTTTTAACTGGATTCGCTAGTGAGAGAGAAAAACCGGACTAATTTATTTTGATATCTCATATGAATGCAATTTCGAGACCAATAAATTGCAAAAATCATACAGTCGTCGAATGGAGATCAATAAATTTGATTGTTTGGAAGAAAAGCCAAACATTGTTCGTGCCTTGACAAATTATCCTCAATATAAATCATAGAGTTGATGGATAATGTTCGAATCGGAATTGAAACAGAGACAATAATATTTCAAGGAGCCCATTAGATCGGAGACTATATTTGACAAGATGTACGATGTGTGGCCCGCGATATTGATATCCCAGTCAGGTAGATTGTCTATAGGGAATGGTATCAATATATCTAGCAGCCAAGGCATCTGTCACTTGTTTCGTATATATATATATATATAGGTATATATCGAATGTCATCGGCCTTCTGTTTAGTAGTTTAGATGCGTCAGTCGTCTCGGGTAATCAAGGGATTGGATTAACTTTGGGTGTTGCTATTTTAGTTTTCCTTCCATTAATAATTCAGCTTTTTGTCACCAAATCATCAATCATTTTCAAAACGGTTTATTATTCAATTCGTGTAGAAACATCGAAAAGCTCGATTTATTGGCATCAGAAATATTTTGTCATAAAAAAATAATAAAGCAGAAAATATTATGTTTTAACATATTTCTAATGGTAGAAACATAATGTTAAGCTTGTTTCTGAACACGCAACCCGCTACTTGAATGGCGGACTTGAAGCGTTGATTCAAGTAGGACAGCGGCGCGCATACTTTTTTTTTAAATTTAATTTAAATCTCTTTAGGTATCTATAAATTAATTATAATTAATAGAATAATAAACAATTTGAAAGATGATTGTTGAGAAGCTATTGTATATTATATAACAGAGAAATGTTAATTAATCAGAGTGTACGTAATTATATTCGTGTGTAAATGAGGAGATTTGTGCAATTTAACACCGGTAATATAATTTGAACGTCGTGTATCAAAAGTGAAGACAGATACAAGCAAATACATCAGACGAAGTTTACAGACCGCTATAGTTGAAAATGTGTGCATAAGCAAAAGCTTTATGATATATGCTTTGGAAGTAGAATGCGTCAGGGCCGAAACACACGAAACAAAAGCTCGCCGGGCAAAGGCAGAAATGGCCCGTTGAGATTCCTTTAAGCGAATTAAATTTTATCTCTTAGATTAAGTTAGCCTGAAGTTGTCAAATCTTAACAGTTGTGAATACATAGCTGCATATTAAAACCAACCATTATGATACCAATGGTTAGGGGTAATAAGGACCCCCATTTTTAAAAAACTTTTATCGCACCAACTTTTACACAGCAGACAATTTCGTATATTTGTATATTATACCTTTTATGGAAATTATCAAGAAAACTAATATACATTTATTATTTGAAAAGAAAACTATTTAATGGTTGCTATATAATAAAATGGAAATTTCGCTCTAACGCTGATTAAATGTTTCGATAATGTTGCAGGCGAATAAAAAATGAAAACAATTAAAATATCCCGTATAGCTCTAATCAATATCATTTGCATATCTCCCATAAAATAATCAATATATATTTCTAATTGCTAAGCAACGTATTTCCACACAAATACTATAAGTAATACATATTATAGAAAATTTCCATTTCCATCGTGGCTTTAATTTTATTCAGCGGGAGCAAGAAAGACATAAGACATTGACACGACAATAAAACCAAATGGAATGCATCGAATATCGTGACTATTGCCAATGATATCAGATATTCTAGCAATGTTTGAATTAAATTTTGTATAAATTTGATGAAAGATAAATGCTGGTATCAATTTGACAGGTCTGGTTAGTGATATATTGTCTATGTCTCAGACCTTTATCGCTTTATTTTACAACGCAACTTTTTTATTTTATACTCTCCAAATTAAATGCACTTTTTCAGCAATCAGCATTTCGCGTAATAATATTGTCTGTTGTGAAAATCCATTCATACATTAAAGATATAAAAACTTTCCTGATATAATCATGTTGTTATTGCAAAATGACTCTGTGGGAGTGAAGAATAAAAAAGAAAACTATTTCGACAAAAAGTTATATCTGAAAGATTACCGGCGAGTAATAAATAAAACAATTCCCTGGTCGAAAGTTTTGCTTTGCGAACAAAAGTTGATGGTATATAATCGATTGTGTTGTCGCCACAATCATAAATATCATCATCATAACTACATATAGAAAAGTTTTTGCCATATAATCGCGAGATGATTATTGAAGCTGATTTTTATAATAAAGTTTATTAAAACCATTCATGGTGACGAGGTAATATTAATAATAATAAGGGGTTGTGTTATTCTCTCGCTGGGCTGAAAATGCGTAAAGTTTCTAATGATTCCCAGCATCCTGCTCCTGCTGGCATGTCCATGTAAGGCAAAGACGTTCCTGCAGCCGCACCGCACTCACGCATCTCCTCAAGTAACACCTTAAATAATACAATCATACTTAGTGCCGTGCCATAATAATTTTAATCATATCTTTGACGGCAATAGGCTGTTCTTATTTAATAGTTGGATAAAGCCGAGTTTGGCTCGTTTAATAATCAAAACTGTGACTTTCACCAACTTTCGCTTAACGGCTCTCTTGATATTTACAGCGAAGACGTTAACTAACGCACTTGGCAAATTACAAATTAGAACTTATATTTTCAACACCCTCCATCTAAGAGGCCGAGGTTTCGTTTGCCAACCACTACATTGTTACTTTGATTAAATTTAATACCATATTCGTGTTTGAGTTCGCTAAGAATTTACAACCTCCTCGTCGATACTTCTTCAAACCGCCCCATCCCACATGAAGAAGTGTTCATTTTCACACCAAATTCGGTTTTATTTCATGTAATCTATACGACTGTTTAGAATCTATTTTCCAAAGCACAAATTTAACTTATCTTTAAGTATCAGTAATTTATTGAAATACTCATTTGGTCGCCTTATCTTTCATGGAATGATATTAATTTAACTTCTAGCATGGGCATGCTTGAAAAACATAAAAAATACCAAATATATTATAACATAATTCACGCTGTTAATTAATTTTGTACATTTTGATAATGAAATTTTTGCCGTATTATAATGAATTATGTCTCAAAGTATAAAAAATAAAAATGTCATAATAAAAAATCCAGTAATCACGAATATTATATAGAATGTAGAGGATGATTATAATTAAATCACATTTACTTGTCCTAATTAATAAATCTAGCTTATAAACAATTCATGAATGGGGATGGTCACACTAAAATACAATAGAAAAATTTGTCACAAAGTCCCAGGTGTAGCATAACGTATGAATCTGACATGGCCCTACCTATCGCAGCGGGACACCTCACCCTAGGTGCAGAATCATTTATACCTGATTACAGATTACTTATGGTGAAAAATATGAACGCGATATACCTATTAATACCCAAACAAAAAATGCCATACTTTTACATGAATTTTTATAGCGCAAAGTTCGAATTGTTTGATCAAATAACATTTCCGTCGAATAACGCAAAAATGTAGATAAATATGATTATTTTTAATTAAAAAATAGATGATGGATGCGAAAATAATGGATATAAGAGCATTAAATATCAGCAAAGCACACCTAGTTCGATGATATGGAAGAATAAATGAATGGAATGGAATGAATGAATAGTGTGGTGTATTTGAATTTCAGCCGAGTTTGGCTGAAAATCTATTTTCATTTGTTTCGAATAAAAAGCCATTAGCCATATCTAGGTGTGGTAAGAGATTAATTGTTTATGACACACATTTACACTGTCCATTTGTCAGACACCGCACAATCGAATTCATTATTATTTGTTTCTCTCTAGACGCACACATGCACATGCAACCGCAATATTAAATGTTTACAATAATATCGCACCAATCAATAAAACGAGATGGTTATTAAATAATGTTACTAATAATTGGCTGAATGGTTAAACACAATTATTGTAAATTTCCTATACAAACACGATTAAATATTTGCAGAAGAATTACACCACCGCCCCCATGAGTTTACATCTTTGAATTTATAACGGCCACACAATTCATTCAAGCTTGGCAATTCCCAATCCGATTTGTCGAACCACCGTCTTTCGTTTGTTTTACCAAAGACTACTGAGAATACAATTGATATTTCAAACACAATGGATTTATGCTTCAACACACATTATAAAAGAGCTTGTATCAATATTTTCCAAGATAATTTCCACCGTGTTTTCCATTGATTCGATACGTCATGTTTGCGAAGGGGTAGTTATTCAAGTTGGTGCAAAAACTGAATGCAATAAAAATCTCACATTCGATATTAAAGTAGAATATTTGTGTACATTTTGCATATGACTTGCTGGCTGAGGCCTAAAAGCGAACAGCATGCACCCAGTGAAAAGTTCAGATTTATGACTTTTAATATATATAAATGTTGAATCATATAAATTCAACGGTGGTTATATTGATTCTTCTTATATCTACATTCATATATTATGCGTTTATAATATACGCAAAATGCAATATATATTTTTTATGTTGTTCCAAATATTCGATATAGCATTTATTTTGAAATAAGAATTTCATAATATTTTTGATATCAATTTATTTTTTAATATAAAATATATATCGCAAAACTTGTATTTTTCTTTATAGTATCTGTTTATCCATCCATTAAGGGTGTTAATTTGCATGCAAACAGAAGGCTTGTCATAAGAAAACAAAAAAGGGGATTATTACCAAAGTTCGATCAAACATCATTAAATATATCACATTTTATTATATGTGTATAGTATATTAACAACCCTTTAGATTATAAGGCACTCCCTTATATTTATTATTAATATACCTACTAAAGTAAAGGGTAGGAAAAATGCATGTTTCCCATTAATAAATAAAAACCCTTACTCCCATGTTATGTTTATAACAAATAATTAATATTATAAAAGAGTAGTCCATGCGCATTCAAAGAGATGGCGCAAGATATACTATTCCTTACAGCAGGACTAGTCCTGCAACTTGATCCTGAACGATACAAATGCTACTAATATAAATCGGTTAAATTAAATAAACAAAAATAATGATTAGAAAATAAAATGAGTCGAATAATATTAAGGGTAAAAGGGTGTTTGGTTTTGTAACCCATAGTCAGGCTGTAAAATAGCTTTTGTGGGGAATTTTGAACAAGACCAAATCCGCGATTACTTTTTATTGATATAGTCGTTCATTGAATTGAGAAGCATAGCCGAAATTTGCCTGATCTTTTTAACTGCTTTGTCATTTGCATTTTGATTGTTTTTTAATACTTTCCGAATTGATTTTCGTCGTCTCCCTCTCAACTTAATTATTTCGTTTTCAACAAGTTTTTCCACATTTCCTGATAATTGATTTTGTCTTTCGCCCAAAAACTTTATTGCTACATTTATAATGCAATAATAAAGTTCGGTAACTAGAGAGTCGAGTGTTTGGGTTGGCGTTTTGTTTTTATTCCAGCAGGATGAGTGTCAAGTATATTACGCGTGTAAAAAAACAACGAAAAAAATCACGTTATAAATGAATATTAATTCAATATGTCCCAACAGAAAAATTCACTAGATTCATCCACAATACCCAATTTAAAAAAACAGTATCACCGCTGGGTTAGAATTAACAAAAATTCTTTTCCCCTGAACATAATTGTAATAATTCTCAATTAGTGACGCGGTCGTACGTCCACCCTTTGAATAAATAAAACACGGCCGCAGAAAATAAATTAATTTCAAAAACCGACACTGCCAAGTCTTTGGATGCGCTCGCATATCTACAAATTATATCTATGATGAGCGTTGTACTTTTATCTAATTTAAAAGTTAGTTTTTGATATAAATATAAATTTCTCTACCGCCGCGCACTCGCCACCAATCCTCAAAATTAAAATATATATACTTTTATGCACTCACACCATTTCAATTAGACTTTTATTTGTTATAATGCATTTAATTGCAATAAAAAATTATTTTACCTTGATGATGGTCCGTAGACTCAAAATATTATGGTGGAGGAGCAATAAGAAGAGAGGCGAGAGAATTAGAAGGAAATTATCCTGCCAAATACGTCCTTTGAGATGCAGTCAAGTATGAAGCAACAAACAGTCTGAATAACAGGTGGCTATGGATTAAGTTAAACAATTGAAGTGAACATCAATCAGGGCCTACTGTACACTTAGTCCAACATAAATACGAGAGTGCTGGAACAATCAACTGACAAGTTCGCACCTTACACATCAAACACAGAGATCTCTCGGATGCTGTCTTGGTTTCAGGATATATTCAAACCGAGCCCTTGATTACTCAAAGTATACACCACATCTACCACCACATTAGATGCCACTACTAGCTGGGATATAGATGATGATAACTAATAAACTAGGAGCGATTAAATTCTAAACATGTTGATTATTGGATTATGTTATGATGATGGTTTTTGGTGATGATATTGGAAAACTAGAGCGAAAAGTTTAAGTAAGTATAATTTTGCAAGTTAAGTGGGGTTGAAAGGGTGGGTGATGTGGCGACGGTGGGGGTTGTATTAAAGATGCGACGACAGAACCCCTTCATACTACCATCATCGGCACATGAATATTCAACGGTTAAATGTCATTTTAGGGTAGTAGCAGTCAGTATTTAAAATATCCATAATCTGATGGAATCATATTCCTTGAGATTTTACGATTCTTACTTATGATGATACTTGTGGAAATATTTTAATTATGCTAATATTCCGCTTATAAGCGACTATATAAATTCGAATTGGATTATCAATTTAAAAATTTATTCCGCCGCACACTGACGGATTGTTCTAAGGGTTGGTTTTGTTAATTAGCCCTTTATCTCATCGTATGTCGCCCAAGAGTGGAAAATCCGAAGAGATATATAAATCCATGAAATATGCAGGCAACGCGGCGGTTCGTCATTTGTGCAAACAACAATCAGACAACGTATTCGTCTCAATTAGCACAAACCTCAACTCTTGCAAGTTATATGTCTTTGGTCTACGCGACACGATTTAAGATACGGGATCACTATAAATCCGAACAACACATCCAACCTAACCTTTATTTACAACTCACACACACACACCTTAACACCCTTAAACAATTCTCAATAATTAACACTGTCCCACAACAAATAAATTCAAAAATAATGATGGTCCATTCGGAATCTGCGAGCGCAAAGTTACTTGATCGATTGACTTGTGTTTTTTTTTTTTGTTGATAATTATGAGAGTTTAAATGGGAAATTAATAATGATGTGTTGTAGAACTTTTCGCATTTACATTAATGAAGGCAAGACCGAATTAGGTGGCGAAATTCATGACATAAACGAAGTACAAACTAAATTTGAAGCTGCTGGTGCCGCGGCTCTGTTACTCTGATAGCCATTTGTATTAATATATATTTATATAGGCATATCAATTACTCCCTTGCTTATAATTTTCGAAACTCAAACACGCTTTTACATCATTTCTCTTTGTTTCTCTATTTGTCGTCCTCATTATTGCATACACGCGCGCCCCGTGTGCATTTGTTTATTTTTTTTTGGACAAGAAAAATCACATTTTTCCGATTAATGTACAGCATTTATTTCAAACACGATGAGAATTTTATTATTTTTTCGTCGAAATGAACCTGTGCATTGCTTGTTGAACACAGATGTGTCAACATTTTGTAAAAGGCATACAGTTAAGTTTAATGTGCTGAAAATATTTAGCTGAGCAGTGACAATGTCTACTACACTCGTCTCTTGCAGAATATGGGGTGGATGATTTCAGAAGTAAGGGTTGGAAATGTTAAATTTGTGTGAAATGCGAATAATAAATACACGGGTTTTTATTTCGGATTTTATGCCATCATCTTGAATGGTTGGTTGGCATCGTGCGTCGTTAATTATTAATTAATATCATCAGGCAATTAGATGAGTGACGATGGAAAATTAGTGCTTGAACATGTTAGACACAAATTAACTGGAACAGTTTGTAGTTGTTTCGCTGTCTTTGTTATCTGCATGTGCAACACACATACACCCACAAAGTTGCCTAGAAAGAGATGCTGATCGTGCATTGACTTTCAATTCGGCTGAAATGCGATAAGATATCGTAAAGTATGTGCTGGTGAGGTGTGAAGTGTCTGTATTGTCTACTAATTAAATTTCACTAACCCTCAGACTCAAGATTCCTACACATTATAAGTGACAGCTGATCTGACGATTCACCATCACCACCCACCACCCCCTCGAAAACAGCAGCCACCCCCCATATTACTTTACATCCGACATCTTAGATTAATTCTAACGTGTTTCCGTTTCATTTTCTCATGTTCAACTTTATTAATTTACAAACACTTTGATGCATACTACTTTGTCTATTAAAATAATTAACACTTTGTCTTGGATCCGAATATATATTTGCACCTCCAAAGTTTATCATTGTCATCATCATTCTGCAAAACTCATTATCTACTTATACACTTCAACTTTTCCCATGCTCACCGGATTTTTCAATCATTTTAATAACATAGATTCCATTTTCGGTGGTGGTGATGATGATGATAATTAAAGACGGAGGAAGAGAGGAGCACAGCACGCGAATTCATATTGATGTGTTTGTAGCATTACACCACCCCTTAATAAAAGGGAGGTTTTGCATATCCCTGATTTATTGACTCTCATCAAAGCTCTATTGTGCCAAGCGAAGAGAGATGGACCATTTGCATTAAACCGTATCTCCTGAGATTCCAGTCGATATTGGTTCTTAGACGGTGACACATCATTCCTCTCTCTAAGCTCGTTATCAGGGTATTTATTATACCTTATACTAAATTATACCAATATTTCTTCGACACCACCAGCCGCCGAAAACCAAACAATAGCTAGTAGCGCGACAGCAGACGACGAAGAGGAGAAAGAAACCCGAAAGGTTTTGCTCCATCGAAATTTGCATGGTGATGTGGTGGCCGAGCTGTCGGCTTTTGATTTGCTTATCCCTTATTCTTGAATATTGATCAGTAGCTTTGCATCCCCCGCTTAGACACAACACAACACACAGAGTCGAGGCAGGCGAGGTGCAGCTCCTCTTCTCCTCCAGTGTATATAATTTTCTAAATGGACCACTTTTAATGGATCTACCTCTCTCTATACGAATGTATATGTCGCTCTTTGTAACCATGACTACACCTGGATAGATTGATTGATTCCCCGCGAAGGGGAAAGAAACCAAAAACCGTCATTAAGATAATCTCTAATCACTCAAAATTTAATCAATTAAAACCATTCTAAATAATCGCTCTTTCTGTATCCAAATCCAAACTAATAACAAAACAAATTTGATATTCTTCCAATGATATCTGAAGAGTAGAACTATCCTTGCACCTTCACCATTTACTTAACAAACGCGTATGATTTTTTTACAAGAGCAAAAATTAAATAATCCTTGAATAGACGTGATATAAAATACGTTAGCCTTGTCAAGTGACTAATAATAGTATAAAATTGCGCTTCTTTTAAATGTAGTAATTAATTTAGTTCGAAGTTCGGAATTCTGTGCAATAAATTAAATTTTCAACAAGTGTTTTTTCCGCACTCTTTATAAGAAAACTTAATTTCCTGATTGATCTTTTAAGTCAATTTGGAAAAGTCGACACCTCAAAGTTGTTGGATAAAAAATTATATTGCCTGGCAAAGGGAACGTGTTCTGATTGAAGATGAGGGTTCGAGGAAATCTTTGTCGCGTTATCGACAGCGTGTTCTTTTAAACATTAAATAGACACCGAAAATCGTGTTACAAATAAGCCGCTTGTTTTCGAAGCTTTTGAGTGAAGTTTTACAAGGCATGCTCTCTCTGCACGTTTGATCTTCGATTATTTTAAATTTCTAATTGAACTTAAGAAGATTGAGCACTCCTTGTTGCACCTTAGCGAATTCTGGCATTCTTGTGGAAAATTACGTTACACTTTTTATTTTGCTTTTTCAATTACAAATTCATAAGGATGATTAATGAAAATAAAGCGCGATACATTTTCGAGTGCTTTCTAAGAGCAATGTATCGACAATGTGTATGTGTGCGGGCAAGCGAAGGGGGTGCTTCAAAACACAGAGGGTGAGTTTGTTGCGTCTCCCCATACGGAAAATTCGCTCCTTTTCTATGCAAAGTCTGATTAAATTTTCATGCCTCTAGGAAGGTACAGGATCATCTATACTATTCTATTTATTGATTCAAATCTTAATAATGGAAATTTATAATTAAAATTCTAATCGAAATTGTATTATCTCTTCGGTAGAGTGTCTAGTTCACTTGCTCGGGAATATAATAATCTCTAATCTGAGTTATTCCTGCGCTATACATTTTCGTGGAGGGATATAGTTGTGAAAATGGTCAAAAGTTGCGTTGGAAAAATTATGAGAGTGGGGGTTTAGTTAATTAATTATGAAAAATGTCGTAAAGCGACACTGGTGGAGTCAAGGTGTGAAAATTTATAATTCATTTTGCAATTAAAAAAAGCGGGCGCGAGTGGAATTTTAAGGATGTAACGGTCTCACTTATCAGGACGGTTCTTATTGAATTTTGAAATTATCTGCTGTTTTCTTAGCCATTAATTTCTAGAACGGAAAGTTTTAATTTTTAATCTAAAGTGCTTCAAGAAATTAATTTTTGATGTATTTTTCAAGTTGCCTGATAATTTACAGGTTTTTTCCTTTTGGCTCTGCTGCATATATTCACAATAAGTTTGCTTTTCATTTATCACTCGTTCATATTCTTTTTTTCCTATAATAGAAAAGGGGACAAAAATAATTGTGGACAACTTTATTTAATGATCAAATGCTCTCCATTCAATAGTTGAAAATGAAAGAAGCTCAATTTTGTCGAACAAAAGAAAAGAAAACAATATAATACATTGTTGCCTGTCACTTTGCTGATAGAGCAAATCAATTTACAGAATTTACTGACAGAAATGCCAAGAAATATTTGCCGAGGGAATAAAGGAGCCTTCCAACAACTTGTCTTTTAATAAATGGATGGATATAATCCGGAATAAAAAATATAGTTTGCTCCAAAATACAATTAAATATAATAAATACAACTAATATCCGAGAGCAAGATGAAAATCAGTGTAAGTGGCAAAGTTTCCTTTAGAGAGAAGTGCAAGTGGAGGCAAGTGCACTATTAATACAATTATCTTTCCCGTATCAATTTCCATAGTTTGGTATTTGAATCGAGAGGGCTATGCTATACACAGTTTTGATGTTAATAGTTCAACAACTATATTCAAAATTCGTTATTAACACACCATTGACCTAATAGGTTCTGGCTTAACTTGCTCTCACCACATACTAGCACCATGTGGCTCACAAATCTATCTCATGCTATGCACATTCCAAAATCTTGCTTTATGTACTAGTCCTCACTCGATGATGGGAATTCGTGCTGCTGAAATTACCTTATAACATGCCGTATTTTTCGTAATTAAATTTGTAAAGTTGGGGATGAATTGCACGACCACAAAATAGGAATCGTCATCTCTCGAATATCGACTGAGAGGAGATACAAGTTCGGTTTTTGGCAGCAGCCTTAATACGGGATCTGCATATTCATGTGAACGAATGGAATCTAAACAAAGACAAATCGACGTCTGCATTAAGGCCAGAAAAGGATGTCGAAAAAGTATGGATCAAAACGTCGCAACTGAATTCCTAATCCAGTGTCCGAAGCTAAATCCAAAGCAGAGGACTATGGGAAATATAGAGGCTTAATTCTAGCGACTCTGTTTCATTCTCTTCAGCGTTATTTATTAACTCAATAACAGTTCATCTCGCTTCCACTCCCATCCATTTCCATTCACGACAAAGATGCGGACCTTGAGGCGCATCCCGAATATTTTTGGAAAGAATGTAAAGTATATGTCGTTTTGATATCTATGATTTTGCAGGCAATTTTGCAGAATGTGTTATTTTTTCTTGTCGAGTCCAAATAGTATTTTGTTGCAATTAAAAGTTTTGAGAAAACATCAGTTCCGTAATCGATGACAAAGAAATGTCTGCTTAAATGCAACCAACTGTTATTTTCCGCAACAAATTTCTTTTACCCGAATGATTTTCAAACTCGCTGCTTCGGAAACAGTAAATTTTATTTTATTCCTTTGTTTTACATGCCATTTGTTTTTTCCTCTACTTCAAACGTAATCGATTAAGTTATTTTAAAATGATTTACTGCAATGCTTTTGGATGAAATTATGCCGACATGTGGATGATTTTCCTCTGGTCGGATGGTCGGATGGAGGAATGTTTTTGGGGGTGTCGTCCTTATTAATAGTGGATGTAGAAATTTATTAGTATTTGCCTAAATACTTGGTAGATTTTCAGTTAAATCGTATGTGTGCATCTTGTTGTACTTAATTAATCGAATGAATAGTGATTTAAGTTAGGCATGTACTTACAAACAATTGGCTACGAACCAAATTTCAACAATATCCGCAAGTTTGGGAAACTGTTTAGACGTTATTTCGATTCTATTAACTCTAGATTTATATATGTGTTGAACACATACACTTTACAAGTTCCTCTACTACATGTTAAATTGTTGTGTTTACTACCGCTCCACACCACCGCCACCACCCACGCTTTTGCCAACTCCCGGCATTGATGCTCCAAGAAGAGTAAATTACAAATAAACTTCCTGCGATTATTATTACTATTATTATTTGGGTTGCTTAATTTTTTTCCTCTCTACATAATGTGTATATGCAAAATAGAATTGTGTTTCTTCGAATGCATTAGAAAGGAGCGCACAAAAGGCCTAAGTTTAGCCATTCCGTTTCAGAATACGTAAGTTACCATTAGCAATGTTAACACTAAGAACTTGTATGTTAGGGTAAAACATTAGAGAATTTGATGATACCGGTACAGCTTTGGAATGCTAGTGTTACTTTAATTAAGAATAAAGACGTTATTACTATCTCGCAATTGTCTCTAAGAGCTTGAAAGTATAATGAGAATAATGTATGCAGTGGAACTCGAATAAGGATATACGTGAAATGCGTTTTCTTACTCCAACTTTAATACGGAGAGTACAAGTGTCAAAGGGTTAGTTAAAATCAGAAAATAGACGTGTTTTGCTCTCGCTATTTCGCGTATATATATGTTATGTTACTTACGCATTCTACTGCTTCATGTAATTATATACACAGTGCTTTCAAAGCAAATGCAAATATTTATAATATGTACCTACATTACAATAGATTTTACAACATCCACTAAAATCATCCTGATTTTAAATTATTTTTTGTTATTTTTTTGAGCCACCTAAATAATTTATATCTATTTTCCATTCCATGCTTTTTGACTGCAGCTTATTTCTATCATAATATAATATTATTGAAAAGCGGTCCAAGCCATCCAAACAGGAAATGGAACATAAGATGAGAAACCCTTCGAGTTGAATCTAATCAAAGCGGATGTTTATAAATATAAAAAGGTTTGATGCCATAAATACGAGCTGACATTTCGTTGTTTCTCCAAACATTTATCATGCAAATTGAAGATACTCAACGTGAGTCTGCGGTGGTTCTATCCTACGAGTCGTAGAAATATTTATATCGATCAACCGCCGCCCTCCACATGTCAGGATACATTCAAACATATCCAAATAGCAGTAGGCCCGATCCTATTGCACCCCCGCCCCCACCGCCGCCGCACGAAAAAAATGTTTAATGTCACAATAGTCTAAGCGAAGCCCCGAATAAATGCTACTGTGTGTGAGTAGACACGACATTTTGGACCACAAATCATATGTCAACTCGGCGTATGACAGCAGACGTACGAGCTCTATCAAAAATTGTGGGCGCCCCCCATAAACGAAATAAAAACCAGGCTAAGTATTGATGTTCTTTTGCGAATTGAACACTACGCGAAAAAATGAAAATAAAGGTTGATTATACAAAAGGTAAACACATTATCCGAAATGAAAAAGTAATTTATGCAAAATCGCGGACTAAATAAACCAAAAACGTGCTAAAAAATCTGGCTGGGTGTCTGTGTGCACACAAAGGCAGTGAAGCCATTTGGGGGGGTCTGTGCACCCTTGGAGAAAATATGATTGTGAATATTCGCGCAACCCTTCATCGAGGGTGAACCTCATTTAAATATCGGCTCCGGAGAATCTATAACTCTGGTGTCCCAGTCAGATATTAGATATTAGAAATGCCAACGACTACTCAGCTCCGATTGAAAGCGTTTGCTTTGGCGGGCCCCCCCGTTCGCGATTTGCATATCCATGATAATGGTCGCTACTTGAAACCATCCTCTTGTTGTCTTTTTTCCTGACAATTTTAAAACAAATATTTAGCACACTAATTCATAAATTACAGCAACAGCAGCCATACGCGCGTTCGGCGGCGCTCTTATAATTGCAGTTTGATTTTACATTTGCTTTTGTAATTTTAGTTTAATGAGGCATTGAATAATAGCAAATACAAAGTTAATTCTAATATGTCATAGGTCATTAAGCCACGCAAATGTTATTTCGCTAATTCACTCTGAATTACAACCCAACTACAACACACACACACACAATTATTTGAATATTTGCGATAATTTATTGCCAAACTTTCACAAATTCCCCAACTCGCGCTTATTAAAAATACTAAATAAGTGGTCCACTGGTGCCGAGCAATTACTGACTCGTTTTATTGTCATTTCTGTATGTATCATTTAATACTTTCGTTTAAAAAATAAAATAAAAACATACGATTGTAAAAAATTGTGTAAGCTTTCCAAAAGTGTCATTAGATATTTTGTGCAGTCTTTATTACTGAAGATTTGTCCACTTTAAGAATGGACTCTTAAAGCATCTAAGCAATGGGTTACGTATAGACACATGCGCGCTGTTTCAATACGAGCGCGAATTTCAAAAATATGAATTTAAAGCTCCTTCGTACTAATGTATTAAAAGAATATTAAATAAATTAGTGGTATCGCTTCTTGTAGAACACGAAAAAAAAAACCACCGCAACGATAAGCAGCGAGAAGATTTTAATTACGACCCACCCCTCATTGCAACTGGGAAAAAAAGTCGCTCTCATCTTATCGGTTCTTGATCTCATCACCCGTTTTCAATTATTTATAGTTATTTTAACCAGGCGGGAGATGAAAAATAAACCGACACTTTTAATTTTTATTCCGCCATCAGTTTGTAATTCTACACGATTGCTCCTCTCTCTGTTTGGTGCGCATTTTGAGGGCAATTCGAAAAAAAGGACGTAGCAATTTTTAGGACTCTTAATTACATCACATTTTCTAATATTTATGAGCTGGCAAGATAAGAATTTCTGGCTGTGAAAAATGCTTTAAAGCTTGCTCGTCGTGATCACATTTTTTTTTTCGGTAGCTGATGGGAAATTAAATGCAAAAAATTTGTTTTCTCGTAGTCGAGATGTAAATAATATGATTGACTGTATGTCGGTAGGAGGAAAAGTGTTTAACGCAACATTAAGTGTGTATAGTTTTGAATATCTATAAGAGCCGTCGTAGGCCACTTTGCATTAGGCAAATGATCCGAAATGTCTCTGTAAGATATAAAAACTAGTGAAATATTGCCTGGGACACTGACGTTGAATATTATTAAAGGATTTTATATGCGAATTCATGAAATTGAAAGATTACTTTGTATTGTTATGGATCCCTTTCAGGAAATTTTCTACAAACATTCAAATCAGCATACATTACATAAATAAGAAAAAAAGATTCGTTCAAACTAACTAATATATCTGCAGGCGCGTATCCTTATAAAAATCGCCTTATACTTTTAATACCCATCCCGTTTTGACAAGGACTAATACGATTCAAAAATACAATGCCAAATTATTAATAAAATACGCACACTATCTTGAATTCCGACCAAGTCGGGCTTGTAGAAAACCGAATGATCTTAATAATAAAAAATAACCTATCATTATAAAACCGCCCTAATGCGAACAAGCTTTCTCCGTCCCTGTAGCCACAATGAAACGAGATGCAAAATGGGGTGCGTATAAGATACCAACAATTTCAAACTATATCTATTACCCCCAAAGCTTATTATTTGGCTAATATAAATCGCTACTCATTTATATTCTATTTTAATAATGCTACACACCATTTAATATTACTTTGTAGAGAGATTTTTAAAAATATATTATGCAAGCAGCATCCCTATGTACCATCTGAGATAATTTAATTAAATTATTTAATTGTAATAAAATTTCAGTAACTTTTTTAGATTATAATCAATATTTAAAGGTAAATTGCCTGCCATAAACTTAAAGGGTTCCATCAGCATTAACCATTTATTGATAAAAATCATTATTTTATATGACTCATTATAAGAGCTTTTGCACCCCAGCCAGCTTTTCCGAATTAATGTTTACTTGTTAAAACTATATGGCCATTAATGTGCTGTAAAAGTTAATCCTTTTACAAAAAAAAAATACTACTCTACACTTTTCGAATAAAACTTTTACGGTTCTTTAAATTCGTGCGATGTAAACATTGATTGGAAATATCCGAAATTAAAATTTCAAATTGCGCCTGCAATTATACGCTTAATAGAGGGGCCTCCGAATCTGAAATGAACAGAAAGCCATTTGTATTTGTTATTGATGGTCAATATCTATGCATGAACCATTCTAAAGGACCCATGTATGTCAATCGTGAACGTTTTCCAAAATTGCCAATCAGATTTTATTACTACGGTTTTTTTTCGTTGTGTGGCCGTTTTTTTTTTTAATTAAATATTCACTGCTAATTAAAGGGGTGACGTTTTTATGTTTTCGGGTTGGCGAAGAGACGTGGAAAAAAATTGTTGCACTGCGTGAATAAACAAAAAGGAATAATACATAAATTAGATAAGGGATCATTAAACACTAGACAATTAGTGTATAAGGTTGTAAGAGTAGAAAACGAGGTCGTATCTTAGAAAGTTTACCAGTAAATATCCAAGTTTAGGGTGACCACCGTTACAAACAGTTTGACCCTTACCATACCCGCATTCCGCTTTGTGCCTCCAACTAAATTACTTTCCAATTGACTGAAACAATGCTTGTTGTAGTCGGCCAAAAAAGGCCGAGTCCGTCGTCTAATAAATTCGATGAAAATGTGTTGAAAATAAAAGAATTTAAAGAAGCGAGTATGGAATCGAATCGTGATAGTATAATCATAAAATAAACCGGCAATAAAAAGTTACGTAGCGCCGAAATCATAAAATCAAACCGCTACATCACAAAAGAAGTGTAAAACCGAGTTCCGGACCGCTTTTCGAACATCCCCCGGCCTCCCACTGAGTGGCGGATACGAGCAAACTTTGAAATATATCTCCCAATATTTTCGCATGCATATCAAGAAGGCTATAAAGCAAGTGGCTTTATATATTTTATTGTGCATATCAGAATGTTTTTAATGGCTCGTCGACGGTTGTATCCAATACTGGAAATGGCATTGCTTTATGGGGTTAAATCAAGCTCGGCTATTATTTTTTGACTATCTAAAAAGTTGGATGTGTAAATCAAAACAAATGGGTAATCTTGTATTTTTCGCCCTTCGCCAAGCAAGAAGCATATTTATAATAATATATTTAATTAGTAATGTCGGAATGTCAAAAACAGGGTGAGTTAGCTTTACAGTAGAGTTACTTTGTCTCTGCACGTATTAAGGATTTAACATGTGATGTGCCTGTGCACGATGCCACCCCTTCCTGCCCTTTTGCGCCCATCCAAAGAGCACCCCTTTCACCCACACTAAACTGCCGCGGTGAGATTTTATTATGATGATTTGTTACTTATAGTAAGTATAGCGCGTCTTATTATTATTTCGAGCCAAGTCGGCCACCCCCAATTCAATTTATGCCTGCTAATGAACCTCTAATGTAGTGTGGCCGGCATAATTAACAGGAGACATGGTCAAAGTCCAAAGTGACCACCGCACTATGACAGAGAATTAGAAACGGCCCTTAAAGGGCATTATACACAATTGAAAAGCTTTTTACTCCCTTGTCTTATAGATGCTGCTGCCACTGCTATATCCAGTAAATACAGTTTTGTTTTGAAGGATTAATTTCACATTTGTACATATAACGCCTGTCGTAGGTCTGGAAATCCTCTTATAAAGCGTACCCATGCTCTGTGTATGATGAATAGAGATGAAAAAATTTGTATTTCATGTATTTAGGATTATAAATATGTATATTTTACAATTTACAATTTAAAACAACGAAATGGTTTCGGTATATATTTTATAATTAATTGGTTTTATCTTAATGTTCACTTTGAATTAATAATTATTAATAATGGATCATTTAATTAATCATTATAATGTTCATTAAATTTTTTAAATGTAAAAACGGGGACCAAAATATTTGTTTGAAATTTTTATTCCATAATTTTTATAGATTTGTGTATAAAACTAAAACATACACATTGAATCAATTACCCTTTTATCGCACATGCATCTTACCACAAGGGACCATTAGTAACAATACCCAGCATATCATTTTATTGGCTTGTTTCAATAAAACATGAAAAACCAATTAATTGAATGAACAACGAACGTTCAAATAAAATATGAGATGCATTCACATGCATACACAAGATGCATTGTGGGTTGCATTGCATCGGGCGCACAGATCTGTTAAAAATCCTAATTAAATGTGCGATCATTTCCTTTCAAATAAACGAAATGCACTCTGGCAACTCCCGTAATGCCACCACACCACACAAAATATTTGATCAAAAACTTATTATTTCCCTCGAGTTTTCCGGGCTATATGCTGACAAAGTCTACATAATAATGTAATCGGAATATTTCCTCAGGCTTTGTGGTGGGTATGAAAATGTCACAAGACTATAACATCCAGAAGACCGACCGAAATATAAAAGAAGAGTGCCGGTGCGTAACAGGTTATTTTACACATCTATGGTTACCCTGATGTGTGCAGTCCTTAGAGTCCTGCGGGGTCCTGCTCGCGTGGACGACGTCGGTATCTATTCGCCTCCCACGGGAGCCGTTATCCATATAAAATACGTTATTGGCAAGAGACGGCCCCAAATTTAGTCACTACATCTTTGCTTCTTTTCAGATTCACAAGGACTTGCTTTGTTATTCAGGAACACTTGAAAAAAATTTAAATACTGTGCTTTAAAAGCGTATCCATGAGGTTGCGCCGACTGGTGGCAGAGCAGCAAAGTGCCCAAGTCTCCGTTAGTTCACTAATGCCCATTTATGAGATCTCCAGCCGTTACTTTCACCTTCTTCATGTTGTCAGTTCCTTCTATTACTTTTACTTTTAACCAGACGAACATAACATGTACCCAACGATTTCCATTATAATCCTTTTTTTATGCATCTATGTCCTTGACCTATTGAGGTCCTTTATCCACCCCCGCTGATAGATTCAGCTACTAAGTAAGGTACTTAGTTAATAATTTGTTAAGTGTACTATTTAATCAATATCATTTTAGTTTCATAAAATAAGTAAATTTATTTTTAAAAGTTTTCCTTAATTTTAAAAATCATGTTGAATTAAATTAATGAATTAAAATATTTATGGCGCAATTATGATAATTTATTGTGTGAATAAGTAAAACTGTAAAATAGAGTCGAATAGAGCCACATTGTAGACATTTATGATATTCTGCAGTTAATGATAAATTTGATGGATTTTATTCCCGGGACTAGCAGAGCATGGCTTATACAATATTGTAAAATGCTGCAAAATTGCTGAATTAATTTAATTAGCATTGCCAGCCTTTGTTTTTTATACAAATAAATCCGATTGTTATCGTCATATATTTCCTTTTAACTCTGGCAGAGAGAAAAAAAAACTGGTACATAAAATTTTTATGACAGCTATAAATAATTCACGAAAACGTACATTTGATACTTTAGATATAGATCAAAATTCCTATAAAGTTATATGAGTAGGTGTACATAAATATTATACATAATAATAATATTAAGACAATTTTACAATTAAATCTGATAGTAGTATAAGCAAAAAACAACAAAGAGAAATATAAACGCAATCGTGACCGAATCATAATTTTGTCGTAATAAAACCAACAGGACAATTTAATGACGGTTTTTAGTATTTTGTATTAAAATTTCTGAAACGTCAACAGGTACTTTTAGTTTTTGAAAAGCATCAATATAATATATAAACAACATTTCAACTCAACAACCAGATGCAGAAGAAGAGATACAGAGGAGCTCAACCTCATGGACACGATTTTCTGGAAAATATTTTAAATTGCTTATCTACCGAAACGAATAATGTTTATTTTAAAAATATAATATCCATGTGGTGGACGTGAGCTGCAAGAATATGATTCAATTAAATTGCCTTCACTTCTTTTGTGTATTTTATGCATTTTTCGGATATTCGTTTTAACGATGGCATTTTTTTGATATAATTTTTATGGACCATAAATTATTCACTTTCGTCTAATATTCCTTCCAGGTAATCGGCACGCGTTCACATGGTATGCGTTTATGAGTCAGATTCCTCTTTAATTCCAGCGAAAGGGGTTAAACAAGATTTTTACTTGTAAACAATTAAGATAGACATCTTCATTTTGAAGCACCACTACTGGTTTATACGTGACGACAAAACCGAAGCGATTTGTATACTATAACGAAAAAATAAAGAAGAACCGGAGTTATCTGGAGTTGGAAATCAAACAGGATTGTGGATTGAATATTATGTTTTTGGGGTATTTGACGGAAAACGAAAATAGAAACGTGAGTCAAAGTAGAAACAAATTAATTATAAATATAAATCACGTCTTATCTCTACTTAAAATCAATGATGTTTCTGAAAGATCTGCAAGAAGGGGGTATTCATATTCATATCTGTATAAAATCTCTATTTGAAATCCTTATTGCCATTCAAGTAATATCCTCAAAGATCACGACACATTCATTCGTAAAATAAGCCAGTACTGACTTCAAAGATATTTCCTTTTAATTGAATATAGCATATCTATAGACTTCGTTTTGCCTCCGCCAAAGATAAAACGTCTTAATCATCCTCCTCTCCTTCATTCACTCCATGTGCATTATTTATTTAGAATATTAATTAATGATTAAAATAATTATTTGATGGTTACGTATATTATAGCTAAAGAGTGTGTGTTGAAGGCTAATAAAAATATGCAAACATAAAAAGGCTATAAATTTATAATTCGGCAATTTTACAGCCGTTTATAAGTGTAATAAAATACTAAGTATGGATGCCCCACGGAGAGAACAACATGCTTAAAAACTTCATAAAATCATTGGGGCACATGGATTCGTGCTTTTCCATTTAACCACACGGGTAATTGATGCACCTTATTAATTACTAATTTACTGGATGGACTTCTTCTTATGCACTCCTTTTTACTACCATATAAATAATTTAAATTGATACTTTTATTCAAATTCGGGTGGTCTTGTAAAATCGAACCGTAAATTATTATTTATTACTCCACATAAATCAATTGATTCAACGCGATTTTCTATGCAAAATTATATAATACGCTTACAAAGCCACGAGATTGAATTTCTACAATAGCTTACTTAAGTAATCAAAACCATTCAAACACTAACTAATCTTTAAGAAAATAACACCGATTTGCTCCAATAGATTGATTCAGAACAAGAAGAAAGATTCAATTTCACAAATGTATCAAATTTTTGATTAATTTATACGCTAATATAATAATACATTTCAAACAATAGCAAACTATATCGATTACATTTTTGCACTATATTTTTTTTTCGAAAAAAAAAGCACGCACTTCCTGAGTGGATATTTTATATCATCGAGCTAATGCAGGAAAATCGAAAATCCGTAAAGCCACAATATCAATTGCAGGCATGACCAATGTAGACACATCTATCAGTATTGCCAAACCACCCTTCTCATTTGCAAGCCGGTATCAGTGCAAACAGCAAGCAGGTTAGGTGTTAAACATATTAACCGAGGTTTTGGTTTTGTGGTTTACGCTCACATGTGTGAGAGTGCGTTGGATCAACCAATTCTTTGATGATAACGAATATGGATTTGGCTTCAACTTGTCTGTCTGGCCAACTGTACATCAACATCGCTCCATATCTGTTATTGAGCTTTTTGATTTGCCTGATTTTGCCAATATTATACTCCGCCACTTTACATTGCTAATACCCAACGATAATTGCTTTTTATTCAACCCTTTTACATTTATTATACAGCAATGGAAATGGTTACACATTTATTAATTGTTTTTGTATAGACACGTTCATTCAAAAAGCTCACACTTAAATAATAATGTATTAGCCAGCAGGACGCCCAGATTATAGTCCTACAGACGTTTACTAATAGAATTACTGAAAATATGCTCAAGCAAGCAAGAAATATATTTTGCCATAAAATCAGGATTTAAATTCAATAAATGGGGGGATGAACTGACCGTTTGAGATTTTGAATTCCTAAGGGACGAATTTACTGGTGGTTTATAGACACGAGATCTTTTTATTTTGAAGGGTGCTTCTATAGAATATATTGAATTTTGAACCCCAAAATCTACATTTTTATTTCCAACATCCATTTTTACAAGTCATTGAATAATTTTCGGATGTTCGTTATTCTAGTGCGCAATCATATTAAAATATAAATTAGATAATTATTTTTTATTGTGATTGATGATGGAGATAAATATACAGAGAGTTGATGTTTTTGAAGAAACAATAATCGTTAAAGGAAAACTAATTGAAAAGATGACATAAAATGTTAACAGTAGTGTGCTTTCGTCGTGTCCATTAAACCCTCTTTGGAAAGGGATCATGAACGGGAGCAGTAAAACCAAGTGATATTTGGAGTGTATAGACAGAAGTTGATTGCCGATTTTACCAATATAAGGCCCTGCTTGGAACAGATACGGCCTTTTACGATACGATACCAATTAGCGTTATAGCTTTATACCTACTTTCTTATAATATTATTATACACCTACTTACATCTAAGACCATTAACAGTAAACATATAATTCCACTCGCACTCGCAATTTCCAAAAATCATTATACCCGATTTATTTATTCATCCATCCATCCATCCAACTTATTGAGAGCTTCAAGTTTTGATTAGAAAAAAATGCCTTCTGAAATCTTCAATATGTTCAGAGTGTATATTTTTTTATGTCTGGCACTGACAATAATACGAATTGGAGAATAATCAGCAATCTTGAGATCCATTAGTCAAATTAAAAGTGCGAGTTGAACATCGTCGCCAGTGACGTTTATCAAAGAAAGAAAAATGATACGTCGAATATTTTCTAAAGATCTATCTCTCACATTTATATTTCTCTATGCATTCCACTTATTTTTCTCATTAATAATTGCAACGATATAATTAGCAATAAAGCTGCAATGTTATGAACAATTAAATGTTTTATTGTTAATAAATAAATTAATAAATGACTAGCCCACAGTGATTTTCACTTCATCATAATAAATTATTTAGCTTTTGGTGCTGTTAATAATTGGCGGTGGACATCTCTAAAATAATAAATAATGATTGTTTTATTGGAATGTGCATTAAGATTTAAATGTTGATGTTATAAAATCGTCGTAAATTTCCAGCTTAGGAATTGACAGGACCTAAGAAAGCGCGTTTATCCGATAAAATATCCGGTCGACAGTGAAAGAATAGACAATATTTCATCCATAAAGTATACAGTTTAAAGCCATATTTGTACCACCGCTGAACACCATCGGATTAGGATTATTTTTCAATAATAATAACAACAACAGCAACACTGAATCCAGCCTGAATCATTAATATAGATAAAAATAAATATTTACAAGAACCGGGCAACAGAAATAAATCAACAATTGATTAAATACTTTTCTTCAGGCGTATTATATACATAAAAGCCTTGTACTATAGATTTTCTGAAAAGCGAACCTATATAGGGGTGACTTAAAATAACTGACACTGACAGATATACAAATGAGAGTTGATATCCAGCCTCTATAGATATACCCTATTTGAGATATTGCTGCACACTTTTCAATAATGTCTAATGGAAATGATGCCTTTCTTTGTTCTACTATATCTTCCATCTGCATATATTCTCCACAGCCACATTTACACCGACCCAAAAATCATTCTAATTATTTTTCCAATCAAGTGGGGCCGAAGCGAAACTCGCATTGTTCTGAATTACCGGAAAATAAAGCAATAGCGGTCAGCCTAAAGGTTTTCAAATGAAAGTGTGTGTGTCCATTAAACAAGGCAATAGAAACGTTGCGACCCCTTCGATGGGGTTTGGTCACTGGTTTCCTCATTATCAGTTTGCTCCAGGACGCGTAAAACAGAATTGCACCGTTCGGGTTTAAGGACCTTCGACCACTCTGCGTTCTCCTTATATCCGGCCATATATCGACAGTGCGTCCCTTCCACCAAACCGAACTCATCCCCTTTGATTATTTGGTGGCACACTTAATGCGCCATCCTCAAAATAAATTGCAGACTGTTTTGTGGTGTGCACATGTTATTTCGACGAATGCAAGATCGGCTACTGGAAAATTCAATGGCTAGGCCTGGATTTTCCTAGACCAATTACAAAGGGATCAATTCACAACAAGTATAGTTTAAATTAAATTGGAATTTACCTAAGAGCAAATTGACTGACCAGCAGCGATTTCATAAAGGAAGAAATATTTCCTTGTTTTATTGGTTCTGTTTTAATTCTGTTAAGTGGAGCTTAATCCAATTAGGTTTTGATTTTAACTATGCTGTTATGTAGGACGAATTGGATTGAAAGGAAATTTGATAAAGTTAGATTACGTATTGGTGGATTTTAAGTGAAGAAGAGAATATGATAATTTCATTAGTTTCAAGGAGCTTCAAAATAGTGTTAATAAATCCTCCGAAAAATAGCGTATCCTTGTTTTTGCAATAATAAAATTAATTCAATAAGACGAAAATTAATTCATTTCCAAAAAAGCTTCTCCATCCCAATTCCTCTCTAACCGGATTAACGACTGGTAGTGTTTTCACCCTGTTTGGTCGACAGTAAAATCACCAAATTCTGTTGGCTTTTCCGCCTTTGATTCAAAATTAATAATGATGTTTGTGTTGTGCGCGAAAAAAGGCAGCGGCATTTGAAAAATCGCCGATTCAAAGCACGTTCAAAAGAGCGTTGGAAACAGGAATATCAATGGCTGGTATCTATCTATAAAAGTTATATTCAGTGTTTAAGCTCATACGTGTTCTCTTCCGCAATCGGAGTGCCATCTCGTTGACATATGAGCTCGGCTAGTCACATATTTGCAATTTTTCCGTCTGCATCGTCATATGTTGTAATGTCCTGCAATTTGTAGCTAGCTCTCGAGTGTAATAAAGATATTACTGGGACGGCGCTGTAAGAATAACACATTCGAAATTGCACGTACATATATACTATGCATGCATCTTCCAACCAAAACCGCAATGATTTTATTGTTAACATATGTGCCGGCGCATTTTCAAATCACCACACTTCGGCATCATTTTTTCACGTCTCCTCCCCAAAAAAAATTAAATAAAAGGATCTGATCCGAGCAGGACCGGCCAATTTCGCTGCGAAATATCGGCATGTATGCATAGAAAAATGGTACCATTTTCAGGACGTTAGCGTTAAATATGCAAAAGATATTTGAAAAGCTGTGCTATACTGTCCTGATAATTTCTCCCTAATGTACCGTTAGCTTTGAAACTATGGGCCCGATAGGAACCTCTCAAAAGTTGAAAACTTTCAAAATGCTTTACGATGTGATAGAATCTTATAATATACATTATTTATTTATGTGATGCGCTACATCCATACTGGAAGGCTGCCTCTCGCTAATTAGATCTATTGCAATGGAAAAAGAAGAGCCAGCCGCCACTCATCAAGAAGTCGTCTTCTAATTAATTTTGCATCGTCGTTTTAATCGATTTTAAGATGAAGAGAGTGTATCAAGCGACATCGTCGTCGTCCATAAACGCATTATAATTCTTTTCAAGTTTATATATGTAAGATTTATGTCTTCGTTCGCCATTCGACAAGGTCTTAAGGATTTCCAAGCAATAGACAGCTATATTTTGTATTCAACGCGAAACTCAATGACAACATTGTAATTTATCTCAGATTTTGAATTTATCTGAATAGTATCAGTCTGATTTATATGGTTCTCCTGTCTATTCGCACAATAATAATATCGTAATATATAATACACCGTTTTCCAGTCGTCCGATGCTTAAAGAATATAATTCCTAATTAAAATAGACGTAGAGGAAACGTTATTTATGCGGTCCGTCTATTCAAATTCGCCAAGTCAAGGGTCCAAGATTAAAGTAACCCTAATCTAGTATTGTGATTAGTGATTGGGTGGAAGAAGAATGGCAAGCCATAGGAGTATGCAGCAGATCGTAACATATCAAAGTCCGAATTTGAATTGAAAACCAAAGTCCACAACAATTACTGGCCAGACCAAAATAATAAATTACAATAGGTATTCCGAATTGTAAAGTGTTAGCGCTTCGGTGACTACAACACGCTCGCCCAATCTATTTAAACTTGAGTTGGAATTTGTTATAATACAAATTAAGTATCAAGTTACAGTTTCCTAACTTCTAATCAAACAGAAGGATTTGAAGACACAAATTATTTCCATTCAATGCGATTTTTACTTCCATTTCGAGTAAAAGGTTAGGTCAGCGATAACTTGATGAATACTAATAGTCCAGTTGGAAAATAATCAAAGGATTCCGAAACCTTGCAATTCTTGTAACGTATACAAATGCGTTTAACCTTTGCAAATTTATAGGTAAGATTTTATTTCGCATATACAAGGTGTTTTATATCTAAAGGAAAAAACGATGTGCGAACGGACTTGTATGTAAAAATGCTCCGTTATTCCATGAATGCTAGAATCGTTATTTAATCATAAACTGAAAAATTTGAATATTTATTTGGTCTCGGCATATAAACTTCCCACATGGTGATTAATATTCGACAAGACTTTCCCATAAACGCCAATGTGTTAATTAAGATTCGTCTCCAATCCAAAAATGCTGGTCCATCTCCAATCAAATCAATGGAAGACATTAAACATTTTTGTTGTCGTGTCAAAATATCGTAACAGTAAGGAACATTGAACAATGTGTGAGTTTCGCTTAATGAAAATGTTCCGAAGCTAAATTGAGACGTTTCCTTGTATGTGTTATCCGGAAGTTTTACTCCCTATATATTTCCTTATACAGCATCCGTATTAGCCAAAGGAAAAACGAAAAAAAAACACGCATCTACTTTGTATCTATCCATTCCTCGCACGTACGTCCCTTCTTCGACCAATGATGATACTATTATTAGTATTATTTTTGGAAAGCAAACCGTAAACAGTAATTTTCCACTTCGAAGTAAGCGAACTGTAAGCGTATCAATGTTGTCTCATATATCGGAGGCGCAGTTCCTCTCGGTGTAGGGTTCGTACCTTTGTCTTCTCTTAGGAATGGGCTTATATATAGTAGCAGAGTTTCAATGTGCAATGTCCACTTGCCGCCGGCCACACTTTGAATGGGCATTGTTCATCCATGGTTCAGATGCTTGAAACAATCATTGCTAACTTTAGTTCTGCACACTGCATTTCCAAACTGACCACACTTTGCCGTGAACTTATCTACCGACTTCTTTATCACTAGACACCGTGTGACGGCCCACAATTGATACGTGTACAAAACAATGCTATTCTATTCGGAATTCAATACATCTCAATAATAACTGCATTTTATCAATGTCTCTAGAAATTCTTTTTGAGCCGATTATGTTGAAACTTGGTACATTTTTTCGAGGATTATTGTGGTCCATAGCCCAATTGTCCATTATCGATTATTTAATAAATTATAGTTACGTATACATTACGAGGTGGGCACATGTACATGTACCTGGGGTTAAGTGACATATGTATATCGTAATCTGCATATGCGGACTATGTTAATGGGCGAGCTAATTGTAGACAGTCGGTAGCAGTACGTCACGTAGTCGTATCGCCTGTCACCCACCTATTGACATGTATATTATTAGTTTGATAGAGATGTATAGTAGCGATTCCTGCACTTCAGCCTTCGCACAAACGATTCACATCAGTCACCCCATACAAATCATTTACATCTGCATATAGATACTAGTCTCCACATGTGTACCTCAATGCTGAGCGGATTAGGAGTGACCCTATCAGCACCATTTTTTAAATAATTACTACTCAATCTTAAACACCCAGAAAGAAATGCTCAGCCTCCGGACTTCAAACGTTAATTATTATTCTTGCTTAATAATATATTTTTTAATAAGTGCCTTAAACTTATGTAGAAGAGTTTATAATAATATATTCAAACTAATTGGATTTTAATCGAATTAGATGGTGGAATTTGAATGCGTATTGTAAGGGATGGGTTTTTCTAAGGCAAGGGATGGGCGTTTGGTAGAACGTCAAGTTAAGAATATATGTGTATTTATTCCGGCGACCGACATATCCGGATTCAAGAGCATTTAGCTAGTTTCCGGACGGAAATACCTCCGGAGCTGTGGTCTTACCCGGATTCAAATACCAACCTGGCGTTCTCTAAAGTGCTCTCCGACTGTCCGCCAAGATATTCCCAACGTTTTAATAAACCGGTGCAACAATTATATTACCACACTTAGTTTGGTTTATGTCTGACTGCTGAATTATTTATCATTTCCCACAAATACTACCATATCACTTAATTTTATTATAATATTAATGCGCCAAATTAGAATTGAATGATGAGTGTAGTGTGTGTGTGTGTGTTGAGAGGAGAGGAAATATTTACGAGAGCGAGTCTTGATGACGCGACGTGTCAATTTCTGCATTCCGGTTGAGCATAACACTGTTTATGGGGGTCAAATATTCCAATTTACTGGCTCTCTCTGAATTTATTGTCTTATTTTCAGCACTAAATATTCAGTCGATATGAACTTTCCAGCTGGATTAACTTTTCTGTATAATTTTATTGCCAATTTTTAGGATATTCATATCACCCTCCCTCATATACCATTTCATGTGTTTTATTAAAAAGCCAAAAACCCATTACCACCATCCAAAAATTCAAATGACCTATAAAATCGATGTCGAAGGAGCAGTTTGGGTCCTTGACGTAGTAGGTAGATAGACAATGTAATGCTATTAAATTATTCGAATTTCCTTCCCAATCCAGCACATCATTGATATGGCATCAATTCAAATTAGGATTGAGACTGCAATAGATATAGAACTGTCGTTTGTTATTGTACAATTACATCTCCAATTGCATGAATTGATTTACAGCCCAACATTGAACTGATGCTACATAATGGAAATTAATATACTACAATAGCCAATGTTGCTCTTCATCAAGGTATGTCAATAAGCTAAACCACTTGCCAAAAAATATGCCCCAATAAATCATGCTTCCGTTAGATTTATGGCAGAAAATATATACTAAGCAAATAAATCTATCTAAGATTTTCGATGTGTGAGAGTCGCATACAAGTGTCTATATATTTCCAATCCTCCTCAGTTCTTATCCTTCGAGTGTTTGGCACTGAGCTTGACGTATATTTTCGCTCTCGTCGCGCTAACGAAAATTTTATTTATGCAAATTATTAGAAAGTTTCATTGAAGAAAACAATTGAAATAATAATGGAATCAATTATTATTTTAGACGGGGCGTAAATTGAAATTGAAAACAAGAATTGCTAATTAATTGAAAACGCAAATATTCATTCATTTCCATTCTCAATATTGCACATAAAAGTTATTTGCAGCCCTCCGAGTCAAAATAAATATTGATAAGACAGATTTGGAAATTAAATATTTATATTTAGACTAGTTAATGAAATTTCTACAATTTTCGTTTAATGGTTTTTCTATCTTTTGGTGCGTTTATTGTTTTATTTTCGAATTGTCTGCAATGTTTTATTGCAAAATAAAATCAAATCGATATCGAGATGCGACGAAACCGTATAAAAAATGAAGTAAAAGCGAAAAGTCACGTCTAAGTTGATCTATACTTGTACGTCTTCTATAAGCTCTTATAAGTTGAGACGGAAAGAGATCTTCTAGTGATCTTTGATTTGATATATCGGATTAGGGAAACCCTCGCACATCCGAAAGAAAGAAATGCATTTTTCTTTCTTATATGTGGGGAATCAACACATCGACACGCCACTTCGTGTCAACGTATCCTTGAGTAGGATAATAAATTTATCATTTCAAAACCATTTGAATTTCCTGCTGATAAAAAAGTTGCCTAATTTTTTCCAACGACAAAAGTCCATTTAAGTTGCTGCATTTATTAGTAGTTCAATTGTCAGTCTTCAGTCTTAGTCCTTCTTTGACAAAGCCATATTATCAAATAAAATAGAGAACAATTCGACTGCATCCGTGTTTATTCGAAATTAAATGAGAAAATACAAATCCAATTTAAGTTTGCTATGGCTTGACTTTCCGAGTGTCACTTGTCAATCTTAGACTGCTTCGATATGTCGCTTCGTATCCTCGAAGAGCCTCCATCCAGATTCAATTAGAACCCTTAATTGAACACACAATCACCGAGATTAACGAAAATCCAACTCGATGTGTTCGTTCGTTTTATTTTTCTCAACTAGACAGTCGCATTTAAAAATAACACAAAACTATGTGTTTCTAGATTGACAATTGTTTGGAGGAAATAAAGGGAACTTAATTGGAGCGGAAAATCAAGGAAAACAAGAGCAAATCAACTGATGCTCGTAATGTTATGCAAATATGTAGTTATACAGAACGCAATAATATTCATTTTAAATATTTCTGATTAAAATTTCGACGAAAACGAAGAACGTGCGCTCTATGTGGTGGGCAGGTGGTCCAAAAACAAGAAGAAGAAGATGGTGCAGAAGAAGAAGAAAAGTCCATGGTCGATGGTCACTTGTCTATCTTGGCTGTCAAACTGCAAGGCATGCCTTTGATCGCGGTTGGCCAGTAATTATACAGCCTACTCCGATACACTTAATTATAAATGGAGATCGAGCTGGTTAAACGGTTTTTAATTGGTTGTCAACTTGTTATTCGATTGCATTTCAACTCTCCATATAAAGCACAAAACGTTTTTCATTTTCTTATAGTCCGACGCCGATCTGATGCTCCACCACAACTGAATATCAATCAAACTTAAACACCATTCTTCTAAGCTTTTTTGCTCTTATAGTTTAATCAAAGGGAAGCATTTAATTATAATTTTCCGAAATAGCGGCAATAATTGATTGTTATTATTGTTAAAAGGGGGGGCACAATAAATAAACAATTTTGCTGGCTGGTTACCTTTGTAGTATGGCAACTTTTGTTTGTCTAAGCAACTAAGATAATTCCGTAGCTGCTTCGACGTTTTCCAAAAATTTGCATATGCTAAGGTGGAGACGTTCAAACAGAATTCTATTTTCTCAATGCACAGTTCAATTAAACTTATTTCACAATATTTACTTATCGCGTCTATCATTTCACTTACAAAACAGATGTATGTAAAATATGCGTCACAATTAACATTTCCAGCATCTTGTAGGCTAATGATAAGTACACAACTCCGCCAACAAACATCGATTAGAAAAGCAGCTGTTATTTTTACGTTTAACTCCGAAATCAAAGGATCAATAAGATTTTTGTCACTTGGACAAATAAATATAAATAAAAATAGTGCACAATGGATAACCACACGATGACAAATGATGATGGGAGCAAGCATCTTGTTTAAATACGATTTCATACTTATTAAAAACGATGACAAACAAATCGAAATATTTTCGGATTTGACGATTTAACGAAATCAATCACTTGATTTTTATATGAAATAGCCACAAGATTGTTATTAAAAATCGTGACAATCATTTGGACAAATTAAATGGCACACTTTAATTCTAATTGAAGCAATAATAGTAATAAAATCGTATTTCTGAATAACAGGAAAAATGTGGGAAGTGATTCGAGAAGATGAGTGATAAAATGATTTAATTAGAACTTCCTGTATTAATCAATTTAAAATTGGATACTAGAAAAATGTTGGCACAAATTATTCCATCACGAAAGACATCTGTCTTTTGACTGATGGTATAAAATTACGTTCAATTTTAAATATAGATGATCAAAACCCCTTTTTTTATTTAGAGGAACAAATGAAACGTACTTTTGTGAGTATGCACCTGCATTAAATCATCAATAAGATTATTTGAACTTATTCATATTTAGATGTAAAGTTTGGATTTCAATTGAAAGGCCTTTGATTTGAAAATTTGAATACGCCGCAGATAAGCCATTGAAATAATAGGAAATCTGGCCTGCTATAGATTCAAGAGAGATAAATGCTAAAAAAAGTTTTGAAAGCATTTAGGGCTGTCTATATTCACCAACTTATTTGTTTGTTTTGAATTTTCTATTCAATATTTATTTATAGTTGTTGATCTCCTCTCATTTAATTTTTTTTTTTCGTCGTATTTAAGACGACATAATAAATTTCACGAGCGCGCGCTCTTTTTTAATTATTATTATTGACATAAGAAAGGAGAGATGTACAATTGTACAAAACAAATGTAATTAGCCGTTTGACTTGATTTTTCTTCAAACTTGCCTTGAATAATGTAAATGATAATTATTTTGAATTTATCATCACATCAACATATAAAAGAATCTGTCTGATTCAAATGAAGATAGAAGGTTCTGTGTGGGGTTAAAATAATTCTGTATATCTCGATTGAAATTCTTTTAATTTAGCTTTTCGCTTGTTTAAAGAAACCCTTTTTTCTTTTTTTTTTTATTTTATTTAATTTGTCATTTTATTGTGCACCCATTCGGTCCAGACGTGCTTAGATATCGCGAATTTTTTAATTGCCTTCGTAGAGATAACAAAATCAAAATGTTAATTAACAATCCGAGTGTGTTCACTCTAGTTAAAATTAAAGAAAAATACTCCGGCTTTGAATATTTCATTAATACTGAACCATTTTTAATTTTATTTGTTTAGCTTGCAGTTTTTTAAGATCGAAAATTATTAATTTACAAACTTGCAACTAGTCGAGCGAAAACTAAGCTGTGCATTTATATTTGCTTGGAGGGCAAAAGTTTATGAAAAAATAACAATAACATAATAGATAATATAAAGAGGCGAATATGTTTAAAAATAAAAAAAAAAAGGAAAAAACGCACGAACAGCAAGAGCAACAGAAGTAAAACGTAGCCCATTTACTGGCAGTAGAATTCAAATGTGGTGGTTAAACTGAATTTATCTTCCAGTTTATGGCAGCTACAAGAAAAATCGACTGCGTATGAATAAAACAAAACGATTTTAAGCGTCAGAAGCGGAATATGCTTCAGAATTATTCAATACTTTTAAAGATATGGAGTCACGTATAGGAAAATGTACGAATATTTAAAGTCCCAAAAACGTATGATGGCATATATATATATAATATTGAAAGAAGGTATGAGGTAAGTGACATTTTACAGAAAGAAAATGGAAAAAAACGCAAACTTAATGCTCATTCTGTTTGACGTTATGTGTTTCTATTATTTATTATTTGGCTCCACTTTTTATTGCTCGCTGACACTGTTTCTTAGGCAAATTAGTTCAGGATTCCTGTATTTATTCATGATGTTGCTTTTATATCCTACTTATATGGAAATGCCAATTCGATCAAAATCAACTGAACGTCATAAAATATTTAAATAATCCAAAAAGAGGAGCTTTTTCAGATAAGGACCAAGCGCGTGCCGAAACATGAGGACCAAAGAGCAGTTAGTGGTCTGCTAGGACTAGAAGCTTTGATTCGATATTTTGTCGGCCTAATTGCAATTTGGTCTACATTTTCTTCTCTTATAAAAAAATAAATAATAAGAAGCATGCATAATTCAAAATCATAGTTAGTGTTTGTATATGTGATATGTGGGAGTTAATGGAACACAATGGAAATATAAAATTGGTCCATTCATGTTATATGTTAGTTATATAACCGGACGTTGTTATATATTATTTATTTTAAAAATACAACCAATTGTTATTTCCTTTCATTTCAATATCACTGTTTTGTTAAGGTATATTAAAATAATAACAAGATGCATTCAATAGGAAACAATATCGTCTTGCTCTTTATATTGTGTATTTCTTTAACACCTACTGCACTCACTTATGTGGGTACAAACGTACAAAAAGCCCAGGTAAATTTGAACACAATGCAAAGGGTGCAACCTTTGTAGTTGTCTTTATTATATGATGATGATTACGTTTGAATTTTTTTCGGAAAATTTATTCCACCGATTTTACAGACTTTTAATGCATTTAATCAGCTTATTACTTATTATTATGGTTAAAGTGAAGCAATTAATGAAATGTTTACAACTTGATATTGCATGCTGTAATTAGTAGTGATTAGCTTGCTGCTGCTCATCAGACAGCAGCTGTCAATGCTTACGTCACATCCTGTCAATGATCGGATTATTGACGCCCAACACTCGAAATCTAATAGCGACAACTAATGCCATTAGTGTTACTTAAGCTCACTCAAATGCATTGCAAAAAATACCAAAATAATCCTTTTTTTCTCTCGATCACAATGTGAAATTATTTATAGTGGCGTTCAATTAAATTTTGTCAAAAACAATTTAATCCAACTCATTTGCTGATCATAATAATATAAAAAGAGAGTCTTGTTGTTGAGTCATTGGATTGGAAAAATAATCCCAAAGGTCCGTTCGCAGGACTTAGGAGGAATAAAGGAGATATTTGGTGATTGGTAGCTACCGATTGCATTATATTCGTTGAACACCTGGGTCATGTCACACGTAAAACCATTTTTTATACTAATCCGCATCTTATAATATACATTTATCGAGACCAAAGATAATTTTGTATTTTTTTTCTTTTCTTCCAAAAAGCCTATACCTAATAAAATGATTGTATTCTTCCGTTTCTCTCAATTTCCCGGATAGGATGATTTAGTTGATTGAATTATCGTAAATGTTGCAGCATAGGTATAATCTGTCAATTGGAATCTATTTTGACCGCATGGTAATTTGGTCAGCTTAGAATATTATCTGAATAATGTTCAGCATTTAGTGTGCCATACATTACTTATGACAGCACCATCTGCTGTCAAAACTGGTACGTCATGTACACAATTACAGCTACAATTTGGATTTATTAATTGCTACCAATATACTATTGGTCTTAGAGAGCAACTATACAATTAATTATGCTAATTAGAAATCATCATTCACACAAATCAAAGTGTGTACGTTTGTGGCTCAGCACCACTCACGATTAATTATTAATTCCGCTGAGATGATAAAGGTGCGTTTTCGCCAAAATATAATAAGTTGATTTGCTGAATAGATTTTCGGTTAAGGCAAGTGTAAATTGTGCGGAAGGTTTGTGATTAGACGAAGGATGCTGCGAACAATGGACCCGGATTCAGGAATCATACACATGGAATAGACATGCATTATACACTATTCAATAAGCCATAGTGCTAAATCTAAACTCACATCAAGTATACCTTTGAACTTGACAATTCAATTGTTCCCAATTTCCTAATCGCTTTTCTCACCAACGACAACTTATATACACAAATCTACAATCTTAATCCTTCAACAGGTTTTAATTAACCAAAAAAATGCATTTTTAAACTGAACGCCAAAAAATCCTACTATTTTGTTATGCATTAAGTCGCAACAGGAAAATTTATATTTTTGATTGATTCTAAAAATGTTAAATTACTGATTTGACTTATTAAAGTACCTAATTGTATGCTCAGTCATGTTTCTCCCACATCGGTAGACGCTGTTTATTAAAGTCCATTAATTATTATGATCGACCAAATAAATATTAACTAACAAAATTACTTTTTTTCAAACTCATCAAAAAATGCAATAAGCACTAAGGCGCCTTCGCCAAAATTTAAATTTTGTTTGAATATTGAATATATTTTGGGTAATATTGAACTGGTCGATTGTAAATCTTGTAAAAGGGTTAGTCACACGCGGAGCACGGCACGTGTAAGCAGGCAAACAGGGCTCTATCAGAATTCGCCAATGACACGAGACAAATGACCGGGACTTGTCTAATTGATGATCAGTTTGTCATATCTGGAGTGGGAAGTTTGTGTACAGCATGTAGTCCAAGTGCTAAAGACCCACAACAACCGGGTGGTCGACTCGCGTCAAACATTAGATATCATCAGTTTTAGAACACTCCCACCCACACCTGCCTATTCTTCTCCTCTATTCTTCATAATTTATTTGCATGGCATCATAAGTGTTGTTAAAGAAAATATTCGCAACAACACGTTGTGTTTGGCTCTGAGCAAAAATTAATACGGTATGAATTTAATGCTAGTTATTAAATTGTCATTTCCTCGAGGGTCACTATTAGTTGCGGAAGATTTTTCCCAATAATTGATCGGAAAGCAGCGTGTAAGGCTCTGTGCTAATATCTCCACTGATTAACAATAATAACCGTAGGGGTTAATTTATAGAACACCTGTCAGTAATTAACTGGTGTATAATTAACCCCGCTAGACCTTACTTGTTGATTTTGCCAATGCACCCTATAACTTCCACATATATATATTATTAACCTTCAAGATAACATTCCGGCTTATTGGAAAATAATTGCGTTAATATAATTTGCAGGAGCAAGTCGAGGAAGCGGAGGTCGCTCGCTCGCCGGTAAAGGCTGAAAGCGCTCCAGTATTGAAAATGATGACAAAGAGTGGTTGGACAACCATAAACAGCAATCTATTAATATTGTAATTCGTGTCCCATGTTATATGTAAATGTAATGCTTTCGATTCCAATCTAATAAAATCGATCTATTGTTCTTATAAAGTAATAAATAAATTAATATTTTAAAATCAAGTTCGTGCATATCTACTTTTGTCCTTACAATACTTCATTTGAATATCAAACTATCTGCTATAGTAAATTATATTTAAATCATATCTTGATGCGCGCAATTTTTAATTTCGAATTGGAAATACTTAAGAGGACTTTCTCTATATGTGTGTGTATTTTGGGATGATATTGTGTTGATTTTCGTTCGAGGTATGTACAACTAGATAAAACAAAAGGGGTTATAATCTTTAGTGGAGTGGCAAAGTGCAGACGTACAAACAGGCAACAATCTTGTAAAAATCTCTATTAAATTACGATCAGGTGTGCAAACAGATTTTCCGAAATCCTCATCAAATAATTCACACTCACAACCATACAAGCCAAACAAAGACCAGCCGACTTCCTCGACTAGCTTAAGAAAAAGACACCGCGCTCCTGGAAGGGTTCAAATAAAGTCGAAAATAAATCTGTTAGTGTGTTTGTCTAACTCGAGCTTAAGAACACTAATTATCAAACTTGGAAACTGTATTAAGATTACGCCAAGGTGAGGGTATTAAATATTGTCAATTTAGCAATTTACAAAGTTCTGGCCGTGATTTTCTGTGTTATTATAGATAATGGTATGCTAAATGCGTTGACTTTGCCGTAAGAGTTTACTTTAGAATGTTATTTGACAGGTGACGTCTTAAAAGCGTTTTGCGTTATGTTCACAACTCACTAAACGAGAACCATGAACTTAATCTGCAAAAGTACAATTCATCAAACCCCCCCGAAAAAATCCGAAGAGCTTCTGTATGAACTAAATGAGTAATGTCAAACAAAACCGTCTGGAGCAGCAGATTCATTCATAAAATTTAAATGATCATCGTCATTTAAATAATAAAAAGCAACCAACAAATTTATGAGCAAAGCTGATCCGGTCATCCAATATAATCAATCTTTCGTGTAGTTATCGAAATCCTGAATGGTTTCGTGTATAGGCAGCAGAAGCAGTCGCTGCAGGATTCATTAGGTTTAATAGCAACAAGTATTAACATAATATAAAACATACAACAAACAACTATAAATCGAGAATTGTACCCAGTGACAAATATGGGTGTCTTGCTGCCAGACAATATTACATTACTTACCATGGCAACGACTAATGGAGACTATTGTCCTGGCTACTGTATTTCTTCTTGGGCGGGGGCCCCCTGCTGGTCAAAATTATGACCGACTTCTTACTATATGTATACTGTTGTGTTCGACCTGCATTTTTAATATTGTCATTACATCATTTTATTGCTGCGTTAAAATTTATTTCAATCTCGGCCTGCGTTTCGATCGATGGTAGAAGTGGAGGAGAAGAGCGCAAAATGAATGGCAATCGAATTAGCGTCTTTTGCAAAGATGAGGCTTAATTGTAAATTACAATATACTCGAATGATCACTGATTGCCTATACACAGCAATCAGAAATGACCCTATAAATAATGGCTAATCTCAAAGTCAAAGGGTCTTTGCCACAGTGTCTTTAATCTTATAATTTCCATGCTCGCTCCATGGGGATTATTTGCAATCAGACGTCCTTTTTAAAAACTCTACTTATTTTATTCTCCGTTTTTTCGCATCTTTTCTATATAGAAAACGGCAATAAACCCTTATACAGTGCAAGATAGATGGTCAGATATCAATATAAGAAACGATGTCGCGACTCCCCTTCGATCCTTACGGTCGTGCCCTGCTATGTTTTACATTGTTACATATATTTCCTTTCTACGACTCACCCTCTGCTTATTTTTATATTTTCGTCTATTCAGAAGTCAGAAATCAAATTTTTAATGCCACTTTTACGATAATATATGCAAGAAAGTTTCAAATTTAATTTATTATAAAAGTAGCGCGCTTATATTTTGAATAAATTAATTTAGGAAAATACGCGAAATATTCATTATAGTCAATTATTAATAATAAAAACTTTTATATTAAATTAAATTAAAATATATTAGTCCAGTATCAATAGCGTGGTGATATTCTGGAAAGGGGATTAATGGTGAAATATCCAGAATTGCCTGGCATTATAAAGGTTCGACAGGGTCGCTTGTTGAACCCTCAATGCTTTCCTGCCGGAAACCTCAAGTAAACCCCTTAAATCTAGTATATCCAAGTGGGCAAATAAAAAATAAGGAAGAATGCGCCTTTTTATCCCCTAAATGCAGTCTATTTTATTTGCCCTATCTGTCACTATCGCTGTTTAGGAATATTTATCGTCCGAGAAAGTGGAGATGTCTGTTTGTGGACTCCCGGATTGTCAATTTCATTGAACCCTTTTTATTGCCTGCTGATTTATTATAGCGTTTTGCTTTTTATTTCTTTGCGCGAAATTTATTTTACTTATAAAATAGCAAACAATCTAATTTGAATAAAATATATTTAAATTTTGTATAACTGCATTTATAGAATGTATACTCATGTATGACATTTATAAATATCTGTTATGGCTTATTAAATCAAAACCATATGGTCCAAAGTACTCTGCCATAAATTTAGACATATAATGAGAATTTATGAGGGTATTAAGTACTTTTTTCGAATACAATTGTTAAACTAAAATAATAAAACTAACAAATCTTGTCATCATGTCCCAAGATGAATTTCTTTATGTAAATAAAACGCAGTTGACCAATCACATTTTCCAACCTGTCTAGTCCATCAACAATTCCTATTATTTCGTAGGCCTACCATACCAAAATCCTATCTTTACTCAGAAATCGTTTTTATTAAGTCAGGACGCAATAAAGTTGTTTTATAATAATAAATTTAAATTGTTATTTTATTCAATTAGATGATTTGCTTATTATAAAATTAAATGAGACTTTACGATCGAGATATGTGTTTAAAACACCACACGATTTGTTTATTATGGAACTTTTGTGGTTGAGTCCATCCCAGCGATCGGGTATGAAATCTGTAAGACGCAATCATACCAAGATTTTTTGACACTGTGGGTTGGTAAGCTGTCAGTCAGTCATTTCGATCCCACATCAAAAGTCTACCGCATTTTCGCTTCATTTCATAAATACATTTGGTTTGGTTTTTTTTTTATTCGCCCAACATCAGTCGCATCTCAAGTGTAGGAATATAGACCTATATGTACATCCAAATCATATACTGAGCGATTTTGGAAAAATATCCATCTTTTAATATTTTTTTTGGAAAAGTTAACTGAAGCTCAAACATTGGCGCTTTCGCCAAAAATACTATAAAATTATTTCATTAAAATATTCTAGTTTTAATTACGTCAGGATAAAGTTAATTATGTCCAATTTAAGTATGATATTATGGTGTTGGTTTTTTGTATCGCTCTGTATTTGAGAAAAGCTGTAGATGGGTGAAGAATGTTTTGTTATACACTCCAGGAGTATCAATATAGCTTTGACTGACGTGTTTCATATCGAGAAACACAAAACGTATTATTAGCCATCTTGATATTAATATTTAATACATATTTATTAGTTTGTATATAGTTTGATGGAGATGAACTGGTACTGCCCATAGGTGGGATATTTTAATATACGTCCAACGTCCACGTCAAGACACACACGTCACCCCTTGCAATTTGTTCTAATTCGAAAAAAAAAAGACGACGAAATAATAAATTGTGTGGTGTCAGATGTAATGAATGTTTGAATATTGGAATAATTATTTAGAAATTTAATCAGCTGACAAAAAGTTTTGGTTGGCTTATCTCGGACACATAATTTATAAATTAATGCATACGAAATCGAGTATATGGCATCGTATCAAACACGTTCCTGGGTGACATGAGAATGTAAGTCACCAGGGGGCCCGATCTAACATATATAAGCTATCATTTCTTCTTATATAGGCAAAACAGTAGGTTAGGTAGATTACCTATATCATGAGATGCCCCACAGCGGGGCGGCTGCGATGGTTCAACAAGTTTTACTACTATATAGTAACATACAATACAATGTTTCTTTGCTGGGACGGTGTTATGCATTATATTATTCCCACACCGAAAATTTATCATCATTGCTGCCGAATAAATGAAGTCAATAAAATTGCAAAACAAGTAATTGCGCTCGTGCAATTGGCAGCAGAATGGAATAACTAATAATGCACCAACACAGCAAAACCACCCTTAACTTCACCGGCGCTAAAAGCGACATTCGCCAGCCACCCCCGTTTTATCAATAAGTTGTTGAAACGGTCGAAATATACCAATTGACTTGTTAAAAGCCTGTTTATGAATCGGGATATAATAGTAGACACTTGAAAATTGAAACATTGCTGCCAGAAAATATCGACTGCCACAATTGCCGACTGATATATTTGTTCAGTTCCATGTTCCATGGCAATACTTATTTCACTGCAAATGAATTGTTTGTTATTTATTGTTTGTTTTAGTTTCGAAAACAGATATTTGCTGTTACTGACTCAATTGATTTCAAGACATTTTATTATACACCTGAAAAGCGTATACGTGTCAACCAAATGGCATTCAAATTTATCGTTCTTCAAAATTTACACACAACAAATCTATCTGGGAATTATTTGTTTCATGATTCAATTATGTGATATTTGACTATTGAATTATTTATTATTTCAAATATAGAGATAAAGGTTTCCTAAAACTCCAAAGCGCTTCTGGTGCGACGACTAGCGCTCAAGATCCATCCAGCAAACTGTAGTTTTTCCGAAATTTATTAATTACAACAGAAATTCTATGTTATAATAGCGTCGTTGTTGCAATAGATATAAACTTTGTTTATATCTGCATAGTAGAAGCTTGTATAGAATATTTATAGTTAGTTTGAAAAGCGAACCATTGGTCTGCACATAGAATCAAAATAGCATGTGCATTTTGCATATACTGCTTTCTTATCGCTTTTCTATTGAGAAGCTCGTTCTCTGCCTTGTGGACATAAAGACAAGTAGTGCATACTATATTGGCGAGTGTGTATGTGGACTCGGCACACTGTATTAAAGTGTCTATTTCATATCGTATCGTATAGTATAGATATAATCCATAATGCCCGTCCACAGGCGACAGTCGGAAGTATCCCAGCTATTTCCTTCTCTTCGAAATACCCTCTTTCTTATCGGACACGAGGATTCACAGCCATTCTCCGATTTGCGATAACCGCCACAATTTGTACAAACAATCCATTTTTCGACCAACAAATTTAATTCGTCTTCGTAGAGATCTAATGGAATTCGGCGTATATGAAGTGAAATAGTTTGAAGGGAATGTAAATATCGTCAAGTTATATTAGATCTTACGGTGTTTTATTTTATTGTGAACTGACCGTTTGGCCAAACCAGGGACATTCTTGCTATTCATTTAAATATATTGAAATACCACATTGACATCAGAACTCTGCTCCAGGAAATATATAGAAAATAACAGAAATTTTTCACTCGCCTTTCTTCTTATCCCATTCCCTTTTAATATTTGAGCCGAAGAAAAGGACTAACCGGATTAGTGATGTTTGTTTTATATGTTACATTATCCTGATGTAATAAATAGGTCCATATCTATTCCATTAGAGGATCCCCAGTTATAATGGTAATAAGCCAATATGAAGGGCAGTAACTTATAATTTGGACCACGTTATACGTCCATGAAGTGATGATGGGTTTTGCGGGTCCTTCTCTTAGATCTTTCCCCTAATGCTTCTTCCTTGACCGATAACTGGGCCATTAACGCAGGAATGGACCTTCTACATCGATTCTACTTTGGCCAAAAGTATAACAGCTAATTTGCCGTTATTTTCGTCGAAAAATTGATGGTATTGAATAAATGAGTTCAATTAAATCTAATCACGCGATGATACAAAGTTAAATATTTGGACGCGATGTATATTTGGATATTGTTTGAAATGAATCATGTTTGACTAATTATCTAGGCAATTGTATCATAGTAATATTATCAAAGTTCATCCCCCAATTATGGCTAATTTACGAGCGGCAACTGACACTAACTATTTTATTCAGTCAATTTACAAGTTGTTAATATCGGTAGGCACGAAATATTTCTGTCTATATATTATTCCAGGTATGCTTTATTTATGGGCTTACACGAACAAAATGTATAAAATAATATTAATTATTATTATATGATTTTAGTTTAGGAACTTTGTTTATTCGAAATAAACTTTATTGATATGTAAATGAGTTTTAAACGCAATTTAGGAAAATCTGAAAAAGTAATTATTGTATATATATATATTTATAGCATAATTAATGATTTTTCTTAATTAGTATCGTGCGTGTCTGAAGATTAGGTTGAATTTAGCTCGTGTCTTCGTGTTAAATATGGGAAATCGTTCCTTAAAGACCTTCTTTTACTGAGTCATGCAAAGCAACGATTCGTCAAAGCCTTCATTTAATGTTTTGACGATATTTCTGACAATTATCAGTTGAAAGCATCTTTGATCGAACACAAATACCTTTTTAAATACCGAAACGAATCAATAACTTTTAATTTCCGTTTCCTCTACTCGTATCTCACATGCAACCGCAGAATAAAATTTGAATTTAATCCGATTTAAAATAAGAGCGAATTTTCTCATTTTCGAGAAAGGACAAAATATATAGAGAATGCGATAACCAATTAATTAGTTAATCTGATCCTATATCAACCCTTTAGGTGGTTAATACTTTAGCCTGGCACCATATATCAGTATACGGGCCAGAAGACACTATATACTATGTTGTCCTGTAATACCTCGAGAGATCCACAGGACCTTCTGGATTACTGTCTTATTGGATCCTGCGTTTGTATACTTAGTCCACTCCCTAATCCGTGATATACTAACTATATAGCGAAAATTAAATGCCGGTTTGATAATTTCGAGATGAGTTTGATGAAGAAGTATAGCCGTCATATAAGACAATTGCCGGGGGTTTGGGGATAACAAATATCAAATATACAAGTTCGAGTAAGATATGGATTTCGTTCTTCGCAAAGTAGTTTGTTATATTCATAAGTTTACTTGATACAAACTTTATATTGCCATATATATATGAGCATAGACATGCCGTTAGTCGAACTTCAAAAGATAGAAATGTTCTTCTGACAAATATCTATCTCCACGCTTACTTTCCCAAAAGCAAACTCGCTCGCAAATAGTATATATATGCTATGTATTATTGCCTCCATGTGATAAATTGCATTAATCTTAGACTCTATTAAATCCTTCAAGACTCTTCTCTCTGCCAGTATATAACAACTTTATGCATGTTCATATATTTCTAGTTTATTATCATTAATGCTAACTTTGTGTATGGTAATCTATGCGAGCACTCGTCTATACTGAAAAATGGCAAACAATTAACTGAAATTTCGCGGATTGGTTTAACCCCGTACAATAAAAATGCCCTAATTAAAATAATCAAAAAGAGACGAAATGGAAATGTTATATCAAACAAAAATGTTTGAATGGATAAAAAGTTCTTTGGCAAACCACATAAGTAGTTGTACAGAAAAAAAAATGCAGCGCGCGAGACGGTTGATCTTTTGCAGTTTCACAAGGCACCTCCAACTTTTAGCAATTAATTTCTTCCAAATCAGGTGTTTTCAATACCTTTTAGAAATTGATTTTCACCATTTTTTTAATTAAAGAACTGCTTCAGGGTTTGTGCGGAGGAGAAAAAAAAAGCGCGCTCTCTCAACGACGACGTATTTATCAGTTTCAGCCTTTCTGTTTGGTTTTTTACATCAAAGGATTGCTCTTTTCTTTTGTCTTCTTTTAAATGAGCGCGATTTTTTACTCGTAATTATACAAGAAAAAATTTGCACTCGTAAATTCATAGAAATACAAACAAGATTGTTGTTCCATCTCGAAAAGTGAATTAACAAAGTGTATTGATTATTTATTTCGTATATAAATACGTGTGCTATTCGCGTTTCGTTGATCGACTGATAGCATGTTGGAAACAAGAGAGAAGGGTGGGTGTTATTGAGATGGTATTTGTGGGGTAGCTCGACGATTTAAAAGAACATTGTAGGGTGGTCTTTAATCGATTCGCTTTTCCTTTGTAGCTGATCTGTTACAGATGTCGATTTTATAGCGCACACACACAATCTACGAAACCATTTCCAACAACCCCTTAATGTCACTGTCAATAACATTCAAATCTACATTTGCGAAAAAGAAAATATCTTTATATCCGCTCCTATAGCTGCATTTAAATAAATATAAAACTTTATTATACATATCAAAGTCAACACACATTCCGTCCAACATTATATGCACTGAAAATCATGTCAAGATTATTAGTTTTCTACTAATTTCCTATTCATTTCTTGTCCGTACAACTTAATTACATTTTTTATCTCTCTACTTAATATTGCGCAAAATAGACTTAGGTCAGTTTAAGTAGGTTTCAGTTGAGCTAGTTCTGTAAAAATCTAAATGTATTGCATCGATGTGAATTGAAATATTAATAATGGTGTTAAGTGGTCCTAAAAGTAAATGAAATTTGAAATTGTATATTACCTTCCTCGCCTTGAAAGCTCGAGGAATATCAATACCGTTTTCTCCACTTTATTGCTTTTAATATGTACACAATATAAAGTTTGACAAGTTGCAGTGAAATTCATTTTGAATATTGAGAATTTTACGCGACAGGCGTAGTATCATTTCGCGTTCCACTCATCGTCGTTATCGTACTTCACGTCATAAAATGTCAACGAAGTAGCGAAGAACAGGGAGTCTTGTTTAGTGAGTAGCATTGGAAAGATAGAAGAGAAGTTTTCTGCAGAACATTATTGTTCTAAATTTGCTGCAATTTTTTTCCGTTCCTGCATGCTATTAGATGCAATCCATCACAAACTTTTGCAAATCGGTTATCAGAACGCTTTAAGGGCTTATCGGTTTGCGTGAGATGCAACTATTACAACATCAACTATACACATAGAGTTTATCTTTGGTATATCGCTCTTATACTGTAATGCATATTAGTTATTACCAGATAGAATCATTTTGCCATCAGTTTTCAGTTATCTCACTTATCTATTGCTATCACAGTTGTACTCATGTTCAGACACATTGTTTATAGCTTTTCAACAAACTTCCAATAATATCAGCAAATTAAATTATTGCAATTTCAACCCTCCGCTAAATAATAATGAATTTTTTGTCCAATAAAATGCATTGCAAAAATAAAGGGGACGTCGCTTGTTTATCACTCATTCAAAGTTGATTTGTAATAAGACAGCTTGAAATAAATATTCCTTTTCTTTTGCTTAATTATTCACTGAGAGTTAATTACTTTTTTCTTGTAGTGACATTCGGTGTTCGGCATATATACGCTTGGAGAGTTTTTTTCTTAATTTGTAGATACTCCAATTAAAGAATGTCTTCATAAATTGCCCTTCACGCGGGTACCTTTACATTTCTATTATTTATGTGCCTCTGATGACTTTCTTTTTTTCACTCCTCCAATAATTGTCTACAATTATTTCGCATTCCATTTTGCAAAATCCATTTTTTGAGTACCTTATCTGGATATCCCTCCATAAAAAAAGAAATTAAATTAAACTCGTAGAAGAGTATTCTTTCCATATTGTACCAACAACGGTTGAAGAGCCACGCACTTGAAACCGTATAGCTAGCGAGTTATTCCTATATATTTATTCCTGATTTATTTTTCTTTTCAATAAAAAGTGCTTGAGAATTTCAAATGGTTCTGCCACAGTCTATCTTTGGCCTTTTCGCTTGCGCATCGTATTCTCTAACTGAATGGAAATACATTTTAGATACATATTTTGTTATGCTGCAGAAATAATTTAACAATGTTTCTCTGGTGTACCGGTTGTAATTCTTTTCAAAATTCAAATTGACTTATTCAACGTTTCGCATCTTGGCCTCGTATGCCCATTATGCTCAAAGCTCGTTAAAATTTCACTATCAATGAGAAAATCGTTGCGCGTAACGGTTGATTATGTGCTTATATGTATATATATAGATGCATATGGCAACGAATCCAGTCAGTCAACCAGACAAAAGTCCTGCAGGAACACGAAACCCAGCGGACGGATGTTTTGGCAGACTGCAAAAGCCCTCAAAAATGGGATCTTTTCAATTACAGTTTCCCTTTTGCATCCTTTTACGACATATTTTAAATAAATAGGCACTTTGGCGGTATTGAAATATTCATGAAAGAAAAATTTTGGCGAAGGCGCTCCAATCAAATCAAACCGATTGATAGTTTATCGCAACGGTGATAGATGAGGTTAAATGGACTGTTAAATCCTTGTGCGTTGAATAGTTAGTATAACTTTGTCTTCATTTCGACACTCATCTGTTATTCATTGTATCGGTTCCATGGCTCACTGCGTCTTTTCCAGTCTTTCCTAACGATTAATTCCATTAAGGCTTTTCTTGAGATCCAAAAATTAAACTGATTAATTGGCCCCCTTTATTTCCAACGCACTCACTCATTAACAAATTACTTTTATTTTAATTCCCTTTTTGCCAAAACCACTACCGGCAATCGATACTTCCCTTGCAGATGTATTATTTATCTTTACATTTTTTAATATTAAGAATGCGTTTTATGCGAACCAGCGAATTGTCATTTCTGATCCATTTCACCCGATGTTCAGTTGAATTCCAACGTATAAATATAATGGAAGCATCGGTTTTGAGATATACAATATCACTCAAAAATACTCGGAAAATGTTTATGCATACATCATGTTTTACATTGACTTCAATAGTTTGACAAGCTGAATATTGCATACGAAAAAATTCTTTCAGCCATGCCACATCCCCACGAATTGAGATTGAAAAAGAAAATTACCGATAAATATAGAAAACCAGAAGTAAATACATATATTTGCTTCAACTTTCAAAGTTTAGCAGATACTTTATATTTTGTGAAACGAATTTTGCTGCAAAGAATCCACTTTCAAATAGTCCTATAAGTTATTTGGTAAAAACTGCTGTAAAATGAATTTATTTCATCTGGCGGTGCTTTTTGTTTGAAAACAATGTAGCAGCATTACATTTTCGTGGCGCTGAGTGTACAAAACAGATTTGCCGAAGACATTAAAAATGCATAAAGGGCTGGAAGGAACAATACAGCTCCGGAAGCGATTACCGATTTTCAGCATCATCGAAATATTGATTTAGCAATTTTCAGTCGCTGCAGCAAAAGGCATCAGGATCAAATCAGTTGGGGCGCGCTTCCATATAAATACAGATAAATTCCATGAGGCAAGTACGTGTAAATAGGTTGTAGATTGATGTTGGCAATGTAGATTGGCTCTTCACCGAAAGAGAAGCCGAACATTCCTGGGTGTAGCCGCGGAATTCAAAGTCGGGACGCAAGAATTCTGGTCCATCAATACCTGTCCAATTCGCACTGTTTTAATCCAACACCATTCTCTCGCTTCTTTATGCGCTTCGCTCATTTATTTTCACAAATTAAAAACATTTTCAATCAAACAGAGGTGGAGAACAAGAAGAAAAAAGGATTTATAGTCGTCGGTATTATGAGTAGCATAGAAGGCAAAAAGTTTTCTATATTTAATAAACGTGAATGTGGTTTTGGGAAGCTTTTATCGAGTTCCATAAGGCTATCATACATATTTCATATATATGTGTGTTGTCTCATCAGAGGCAGCAAAGGACACACAGATAACCAATACTAAACTCATAAAGTCTTTTATAGTCCCGAATATAGGGAAGATCGCAGTGGAAAAACCAGGAAATATATTGGCTAAATCTAAGAAAATTCCTAATCCTAGGATGTTTATAGAAAAATACTAGATGAAGAATTTAATTCAAACCAAAATAGTTTCCTTTTTTAATTATTTTGGTCCATATTGGCTTGAATGGCTGTCAATAGTGCTTCCTGCTGAAGATTTTCTAAGGCGTATGGGAGTTGGGGGATCGAATATAGCCAACATGTGGACACTAAAATCAGCAGACAGCAGACCCTTATTGATACTTGCAGCGACTGTAGAGAGTATAATAAATGTGTCTCCAACATTCTCCGGTTTGTAAGCTTTGCCATCACGAGAAACATTCTTAATTGATTAGCCACTGTTAAGATGAAATTGAATTGATACGGCGGCAGGACGAGAGAAAAAAGGGCCAGAACTTTAATTTGTTGTGTTTTTATGCAGCCATTAAACGTAGTAGCAATTTTGGCGTTATTTCGTCATTTCGAAGGCATTGATGCGAAAGAGGGAAAATATCGATAGATAGAGGAACATATGATGTCTCCTATCACCAATATTGCGGGCAACAGGGCGAATATATACACAGGCAACAGCTGATGCTAATATTACATTACACCGTTCACTGCATCCACTACATTATTAATAAAACAATCATTCGATCGTGTGATTGCATTAAATATGATTGTATTAACAGTTACTATTCATTGTTTTTCAATTTTCAACTATCATATCGCCATAGAATATTTAAATTCACTGACATTTAAATAAAGCATTTATATCCATAATGCCATTATTGGTCTAGAGCAGAAAGTTGTCCATTGTCGCTCGCTCTTCCATCTAAAGACAGCTTCACACTTGTTCGGCGGGTGCTCATATCTAAGCTCCTCCCAAATATTAAATCCACTTCTCTTCAAATCAAATTTCAACGCTCTGTGTGGAAAAGTGCGTATCATGTGTGCGCCCAGCTTAAAGGATCAAACACTTGTCCCCAAACTATTGATTAATAGAAATGCAAGAATTGTCCGTAGATGTTTTGCAGAAAGGAAGAGACAGAATGTAACTGAATGTTGTCAATCCCCAGTAGAGCTCGGAGTGGAGCCAAAGAGAGATTTTTAATTTATTCAGACCATATAGATATATACCCTTCGAGCGTCTCCAATACGCCGCATCGCCAATGATTCATTGATGACTTAATTTAAGCGTTGTCATAGCGACATGTCGTCCATCTCAATCTAGTTTATGAAGCTTGGGCTGACATCGTCTTTGTCTATCCGTCGAGAACGGCGGTACGGATGAATATTCACAAGTTATTAAATCCCAACACGCTCTCTTATGCTTTATAGACGAATTTTGCGTTGGTTTTGCGTTCGACTTGGTCCTCTTTTCGTCTCTTTCAGTCCGGATAAGGAGTGCATTGGTTGCAGAGAGATGGGCACTGAGCCGATGTGGGTGCCGATTAATTGATATCCATTTTTGGGCGAAATGCGATTTCGGATTTAGATTATGAGGCTTAGGTTTGTTTGAATATTTTATTATTTTATTGGAGCTTTAATTTTAAATGTGCGGTCTATGTGTGTGATGGCATATTTTAATGATGCATTATGTGCTTTGACCTTTTTCAATTTACAATAACCATATTAAGTTACGATTCTAAAAGTTTGGCAAAAATAAATATGATGATAGAAAGGTCTGGTTTGCAGATGGTTCTTTGCTACTACTACTACTATACTAATATAATTAAAGAGTTTTTGTTCCGCTGCCGTAAAAATAAAATCTAGAGATTTCTAGTGGGTGGTCTATAGACTTGCATTTTATGATCCCCGATACAGATCTCTCAAAATATTTATATTTATCTGTGAATATGTGCAGTCAAATGACGCCATACTGTTTATGAATATACCCTACCGTTTTCTAAACATCGTCGCACTAAATGCGACTCCACCAAACAATATTGCCATCGAAAAACTACCTCGTATAAATTGCAAATACTCTTGCATATTATTAAATGCAAATATAAATGTGCACAATTTTATACGACTCATTAAACTTTAATATCAACAAATAAATTTAGCAATGTTTAGTATCATATTAATTGCGTTTTTAAAATATTAAATGAATTTCCTTCATCGTCAATTTAATTAACTGCTAGATAGATTGAGCTTAAGATGGAAAAAACAATAATTTTAAAAGCAGCCCAGGTTCCAATTAGAGTAAAAGGTGTAGATCTAGTCTAGTCATATAGAGACAAAACAGCAGCAACCTTGCCACCCTTCATATTGGCCAAGGGCGATATTAAACAAGCAAGCTGATCAACAAGAGAAGAGAACATGCAGAAGAGCAGAGCAGAGGTGGATGGCAGGTATTAAGAAATGGAATGAGGCTATTGTAAAATCTTGAAGCTCCTTATTACTGTTAACATGCGCGATCATTTCTTGAAAATTAAAAACGCCTCCAGCACGTATCATTTTCATTTCTATTCCGAGATAACAAAAACGTAATTTAAAAATCGCAATTTGTGTTTTTGTCATTATCCCATTTCGCTTCTAGCGTTGATGTTTTAATTATTACCATTACAAAACATTTATTATGGCTAATTTGTTGAGCGATTCTAGTCGCTTTTCGGGAAAGCGTTCAATCAACCCCTTAAGTTCGCATACAATCAGATGAAGCCAAAATAAAAAAACAAGAAAATTCGACAAACTGATAAGAGAAATTGGTAGTGTCATGGCAAATAAGAAATTGCTGTTCGATTCCCCGGAGGTAAAATTGGCCTACACCACTTATTTGAAAGTGTTTTGCTGCTGCTACAACCCTCTCTGCATCTGTGTGTCATTCTATTCCGTCCTCCCCCAATCGCTTTTATTTAAATTTGATGTTATCTTCTTGTTCAATTGCTTTTTTGCGATACGTCAAAGATGTGACAAATACAAATTAAAGTTGCGAGAAAAGAAAGAAAGAAAGAACGAAAGAGAGCGGTCTGGGTTTGGTTTATCAATAATCGGCATCATTATAAGTAAATAACTCAATTGAATGCTTAATTCAGAAAACTGCATTCGTTTACTTCTCTGAACTCCAATTAAGGATTTTTAAATGTTTTTGATTATTTTCAGCGTTAATAAACCACATTGCATTGAGTCGGTGACTTCAAAGTGGAAGCCCTCACATATGCAACGATGGTTCCAACTGCACGTCCACTCTTTCCATCGCATTAGTCTTATTTAGAACGCAACAAGAATTTGCAGGACGTGGTTGGAATTAATCGTGGAACCAGAGGTCTTATATAGACGGTAATCGTCAATAGCTGGTATATTTGAAATCCTTTTTTTTTTTCGTCTTTACTTCTCTTGCTTGCTTTTTGCAATGTAATGAAATCTTTTGCACAGATGTGGAGAATTTATAGACAAAAAACTTTTGTTTTATTATATATTTATATATAAGAGGTTTTCAGGGAATTATTTCAAGCTATTTTATTATCGCACACCATTAAATCAATATCTTTAAATTAACTGTAATTTATGGTGGATGAAGGAATGAGTCAAGCTTGCACTGAATTCAAGCTCCAAAGACACTCAAAGGATTTTGTCCTTATTAATTGGGGCCTCAGTTATTTTACTTGTAAAAAAAATGAAGTTTGTCTTTCTGAAAGTTATTTTTGGAACTAACATTACTGAAAAGTGAATATTTCCGTTATGGAAAATGTTGAAAGTTTTCAGGAAGATATTTTCATACAACCCTCATTAAATCAATATAAAAATCTAAATTAAGTGTAATTTATGGTGAATGAAGAGTCAAGTCAAGCTTGCACTCCTCCAAGCGCTAAGAAGAGGTTCAAAGGATTTTATCCTTTGGAACCTATTCCGAAAAAAAAATTACTTTCAACTAGTTACTTAAATTGTAATTTTATATGTCGATTATTCGGTTGCGTTCTGAACTATAAAGGATCATTTCGCCATTCAAAAGCGTCTAGATTCGGTCGGTAAACCAGAAACAGATCGCGGTGAACATTTAGGGCATTCGCGATCGGCTGCTGTTTAATGCCGTTCCGAGTCATTTGTAACTTTGTTGCTTCATTTCCTTTCACCCCTTGTACAGATTCGCTCTCCACCGAACGAGAACTTTTCTTATATAGAAAATGACGGTTATTATACTAGTATATGGAAAGCCGGAAAACAAAAACATATTACGCGATTTTCCTCCTCATTTTTGAGAGGTGCACATCAAAAAATAAAACGTGTATAAAATTTTCTTGATGTGTTAGCCATTAGAACGAGCACGAATTAAAACCCATTTACCTGAGAAAGGAAGTTATAAAAGCATTAAAAATATTATATGTATGACGGGGTTGTACACGATGTAAATACAAAAAAAAAAAGAAGGATGGATTACACATAGCGGTGGTGGTAACGTGGGTCCTCTGGCCTCTCTTCTGCTAACGTAGGGGTGAATTTTATATTTGGAACATTAAATTCTTTTAATTACTTTCTGTATCTACATATTATATGTGTAGTTTGGCCATTATTTTTAGGAATGTTCTGTTTGGTGGAGGCTTGCGCTCTTTAGAATACTGATTAATTCACTGGATAATTTATTTTATTTCACAATACACCACCACCAAAAATTTACACATGAAAAAAGTACACGTTTGCTATTCTACAGTGAATATTAATTATTTTATTTCACTATAGCATGGTATAGTATGTATTTCAGTACAATAAAGCTTTTGGAAAATCGCAAAAAACTGCATTTAATATTATTACGCGATAGAATAGAAAGTGGCAAAGCTGTTGGAGATATTAAATTTGCAAAGAAAGATATTTAGAAATTTATATTCAGAACTTGTTCAATATTGAAGGCAACATTAATTTTAACATATTTCCTCCGAAGGAAACCAAATGGAGAGAAACTAACTGAAAGCAATCTTAATTTACTGATTCTGGTGCCTGAGGAACGCTTTCCGAATCATTGATCACAATTTTCTTACTAATTTGTTGAAACCCCCCTATATCTTTCTACAAATTAATTTATTCAAACATTTCAGTTGAAAATCGACGATAAATTTTCGTATTTCCGTAAACAAAAACAAAATAATGATCAGAATATTCGCGATATTGATTTTTGCAGACCTCATAATACCGACTTGTGTCTATATAAAACATCTTGAATTATTCAAAAAGATTTTCTAATTATAAATTTATGCGTTCGAGCAAGGGACGTTTTTTGATTAGATTGGGACCAATTTTTCTTTTGCAAATTAAAAAAAAACTTGTATATTTATATTTGATGGCAGTCATTGAATTAACTCTGCTTAATTGAGCTTTTTATATGACAAACACAATGCGGAGGGCCTTTGCTCGAAAATTAACAACAAAAATATAATTCTATTGATAAGTTTGACTGCGATGTTCTTTTTATATTTCTGCAACGTGCATCTTTTCTTTGGTTACTCGTTCTTTTCCTTCTTATAGGCAACTAACAAGGTACTCATCAATCCTGTCCACTCGATAAACCCTTTATGTGATCGCACTTGTATATCGGCCTATTGAACGCACGTCTATTCATTCAGGCGTATATCGATAACAAGCCATAATATTATATTATATTGTACAAAACCCGCAAAATTGATTTTATACATCAAGCTCGGGGGATATAAAAGCTTCTTTGCTCAAACTATCGGCCCCAAATAATAATAATGTTCCTTTCAGAAAATTATTTACTGAATTTTCGTTAATTTTCCAGGTGAGATTAAGTGAAAAAAAAACGCGATGGGATGCAGTGGCTCATTGATGTTGTGATTTCTTTCTGTAGCGATCAAGCGATATGGTTTTTAATATGTTTTGAAGTTTCAATTAAATCTAGTCCCCTTTGACATCAGCTTACACCGCCAATACGATCCCAGGCGGCTATGAAATTTCTTTTTCGAATTTAATAAAGCCACGGAACAATGTTAGCAAATAATTAATATCTGTGTATAACGGAATTTTTTATTTTATTACACAGGAGCAGAGAGACGGTTTTGATTTAGATTCATTGATTTTTCAGTGAAGGGGCGCCTCTTCTTTAATTTCCTGATGGTTGCAAAATAATGGAAAATAAAAAAGTTATATTTGTTTTGGCGAGATGGAAATAAATCATCGGCAATTAGTGAATTCCCTTCTTGGATCATAATAGTCAAACTACTGGAGCGGAAAAATTAATGTGACCATATAAATATGGTAAGGGTAATAAATAGACTAGTAAGGATGTTATAGTGCTGCAAACGGAAAGATATAAGTAGAAATTATGAAGACCAATACTGCATTATGGCCACTCTATGTAGTATTACAAAGTTAGCTTCTCGAAATATAATGTTCCAGGGCCTCTAATGTGTTCTACTTTGTTGTTTGTTTCCTGATTTACTGACCATTTCTTATATAGATTATAAGTTTTTCCTGATGATGATACTCGCCATCAGGAGCAAAAAAGCAGCAGCAAAAGAAATAATAATAAATTGTTTGATTTTATGTGGAGCGGATGGAGAGAATTAAAATTTGAATTTGTCGTCGGTCGGGATAGAATCTGATGATGGTTGGTAATGAACAATTTAGCGAGCAACGATTTGTGTGTGTTGGGTATGAAAATCCCCGATCATCCAGAGCCCGCGTTTCGAAACATGCATAAACAAGCAGCTCTTAATCTATGTGCGAAATCAATTACTCATATTGATCCTCGTAGGTTCTGATTAGGTATTCTCTTTAATTTCCGCCAGTTCCGATGCGCATCTAATCCTGAAGCGAAATATTGCTTTTAGAAATTAATTTATTCCATTACCTTTCAATTCATTAATATTTCATAAAATCATAGCAGACTCAAAGCTAATCTTTGATCAAAGTCGACACTGTTTTGGATGAGGCCTGTTAATTCTTTCATTGGATTTCTCATCCACCTTTCAATCAGCCGGAGCTTTTTATGTTTTTCTTCATTTATTTGCTTCCACTTTTTATTTATAAACACACATTTTTAGTGCCCTCGAGGAATAACATGTTTGAACAAGTCGAATTTCGAAATTTCTCATTATAGCAAATAATATTTCGAAAATAATAAAAGTGTGGTTGGCTTGCAGCAGGAATGAATGAATTCAGTTTGGGTGAAGAATTTTTAATTATGATCTTGGCAGTTGCATTTTCCTTATAGTGTAATAAAAAGTGGGTGACGGGTTCGGGGGTGGCATTTAGAATATAACGGTAATAATAATAATTACATTAGGCCCGGTGGCCGGTCTGCAAAAGAGGAATGTATTCGTTATATCGTGTACGAAAATAAAACAAACAAAACCACACATACACACATATCTACCCTTTTCTTTGTAATTGTTGTACACATGGACGGCTGCGGCTTATTCGGTTAGTAGCGGCGGCGGCGGCGGTGGTGGCCGTTCGGCGTTATTTCATTAAAACGTGGCCATCTTTGCGAAACGGATTTAAAATTCCACTCATGGAGATGTGTTTGGAATATCGCGAATGAGTATATGACTTTACATACACTTATTTGATTTATAGAACACAAATTCCACACTGCACGGGTTTATATTCTACGACACGTATACGTGCTCTCATTAAAAAAGGTCTCTAAATTAGGAATATCTCTTTATTTTGCCTCTGCCTTTGCCTCACATATGACCAACCTGTCTCTCCTCGTTCGCTACCATATCTATCTACATTTGCCTTGTTCACTAATTATTCAAAACACACCACCTTTTATTTATTACTAATCAGGCCGCCGAAATTTTTAACGAAAACCACCATATCCATTAATTAATTCAGTTTTCCTGAAATCCTTCCGAATTTGGATCTTCGGGTATTCCAGTTAGTCTGTCAGATATTCTAGGAAGTCTTTTCTATTGAGAATTCTAACATCTTACGCCATCCAATTTTTGATAAAAAAAGTCAATATGTTTTAATTGAGGGACGAAAAAAGAGGAGAAGAAGCCACCCTTCATACGCGGATGATCACGAAAACTTTTCCTCCTGAGAAGCGCAATATTTACATCATCGTTATCGGCCTTCACGTCCTGCAACCCCTAATTTATACTAATTGTTGTCAGTTTCCAAGGTGACGGGGCTGTATAATTATCAATAGATCTGATTATTATTGATGAAGGCACAACATGGCTGAATGTCTCCGCTCTCAATTATTATGACGTCAGAAAGCAGAACCGCGCGATTCTGAATTTTAATTGGGAATATGGATTATCTGTTGTGTATAAGAGAGTGGGGAAGGAGGGGGTGGATTATTATTATTCTTATTATTATTGACGTCTCGCACACTGTTTTAATGCTGGCTGACTGGATACAAAAGATCTTAATTTGGAATCCATAAGAAAGAAAATCTTTCCGATTTTGCATTGGCCATAGAGAATTGGGCCGAATGTTAAACAAGGCCATTTGAAATTAATCCTTTAACTAGTGGTGTTGTGTGGAGCAGTTCAAACGCGTTCGGTGCTAATCCATATTGAGTGTAAACGTATTATCCGCGTCATTGGAGAGATCAGCAAAGCGTTACCATGGATTTATTGGTTTAGATCGCTTGCTGTTTGGTTACAGCTTCGGACACACTGTTTATTTATGGCAATTTTGAATTATTTTATTATAATCTAAACAAGAGAAGAGCAAAAAAGAAAAAAGATTGAGTGTTGTATAGATTGTATAACTGCAAGAATAACAAATCATATTTTTATTGTCAAAGCCAAACGATGTTAAGTATTATTTTTACTGTTTTGTCGGGTCATCAGCGTATGTTTGTTTGATAGCTTTATTTATAGTTGGCGTTATATTATACTAATAATCCGGATCCATAAACATATGTCTTCTTGTGGGGGCGCCTTCAAACACATGTGATTTCCGTTCAAAACTTAAAAGCGCTACGTTTGAACTGATTCCAAATTATTATCATTAAAATACGCACAATTTTAATTATAATCAAACAATTGGACCTTTGCTAGTTTGAACGAGCCAGGTGGTGCAGGACGATGATGAGAAAATCGGCGCTCCTTCGGGGAGTGAATGAAAGCAGCTGGAAAAATCGACGTGATTTTTCAGGACGCCCTTTCAATTTCAACCCCCATCTTCAACACTTTCCAGGTCAATTGGTTTCGCGGTTGCCCTCTATTTTTCTCAATCTGTCTGTCTGTCTGTCAATGTATTTGTCTTTGCTAGGTATCTTCGTCTGGTGGTTTAATTGAACCGTAAGCGCAACATTTGATTGGCGACTAACGACAAACGCACCAATAAAACAGTCGTTTTACGAGGCACTGGCTTTCAGGACCCAATATCTTCTACTCAATACTGACCGCACCAGTGTTCCGCTCTAACATTACTTGTCATCGGTTATTGGAACTTATGATTCCTGCTCAATATACGCTAGACTAGATCTGATATTAGCAATTTAAGGGCCGGACACCGGAGTGCCTATGACAGATATTAGTCTACTAAGAAAAATTTATTATTATTGCGATTAGATGCCTTGTTTTATAACTTGTGTGTTGGGCCTCAATAAATGCTATAAAAACTTTTACATCCTGCGGCAATATCGAGATCCTTGAGCTGGAGATCAATTTCTAGCCAAAAAAATATCCAACTAATAAGGACAACTAAAATATCTGACAAGAAAATTGCTCACAAATAAATATTAATTTAAATTTGAATAAAGTAGTAATAAATCGATTAAAAATATCCTTATTGCATATTATCCGAAGGTCCCCCTTTTATTAAATTAAAGTCTAATCAAGTTTATTGGTATACAAGATGCAATTTTCCATCTAATAAATAATCATTAGACGATATTAATAAATCTACGATGATAATAAAAATGAAAGTTCGTGTTTAATTTGATGCTAGAATTGGACGATATAATCAAATTGCAAATTCGCATTGACAATACTTATTCTAGAAGTGGCAGTAAAACCTAATAAAGTTTTGATTGGAAAGTTTGACGATGTCGAATAATTCCGCGGAAAAAAATTTATGTAAAATCCCGCAATATCGCTTTTCGCGTCACTTTTCGATTAACGAGGAAGCTATATAAGTAGATCACTAATCGTTTTTAAACTTTTCTTTTAAGATGAGGGTGAATTTTTATGTAGGAGCCGTCGCTGGATGCTTAAAGAACCATGTAATTGATACAAGATATCGTAATTTTACTTTGAAAGTAAGTAATATCGGAAATTTTATGCGGCCTGTTTAAAATTCAAATCGTTCATTGAATATTTCCCTTTTTTTTTCTTCGTCGTTCCTTCCTCCAATCGAGTTCTCCAATATTCATAAATCGCTTCAGGATTCTCAATGTACATTAAGGTGAACCAATGTGTTAATTATAAGACTAATAATTAGTGATTAAATTGTTATTAAAGTAGATTAAAGTATAGTCTCCCTTGTGCCTTTGCCCTTATATTGGAAATTATCTTGTTAAACACCCTACTTTACCTTCTATCGAAATAACTCCGCTCTTAAGCCCAAAACCAATTTCGAAATGAATATTTATAGCAACAACTACATTTGCTTGCTGTTTCTTCAACTTCAAGAAGATGAAACACAATAAAGCTGCACCAGGTAATGAAATTATAATTAATTAGCTCATTAGAATAATTATCGTTGGCACTGGCTAATCTCGCATTGAGATCGAATTGGAATAAAAATTAAATGCACGTCTAAATGCACTTGCCATAGTAAATAATGGTAACATTATTATCGTATCGTAGATGCCCTTAGAGTTAAGCTCGAGCTTTAAAATATCGCAGTAGGCACATCCGCTACGTTCAATTGTTTAACGGCTTTAATAAAAAACAACTCACCTGTGATACGGATTGATGTGTCTTTGTTTTTGCGCGCATTTGTTCAATTGTTTCAGCTTACAAAATAAATGAGTGAGAACTAGTTATAAACGTATAATTAAAGCAGTTTTAATTGTTAATTTTTTGTTGCTTATTTTTTGAGTGAAATACGCGAGAGAAGAAGGAAGAACTACAAAAAGGAAGTAGACTGAACGATTTTCGGTATTGATTGTATATTATGGTACTGGCAAATGTACGAATATTTTTGCAAAAGCTAATTATTCTTGTTAAAAGCAAATTAGGCAAATGTAAATAAAATTAATACTTTCATCTTGCTGGCTACATATTTTTTAAAAATCCTCATAATCTTTTTACTTGCTAATACATAGTCGGGGTCTCTTTAATGTATGTTTCTCCATACGAGATTAAAACATTTTAAAAAGCTCGCGGCTATTTTCGTCCCTATGTTAACTGTGAATATTGAAAATGCCTTCTTTTTCTACATTATCTCATTTTAATCTGCCCGGTAATAAATTGCGAATTTTAAGGTAACCTAATGTACCAAATTAAGGGGGATGCAATTTTTCCAGATATATCCCTCATACATGTTTTCCAATTTCTGTTCTTTTCCCCCCGTTCGTATTTTACTTAGCTACTACCTCTCTTCCACATTCTAATTAACCCCTTTTAATCCCTTATGGATGTTTGGACAATATTATATGAAAGCAACCCACAAACTTCATTAATAAATTAAATATACATCTATCGGCCGAAAACAAATAAAGCACCTGAAATGGCTCCTTTATTATTCTAGCTAGCCTTCGTTCATTTTTCATATCGAATCATAAAATTCTTTTACTTTAATAAAAAAAATTAATATCTCAAATTCTTATGGAATGGAAATTTTTTATTGGTTTCAATTTAAGAGCCTATAAATGCTATAAATATATTAAATATAAATTCTAATTTCAGCTATAATAAAAAAATTACTGTTTATCAAAATTGTGGTCAAAATTTATGAAATAGAAATATTACCACAAATTTTGCAAGAAATAAATTTACTAAAAATATAATCTCGAAAAGTTTTGCAGGAATCTTTTATAATATTAATTTACTTGGTCATTAATCACGCAATTCTAGTAAATCAACCGAACCCAATCTTATGCACCATAATTAAACCCCAAAATTAATAGATATTTTGATTTTGAATACAAATCATCCCAGTGAATATAAAAATATAATAAAACTACATACGATGAGAATGTTGCCTAAATGAGCACCTAGTAGAAGACACAATAGATGATGAAGAAGAAAAATCATTGCATTTTAATTGTCGAAATGAGAAAAGAGTTGACCGATTAAGAAGTTCGATTCAGAAGTCATCGGCGTGACTTTCAATAATAAAACATTTGATGGTAGCGTTTGTGTACAAAAGGCAGGATGTTTATTATACTCCCTCAGCTACCTGATTTTATGACGCTCAGGATCATTTATTAAGATTAGTATTTGTTATTATATGTGTGAGGCGTTCGAAAGGCATTAGCGCTCGATAAAAAAATAAATACATGAAAATTGTTGAATCTTGCAGCCGTACATGTGTACAGCATTCAATGCGCTAACGGATTTAATTGTAATTTATTGCATCGATAAATGCATTTCTATAAGTTTCAACATGAACGTGTTATATTATTATGCATACTACAACGCAGACAGACATACAACAGAGCTAAGTGCATTTTTATTTTTACGATACCAGAAAAAAATCAAATCGTAAAAGTTCGCAATATGTACATTTGGCTAATACATTTTCACCATCTAAAACAAATAAAATCTGCGGCACACCTCTAATGTGTTTGAGAGGACTAAAATGCACATAGTAAAACTGGAGGTGTTGGGCTCCTACTGTCCACCAGGACTTAATAAAAACTAGCCTTCACGTCCTGAAATAATCTTGCAGTAATAAAACTGTGTGCGGGTGTGTGTGTGTATGTGATTGGGCTTAGTTGATTGATGTCAAAACCTGGCCAGGCGATATTGGCACTTCTTTTGCTATTCCTCAAGCAGACACATTGCGACCTGCTCCTATATTGCCTTCCGCTAGCAGGAGAATACGTCATATGTCGTAAACTTTTGGCCTTTTACTGGGTTAAAAACGAATATTTAGGGTGCCGTTTAAGGATCATTTCGACTTTTATTAGGAAATCTTCTATGTGCGGCTTTTTTTATTCACTACTTTTGCTCGACGCGTATAATATTGATGCATTTTTGCTAAAAAAAAAAATTGATTTCAAACTAAGTAAATACGTGCAGAAAATATGGCTAAATATAAAATATAGATTGCATGCAGTTATAAGCCGGGCTTGGTAGTATGACCCAATCGGTCAAAGTCAGTGATTGTCGACAGCAAATGATAGATGAATGTAATTAAATAAGTGACCAATCATAATCTCGCTTTATTTCTGATATAGGCACCATTTCCATCAAAGTCACCTCATGCACTTAACACCGCACACTTCATTTTGTAGGCGGTGAAATTCCATTTTCACGATACTTAATTAATTTCATAAGTCACAACAAAAAGTTTGCATACCTGGTTTAATCAGGTCAACAAAAAATTATTCATAAAAGAAAATAATCTGATATTTAATTTAGATTGAAACGGAAACTTAAGTTAAGACAAGTGGCGCCTTAATTTGAAAAGGTCCTGCGCTAAAATTACTGCCCGTTTAAGTTCAACGGTATTAAGTAAGATTGTTACATAATGTTATTAATAAGTTTCTGGTAATTAATTTTTAATAATAAAATAAGTTGCTTAAGAAAAGAGTAGCTTAACAAATAACAACATTACATAAGATTAAATTTAGTTCCATTGATAAAAGTGGAATTTCCTTTAGTGTAATAATTATTTTATATTAACAATAACAAAATCAGCTTTTGGATTGTCTAGATTTCGAATTTACATACACACATACAATTATTCGCTCACCGATGGATGATAACTATCAAAATAGAACGTTTCCGGAAAAGATGAAATAATGTTAATGTTAATGTTAAATTTCGCTTGAGTGGTTTGAAAACATTCTATTAAACAGCTAGCAATAAATAATTACTTAAAATGTAAATAAATTGATTTACATATATAACATTACAGCAACGAAAAACAATTGTCTAATTAAAAATGACAAACTACAAGGCAAAGTCCGATTTATCGCGATTAGAACGTTTTTCATGTGTGAAAGTCAGTTAATTCAAATTAGCAAAGCTCAACTTTGATTAGGTACCTACTGATAATTTTTTATAATCTTTATAATCTTCCGAAGAATACGAATCTAAGCCATTTTTCTCATGTAAACTATGCAGCTGTAAATATGAAATAACTAATTAATAAAGACATTAGGATCATACTGAATATAATTTTTCGCATTTTTCGCACGCTTCAAAAGACTTTAACTTGTTCTTTAGAAAACTTAAATATAATTACCACATAAAAAACGCCAATTAATATGGATTAGAGAAAGATTAGACAATAAATAGCTCTCATTATATGCGTTTTCAAAACAATTAATTTGAAAGAGATTCATTTTTAATTACGCGACATGCATTATGCATTTATTTTTTTATTTTTCGGGTAGCAATTGTGTGAGTTTTTTATTCGGGGAAAATGTCGATCGACTGCCTATGCATTCAACAGGTTCTATTGGAATTGTTCGGGAAAAATAAATAGCTTTTCAATATAGCCCAACAACCAATTCCACGACACACAATTGACAGTGGAGCAGCATTAATCAAACTTTTTTCACCCGTTATTTGCAACGGCGTGCCGGAAAAAACTAGACAAAAGCTGAATGAATGTTTGATCCGAGTAATATTTTCCTTTATTATGCCTTTTATTTTGATTTGATGGGATTTATTGCGTGTAATTCAAGTGCGATTTACATGCAAGCAGATAATAAATATCCTTTAGAAATAAATACATTGTCACAAACTTCAATAATATTCATTAAAGCTTAAATAATGGGATCAAGTTGGGACGAAAAATTGGCAAAAGTGGTCAAAACCTTTGGCAGAAGTGGCGAGGGTTAAAAGCGATAAAGCGTAAAAATCTACTAGGCCTTAAACTCCAGCAATATTAGGAAAAGTCAGCTAAAAAGTATCTTGATAAATAAATATTTGAAAAGAAAAAGGTGGGTAGGTTAAGATTGAAAAGGCAAAAATTGCACAACTTTTACAATGACTTAACAAGTTGTTTTGAAGAAGTTGATGTCTTTTAAAGATTCAGGTCTACCTCTATAACGAAAAAAAAAAGGTCCCACCTGTTGAATCAATAGAATTTATGTCGATTCGAGGATCCATTCAAAGAAAAAATGATATTTATTGGAATTTGATTTTCTTCCAGGGGTTTCTTTTGGGTCTTTCAAATCAGCTTTCTCACGATTTGAATCGACGCTGTTTTATAATTCTTTGGAATTTATTTTGTCAAGATATAAAGAACATTTCCTATTCAAGTAAGCAGCACAACTTGAGAATGCATTATTTTATTAAAAACCAATTAAAATTATCCGAAATTTCTCAAACTAAATTAATTGTTTCTTCAAAGCTCACACATATTACTATACGAATTAAATAATGCATTCGTGATTTTTGTGATTCGCTCAAGATAAACTGAAAAGTTTCATTCTAATTATATATTATGTGAGTTCATATAATTAATAATGTATTTCTATTTATTTAAATACAATAATAACAATAGGAGTGAAATATTGCAAACTCATTTGGGTCTATGTTAAAAAATATGACTTAAAAAAGCATTAGTAGAGCATAAAAATTACTATTTCGTGTATATTTCATGCTATTTAGATTTTAATTCATATTCCTGTTATACAAATTTAACATAATTTAATAAAATTCAAAATAAAGTTGAAGCATATTAAAATAATGTAAGTTTTTGATTCATATTGTAAGTAGCTAATAATTATTACAATAAATTATAATAAAATCCTTTAAAATAATAGCTATAAGATTCAGTTAGCATGAACTAGTTACGCATATTATTCTTTAAAGTTCAAATAAAAATAATTAAAAATTCATGTAGTAAATCATCTTACAGATGTGTTTTTTCACTTTTGTTCAGTTTTATTACCTTACCTAGAATATGCGTGTTTTTTTAATTTTGTGAATTGCTAATTAATTTTAAAATTAGTGTTATTACGAAAATAATTAAGACGTGGAATCACAAATTTATTTTATGTGCAATGTTATGTTCCAGCATTGTTAGCAACGATTTTTATTACCGGATTTGCATCAAATAAATAAAATAAATTGGAACGTAAGAATTATTTGCTTATATTTGGCCACAATGGAAATATTTACCAACCAATTAATTAATGTATTTATGTTTAAGTGAATTAAAATATTAAAATAATTTAAATATTAGAACATGTAAACTAAAAAAGGAAAATGTAGATTTATTGTAATTATTATTATTTAATGACGTCAAAATGAGCATTGTAGCCATCCGAAAACAAAGCGATCTTCGTTCCGAAAACAATAATTAACTGTTGTTTAGAGCGCACAGTAATTATTTGAACTAGTTAAAATTTTAAATCGTATGTAAGATTAAGATAATCAGATCTACATATTTAAATTATGTGAGCACAAATAAAAAGTGCTATGAAGTTGAGAGAATTACATGCAGCAAGTTTATCTTCTTTGTGGATGGTACTGTTAGCTTCGTAATTTATTATGTACCTGATTAATGAAATTAAATAGTATATACTTATTTATTGTATTGTTTTTCAAGATTCAATTAGATTAAGTTCCTCCTTTGTACTCGAGTCAAGTCTCGTTCGTCATAATTCGATTCGAACTGATGTTCGTGTTATTGTGGATCATCAGATATTTTGTATGGCTGTCCGAATGTCATTGATGTAGAAAGAAAATCCTGACGTGTCATTCTGTTTGATTGAGTCGTCGACGCTTCAAAAGATAGATCATTGAATGCAGATAACACTGATTTACTCAATTTTCCACTCATATTTGTCATTATGAATTAATTTTTCTGCCTACTGTGTGATTTTTAGTGTGGTGTGGTCCCTCGCTTGCTTGCATCTTGTTGAGGAGTCAAGCTCCATTAGCCCCACACTTAACAAGCTGTACTTATATCGTTTTTATTATTGTGATTATTATGATTTTTCGTCTGGATGCTATAATTGCAGCTTCGTTCGTCTTTTCGTGAGGACCATCATCAAAAGACTCGTATTTAAATATATTAGTAAACGTGTAATTTAGTTGTTTAGGCTTTAGAACGAAATATTTGTCATAATAATAACAAGCGATTATTAGCTTAATAGAGAAATAATCGACTCGGTTGTTTGGTCTGGGCCGTTGAAAAATTGGAAAACTACATGAAACGCACATAGAGTGGTTGATTGATTAGGTAAAGGCAAGCAGAGACTGCCTCGACGTTGTTCTGAACTGATCACGGCAGTTATCAATAACCGCTGACATAAGTTATCATTATAATCATATTAGGACGGTTCGGCAAAAGGCCGAATGCCATAATATTGATTACAGAACCCTGCCCCTTTCAAAAATCAACCAAATTACTATACTGTACCAAATCCATTGTGTCGATCCATAAAAACTCTACATATATAATAAAAAAAATTAAAATGCGCCTCATTTATAATATTCCTTTTAATGACCAACTTGAGATCTATTAATGAACCTTCCACGAACTCGAATACATTTTTTTTGCTCTCTAATTAATTTATGAAAATATCACACAGGAATATAATTTTTTTTTTGCGCGCAACAAAACCGACGAAAATTAATATTATTACGTTATCGTAAAACGAAATTCTCGAATAAGCCTTCGAGTACTTATACCACTACTACATAGATCGTTTGTGGAAATTTCAAACCCAAAAAAACATCTGAGCATCATCTATACATAGCGAAAACGAAAACAAAAGCAAGTTGAACGAAACAATCGAGTAATTCAGAACATTGTCGATTTGAATTTGTTTCCCTGGGCGATTTATTCCATTCTAAGCCCTCTCTCGCCCTTATATATAGTCAATTGAAGAAATAAACCCCCAGCTACCCCGAAACCCGACTCCATCGAAGCGCCTACGATACTTTGTGTGTGTTGCTTTACAATTAGAGAGGATACATTGTTTTCGTTTGATACACCGATAGGTTATAGCTTTAGGATATTGTTAAATTTATATGAATTTTCTTCTTCTCACACTAATATTATTACAGAACTGCAATCTGTTCAATTTAATCAGGCGAACTTGCCAACTTTCCATCAGCACTCCAGCTCGTTCGCTAAAAGGATGTTCAATTAAGTTCTCAATGATACAAAATTGACAAGATTTCTTCGATTTTCATCTTTTTTTCGAGATTCTTCCTTCAAAAATTCTTAAAATTTTGAAGATCTGAAGATTCCTTGATCCATCTGAAGCTCTTCCATTTCATAAAAATTGAAACTTTGTTGATCCTCCAAGTATATTTTTAAATTAATGTTGGCCATAAATTAGAGATGCATAAAACCCTTTTAACATGGAATTAAAGCGCAAGAGAGTTTGCATGCAGTTTGTATAAATTGAAAATATTTCCCCAATTAGTTGTGGTGATTTTGAAAAAAATCGAGCGATTCTAATCAGTTACAGTGTTATAGATCATGTAGACATGTATAGAAACATCTGATAATATCGCCCAGTTCACCTGTAGTGCTCACCAAGTTCTAGATTGTGGGCACAGCAAGTGGTACTTGAACTCACAACATAAATAACACTTTGACGCATCTATAATTGCGAGCACAACTTTAATATGATCGGTAGTTTTGATTTATTGGGCCCCCCTATGATGGGCGACACGCCGGGGAGCCTCCAACTGACGTTACGCCACTGTGTGTCTCATTCCATCCACATGCATCGAGCCAATTCGAAGAGAAGGACACGAATAGTGCATCTTGTTTTTTTTTTTTAATTGCAATATAAATGATGTTTTATGCTTGTATATTAAATGCGTTTCCCATATGCACTAATTTATGAAAAGATTCGTATATTTATTGCAATTATACATGGGTTTGATGCCAGCCAGTCTTCCTCGTCGACTTCCAAAGCGAAATATTTATCTGAATAAAAATAATAGCCGAACCCATAAATTGTGTAATTTATTTTTCGTTAATGCTTGCTGAGAGTAATCTTAAGCCAACATTATTGAACATTGATTAATCTTCAACAATGGTTCGATCGAAGGCTACGGATGATGCTTTTTCCCACCTGAATATTATGTATTGTGCACTAATGCATCTCAAAACTAACTTCTTCTGAGCCATAATGTGATTATAATTACAAAGTCTGATAAGTCAGATTGAAGTCGGGCCGCCCACAAAAATCAAAAATCCTTATACTTCACTGATGATGCCCGCCAGCAAAATAAGTTATAAATTGACAAAGCTGTGTTAAGGCACACTGGATTACTTGCCTTAATGCACCACATAAGAAGCGCACATTTCATCGAAGCTTGATGGTTATTTGGATTCCTTTTTTATTGCCTTATTTTTATTCATTATTATTTAATGCCCTGTTTATACTGATTTGTTTTTAAAGTCGACTCTCTTTTTCTGTATAATGGATATTAACGTGTGAAATGCACAATCCAAATATTACATGTTACACACAAGATCGTGAGAATTGAACGACGTTATTGTGATTTCGTCGAGACAGACGATTACGATTATTATTAGTTACTCTTCAATCTTTTTCTTCATCCTTCTTTTCTTTTTTATAATTTCCAATTAAATTTTTTTCTTTCAGGCTTCTTGCGGAATCAATCAAAAAGCCATCATTATTACGGATTCAAATCAATATCAATTAGTAAAAAATATTTTATATAGAACTAAAAATTATTCAAATATAGAGCGACAATAATAAGAAATAAAAGAGTCAGGCCCGGACTTGGCACAATTAAGATTGAAAATACGTATGAATGAACAATAAAAGCCACAGCTTATTAAAAGAAAAGCTTGTTATTTTCGAATTTCATTCGGAGAAAATTGTGTGTTTGAGTTGAGAGAAGATCAGGAATTAAATTTAAATTAAATATCGCGAAATATAAAAGTTGTTTCCAATTATTGTTGCGTCAATGCCACTGACATTCGGAGTAATTGTCCAACTGACATTAGACTGACTACTAACGAGATATCGTCTCTGATGTCTTATGCAGACGATGCGACCGACTTTATTTAGTGTATTTTCTAACAATTTTTTTTCCTCTCGCTAACTTTTAAAATGCTACCGACTGGATTTCGCGAATAATTGCACATCATGCAGCAAAGATATAAATTATTGATAAATAAAAGCTTCTGTATCTTAAGAGCGGCTTGCGAAATTACAGACCATCGGGCTGGGAATCAATCGCAACAATTTCCACCATTAAATGAAATTATAGCAAATATTTATTAAAAAAAATATTAAAGGCAAAAAATTATTTCGTATAGCAAAGAACCTAATTTCCTGTGGACGTTCGATGATCATCAGCATGAATGTGCCTTCGGCTTTGTTTTTGTTAATGACACAAAACCTTAACCGCTCGCTGATTGATATTAGGGAGGAGTGAAGCCTAAAGATTTCAAATAATAAATTGATGGAAGCAAGTTTTGACTAGACATCGCTCATACTTTAGTTAGGCGAGCGGTGAAGGCAACAACCACTATTAGATTATAAATTTAATTACCACCCTTCGAACTTGATTAGCTCTTCTGTTGTTATATACACATTTTCCACACAGAAGAAAACAACAAGTTTTAATATGTTTCAGCCTCAAGTATGCCTGGATTATAATAAATGATTTTGTTTTATTAATTAATTAATTTCGTATATGAGCGTTCCTTAATTATTTATTAAAATTGATTTTTCGGGAAAAACGTGTCGAGTGTTTTTACATGAAAAATTAATCAACAAAAAAACAACCCGCGCCGAATAATGCGCCGATTAGAATGTGAAGGTGCACTCTTTTCAGCGTCCTCTAAATCAGATTCATTCTAATGTAAAAAGGCACATTTAAAATGCTAATATGCAATTCGTTATAGATGCATAATATTGCACACTGCATAGCGGCCAACCAGCTTTCTCAACAATTCCTTTGAAATTTATTAGACAGAATTTGAAAGTGTATCTGCAACAGTGCACCGAATTATTGGCAAAGTTTGCAATATTAAAATTTCATTTTCACACAATAATTGCCAAATCTTTTTAATTTCAACCGTTTAGCAATTTAGAGAATTTCTCCCCATTGATAAAAAAATTCCACGTATTTTGCACAATTAAATGAATTGAATAGTAGTCAAGTCCGGATCTGTAATGTTTAATTTCAAGAACCACCCCTACTAGAACTATTTATAGTTGCATTATTTAAGCCAATAAATTAACTTTACCATTTATTAATAAAACCATTTCTTAACGACGTGTGGGAAACATTATTCGGTCTTTATTTTGTGATAAGAAAGTTTATGAGCTTTTATATGCACCTTACGTTATTTTATCATAATTTATTTACTTAAAAATTTATTAATAGTTTATATATATAGTTTGTAGTCTGCCATAGAGGGTTTTTAACTCATGATAACATTACATAAATAAACACAGTCACGAACGAAATCTCTTTGAGAAAGTAAAAATTAAATGTATTTATTGTTCAAATATAAATACCTGTATTTTGTCCCCTCATATGTTAAACCCTTATTCGTAAAGCCGTCAAATTAATTGTCACCCATTTAAATTATTGACAATATGCAAATCGGTTATATACATGCGAGCGCATTGAAATCAAAACGTATATGCAGATATTCAATCAAAAGGTGGTTTTCGAAAAGAGAGAAAAAAACTGGATCTAAATAGACGATTCAAAGCCACCTGGATGAATCATATTTACCAGTTGGAATAGGTAGACTGCATTGGAAAATTATTTGTAACGAAATAAAACCACTTCTTTGGTGCTATTAAATAGCGTTCTACAAACATAGTGAAAATGTACTATGCAAACATTTTTATATTGTCTATTTGTTAATTAAAAATATATTTATATTTGGCGCGGGGAAATATCTAACTACACTATTTGACCAAAAGTACACAATAATGATAAAGCCCAAAACCAGCATGCAAACCCTAAAGTAAAAACTCACCAGAATTTACCCTCTTGTGATCCAGAGTCAAGACCTATAACCAATGAAAAGAAACTTTATTAATTTATCCTTAAGTTTAATTAAGGATAGTAAACTTACAAGTAAATCCTTAATCCAGTGTCTTATTCCGGATTCGTTAAAATATTCCTTCCACAATTGGCACTGTACGATCGCACTAAAAATGAGATTAACACTAAACGTTTATTACTATTACTTAGGAAAAAAATCGAATTTAAATTCGCGCACTTTATTTTAAATCAAATTAAAAAATTAGAGTACTATTTTTAGAACTATTATACCCGATCGCGCACAAGCTGAAAGAATCCTGAAAGAGGCATTTGTAAATTAACCCTTTACAGATTTACAAGTTTTTCAGTTGATAACTATTATGATTTTTGATTGAAAATCCTCATAAAAATAAAAGGGCAGTACTTCAAACATACCTATAAATTACAATACAATACAATTTTTGTACTTTTGGTCAAGTCTACTGTTAAGCAAAAGGTGCACTAACCTTAGTTCATCCCCAAGCGGAATTGGAGCCTTGCCTGAAAAAAATCGAAAAAATATGTTAGTTAAATTCTATTGTCTCAAAAAATACTTACAGGTGAACTTTTATCCCTCCGCGTCCTCATCGATCCTTTGCGCCTTAATATTCGAAAAGTGAACGGGAACCAATCTGTAACAATTAAGAAAAATTGAATTAAACGCAATCAAAATGTGGTTTTGAAAAAGACAAACATAAAAAGTGGATCTAAATGCGATTGAAAACCACCTGGGTGAATTATTAAATGGTTCTTGTGCTAGGTAGAAAGGTCCTCTTTATTTAAGCATAATTTAAAGCGAGATGAACGTATAGGTCGTACCTTTGGTGATTCTTTGATTTTAATATAAATGAATAGATTAAATAAGTATAATACGCTTTTTGTACGTCGATGATTTATTTTGTATTATTTAAAAATATAAAAAAAATATGTCATCTGTTCAGCTCAGCATTCAATATCACACAATTAGATTTATTACACTTTTTTTTTATTAAATCGTAGTTAATTATTTTTCTTTCATAGAAAAGAGGTACCAGATGAAATGCAGGAATAATTTATTTCAATGTAATGAATTATTTAAAAGATCAAATCTTCTAGGACTTAGAAATGAAGTTGCATCGAGGCACCTTACTTTTCGTAGTCTTATTGCCAATCTTTGAAATAGTACCAGTATAGGCCTGTTCAAAGGTAAATAAATTGCCTCATCAAGTCGAATAGTGGTTTACAAAACATAAATAAAAAGAAAACCGTTGATAATAATTTAGTTTTTTTGCACATAATTAAGTTGTAAAATAAAATGTTTAGTAGGTACTAGTTTCCAGTTACGAAAATAAACATAGTGTTTCGTTATCAGATCGAAAACATGTAATTTGACTCATCAAGTTTGAATTCGAACAGTGTGTGGACTGGAAGAATTACCAGCAACACCTTATGTGCAGAATTAATCGCACTGATAAAATCAATTATTTGTTCGCATAATTTACTGTATTTGTGCGCTATCTGCAAAATGCGGCGACTAATAAATTACAATGCTCTACAGGCTGTGCTAATATGTCTCGTTCAAATCGACTAGTTTCTTAAGTTTAAAATCATGTTTTTCACTTTGCGATCATTTATCCAAATGCCATATTCACACCAAGTGAAAGAAATCACTTTATCCGCCATTCGGATTCCAAAACTGTAACTAATCTATTCTTTGGAACAATTAATTAATTGCAATCGGTTCTCATTTTTGCCGACCCTAATCCGACACCTCTTTTTTTTCCTCGATTTAGATGTATAATTAAATCGACTATAAAATTATTGGTTACGCATGTATATATTATTTAAATGAAACAAACCAAAAAAAGTGCATTGTGTTCATTGTAATATGCACCTGGGCCTCTAAATCTAAATGCATAAGACAATGCGAGACTGGTTTCAAATTTAAATATTTAAACAACAGTAGAGGGCCTGGTGATTATTATTATTTACACCCTAATATATAGTTTTCTATTATTTATTCTTCTAAAAACGGGCTTATCAAATTAATGTGTGATATTTGTTTAATTTTAAAGCCTTTTCCTTTCGTTATCCGAGAAATTAAATATTTAGGTCGCATTTATTAATTTACAAGCCCAAAGATAAGGAACATTATGTGTAGTATGTTCGTATAAAAAGCACTCTTATAGAATTATTATTATCGTTCGAAATTTATAATAGCCATCATACCACACCACATAAAATGCGTTTTAAATTTAGAAGAAATACGTTATAATGCTTAATATATATATTTATAAAAGGGGTGGTAATTAATGCTTGATATATCTGATCCAAAAATCGAGTGTTATTACTGGAACGATTTATGGCCCCACACATATATAACTATAACTATAACTCTATAATAATAATAATAGTTAATCATGCAACAACTCTTGTCGTTTAACATGTTTGCATATTATTTAAATTAAAAAATAAATTAAGTTGTATGAGTTTGCACCATAAAAGACCCTCTCGTGTTATTTATATATCCACCCATACAACGACAGATTGAAAAAGGCTTGTTCCTGCGTTTTTTGTCACATTTCAGGAAACACGAACCCATTTTAAACAAATAAGTTTGTTAACAGATTCGTACCGAGTGGGGATCAATTTCATAAAATATTACTTTGTTTAAATTATAAAATTATTAAAATACAAAATCGTGATTTACGTCGACTTCACGAACGTCATATAAACAAGCCATAATCTCAGATGTCTTTATTATGATTGCCAGAGAATACTGGTTCTTATTACATTTGTTTTAATACTCATAATTCCGCAGTCTACCCAGATGACCCATGAACTCAAAAAAAAAATGATGTCCGTGAGTTTGTTTCCTAGAAACAAACCAAACTTGTCAAGCCTGATCCTTAACGTAATAAGAAATTTACTGGATTTTGTAAAAATCATAAATCTAACTTAGTAGTTAGTCTCCTGCAATCATATATCGTTATAATAAATTTAATTAAATTTATTCTGTTGCGGAATGAATTCGAAATGCGATGCGAGACAACACACACACTGTATGAAATTGAATTGTGTGTGAAAAAAGTTCTTTGTGGAGGCAGAGGCAAACCGACGACGACGGCGATTGAAATTAAACATCATCGAAGAGGAAATGATTATTGCCTCTCGCAGAAGAAGTGAGGATTTTTTTCCGCCTTTTTCAGACATTGAATGTAATAAATTACACCTGGTAATATCATTACCATTAATCGATATAATAAAAATACAATTCACATTCATGTTTATATCATTTATCAAATTTTTTTCCATCAGAAAGGCTTGCGGTAGCGTCATCATGTCAGTCATATAGGCGGCCATATAACTAATGATTCTTTTGCTCAACTCTGCTGGACAGTGAGATGTCTTGACTGCTCTTTTGCTACCGTTCATCTTCAATAGACATCAATGATATATTATCTATAATATAAATATGCCTGATGCATTTTGTCGATTCCCGATTGGATTTGAATAATGATCCTTTTCACATTCCTCATTCACCTCAACAATCTTTCGACTAATGAAGCATTTCTCTAAAAAGCCACTGATGTTGCATACCAAGCAGCTAATGCTCGTCAAAAATTGGTTGATTTATTTTTGATTATACCAAGATGAATCAAATTTTCTTAACGGTGTCCTTATATGTTGTATCGATCCCAAAATTAAATTCTGGATAATTTTAGTTAACTAAATATTTTATGAATAAATAAGGGGTTGGTGGAACGTTATTCAAGTTTTAAATGGAGCTTATTTTTGCCATATTGGTTTCGTTTAGATATAGTCTAAGAAGATGTAAAAGCAGCTTATGTCTGAAAATCCTTAATCAATAAAAGATTACTTCCGCAATTTAATATAGAGTTTTAGATACTTTGATTGATTGTAATTACTGTACGATGTTTGTTTCTGATTCCACGTCTAAAATCTACATGTTTTGCGATTATCTTAATAAAGTTGAGCTTTTGCAATTTGCCTCCGTCTTTTCTTTAGGTCTTTAGCCGCGCATATGTAAAACAGAGAAAACAAACAGAATGTTGTGTGTGGAAAGTTCGAGGAAGCGAAATTTTGTTCCAAGTTTTGTTGTGCCTTAATACTTCGCCAAGTTTAGTCATGCGGAGAATAGCAAATTTGCGATTATGGAAAATATCATATTTTCTTACGTCAATTTTAAAGTTTAATGCTAATTAATTAGCGATTTTTCGAAAAGCGAACTACTGGCAAGTGACAGAACGGATATATTTTATCGCTCCCACCGTGACGGAGCACGGAGGGAAATATTAATTGGCAACCAGATACTTTATTGAATCGGACTGCAGATGGAAATTGATAATAGATTATTCGGTGCAACATAATAAATTGACGATGGCATATAAATCGAGAAAAATTCCATAGAATCATAGTGTGTGGTCAGCAATAAATTGCTGTCGTTACAGACACCCCGTGCAGACGCGGTGAAGTACCTAGCAGCTTATAAATAATTTTCAATGTACTTGCACTTCTGTGTGCATCGTCTTTTTACTTTATTATTCCTTTATTCGCACCTGATATTCCACGCTTATTTGCATTTTATTATTTATAATTTAATTTAATCATATTATAAAGTAGGAACGTGTGTGTGTGTGCCAGCCAGAGAGTCACAGCTGCAACACTTCCAACTCCAACAAGAAGAAAACCATCGATTTATGATTGACTGCCAAAACATTTAATTAAATTCCAAATGAAATGAAATTAATGTCGATCACGAAATGCCATCATCAGCGCCGAAATGAATATTGCGCTTCTTTCAATAATAATAATCATTTCATTACGAATTGTTTATTTGATTAACAAATCTGAGAAAAGCCGAGATTAATTTTCGTGCTACCTGCTGCGATCCAGAAGAACTAATAGAAGACGAAACAGTAGACAAGTGAATGACGATGCAAAAACAATTGAAGAACTACGGTCCTGCTAACAGAGGCGCGATTGGTAGCGCAGGAAAGAGTCGATTGTTCGGCATTGCTCTGTAATCTTGGTCGTTCTAATGGCGTCATTACTGTACCTGACCAACGTTGGTGGCCCATCTCTTCACAGGATTTTCTCTTCTCTTGTCTTGTGTCTGGTCTTGTCCTTCCAGCTCCGCTCCTCGCTCGCTACTCAACCAGCACCACACCGATATGAAGAATCGATTCGCTTTCATATTAATGACAAATATCATCGAGAGATTCCTCGATGACAGTTAAATTAATTCAATGGATGACAAATTGTAGATACATTTCGAGATGGTATTTATCTAATGTAAACATGTCCAAAATGGACTGATATTAATGGACAAGCTTTGGACAAATTTATTGGACTGCGAGCGCAATTTTTAATTCGGCTTTTTCCCTCCCTCACATTCCTCCCCATCAAACGCAAAATATTTGCAAATTTTTGTCGACCTGTAGAACCGAAATCGACCGTTTGAAAACACGTTTCGAAAAAAGCAAGTGATAGGATTGAATTTCATCGGTTAAAGAGTTTGAGCCCCCTTATTGCAGAAAGAAAAGTTTTTTATAACCCTTCTGCTGAATGATAAACTGGATCTTTGAGCCGAGACTTGCATATTAATTCGAAAAAAGCAGGTGCTAAAAATGGATGGCGATTATCTTTTTGAACGGATATAATATAACGGTCAAAGACGGACGGACGTTACTCTTTTCGGTGGTCGAGAAAAATTGTTTGATTAAATTGAAAAAAATTATTACATGTCAGAGCGTTAGAGGACATTAATATGCATAATCATAACAGCATAAAAAATCCATTAACTTTTATAGACCTTATTAAATAATCTTTTGACATGCAACTTTTTTTTTCTCTCCCCGTTTTAGTTTTAGTTTAGAAAATTATCACACTAATTCTAATTATAAGTTGTCACACTATTATTTATATGTAAAAGTATAATGTTTACATTAAATGGGGGTGCTTTTACAACGATTTTGCCGAGCTACGTGTGTTTTTTGCCCGGCGAACAAGCTCAAATTAAACGAAAGTGAAACTATAGGTAGAAAATGCAGTAAAGAATTATTTTCTCATTTCAGCATGACCTGAAGCATTCCAGATCTTCAAAAGCAGATATTCATATTCTGCATATATTAATATTTCGCTTGTACACGAATGATAGATTACAACAGCGTTTAATTCCGTCTCTTTTTCGGCGATGAGCCAAAACCGTTCCACGAGACGTGCTATTATTCGTATTCCTGCTAGCTAAAAGTTTTAAATTTTATATACTATAGATGTAACCGTAATCCATACGGTAGACTTAACTAAAGTTAAAGATAATATAAGTTTGATAAACATGTTATGAATATGCAACAAGAGGTGCCCTCAGGCAACTTAGTTTTAATTACCCTTCAAATATTGCAAATTTCTAGCTTATTTCTCTTAAAAACACTCATTTGCTACAGTGATCTCATTTCATCAACATCTAGACGCTTTATTCTTCTTTACAATTCGATTTTTTTTTTTAATCATACGAAAAGTAAGGTGCCTTGATGAAACAAATACGATTAATCACACTTTCGCCCCGGAAACGCAAACATACGTACAAAATGTAACCTAAATAATTTATATATGATTATATGATTAATTATGAAACGGGGTGAGGGGGTGTATGCTGGGCAAAACATCAGTAGCTTGACTAAAGGATAACTAATGATTTGTAAAGACGTTGTACGTGTCTAAAGCTTGAACGTCCCTTCTGCAGCCTGTTGTGTGTACACACTGTGTTCTTTATTATTATGTTTATTAATAGTCTTATAGTCTTTCATCCCTTAGACGAAAATTAGGATTGCGGTCCGTGCGAAGGGGTTGTATAATAAAGTTCGATTTATCAAAACATTCGAGGCAAAAACGATAAAAACCACGTTGTTGAATTTGAATCCTTGCCTGTCTATTATTTAATCCTTAGACTTACATCTTCAACGTCATTTCTTGATTTAGATGTAAGTAGGCAGGATTATGGAACTGTCCTGCGCTAATATCTATCATTAATTAACCATATGTTACTTCGTGTGCATAATCGTACAGTTTTCCACATCTGCAATGCAGGAATTCCAATATTTTATAGATTTATTGATGAAGGATATCTGTGAGAATGTAGACAGATGCATTCGAGTATCCATCTACCCTTTTCGGTGGTAGGATTCCGTAAAATGCAGTCGAATGTTGTGGTAATAAATAAATAAATCCGATCCGACTGGAGAACATAAAGAAAACTTCGACCCATAATTCACCCAACATCACAAGCCCTCTATTCCCAACCGGTTATTTCACGTTCAGTTAAATTCTTGCAACTCCCACATTTCTTAAACCACAGCCAGCAACATTTACTTACAACAATAAACAAAATTAACTGGTCTAACAAATTGCATTCGATTAGCGAAAATCAGCGAAAGCGACCTTTTACATTCCAATGCGCTAATTTGTCCACTGAAACCAAACAACCCCCAGACCGATAGCGATCTTGATCGATACCAAAAACTGTCACAGTTCCCAAAAATACATTTTGGAAATTTAAGATGTGTCGTAGTTTTTATTTATTTCGAAGCTGCTGCTGCATTCTTTTTTTATGATGATTCTTCTTCTGCTGCTTGGTATATATGGTATTGTGGGTGTCCAGATTTGATACATATGGTTGGGTATCACCATGTGACACACGTTTGCCTGAATTATAGACTACAAGTTATTTCTTTGATTTGTGGTCTTGTAATTGTGCATGTTTTTCACTCGCAAATTTGTCTTGTATTTGCATTCTTCGCAATATTAATATTATTGCACTCCATCCTGGCGCAAATAAATGGACGAAAAAGATAATTAAATCTCGGTTGGTTCGTTCGGAACTTCAAAGTGCAGCTGTTTTTGGGTGGTTTTCGAATATTTCGCATGTAGATGGACATTTACATTCTTCCGACATTAGTTTGCATATTAATATGCGCCAATGAACGTGTAATAATTGTAAATCTTGGTCGCGTTTAATGTGCATGTATTGATATTGAAATTTAATATGAAATTGTGCAAGCGATATAATTCAGACAGTTTATTGGCATTCGTGCATATATTTCGCAAAGATATTGACATCAGATACTGTAGGAGTTTTTATTATAAAGTGTTATTTTTAGATTGGAATGCCATAATAAACAGCCTCTTTTGCGCGTCGAATTTTGTCACAATATTTTTTATTTTTGTCGCTCAAAAATCGTCCTGCCATAAATTCCGATTAAAAACACATGAAAAACAGTGTACTCTTTAATGTTTTTAATGTCTTCTTCCTGAAAGCCAATAAAAGGGTTATAGACGAGTGGAAAATGGGCGCCAATTTTTATGAGTGTAGAATTTGTAGTTATAAAATGTTGACTGCATCGTAAAGATCATTATCGGCCAATTATTGATCAATAAAATCAGATTATTATAGGATACAGACGAAAATTTTATGACGCTTTGTCTCTTTGAATTCTGACCTTGCCATACCATTCTAGATCAATGATTCCTCCGCCACTTGCATTAATTGCATTGCATTGCATTTATTGACGATATTTACGAAGAAGAGATGGTGTGTTGGGGCATCAGTGAGGCAAAAACACCTAATAAATTGGGTAGGCCTTAGCGTTCGCGCTCTCGACAATGACGTATGAGTCAATAAGCCGGCAATGTTCGAGTGGGCCATGACCGATCGTCAGCTGTTCCCTGCAGAGAACTCCTGCAGCGCCAACTCTAATCGAAGATCTGTTATCTGACAAGCTCCGATAGTGCGAGGTTTGATAGAGACACATGGCCTTATAGGAATCCACTGATTTATTACGAATATTCGATGCTATTACCACTCCTTATAAATTATACACACTTATGGCCGCCCCCGTGCCTCTCCTCCGAGTAGGAAAGTGTGGGCTGCTCTATTAACTATCGCTCTGGTGCTTAATTAGGAGGAAATCTTCAAAACAAACAAAACCAATACCCATCATTTGTTTAATCTTGATTTATGAGCTCAGGAATTACTTTGTTAGATAAATAATTCCATCTTGGTGTTTTTAATGACAATATTGTTCCTTAAAAAGCAACAAGAAGATTAACAAAATATTTCACAATCCATTTGGTCACACTTTTGGGAATCAATTGGGCAACGAAGACAATTCGCCATTCAATAATGTCTTAATTTAATTCATCTATAGAAATTGTAGTCGAAAAATAAATAGTTCTTGGAAAATGTTCGTTTTGGTAGCGCTCAGCTGGATTTGCAGAAATTTATTTCAATGAAGCAGCTTTTTTAATTTAAAATGTCTGAGTCGAAGACGAAGAAGAAGAAGATGAGGAATAATTACATTATTAGCGATTGTAAATGGACTAATAACTCCAATCTATGAACGTCGGCGATCGAATCCTTTAATGTCGTTTGAAGGAAGCCGCCAAGGAAGTGGTCCTGCTGCGATTTCTTTTCACCCAATGTTCGATAATAAAAAAAACCTCAACAGAAGAGCTACTGCGATCGAGCAAGCTGCGTTTGTAATAGTTTTTATTCAGCGAAATTAGATACTGAAAATACAATATCTATGCATAAGTAAATTACCATTTTACCGAATCATCGTGCTTGAATGAACCAGCCAAGCTAGTTGTAAGATGGTGTTTAATTGACAAGTTGGGCGAATATAGGGAAAAACACAGTGGAAAGTTTATGTAAAGCGCAATAATTACGGAAAATCAGAAGGCGCTAATCTGCCCAAGGGTTCAAGTGAATTGGACTACAAAGGAAACACTGGTCCAGCAAAGGCCAGGAAATTTGACAGCAGGAGGGTCAAAGGTTGGTCCCGATGCTGGTTGCACACTTGCTTGCCCTCGGCGTATTCATTTGCTCCCTTAACTATTACACACATCTACACACACAGAAGACTTCTCTTTGATTCCAAATCATTACCAGTAGGTATTATTATTATGAATCATTCCTCCTCCTACCATCCCAAAAAATATGGCGAAGAAATAAATAAATTGAATGGATGACATCGATAATGGCATTACTTGTAAACCAATTAATTCTCTAATCAACACAGCCGATAACATATACCGATACGGGCTGTTAATAAAATATCAATTAGTACAACGACTAATCCATAATTACAGTAATTGGTATTGATGAAGCTTCAATTAACTGGGATTATTTCGAGGTTGGACCACAACAAGGATGGACCACGATCCAATTTCAGTTACAATGACAGAGCACGACAATATTACCGGATTAATTCCGATGTTGTTTTTGCTCAAGGGTATTATTGTATATCTACCTGTTTTTATTGGAAAATTAATTACTTTCGTTATTAAATTTGATTTCTCCGAATTCATTCCGTTAGAAAAACGTATAATTTTTAATTTCATCCCAACCTAATAAATCCGAAGTGATAACAACATTTTTCCATGTAAAAATTATTAGACTTTGTAGGGTACCACAGTTAATATTTTATTTCAGTCACATTTCTCATAGTGAACATCTCGAAGCACCATCAATATTCACTATGAGTTCTTGTGAATAGTACACCTTCCTAGAATGTCGACACATTTTTTCCTCGACTAGGTAAATCAAGACAGACTTTTCGACTATGTAGCTACTAATACAGGTGTTCCTGATGTTAGATAACGAATTTACATTTCTGTCTGACATCTCAAGACATTTTTTCCTCCGGCAAAGCTGATTGATTGCGAAACGCTCAGCTCGACAAATTAGCGCCGATAAAATTCTATTTTTCGATTATTTTCGCATTCGTATTAATGTAAAATGGAAAAATCAAACTTTGCGTGTAGATTCGATACGAAATAAAGCATGTCGTGTTTATTATAATATTGATTTTCTATAGAAACACAGACCGACGTAATAATTTTCATAAAATGTATTAGATTCTAGTTTGAACAAGCGGGAATAAATTACAATCGAAAAAGCATTCAAAAAATGCTGGTTCTATTCATATCAAACCACTAAATCTTGTTTATCCACCCCAAGAAATGTCTTGTGCTCCACCACACACACCTTACACTTGATTATAACATATAGGACATAATTTGAGACATCCTCTTTTTTTTCCGTTCGATTCCATCGAAATCATTCTACAATGTGTTTGGAAATTATGTGGAATAATATAAATTAGAGCTAAATTGTTTTTAAAGCAATATGTCGAAAGATTCATTAAAGCGACAGTATTTACGAGTGGCTCGGTTGCTGTATATGGCCCAAAAAAAAAAACGCCAGCAAAGACATACATTTAGGTGGACTGTCATTTGAACGATTTGGCACCATTTTAATGTTATAAATTGATTCACTTTTAACTCTGCAACTCGCATCTATGACTATATGTTGGCTTCAATTTATGCTTTTGCTACTTCCTCACAATTTTAATGCGCTCTGGCCTCCTTTATATGATCAGAACATCATTTTTCAATATCGTTAAATTAATATTTGTTTAACATTCATAATAATTCTGTTGATTCTAATTTAATTTTAAAGGAAAATTGAAAAGCTGTGTAACATAATTCACATCTAATGGCTTACTTCACATCACAGCAATTTCAAAATTTATTAGATCGCACACTAAACTGAAATAAATTGTATCACTTATTACCGCATCACATCTTGGAATAGAACACCGATATCTAATTATAATAAAAACAAATTACCGAGTAGTCAAAACATCATAAATGTGTTCTAATTTGCTCTCATTTCAAAAACGACCGAAAAAAACGCACCCCTTTTGGAATTATAAGCGAATTAAATCAATATAGCAGCTTTTGATGTTATCGCGTATATGTCTCAAAAAGTTAAAAACATAAAATCCAAAGTCATGAATTTTTATTGAGATAAAACCGACCTTTTTCTGTGAGTATCGTTTTTTTTTCTCAAACTAAATTACAGGACAAAACCCATCGACGCCTTGAGAAGCAGCCATTAGTTGTCGATACAATTCAAGATACGATTGTTTTATCGAGGTCTACGGTAATAATCATTAGTGAACAACCTTTTCACAATCATCTACCTAACATCTGATACTTTTCTACTTCTTTGTGGTTGGTCATCAAGCATTTATTATTTTAAAAAAATCTTCAAAACTAAATCGATTTCGTGTGTTTCTTTGAGAAAAATTTCGTCTACAATTAATTTGTAATTAAATGTCTGTCGTCTCTCTAAATACGTATCAGATAAAAATATAATTGCTGTAATTGAAAGATAGTTTCATTGTTCTAATAATTGTAATTGCTAAAAAATTGCTCATACGTCAAATAATTTATATAATTTTACGAAACTGTAGATTAGTAGAAACTAAAAGTAGCTGCTAGTTTCGATAAGAATCTAATTTATATAATATTTGTGGTAAACAAAAAAAAAAGAAGAGGCAGAGTGAGAAAGTCATTAACACATCTTGACCCTTTGATGGCGATGACAATAAGCGCGTATAAAATCGCCAAGCAAACACAAAATTTTTAAAATTTAATTAAGCATTATTGACGTATAAGGCAATAAAATAATTTATTACAAAGCCATTTAATTAAGCCGCTGCAAAAAATAATTAAAATAAATTAAATTTAAATTTAATGTGGTTACAGAATGTAATGATGAAGTTTCACACTAAACAAAAATATTAATCGTGAAATTCAGCGCTGTCGTAAAATTTACCAAAGAAATGAAAATAATATTGGAATGATTAGTAAATAACTATTACATGCTGAAATCAATTTTAGGCCAACCATTTTACCACCTACATCGTCGCTCCCACTTGCATTATCATTATTTTCTAAATTCGAATTGCATTCTATTGTTCTGCTAACTTAAGGCCGAGATTGCTTTATCAATTTAATATAATATTAACTCTGTAAGTATGAATTACCGATTTGATTCGGCTACAGCTAATAATCGACTAATATCGATAAAATATCGGTTGCTATCAATACTAAGGCTATCATTAGATCCGGTATTTGCTTTGGGAATTTTCATATTTTACACGCACGAGTTCGCATCGATCATCTACAGGGTGTATTGTTTAAGCACCTTTTTTGGATAAATTAACGAAACCTTTAAGCATCTAGCAATAAATAAGATTCCTTTAAGTAGAAGACGAAAAAAACGTGTTCAATGCAAGATTAATTTATATTTAACAGTTGACAAAAAAGATGCAGAGCGCGCATCTGTGGTCCCCGGTATACAAAAGAACCGATTCAGACTGGGTAAAATTAATAATTAATGTTCTATAAAACGGCAGTAAATTACAAAATGACGTTCAACATATTTTATTAGTTGTTGAATCGTTGGTCGCCCAGTGGAGAGAACCAGCAAGATTTGTAGATGTTTAATACATTGTATTTTATTTTTGAAGCTTTTATTCATCTTAGTCTTCTTGTTCAACCTCATCTAATTTTTTTCTCCGATTCAATTTCAAAGTTTGCATAATATCGATATAAATCATTGCATTTTCTTAAAGAATCTTTGCAATTTTGATTTTTCCTTTTACTATTAAAAATTTAATATTTGTATAGTTTGAAACCCTTGCATGCAGTTGAGCAAAAAAATAAAAAATAAAATGAAGAAGAGGTAGAAAAGATGTGTATCTGGTTTGGGCTTACGTAATTAATAATGCTAGTTTATGCGTGTAAAAGTCAGCTACTGTCTTTTATAAACAGGGCCATATAAAATTACTAATAAAATATGCCCATAACAATAATAAACTTGTACGCGTCGGTGTCTTGTTTAAAAACAAAGACTTGAAAGAATCATAATCATAAGTATAACATAGCACCGTCAACATGACGATAAACAATATAAAATCATACTCCGGCATCTCATAGTTGCACGTAAAGTCAAAGATCTCTCTCCGTATTTATTTTACAAATTTATGAGTGAAGATTGCATCTTCGGCCTGCAATTATACACTTGATGTATGGTCCGGTTCTCTGACGCACCAGAATGCTACCTGAATACGAATATGTAATACTCTCTTCTTACCTGTTGTTTGTTGTTGTTGGTTGTTGGTTGCATGGCCACAACATTCGCATGACATGTCATACCTCATCGCGCGGTCACCCTCAAATCAAGACGTCAACAGACTTTATTTCGTTCCATCATCCACGCCATCGCAAGCAAGCAAACGTCTTTGATTCCTGCAACAGATAAAAGAACAATCATCATTTTTAAAAGAAAAACTCGCTTTTTATTGAGATCAATCAATATTTGATAAGGCTCAAGCTGCTAAGGAAATGGACAGCAATCTATAGCGCTCATAAAAAGCTGCTTGATGCATTGATTCAATCAAGATTTGACAAGATCGGAGAGTCAATATAATGCGCTTGTGGGGCACAATCGCCAGCGGAATCTAAACATGTCATTTCGAAATTGAAATCAATTTGTTATCAAAATCATAATAGTTGATTGTGTTTAGGGAAATTTAATTAAGCACTCGTACGGTGCATCATTCCCTAAATATAATAATATCCAAATCAGAGAATAAGGGCTATTCATAAAATTGGACAGGCTTGCAAATGGTTTGTCAGGGTAAAATGTACAACATTCCAGCTATTAGCTATTACACGATCTAACACTTAGTTACCAATTTCGTTGGGACTCCTTGATATTCCTTGACGCTTACATTAGTTTACGTCATAAATATTATTATGGACTGTAATTCAAACATTAAATTGACTGAAAACGTCAGATTACTCTCATATATAAACACATGTATATATAACACACTAAATGTATAAATTACCTCATAATATTATATTCTGTTCAAGTTTCAGCAACTCTATGTGCTAGTTTAGACAATCTATTAGTCTGTGCAATGCCGACATTCAAAATCAAGTTTTGCACTTCAATAATACATTCTTAGATTATAGATTGTTGTTTATACAATTGTTATACATTAAACAAACGTTTTTTTACTTACATTTGATGATTTCTTGCGGTGTTGAATAATATTTCATTAATCACTGAACAATTAGCGCCTACTCACACGCACAACTTAATTACAAATGGCGGGCGGGGGGTGGGAGCAACGCTAGTCGCGGGTCAACCATTCCACCACGGAAATGCAATTATAAATATGCACCCCCACAAGAAATTTCAAATATAATACATTTTCACAGCTTTTATTTGTTAAATTATTTAAAAACTCGGATTTAAAAACATAGTTAATTTAATTCTAATAAAAAATAACTGTATTAATAATGGGAAACCCAGAATCAGAAATTCTGAAAATTAGCAGTACTATAATATGTTATTTAATGCAAAACGTGGTAAATAATAAATTCAGCATGATGATGAATTTTTTCATTCAAGTTAAAAATTATAATATTGTTAATTTAATCACTTATTCTGAAAGAATTTACTTTGCATAATATAAATAAAAATAGTTGGTGTTAATTTGAATTCTTAGATGCTTCACATTATTTTTTTAGTGTATATTTGAGCGGAAAAAGAGTATAAAAATCGTTCTGATTTTCTCATCCTGCAAAGTATAAATTCACATAGACCTAAGACAACAAAAATAAATCCAAACATTCGTTGTTATCGTACAATAAATAACAATAAACCTGTTGTTGGTAAAATTCACCTGCGGTATACCATAAGAAGGATCTCTTTCGTCCAGATATTGACTTCCTAATACAAATACGGATAATAGTGGTTGTTTACACTTGGTGCAATATAATTGTAAAATACAGGTGTAAAATTAGGAATCCAAGAATGAGAGACCTTTGTCGGAATCAAATGCCAATATTAGTGATCTGGGCGGGGTTTTTCACTGTCGGCATCGACATCAAAGGCGGCGGATTTATCATTGATACGCCATCCATGGTTTACCTTGATCGCTGCTGATGCTGATGGTTCATTTTATATGCTTCTTTCGATTTCGAGAATATTATTGTTAAAGGTCTACGTGATTTATAGGATAATTTATACGCAATTTCACGTTCAAAGACAATCAATGTTTTACAAAAAGTCTATTCGGTGTAACAACTGTATTAAACTTTTAAATAGGATCCGCAAATTTATTATCAAATACCCCTTTTTAATTTAAGGTCCCCCTTTTTGCTTTATGCACCAAGACCTTATCTACGTAAAAAATAAAGAAAAACCACTTCATTTGTGATTTATACTTTTTTTTCTCGCAACTTTTCTTTATATTCAAGCAGCTCAACCCTTTGTTTAAGTTTAAAATTACAGCAATAACTCAATTTGTATTCGATCTTATATTTTTTAATTACTCATTTCAACACTTTTAACTTTCTTTATGAGGGTTGAATTTCTGATAATTTGATTTGTAACTTAAAGGGTTTCGACGTGCGCGCCTAATTGGATGGAAAGTTATTTATCTTGCATTTTTATTACAGAAGGAACTAAATTATTCTAGCTGGCTTCCTCAAATACGCATCATTTTCGGTTGGACATAATTTCAGAACAAAATTCCACGATATTATATTTTTCGTGCGGTTTTCGTCGATGGCATTTCGAAAAAGCAAAATAAACTTGTCCTAATTATAGAAATACCAAAACAGATATTATTATTGGGATTCGATAGTCGAACGAACGGCTGAATTCCTGAAATGAATCGAAGACATATGTTCATGTTCTCATTAGAGGCTGCCGACAAAGGGTCATTTTGGCAATCAAGCCGGCGTGCTTTTTGTCGGTCCTTCAGGAGCAATCAATCTATTACTTCAGTTATTTTTAATGTACCGCATATTTTCTACCTTCTAATAACTAATTTGTTTAATGCTGTGTTCTTTTTATTAAAGGACTGGTTATTTTAATAAGACTCGATTTTTTTCAATCCTTTTGCTTTTGCCTTTCATGTGTCATCATCCATCCATTTACCCAAAACCGAATAATGCTTTTGTTCTATTTTAAATAATCTGTGGCCATTTATCAGAAGATGGAAATTATAAAGAATCTCAATACTGACTGACTGATTTTCCTTTCCCATTCATTCTAATCTTTAATCTTATCACTATAAAAAGTAACTAATTGAAGATATTACTGTAAAGGATTGCTTTCTAAAATGATGACGGAATTTATTGCATTGCAGGGGAACGAAGAAAATAACGAGTTTGAATTGGTTTTTATCGTGATGAATCTACCCCTTTTTGAAAAATCATCCCAATAATTAAATGTCTTGATTAATCGTCGCAAACTTCTCTTTTCCGTTCTAATAAAAATTGTAATTTTTTTCATTATCAAGTTGTAAAGTGAAATGTTTTCGTAAAAAATTAATTAAATCGCGAATCGAGAGTTTTGTTTTATAAAATTTGTTGGGAATTGAAAACCACCGCACCGCTTATTGTGATTCAATGAATTTGATTAAAATTTTAATATCGTTGATTTGTTTTCCAAATGTAATAAATTCATTCTTTTGATTGGAATTAATGAATTCTTTATTTGCTTATTCCATTGAATTTCATTAAATAAATGTTAGAGCCCTCGCGCTATTCTATTAAACATAATAGAGGAGAACTGCAGCAGGATGAAATTTCTATGAAAACAAAGAAAATTTTGCATTTATTTGCTAATACATTTAATGCAAAGTTTTGTAGAATGAATATTTCAGGAACCACACCACACATACGCATATTTCAGTATTCCCAGTGGAGAATGGTGGAATATTATTATTATGTCCATCTAGACGTATCCAATTAACAATATTAATTAAAATTTTCAACAACCTAGATAAATATAGAGACGAATTCCGATACCTTATATGCATCGCAGAACTCCCCGACGACAAACTATTTTCATTTCATAATAAATTATAAAATAAATATTTGACATCGTCGGTTTCAAACAAAATTTATATTTCCCAGCCAACTTTGGTCATTTTATAGCCGTTTTTTGCATTTTCTTCCGCATCACTCACTTACAGGACTCTTTCCATCTTTCATTTCCCCAACACACACGCTGTATCTAAGGTAACACAGCAGATTCAATTAATTAAGAAGAGTTAATTAGTGAGATACGGTTTCCAATGTATTATTGAACATTTCTCATGTTGAAAGTGGCTACTAACAAACAGAACGCAGTTTAATTATTATCTGAAATGCAACAACGAGTGTTCAGTGACTGAAAATGAAACCTACACACGATGATGCATCATCGCCTGCACCGAAATATAAAATTACTTTGACTTTTAATGCATCTAGTACCTAATTGCTAATTAATTCATTTTGAAAAGTTTCTTACAATTGTCGCAAAACGAATCGCTCGGTAAACATCAAGTTTGCACTTATTGACGACGAATAATATTGTCTGAATCCACACCAGTCTATATAACTTGCATATGTATTTCGCTCCACCATTCATTCACAAGACAATATTAATTGTAAATTTCCGTACTGAATTCGATTGTTTACATATGAAGCAGCGAAAGCAATTACTTGATAGCAAGGATTCACATTTCGCGTGTGTCTACGCGATATCATCGAAACAATACACGGATTTATATTGATCTTTAAACATTTACTCTTCTCAAAATTCGTTAAATCCCCACACAATATATATAATATTAATTAATTTCCTCTTTTTATATGAATGCCTTTTTCGCGCTGCATTTCCTAGAGCGAAAGGACATCATCAATTCGTCTAACATATCGGTGTAATATCCTCCAACAGGATTAACAATTTGTTAGGCAAAATCGGGCTCTTGTCTCAACTATCATGACAATATAATAAGGTGGAATGGGACACAAACTAACAGACGGAAATGTAACGTAATGTATGTATGTAATCTAATTTAAACTGACGATGCTATCATAGAAGCCATTCACACTTTGCAGATTGTGTGCGGCCACTTTATGCAGCCATGCACTTGCCTAACTTGCACCCAATTTAAAATTAAACAAACCTTTTAAAATTCCAAATAGTAATATTAAAATGTGTGAGATAATAAAAAGGATAAGGCAGCAGCATCCCACACCGCAACTGATCAATAGCCAGCCTACTTTGATTTAGTACGTGTTTACGACACTAAAATATTCCTAAGCACAAGATTTATTGGATGCATTCGATTCCGAACAGAGAGATACGAGTCACTATAAGATATTGTTCAAAATCCTTTAAATGTCCTTCACAGCATAGATTGTCCTTTCTTGTCGCGGCTGTGCCATCGCCTATGCTTGCATCCCATTTCGAGTGCATTAAATCATTTCAGATGCATTTTTTGCAAAAACTGGTTAAATTTATTGTCGATGTAAACGGCATGAATCAATACGTGTTGTTTCCAGTTTAGATAAAGATGCATTTGGCTGTGGGTCGAGACATTTAACTCTTGTACTCGTGTGAGTTATGGAATCTGAGCGAGAATCCAACGTAAATGCTATTGTCGTTATTAAATCCTATCATTTCCTGACTGAAGAATAATAATAAATGCTCTGTTAAAAACTTGATGACATTTGATGAGGCCTTTTTTCGTGTGCACAAGAAAACCAACGAAAACCCCTTGGTGCGTTACATATCAGCCAACATTAATTTTTTTCCACAGCTTCTTGTAAAATCACTTCCTTCCACGATGTGTGTGTGTGTGATGTCTAGTTATAATAATTAGAAAAAAATCGTGATGTGTTAATGCAACCGTGTCGCGTCAGCGTAATTGTTAAATAGCTAAAATGTCGTATGGGAAATTACTATAAGCATAGAGCCATGCAGACTTAAATCTAATGCGTCCATTGGAAAGATACAAATTATTAGATATTATATAATAATAATTTAATTGCACTTTATAAGCAAGCTGCGGGATTATTTTAAATTAAAGTCACGACTTGCGTTCAACTAGACGAAGAATAGTTTCTTGTGGCACGAATCTTAAACTGCGCATATTTTTCTTGGACACGCCTTAAGTCAGTGGCGTCGAGAGATATTTTTATTTTAGGTATTAAAATTGATCCTTTCAGTTTTGATGATGCATTGTCACATAAATCAAACAAATTAGCTACTTCATTATTAAAATTAGTTGGCAGAATGATTCTGAAATCCCCTATAGTATAGTTAACGTAAAACATAGTTGCAACAAAGTTTTGTTTCGGCATTTTCTCATTTCACTCTAAGCTGTTCCAATCTAACTACTAGATTTGTTGTAAAATTCATTTATATGTCTGCATATTTCGAATTCCCTGCAATTATTCAATTTATGGTAATGTCGATGATTATTATTGCTACTACACCTGCAATTTAATTAATATTTGAATTTACTATAAAAAAAGGTCAAAATCAAAAGGTATAGAATAGAAACAGTGGTAACTGGAAGGTATACTACTGAAGAGTGGCCGTTATTTCGTATAGTTTATAGTCAATTATCAATTCCAGGCATCCCATTCAATCACATAGAAATGACATAAAAATGTCAAAGAACAATAGCCGTTTTTGGGTTTGGTTATTTCGAGTTTGATATCCGAAACTTTCAATGTGTATAAATATTAGAAATCACCGCGGGTGCTCCGAACCCTTATACGTCAAAATTTGGAAAGCTTGTCTTAAGTAGTGTTTTTCGAATAAGTGCGATTGATTGAAATGCAGAAGCAATCGTACGGAATTAAATAATTGTGAATGGCTGCTGCTGCTGGAGTGAATTACGAGCCTAGAAGGCAATATGCAATTTCCTCTCGATTATTTCTGCACATTTTATTACAGAATGCCATTAATGTTTAGTCGCTTATTTATAAATGCGGGACAAATTCGAAGGAACGAAAACGCATTAATCGAATTATATTTTCACGACGAACTGTAATTATTTATCCATTATCGGGTATTAATGATTTTTGTTCAGGAAACAGGTGGGAGAACGATACTTTATCTTCTAGATGCAAAGACACCTGCTTGTATAAACAAACGCATTCCAGCCGAAGCATTAATATTTTTTATTTTTAATTCATAAAGGGGGCCCAAAAGTGTGCAAGGAAGGCACCGCACAAAGTTTTATCGATTTGCATTCTACTCTACCGGATTATTTAAAGGTAATTCATAAGGCCAAAGGAAAGTGAGAGATCAAAGCATAACACAGAAGTGTTTAATCCGTAATTTTGGCAGTTAATAACAATAATCATGGGTTAAATATTAATTTTTCGCATAGTTTAAACCTCTGTTTCTCCTTTGAGTCCTTTGAAGCTGCATTATACGTACAGGAACAACCCCCAGGTATTGGGAATAGTTGATGAATTCCTGCTACTACACCGATGAGCCTTAAATATTGTATACAAAATTGAAATTTTCCTTTATTTTGCACACGAGCGTTATTTTAATAAAAAAAACTTTTCATAGTGTTTGCGTTGGCACGCATGAAATCCCATATGATCAGTCAAAGACTTCACGATATCTCCTTATAATATCTAACGACATAACTTGAATTGTTTCCTCCATCATGCAGTCATTTGTTGCGCTTCGATGAGGTTTTGCGATTCCTTCAGATAGCACGACATCACTTCACTAATCCCCCACCACACTAAACCGCCATTCATTTCAAATTTCTCTAATTACCCCGAAACACTCAAAAATGAAATTTATTGAGATTTCTGGAAAGCTACAATGTTGTCGCAATGCAATAATAATTTCAATTCGTTAGTTTCCCAGGACTGGAGGTCACAGGTGACTGGTTGACCTCTAATGACCATAATTAATATGTGAAATGACTGACGGTTGCCCGTACTTCTGACATGTCAAACAATCAGGCCGGAAGTAGATGTGCTTTTTGTAAGAATCACTGCTGCATGAGACCGGTCTTCATCATATGTATTCGTAAAAATCTTCTATTTTTTCCTCCTCTTTCAATTTTTAATTATATTTTTTTCATAATTCGTATGGGGAGACTTTTCATCTGGAACCGCATTCGGAATTAAACAAAAGCAGGCATCATCATAAATAAATATGATATGAATTTAGATACGGTCAAGTTAAGACAGCCAGCCAGTCAGTGACAAATCTATGCCTTTTCAACCCTTCCGGTATAAATATAGAAAGTTGTCCCTCAACCCTCAATATTCGCTACGACGAAACCCTCCGGAATCAAACCGCTGAAGCAAACTGACTACTATGTCTGACATGTCAAGCATTGCATGCTGAATACAAAATATCCATCAATTACAAGCCATATCTAATAATAAGATTGTCAGCGGCGAAAAATCCCACTTTCTTCTCTCTTTTGCGCCAAATTATTAATTAATTAATGCGCTGTTTGGGATATGTTATAAATATTGATAATTTGGCTCGTTAATTTATTTCAAAAGTTATCAATCATATTCGCCAAGCAACCCTTCTCCTTTTCTTACCCTGTGGGAAAGTCCAGTGTCACTCTACTAGATGATGTCCATATCTCTCCTTTATATATGCTGGTAGCCAATATCATAACTTATGAATTTATTATACCGTGACATAAAAGAAAATTCATGAATAATGCGAGCGGTTTGAAATTTTGTCGTAAAATCGAGATTAATATGCTAACAACTTTTCTTTGCTGGTCATCCTCATCTTACTTTTTCGCCGTCTAATCAAGTCCGATGTTAACTTATTCCAGAGGCTTTTTTGATGGTAAACCATCAATGCATATAAATTATTTTTCTATTCGGTAAAAAGAAAATTTGAATTCTAAAATATACGAGAGATAAAGAACAGTTTAATGAATATTAATTGAACTTTTTGACCAGAACATCCCCATATGGCATTTAAATACCGCATCTACTAGAGCATGACCAAAAATAATTAGAAAAAATCAAACTTCGTATCACAAGATCTGGCTGAATAATAAATAATTGTATTTTGAACAGAAGACGACTGTTGAGATTGAAAGTAGATTTGTGGTTATTGGCGTATGTGGAGCAGTAATTGGTAAGGAATCTGCACCGGCAATAAGTTCGGCCAGAATAGGAATAGGTAGATTAATCCGGAGCACGCAATACAGCTAATTGAAACGTCCATTCCGACATATTTATAATTGAAACCACTGCAAATATATTTGAAATAAATAATAATAACATTTTCTCTCATTTCTTTTCTGCCAAAATACACAATTGTAACATGCAACCGCACCGCACCGCTTTTTAATAATCTATTGCATGAGTAGTTTTTGAAATTTCGAAATGGAAGACTATGGTATTGGAATTCGAGTTGGTTTTGGTTGTAAATTGTAATAAATGTCATTCGCCTCCCGCCGCTTTATAATAACCGCCCTTCTATTAATATCTAACAATAAGAAACCGAACACACTTGTTATATATTTACGATTTTTCGAAATTTACCTGCTTTTTGTTTATGCCATATCCTACACTGTTCCGAAAAATTTTCGAATGGACGCGATAAAAATCAATGGAAAGTCGAAATTTTAATCGGCGGACAGATGAAATTGCTGAGGATATTGTTGTTTGCATAATAAAAATATTCTAAACGATTGTCGTGTTCGTTTTTACAGTGTACCGAATAATGATATGATAATGGCTCTACCAATGGATATTAATTCAAGAATGATGGTATTTTATGATCATAATGTCCGTTTTTATGATTGTTTATGTGATACAGATGATTGGTTAGTATGGCATCGGTTCGAGCTTTGGAATGTAATCCTTATAATCGTTTAGAATAAGAGGCAAAAGCACCTGAAATATAGTAGGGTAATTAAATATGATATTTGTGTTCTACCAATTTGCATTTCTGATATCGAAACTTAAACCTAAACCCACTCTTTAATTCGTTTTTTAATCGTATTTAACCAGATTGGAAAGAAATACAACCACTGGCAGAGGAAGAATAGTTTATTATATATGAAGCAGCATATGCACCATTCCCATACATACATAAACATAATACTAAAGAAGACGAAGAGAAGAAAAAAGGGGTTCTCGTATTAATAATTTAGATTATTTAGTATTGCAATCAATAAACATAAAATAAAACCATGTTTCGTATAAATAGGCGACCACCAAAAATAAATCAGTTAAGCACAAAAGTTTATCGTCCTTATTTTTTCGTTTCTATAGAGCATGTTTATTATTACCTATAAATTTATTAATAATACACCTTTTTGCAGTTATTTCTAGTTTTCTTCCTTCATTTCTCCAAATATCATTAAGATCATTGGTGATATGATGTAATGTAGATATACTGTAAATGGTTTCTATCGCCCTCACACAAACAGATGGAAAAAGCATTATGTTCTTTCTCTCCCATCCCATATACCTTTTTATTTTTACGTTAATAGCTCCAGATAGCTTTTCTTTACTCCTTCTTAAAGGAGCTAGGACCAACAACATGATGTTGATAGAAAAAGAAAATAATGAAAATTTTAGATCGAAAATATAATATTTTTAACTCGATTTTTAATTTGAAAAAATTGTTTTGTGTATTTAATTTTTATTTTACTTATGTTTTGGATGTTAATAATTATTTTTCAACCATAATAATCTAAGTAAGGTATTGTAGTATTAATACTAATAGAGTGTCATTATTGTAATAATATACAATTAACATATACAGAGTTACATAACGATAATTTAATAATTGCATAATTCCCGTATTCTTGAAAAACGATTTAAATAAAAGAAAATATTCCTCGATTTGTATCGATTTTTTCCGTTTGGCCAAAACGCATCATCAGCAATAAATTTTAATGAAGCCCAAGAATTGCAAATGACATAAAAGGCGGCATAACAATAAATAATAGTAAGTGATTTTGTATGTCCATTATCAATAGTTGTATGGCTTGGTGGATGCATTAGTCAAAGATCAAGGATTTCGATACAATAAAAGGACTAATTTAATAAATGACCATTGCCAGCCTACATATAAGACAAAAACGTAAAATCCATCACCGGTCAGCCGAGTATTGTCCACCGAACATGTCCACCCACATTTAAGCCAGCCAGCTCTCTTTATCCATTCAATGAGCAAAACATATCAAAATGTGTGAACGAACGAACGAACGACTATCGTTCGTTATTCCTCATTCTTGCAACAAACGTCGACGTGCAGGACACTTTGAAATTCCACTGCTCGAATTAGTTGGCTGGATATTGTTTGATATATGATTCGATTCATATATCACCGGATCCTGTGACATCCGTATTACAATATAGTCTCGCTGACTAATCACCCTCGCCAAAGTCTTTGAAGGAACATCAAGGATCAACTTAGCGTTGCAGTCCTTCCAGCTGGACATGAGAATACGGAACATTGTGAAACAATACCCTCAAGTACGATTAGTTATCGTCGTATCATGTATTTAGGGGTGCAATGCAAAGGATTGTTAGATTCGATCGATTTATTACACTTTGAAAAGAGCCAAGATTGAAAGAGCGCAAAATGGGACCGCAAAGGGGATTTTTCGTGGATTTTTCAACCCTCGTCACATCAGCCGCGTTCCCCCGCCCGGATTCAACAGGTAGTCGTATTGATATCAGTTTATTGGAAAATGGGGTATTTTACAACAGTTTCCGACTTTTTACGAGCATCCAAACACCACCACCATTCATTTGAAACGCAAATTCATGTCACTTGTCATTCAGTTGTGTTTCAAGACTAATCTCGCGTATTGTGCAGCGATTGGACGAATTTCAATTGTTTTTCGTGATGTTTTGTTTAACATCAATAATATGAGTGGCTTTCAATGCGGCCCCCGGATTGGATTGATGGGCTTAAAACAAATGAATGAAAATGTTTGATTTGTTTGTTTTTGTTCACTATATGTTTTGCCTGATTGAAACATCGCTTCAATTCGTTTTGTTATTACTGACTCTGTTTACACTCGCATTATTTCACTGTTTTTTTATTCGGCTTGATTGATATGCCTTTTTAATGCTACGGATTTTTTTTCAGCAAATTTTTATTATTCTCTGTGTGCGCTTCATTTGTTTCAATTTCCTATATTTGCACCATTAGAGAGCGTATAGGTATTAATTTTGCATTGTTTTATTTGATTTTTTGAAAAGTTTCAATACATACCGCGAGTAAGTAATTAATTCGCAGCCTAAAGGATCGCGGATCTGATTTAATAACAAAATACGTTTCAATTTATAAAAGCTCTAAAGCAATTGACAGATTACAACGAATATTATTTCAATAAGATTAAAAATGTTTAGAGATTTATTTCCATCTGAAACAGGTTGTATAAATTTGTTCAAATATAAAGAGCGACTAATTAAAAGAATAATATGTAAAGATTTAATTACAACGATAACATCAACAACTATTTAAAAATTGCATTTATATTTAAATGTGTAAATTATGAATGCAATTAAATGAATGGAAACCAGTTTAACTAAAATCAGCCACAATATTTCCTACGTTGATTATCGCTCGCTAATTATTGCCCCGATTTAATGAGAGCGAAAAAATAAATCAGAAGAGATCTTGTTATATAGCAAACGTCAATAATGCCAATCGCACAAGTTCGCTAAATATTTCAGTAAAAACACGTTTGAAGTTTGCCGGTCTTGAATACTTTTCGAAATATGCGGTCTCGGCGACATACCACCGAAAAATTTTCCCACCCTTGAAATCTACTCCAAATACACTTAAACTGTCGCGCTTTTATTGCAAATATAACAACATTTTGTTGCTATTTTAAGCGAAAGAACAACGATAAATCAATAATAACCACAAAAGGACCCTCCGCACATTATCACATACATTATCGGTTGAAGTCTACTTCAACATCCGCTCTCTCGCAAGGAATGGTCGGAAGTTCTAAAGGGCCACAAAACTTTTTGCACTTGTTTGTTGTTACAACGCCTCTTAATCTTAACCGTTTTTTCTCTTCCTACGAAAATATTTTCTTTTATTTATAGATACGCAACTTCTTCATCTGATGATGCGTCAGGACAAGCGTACCATTGTGCAGCTTCGTAAAAGAAATGACATCAAGCTCTTAATTTATCATCGATAACAAATCGAAAGGCGTTCTAGCAAACTAATGATATCTCTTCTCTTCTAGAAGTCATTAATGCTTACGACGCAGACGGAAGAAAAGAAATGTTATGGCTAATGCCTCCTCATATGATGCCCAAGAAAAAACCTTCTATTCAGTTCAGTAAGTATAAAAGAGCCTCCAATTACACATGCACAGGATTTTTGATTCGAAATAAAAAAGCCATTTTCCCAGCATACATACTCGTATAGTAGTCTAGTGAATTATTATTGCATTGCATATTACTTAAATAAGAATATAAAAAATATATCAGACAATGATCCACTTCCGCAGGAAATGATAAGCAATAGGTACACACTGTCATTATAAACGAACTCTTCTTCCGATTATTCGAACCTCACCGGTAACATTTGAATAACAAGAAAAGGATTGATTTACTATGCAACGGTTTTTATTTTAATCGGGGGTAGAAGGACACACATTAAAAAAAATCCAAAATAGGAAGAAGAATCACTAAGAAGACACTATTCTTTCAAAAAGAAAGCTTTTCCGGAAGAAGCAATTTTTTTAATAAAAAAGTGCTTTAAGAAGAAGATTTTATTTCAAGGCAGAAAAATAGAACTTTTCTGCCTGAGTACAAATTTTTTGTTCAAAGTATTTCAAATTATTTCATTAATTATGGTTCCTAGTTATGAGTAACTGTAATTATTTAACGACCAGTTCCACAACGTCACTTCCAATGATTTATTGGACAATAATAATAAACTAATTAAATCAAAATAAATTGTCATTTATTTATAAATAAGTTGCATAATGCTTTTGCCGTATTATTTAATCTTGTTTACAATGCAAGCAAATGACAAATTAATTGAATTCATTAATTTCCCACGAAAAACGATAAACAAAAACAATAGAAGCAATGCTAATATAATAATCAAGTCCATAACAGCGTAACCTTATTACTTCCTTTTTAAATAAAAAAAGAAAAAACTCGAAATCATACCCAATTGCACTTAAAGACATCACATACGATATAAAAACAATCATAACGTTAAATAAGAATTACGATTTTTTTTTCCAGATTTTCTTTGATAATGGTAGTTTGAAAATGCATCATACGTGAAGAAGAGGTGTACGGACTGTAATTCTTGGTGTTATTTTTTTCACGCCTGCCTGCCTTTGTTGAACTTGAACAATAATAAATATGAATATAATGACAGTTTCGAGGTGCTCGCCCGGAAAACAATAACCTGCTTAGCCACCATTCGGATTTTAAATTTTGCGCGATTATAATCCTATTTGCTAATTTTTTTAAAATTACGTAAATTTCGATTTGCCTATTAATAAGGCTGCCTAATCAACGACGAGAGGAAGTTCTTGTGAGAACATTGTTCAAATATCTAATTATAAATGAAGTGGATAAATATCAAGGCCAATTTAGCAGTTTTTTTATAAAAAAAAGTAATTGATCAACTAATTTAGCGTTTTTAATTTAAGTTTGATGTTAATTAATTATTGTTATAAATTACAATTCCTTTTTAATTCCACAAAGATAGATTAATCAAAAGAAATTAATTCAATCCGTGTTTTAATTGCTCGAAGAGTTTGGAAAAATTTGAGCTAAAAATCTAAAATGCTCGTATAATTTATACCTAGAGAAAGGCATCATGAATATTATTATTGTACGATTGCGTTTACAGTTTTAATTCGTTAACTTGGTATCGGCACAAGTCAGGCACAAATATAAATTAAAACAAGGGTAGATTTTAAACTAAATCATTAATACGTACGTATAGTTTCGTTTTCTGGGGGAAAACAATAATGTGTCCGCCTAAATATATATTTTATTAGACTATACTTATAAATTATTTATATTTATCACGACCAGAAATTTAACGACGACGAATAATAAATTTTATCTACAAACTGAAATTTTCAGTTTTGTGTTGATATGTGAGGGAATAATAAAGCAATTCTTGGCACGTCATTAATGTTTTCAGGTTTCCTTTTTTCAGGGGCCTGCGTGCGTCTCTCGATTTCGTTAATATTTATTAATATTAATAATAATCGTTAATTATTTCTGGGAAACCATATTGCATTATTAATGTGGTTTGGTTAATTAAAATGAAGTTATTAGGAAATAGTTTATTAAAATGGTAATTAAATAAATTGGTCAATTGTTAATTCGGTGTATGGTGTCCAACATTGTATCGTGTCTGCGTTAAAGTTTTAATCTAATTTAAATTTAATTTTAATTCTGGAACATGTAAATAAATGACAAATGCTGGAATGGTGTAAAACGTATAATAATAATTGAAAGATGAATTAATTAATGTATATTCTGTTAGTGTTAAGTGATGTCTCCACTATATAATTGGATATATCCGTTATATGCATATATGTGTGGGTATATTATATACACGTTTATACACCATGTATATACTTCATTTGTTTAAAATTCTCTTCTCATTTATAGATCACACACTATCATATTAATCCAAGTGACTCACGACTTAAACAGATGCCACTTTCAAAGTGCAATCAAATATGTTAATTTAAATTGAACCATTAAGAATTAACTAGAAAAAAGTGGAAACAAGTTTTCAACACGTACGAGTTCAAAAATACACGAACAATATTTTATTATATTTTCCAAGAAATGATAAACAAATATAAGAATTAAACTTTTCATAATAATTATTCTAAAACCGCTACTAACCGACCATGGGAAAAAATGTTTAAATTTCGAATTGAAACGAATTTCTTGTAATAATTATTTTTAACAATCATTATTATCCTTGTTGTACATATTTAAATTGTAATAAAACTGTTTGTTTTATGTTAGTTTTATTTATTAATTAAATTAAGTATTTCTGACACTGGAAGCTATGGAATTTATTTAGTGAAAAAAGCAGCTTTATGAATCGCGCTATAAATAGTTTCGAATATATAACAGAAATATGTTCAGAGTTCAGACTATTTTAAATGCATTAAAAATGTTCTTATAAAATCATCTTTATATCAAAGGCATCTTCAAAGGCTGCTGCAACATATTCGAAAAGATGCTTAATTAACACTCGAATTACAATGTTTATACTACTTGTATTGATAGGTTTACTCAAATTCCGTGCATTTTTCCAAAGTGTATTTAAAATTCTTTTTTTAATGATTCCGAGAAAGATTTATTCCTATTATCTCATAAGACAATTTTTAATTCCGTTTGTTTGGCGGCCTTAGCCCTTTTGACTTTCATTTGCACTCGTTGCGAAAAAGTAATAGTAAATGGAGGGTCGAGATAATAAAGTAAAATATTGCTATTTGAAAACTGTACATTAACGGCACTCTCCCAATGGCTTAACGACTGCGATATATCTTAGCAGCCAACATATTGCACTGTTTAAATTCCACTTAGTATTTCCTTTGCCTTAATTGTCGTTAAATTATATAACAACAAATTTTTAGAGTCTATAGTTTTTCTTGAAGCAAATTTGAAAACAATTTTCCAGAGTAATAAATCTGTTGGTTCAATATAGTAGAGAAGCTTTTTGCGAAAAGGGTGTAGTAGTACTATATAAATAAGGGAAGTTATATTTCTTGCCTAAGAAATTAACAGAGTCGTAGATCTTGTAGAGACAAAAACATTGGAACGTAGTAAATTAAGAATAACATCCATCGCCGGCTTAAAATTGTTTTTAATGGTATGGTTATGATGCATTTAGCGAGGGACTGTACTATTAAAATTGGGCAGTGCTAATAATAACAATAATTGTACCAAAAAATCACCCCGACTGCCAAGTGTATTAGAATTTACGCTTCTCTGAAGGGTGATTCTATAGTTAATGTGTCTCTTTAAACATTGCAGTTAAAACAAAGCAAAAGGGGTTGAGAATAAACCCGCATCTTCGAATATCGCCGAATAAAACCACCCTCACAGTTACACACTGCACCGTCCGTGTCCTTGTTCAAGGAGCAGCTGGAACAGAGAGGGAAGTCGGCTGGTGTAAACGAAATGGAAAGTAAGTTCTTTGCAAGAGACACATGTGCTGTGTAGAGTCCTAAAAAAGGGTCTAAGCGTCAATGATCTAGGGAATTATTTTGGGGTAGCATAAGGGTGGTGATATCGGTAAAAGCAGATAAAGGGTTGAAATCTAACTAGCGACGAAAAAGGGGTAAAATTTATAGACGCTTTTCCTTCACTAATTAACACTGTAATGACTTATTAGGAAAGAACAATTTCACATAAATTCCCGTAGTGGAAATTGGCAACTTCGAACCTGCTCCGACTACGAATGATTTCATCTATGCGATGCTAATTAATTAAATTGTACAAAGTCGGACATGGCATAAAAACCAATTTTACGAACCCTTATGATTTCACAAAACGAACAATAAACTATAAAATATTAAATATGCATTTAACAAACTATAGTTAGTTTTCATTTGAAGTAAGCACTAATTAAACAGCAAGATGCGGGCAGAAGTCATTTGTTTCTAATTGAGTCAACTTTACTAAGCAACCACCCAACTAGTCGTGTCCTCTTTTGTCTATTGATTTCGCCACTATGTTTAGACAGAGACCAGTCCCGGTGTTGTGGAGAAAAATGCAACGTGAACCGCTTCTAATTAACAGTTTTAATAATGATATCCTAATAAACTCAAAGTTTGTTCACACGAATAAAATGACTCAGATATTTTTGAATTATTACGAGTGTAAATTGTAAGAAATTTAACTTCTCGTTCATTGTCTAACGCACGATCATATATTTTCGTTAATTTACTCGAAATTACGTGGTGGCCCTGATTTAATTGTTTTGGAAAGTTATTCATAGAAATTCTACCTCTAGAAAATAAAGCCACAACACTCACCTGATTTAAGTCTTCAGCTGCATATGTAGGAACCTGCAACTGAAAAAGCTCTCATTAGACATTTGTATGAGTTGTTAAATTAAAAGAGAGGGACTATAAACAAGAGTTGGTAAATACACCCCTAATTAAACATTTAAATCGAAAATACGGTAAAACAAATTAAAAGCCCAAGACCTAGTAAAACGTCGGGGATATACCTTCTAGTGGAAATCAAGTTAGCGGTGAAATTCTCAAATCTAATATAAATTTTACCAAATAAACGTTCCGGATGCAAACGGAACAAATGAGAGCGCCAGAAGCGTCCTCTAGTAATAATTCATAAATTGAATGTTTCACAATTGCTAATTCAACATCATTCGCACAGTAGGCTTGTTCTTAACTGGTAAACGTATGTAATTAAGTTTGTTTTCTATTATGTTCCGTATAGGTACTGGTTGACCAAAAGCATAAATAATTTAATTGTTCAAACAGCAGCCCGCCACCGTTCAAGAAGCCTGTCGAGGGGCGGCTAATGCTGCGCAACTTGACTGGTCGCTCATAGGGGTTAGTTAAATTAAGTTTTGCTTTACTGACTGCCGTATTGCGGCCTGGCTTTGGCTACTACAATGTACAATTCCTTCAGGGCAGCTAAAAGTCACTCAAAATGTTGTATTTGACTGGTTAGGAGGCGGAGGCGGCTGCATAACCCGCTGAACATACACTTTGATGTTAAAGGCTAGAACAATTCGTGCTAACTACAAGCATGATAATTAGACCTCAAGATTTGCCCCCCACATCATCCCCAATTTCGAACGCTTAATTAATCCATTTCGAAAAAAAAAAATTCGAAGAAGACGAAAAAGGAAAATTCTCACGTCCATTTAAACTCACACTGTTGACCTTACCGGAGATTTTTACGTGTAAATAAAACTGTTCCTTCGTCTCGCTTCCTCTTAAAGCAACGAAATAAAATTAAACATGTAATAATTTTAAGACAAACATCTGGTTTTAATATTTATCAGAATTTAGTAATATTCCAATTCTTCGAATTCGATTCCCGAAATCCGATTCCCACCAATGATAAGAACGTGTTTTCATGTATTGGACACCTTTTATCACCACCACACTTCTTAATAGCCGAAATTTATTTCGGTAATTAAAATAGTAGAGGAATCTCGTAGTATCCAGTAGCTTTTGTGTTAGATATTTCTCTCTGTAATCGGCGAGGTGATCAATTTTTTCGTAGCAAGTAGCGTTTGAAGTGAAATCCATATTTCTTTGTAATCAGTTTTCGCAATCGATTTTGGCTGGATGGGAAAACAGGCGACCAACTTTGTGCAATACTATATGTAGTGTATTTAGTAAATTTATTTGCATAGTTGGTAGCTGGAGCTATATAGTGTGTATGGGAACAAGTAAGAACGAACGACGTATATATGTATATGTACATGCACAGCAGAGCCAAGGAATGAATATATGCAAACCCCTTTCTTGTAATTTACCGAAATAAACATTAACGCTACTAAAAGCAATAAAATAAATCAACCAGCCGAACGTCGCACGCCGTTAATGGGAAAATCGGGGGAGGTTGGGCTTCTTGCACTCGAGAAAACAACGGCAGACGATCGCTTACTATTAAGAAAACGTCTGCAGAAATGCATCAGTCCTTTGACACACATCTAATAAGAGTTTGGACGTCTTCGGAGAAGACAAAAATATTCGCAATTTTTCAAGCTCTACGCCAATGTGCATTCGCTTTGGCTTTCAATTGAAAACTGCACTGTGTGGCAATGTAGTTTATTTTCGCACAATTCGACACATTTCTTGTTATTTTTTTTTCACTCTTGCTGTACATTTTATGTGCAACGCTATATTACCTGTCAATGCCATAAATAATTCAGCGTCCAATTTATCAATGCATAAACAAAAGAGGAATTTTCCCTTCATGTTGATGATGATAATTGAATGGAAAAACATGATATATAAGCAAATGAAAAGATCATTAAAGCGTAATAATGAAGTTTAGTCTGAAAAGAAGCTGAATAGTAAGTAAGTGGAGGAGAGCAACAAATTAAATCCGAGAAAGGAATTGTAAACATGCTCGTCGTCCAGAGAGTAGAAAATGTAATACTTCTACTTGATAAAATCTGTGCTATTTGGTAAAAGGTCCATCCAGCAGCCCGGTTGATATTTGTTTGTAACAACATAGATGAGCACAGACGGAGATGAGTCTGTGACCAAAATTGCTGTTTTATAATAGGGGTATGTTTCGGATCGGGACGGTCGAACGCTTTCTCCATAATGGAAACACAAAGTCCTAGCCACTTGTATAAATACATATGTGATGGCTTACATTCCATATGTAATCGTGCCCACATTCTTACCCCGAACAAATAATTTTAATCAAGAATGCAATTTGATTTGCGTATAATACGCCGAAAATAAATTGAATCGTCAAATTGCGCTCTCCCTATTTTTCTGCATCAACCCCAAGCTCGTTGACAAAAGAGTATCGAAGTCGAATTTGTGGACAAATTTGCTGTTTTTACACCGTTTAACCTTTTATCGGATGATTTTTATGTTGGGCGAGCGATTTTCGGTCGGCAAGAGGGTTGTTTTTACTATCCCGAGGGTAGTTTAGGGTATGTTTGAGGATATTGTTACTTTATCTGCGGCTCCAATGTTCAATGACCAATACACGCACTCGGGGTTGTTTTTTTATTGAGATTTTATACAAGATCGCCGCAGATAAAAAAAGATCAATTTAAAAACCCCTTCAGATTCTTTTTATTTCGGCTAACTACATAAAAAGGGGTTAATATCTTTTATGCTATGAATTCATCCCCGATATTGAATTATATTTTAATATAGGCTCAAAATTATTTATAACAAATTATTAAACTATTCGTAGAAGATGTGTAATAAATTTGATAGAGGATAATTATAACCACAAGCTTATTAAAACATTAACAGTTAACTAAACTGGATTTACTCTCAGAAGTCGTCCTTAGAGCTTACTATACAATTTCTGTTTAATTTAATTAAATGCAATAATTGCATAATTAATAATAAACATGAAATCAATTAGCCGATACAAAAGAATGCGTAATAATTACCCTGATCGGTTGTACAAACAAAAAATGTGTGCCGTCAGGATATTTAACTGATGATGATGAGGAAAAATATTAAAAGAATTTGCAATAATGTTTCATCCCTTAAGGATACCCTTGGGAATAAGTAATATGTAGAATTTTTCTCGAAAAAAAATATATAAGTCATGGTTTCAATCAGATGACACATAAATAGGTATATCTTAATCGCTTGGAGCAACAGCATCCGAAAGGCGAAAAAAGTGGTGCGTTATTCATGTTTATGCTCTCCCCCGCACAAGAACAGCATTGCTCAATCAGCATTATGCTTAAAACAAAGACAGAACGAGCAGAAGTCAGTTGTTTACTACTGGAAATTCAAAGACCACACAAGTTCTACCTTAGAATGGGGCAGACGAAATCAGCCCTTATTCCGTAAGCGAACAGGAGCCATGAAGAAGTAGAAGATTGTAAATCATTGACTTGGTATAGGCGAGTAGATGGGGTTTACATGAGTGGTTCACGATGGAAAGAGATAGACTTTGCGCGATTTCTAACACAGACGATATATCTTGGTGTTCGTTTTTTTCTTTCTCTCTGCTGCTGTTCTCCTCTCCAAGACGAAACACTAACCGAAACATATATAGCGGTTTGCGTTGGAACACTTTAAGTTATGGGCTCCGCTAAGATGTTCTTGTATTGAACGCTACTGTTTCTTAGTTGTTTCCCAGTCAGCAAGCAGTCTGGCTGGGGAAGTTTTTACTTATTTATTTCAATCATATATTTTTGCCGAAATTTATATGATTACGTTGTTACTAAATTTATACACGAAATTTAAATTAAATGAAAATAAGTTGGAGCTGTTCCGCAACATCAATTTTAATATTAATAGATGCAGCTCCAAATAAGATTTGCTATTATTTCTATAAATGCCAATTGTTTACTTCATATTCATTTCATCGTTGCACAATATTTAAGAATAAGTCATCTATAAAACACAAAGCCAAAGGGTTGATTTGTAAGGGTAGACACAAAAGCAAATTCGCATCCATACGAATGGATGATTAGATCAACTACCGAGATGTATTTTTCAAACTAATTACTTCTGTAAATTGTCTTTGAATATGGCATATTTTTAAATCAGTTGAAGCGCAAATAAAAATTATATATTTTGCAAAAGGCTTTGTATACGTATGTGGGCTTATCCTTTTATGTTGATTCTGCAGTTCGTAATTTTATTAGCTAAATTATTTCGGTTTTGTATTTGTAGAATAAATTCGACAAGTTGCATTGCGTTATTCATTTCATGTGTCATCAAAGCCATTACCCTAAATCAAACAACTCTTTTTCCATTCTCGTCAACAAAAAAAAAATCTTAATTAATTTTTATTTATTGTTGATGGCATGCTATCACTAATTAAAAGTAAACAATATAAAACGTATAGAAGTAAATTTAATCTTGTCAGTTTGATGTAATTAAAATTGTCATCAGCCGTATACGATGAACAATAATAAGTTTGAGAATAAAATAAAAAAACGTAGTACTACATGGAGATGTTAAGAATTTATAAAGGCATGACATACGGAAATGTCAATCTCGAAATAAATTCACGCGATGAGATTCTAAGGCTCCCATATATATCTGTACCAGCCAACCGTGCAACCATTTCGATTAACTCATCCAACAGCAACCACACATTATGGTCTAATAAAATATTAAAAATTGCAAAAGCAATTCATTAAAAATCAACATAAAACAACTAATCAAATAATGTTTTTAACAAAAATTAATTATTTAATGGCTAGTTAAAATCAAATAAAAATCTGTAACGCATTGTTTAATATTCAGTAATTCACTCACTTTATTCAGTTTATTTACAGAATCTAATATTAGTAGATATAAACTAGTTTCTGCATGGTTAACCAAATCGAACAGCATTTATAAATTTTAATTTCAATATATGTTTTTCAGTTGGTCCATAAATTTCTTTGGACTTGTGATGCGACTAAGTAAATTCGCCCGAAAGCTCAACCGACTTGAAGGAAGGATCTTAAGGAGGATTCCTGAAGAAAATCACATGAGACGTAAAAACGCATTCTGCACTGGATGAATACCTCTACGAGAGTTGGCGGGTGGTTCACCTCTGGCATCTGACCTAGATTTTTGCAATGGCATTAGACATTCCCTCTTAGTAGGTCAAGTGTAAGTGTGCACTTCCCTAGCCTAATTGGGGTGTTATCTCGGCGTGTGGCACACACACACACACACACAAAGTGCTGCCATATACTAAGCTAGACAATGCATGCTGCAGCCTCCTCCACATGTATAAGCGGGCCGAAAGCAGATCAGCGAAAGCTTGAGTCGGGGGTGGTACAGAGGAGCAGGACGACGACCGCTATGTGGTGTTGTTTAGGTTTTCTCTCAGAGAGTATTGATCGAGTGCCAGTATTCTGTTTGATCAGACCGGGAGTCGTCCATATCCGATCTGAAGTGATGCTGGAGCATTTTATTCATCCGGCAATTGCTCCACCTGAATCATCTCAATTTCACATCCCATCCAAAAAAAAAAATACTTCTCGCATTTTTTTTGTAGCAATATTGTAAAGTAATTCCATTCGAGAGCCAGGCGATTCATACCTACACCTCCCAGCCTCCTAAACGATGGACCATAAGCTCAGCTGCATAAGAACCGGTTTGCTGTATCGTCAAGTATAGATGCATTGGTTGTGGCCTATGAACCGATCGTTCCGATCACAATCCCACTCCGGTGGCTTGCTCCGATCCCTATTGGTTGCAAACGAGCGCAGAATCGATAGATAGCAATTCCATTGCTATAGATGACTACCTATCGAACCAATACCGACTTTAGTATATAGAGCATTTACTTTGTTATATACTTTGAAGGTAACTTTGGAACCGGTTCCGAATGACCCTGCAAATTACAGCATCCTTCGCTGGACCAATTTTTAATGCCAATTCTTTTATTGATTGAACATCAACCATTCTACAATTTACTTTTACTATCATTTTTAAAGCTTGTTGTGCATAAAAAATTGGAATGCTACAGACTTGCAGCATCCATCTAAATTATCTTCAAAAATAGATTGAAATATTTTATTCAATCCCTTTAATGCATTTGTCCATCCATTAATTTCGAATCTGCTTTCAATATATGCTTGAATAGATGCCTTCCTAGATGCTGGATGAGATGGAATCCATTTGGAAATATGATAAGTTTGGCCAATGTGGAATATTATTCGTTGTGAAACAGGATGTCATCTCTATAGTTTCCCTTTTTATAAGACCGCGACCGGAGCGTATCGATTTTACATGTCTGCTGCGCTTTTCTAGGTTTTATTAATCTGTTTCTACAAATTACATCGAACGGACGTAAAATGTTTTCCCGGGATAAATGTCTCTCTCTTCCAACAACTCACACACGACAACATTTCGCTCCCTAATATTTCCACTTTTTAAATTAAAAATCCTCCATAAATCAAGCTCGTTCCTTCCTCTTATATGCTCAGCACTGTTGTGCAAATTCAATTGGAGAATTGGGTAACAATAACCAAATGTGAAGAAGCTAATTCCCAAACTTAGAGCAGATGCTATTTATTAATTCCACATTATCACATCGTCTTATCAAATAAGTTTCAAAGAGATTACACTTATCGGTACATGAAGAGCGAAGGAGCGAGGAAGCTCTATTTCGGGATGAAGTACATAGGAGAAGTTGGAGGCGCCGCCCCATTATCAATCGAGTTTGCAAATTTCCGATAAGTTCGAAAAGGCATGAACCAATCGAAAGATTGGTTTTATGTACCCGGCTCGCTCGTCCTATATACTTGGCTCGGTATATAGAGCCGGTTGGCGTGGGGGTTGATTCAATATCGAACACAGGGTTGGATATCGTAAAAAACTCCATCAGCAGCGACGTCCGCCTCGCGTCCCGCTGATCAGAGAGGTGACCCCCCTTCTCTCCACTGTGACCTCTGACCTCTCGACCCCACACCGACTTCTTGCGCATACTACAAGTATAGATGTTCGATTTTTGTAGACGCCGACGCTGTAGTGCCGCTATACCGGACCGTTTGGGAGACGCCCAGCGTCCGTAAACTGATGTCAATGCAATGCCACTTCGAGAGCTCGCAGATGAAAAGTCAAGAGACGCTTTTTTCACTCCAACCCATCGCAGAGGCAGAGGAGTCTTTGCTGCGGTAAAGCGGCTTGAACTTCGACGACTGTGATGGAGAGGGGCTGGTTGGGAAAATTCAAGCAAACGATGTTCTCATCCTCTCTCACTGAACAGAAATTAGCAGTTTTAATTTGTATTTGCACAAAGTGAGCTTGTTAATGATGCAACAACTAGTAGCATCACTCTGCACAGACGGCGGATTCAATCCGCGGCAGTGGTGGATGGATACTTTTTCCGCGCGCAAATCGATTTTGCTCTGATGAATATATGCCTTCTTTGAATACGAAGAAGAAAACAAATGAAAAAATACGCCATTACTTTTCGCAAACGAATAAATCTTATGCCTGAATATATATATTTTGGGGCAGATAAATTCACACATATACACGAAAATAAAAATACACATAATTTATTTAAGTTTACAGAGGCGACAACGAGCGACGAATTTAAGAAAAGCTATCATCTTAAGTACGGATATATTTCATATCACAGCATTAGGGGAAGAGATCGCGCGGAAAACACCGACTAAAAATATTGCGTGTCTGCCTAATACACGAATAACTAACAGTAATTTACTACTTGTTAAGGACAAATGGCATGTCCCCAAAAATTCGTTTCCAAATACTAACAACAAATCCCAAATTCGCATCCCATTTTCAAATTATTTTTTCGCCTATCAGTAAAAATAATTATACAGCAGGATATTTGTATGGAATTTCAGCAGCATCAGGAGCAAGTCGTATAACCAATTAAAAGCGTTGGAATAACATTGTTCGATATCGTTACAAAGAGAAATTCTAATTAAAGAAAAAGCCAACTTGTGCATATAAAAATAAATGTTTATATTTTGAATTTGAATGGAAATCCGCGCGTATATTTTTTTCGAAAAAAAAAACGGAAAACTGTTGGTGTATGTAGTAGGAATATGGCCGGGGCAGATCTATCGTTTTGCCGAACCAATTATCGTTTATCATCAGCTGAATGCAAGAAAAAGAGTAAGAACACGTAATAAGTATGGATTATCAGAGAGAAGCGAACATAAGGACTGTGTCTGCGTTTTTCCATGTACGTACCGTTGTCCTTTCTCCCTCAAACCCACACTGACCAAATTCCGTTTGGAACAAGGACGATGAGGTGTGGTTCGCAAAGAAAAGCGAAAATGAAATGAAACATAAGGCAATTTCCTATAAAGTATAAAGAATATATATGGCTGCAACTTTTCTCGTATCTGTTCATTTTTTAAATACATTTCTTAATTACTGTAGGGAACATTTTTACTGCTTTGTGCAAAATATATTTAATGCCTTTAATCGCAAAACATTTATCGCCCAAACCACAATCAATCTTTTACACTACGTTCCATGCAAATTTATCCATATTTCAAACAATTAAATCGCACGCTTTTTATTATATATTTTACTATTATTCTTCTATAATTGCACTGATGCGAAAACATGAATGAAAAACTGATGAAAAAGTCGCAATTATTCGCTGTTCAGATTTGTCGCGAAACCTTGTGGAATATTTATGTGTTTAGATTGAGTTTAAGTAATGTATGATAATGGAATATTGCGACTCCAAATGAAACGACTTGGAAATATCTCTGTACCGTTACAATTTTTGATTAAATTGCTCTAAAATTTATAGCCCAGAATCTGATTGCACTAAAAATATTATAGTACAGCCCCGCATGTATATATTTTTGCCCGTCTCCAAAATTGACGGCGCCTCGCGTATAATAATATCCGCAATTTCTTTTTAATAATTGCTATTCCGATTCTGGCGACTGATATCCAAACGAATCATTCCTATTGTTACTTTTCCATGTATATTTTTACTGCAATGCAAATTATTCCAACTTTGAATTACTTTTTTTCCGCGCCATAATTTACATACAAATGCTCATTCTTTTCTTGTGACAATTTTACAATAAATTCGTTTACATTTTAATAGACGTTTTCCGATGGGGTTGCGCACTAATTTGTACCCTCATGTGTAGAACGAAATAAACAATTATAACGGTGCATAAATAAATTTAAATTAAATGCAACAGATTTAATCAGAGTGCAGTAGTATAGTTTTTTTTTTCTCACCAAAACAGGTTTGTGCACTCGTCTACTAGTGAAATCAATATGCATATAATTAGAAATTAAAATATTTCCACCCCTTATTAATTTAAACATGATCTAGTTACATCAATAACCGCATACGGAAAATATTCCCATCGCTTATCTTCATATATTAAACAAGAAAAAACCCTTTTCCATTATTTACGATTAATGTATGCAAGGATATGCAAATAAACTAGTATCTAGGTACAGAGAATCGTCTTTCTTTTTCCCTATGTTAATTGAAGGCCCTTCTGCAAATGCATTAAATATCGTGCATAGTTAATTTCGAGGCATTGTTCGACTTGGTTGTCCCTTCTGATTGAAGCTCGTATGCTAAATGAGAGATGATTTTCAATACCAGCTGTTTTTCTACTATACTTATACACCCTTTAGTTTTCTTATAATGGGTTGAGAAAAGCGTCAAGTAACTTCGCGACAGCTGGTTAGGATCACCTATATGCAAATGCTAATTAAAACTACAAAAAAGTTTATCGATCTTTTCAAAATGTTCTAGTATGGCTTCTGTATTAATTTTTACATTGATAAAAATTTAATCAGCCTGATAATTTAATGGCTACTTTTCCAAACTAAATATGCATTTGGGGGGAAAGTTACAAGGCGAAAAACGGGACTAATAATTATTGGTATATGAAAATATGGTTATCAGCGACTGATATCAGTGTTAATGTCCGACAGTTGTCCAATTTTTAACATTTGGAGATTCCATGTAGCGATAATCTAACGGTTAGATCTTTGCCGCTCTATGCCCACTGTCTATACATAATATACCTTGGGGTTGTTAAATTAATTACCACCATTGAACCTTCTGGAATTCCCTGGGCAATTTTTTTTTTCGACAGATATATCGATGACTTGCGTGCTGCTTATATCACTTGTAAACAAGCATGTTTAATTATTCGTATGATGTTTAAACAAGCCTTTGTATATTTTATATTAAAATTAATTAAACCATATCGATTTGAGATAAATTTCAATGCATGGGAATGTTCAATGTTCAAATATCAGAGATATAAAATTAAGTTCGCCTTAGTGAATCGAGGGAAGCTACCCCAATTTCTACAAATCATGCGATTTTTTCGATGCAACCCTTCCACTCTTGTTTTAATTGTTTTAAAGCACATTGCCAATTTCTAAATTCCGAACTGGAGAACGACTTACAATCGAGGACTGTGCGCAAAACGAATTTCCAACCATCTTACCACCTTTCCATATAACTGAACTCAAATTTAATTAACATGCCTTATGTACTACCTATCTACGTAAGATGAATAAATTAATTTCGTTTTTTGTTTGTTAGTCTACAATATAATTTTCCAATGCGAAAATATATTTCTAGCTGCCTGAAAGTGACTTTTGGCAAAAGTTTCCGAACTGATATTGGTTCGTTCATAATAACAATCTTAGCATACGCTTCTTAAAATTATCTTTACCATTAAACTCCTGCTGAAATGGGTCTCTTTTTCAATAAAGCATGTGGTGCGGTTTGCAAAACAAACAAACCAGGTTCAACCTCCTCATAGATTAGATAAGAATTGTTAATCGTAATTAATTGCGAATTATTTGTTTGGAAACGGAAATGCATTACTAATTAAATTACTGAAAAAATGCTAAGCTGAAAAGCTAATAGTATGTTACATAATCGCCATACGAAATTAATTTACTGCAAGGCTTACTCTGAAATCTGCTTTTGCATTATTTTCTAGTTAACTATTGTTAAATCCTCTTTATCTACAGGGTGTTTAAAGTAAACGAAGTTTTAATCTCGTTAGCAAACTGGTATTTATTCAGTTTTTCAAGAAAAATTCACATATTCTGGAAGGCGTCGTCGTCGTGTGTTTTCACAATGATATCAATTAGAAAGACGAAACGTGCAAGTGCATGTGCATATATATAAGATGCACAATTGCATCTGTAACAATGCTATTTCTGATGAGTGGATTTTTAATTGGAGAAGAACTGTCAAACGGAATATACCTACACATAGTGTTTCGTATTATTTTTTTTTCGTCGAGATTTTTCCAACACGTTCCCCCACACACACAGAGAGATTTCAAAATTTCTGTTTAAATAGAGTGGGTGCGAATGCGAAATATGTGTTAGTTGTAGAATTTTCATGGAAATAATGCACTGACTGCTTTTGCTCGAGTAGTTTCTTGCAAACTGGAAATAGAGTCAAGGAGTTGTCGAGTGTGTTGAACAATTCAAAGACACACTACTTGATTTTTCTCTATGTTTCATTTCGGTTTGTTTTGTTGCACGATGTGTTGGATTGATTTTCCATTATGCAATCGAAATTAACATTGTAGTTTTGAACGGGTTATTATAGACAGCGACAGATGTGGGTACAATTAAAATGAAAATAAGTATATGTTCGCAGTAGTCGCGTAAATAATTTAGTCATATAGGAAATGATCCAATAAATTATGAGCCAATCACTCGAAATGATATATAGTTAATTAAAGAAAATTTACAATCATTTTATGTAGGCACTATTTCAGTGGTACAGGTCTCCGACATGAGTGAATTAACTATCTGGCAATAAAACCTAAAGCTAAAAGCTAATTTTAATTTATTTGTATAAAATATATTCAAAAGTGCACAAATCTAAGGAAAAGAAAACATTGGCAAAACATCTCACGGGGACATGACAAAGAAATAACAAAATTCAATTTCAAAGCCAACTTGGTTGGCAATAGTCGATCGGAGGTATGCTCAATTAATATCAGACAGTCACATGTTACTCCAAGCACCCGCACTACCAAATCATTTGTGTTCATACAGCAAACTTTACGTTTATGAAACAAGGATCACGGCTCCATCTACTGCAATGGACCAGACAGAAACAACGAATGAATACCTTAGGGAAATCTTATAAGAGTCGAAACCGAGGTGTTTGTCATTGCTCTCAAAATAACCGACTCTGTGTTGGATGTGTCATGGATTGGACCAAATTAGAATTAGCTTCAGATAATCGAAGAACATAAATCAATTTTTCGGCGACTCGAAAACCAAAGCGTAATTCCTTCCTAAATCCTAGAGAGTTTTACTAAGAAACCTACTTAGACACTTTGAATGAGATGATGGCAATTTCCAATATCCGATTGGATTCGATTGGTTTTGATTTTTTTTTTTTTTGGCAAGCTGAATGGTAATGGAGACATAACATTAGAAGAAATCCACATTGTTGCCATCAAAAGCAAAAACGAACTGAGTCGCAATGTTACACCTGCCAAACCGTGTATCATCTGAAGTAATACATAACCCAATCTATCCTGGTGTCGCGTCCAATCATCTCAGTTCTAATCAAAGATTTCTAAATATACTTTCTCTATGGGTGGGTTCAGGTGATGAATCTATTAAGTCTGTATTGCACCGGTGTGTGATCTATATATAAGCTGAATTTTGCATTGTTTGAATAATATATAAATGGGGAGGAAATTTTGATTAACCCATGTATTTATTTAAAGTCCAATAAGTTTGGGTTGACCAATCCAATTTAAATGCAGTGGATACATTTGCATGCAAACGTTGTTTCGTTATTAAATGACCTAAACTGGAAACAAATGATCTCATACTATATTCTGCCTTATATTGAATCGAACCAAGGCCTTCGTTATTTAGTTGCCATATACCATCAGAATTTAATGTTCTAATTTATTTAACTTTAATTTAGCTCTATCGTAGTAGTACGTGCAGCACACAGTTGTGGCTTTTCAATAAATTAACTATAGGACCAAAATCCTCAACCATTGAAAAGACGACTAAAAATAAATAATTATTTTCTGTTAAATGATTCGAAAGCTTCCGTATATTTTGGCCAAAAAGTCAGCTTTGGCAAAAGTCCATCCAGGTAGATCCCAAAAACGATTTAATATATAGTATTGCGACCTAATTTATTTGCTTCATGGACCATAGAAATTATTGGACGATTGAAAATTTTATTTATTTTGTTTAAATTCGGGGATGTACTATTTTTGCTCCCCCTAGATAATTTGACAGCATCTAAACGTTTAATGGCGACAAGCAAACTAAACAGGAACAAAAACTAATGTGCGTGGCACATTTGCGAAATTTAATTTTCCAGTTCAGTTCGTTTTATTGCAAAAATTGCTGTACACTGGTCACTATCCAAATAAATGACAATATATACACTATATTATTATTATTTAACTAATTAACGTTTATTTGCAAATGCAAAATGATGAATAATTTATTTAAGTACAAGTCTAATTAACAAAACGTACAGCACAAGTTTAGCTGTAATTAAAAATTAATTTCTAACATGTTTTAACATTGTTGACACAGTATATGTGTAAGCATTGTTCAATTCCTCAAAACACAATGACCAATGGTCAATTCACAATAACAAACGTAGTTTCAAGTGTTTAATAATTAATTTTGAAACTCCAAAACCCTTATTTGTTTTACCTATATGTATTGTACTTGTAATATTGCGTTCTGTAGTCGCCATCGTCTTTACCCTTATTTATACACCATGAAATAGACTATTTTTAGTTGCCATTAAGATCATTTAAAATCAAACATAATTATTAGTAGATTAATAGGATAAAATAGTATATTGCTCAAGATGATAAATGTAGTGACGTTTCTATTTTTAAATGATGATTCTAAAAATTCAATTTTAGGATTCTATATTCAAAAATCATGAAAGCAATATATACTTCAGCCGGATTGAATTTATGGATGTTTTGGTTGTCATTTGCTTTAACGATTAAATTAATCCTTTTAAAAATACAATCTGCAAGAATTATATTTGTTTGTCAATTAACTTTATCAATGTTGATCTAAAAATACAAACGCACTTAAAAACCCGTCTCTAATTATAGTTAAAAATTCCAATGAGCGCAAAAAAAGTTATTTGCAATTGAATATAGTTGTTGTCTAGTCATTTTTCGCGACTTATTTATTCAATAATTTGCGAAAAGTCTGGGGAGTTGCAAAGTGAACGTCATGCACCTTATTGAAGAGATATTTATAAATGTATCGGCGGCGTCTCTCGACTATATGAATAGGTGTGTATGTGCAGCAGGACTAGCAGGAGCAGAGAGCACGGGGCAAAGATATTCATCACAACGTTGCAATCTGCAAACACCCACTTTATTTGTGTCCCGATGCAGCAGCAGATATGCGGGATTCTTGGCAAACGTACCCACACAGCTATTATCCAAGACAATAACATACATATGCACCTCCACAAACATTAATAACCTGACGATATTCTTAGATACATCAAAACACTGCTAATTGCTATATACATTTGCAGTCTAATCGAAATTACGCTCCAACAACACTGCAATTCGCAATTATTTTCGAAAGGCTAAATTTAAAATATGTTGCTAATAAATTGCAATATTGAATTATTTATTATAGTAGTGCAGCATAGAATATCAGTTGGCTCTTGCTTGTTGTTGTTCCAGATATGTCATCACATTCACAAAGAACGAGAGGGACAAGTGAACTCGAGCAGGCCTCTTGTGCTCAGACAATTGAAGAGTTCTCGGCCCTTCTAGATGAAGTGTGCTCTAATGAGCATCGCTTCAGGCTTTCTTGTAATCACAATAAAAACAATATTATTACGACCATCGAGAATCAACCCCATCGCCAAAAATTCCACCACTCAAATTGATTGACAGATTCGCTTTTAATGAATACATTATTTGGATTGAAATAGTTTTGTAATTGCCTAATAAATCCAAAGGCTTGGGACAAGCATGGGAGATTCCAATAAACACAAATCCGCTTGTCTTGAAGGGTTATACCACACATAGGTGAAATCAGACAAGAACAAATTCAACAATTAATCCAAACTAATTTGTATCGTATTAGGGATTAGAGCGGGAGGGCAATTTATAGCAAAAAGTAGAATTTTTATGAAAAAAAATTCATCCCTCCAAGAGCAGCAAGTTACACACATAAATATCTTTGTAGAATTTAATTTTTACACCGATCTGCCATATTTCAGGCCTTAAAAATAACACCTCAACTTGAAAGATTTATGGTAAATATCCTTAGTCGATCTTAACAGAAAACTTCTCCAACACTGTGTGCGTTTTTCCTTCCTTCTTTCTTACGCCTCTACCTCATCCCCGAACCATGTAAATTATCCCTAGCTTTCATTTTTCTTTATCCTTCACGCGCCAAGCGAAAGTTTTGGAATTAACATCATATTTTTGATGCATCTATAATATATATCTAAACGCAAACACACAACAATATTTATCGTCACTTTTCCAAATTGGAATCAGATTCTACTCGAATTTTTCCGCATTTAGGTTACGCTTTTTAGCAATATTTAACAACAATAAAATTCTATATTTAGATGGTGTAATTTAAACAAACGAAGGTGTGCCAAACAATTATAATTAATTTTAGCGTACGAAATTTAAGTGTAAACAATTTTTCAAATAAAATCGTTTGTATTGATCTTAAAAATACATTTAATGGCCTCGTAAATATTTGCAAAATAATTAAATTCCTAACGAAAATTAGTTGCACATTTTATAGTTCCGAATTAATAAACTATAAAGCTAGTTCGCGTTTTCGAACAACGATATTGTATGTTTTCAACTTTTGAAGGTTTTAAATAATTATTATTGGAGGATGTAAGCTTCAATGATTTAAATTATGATAATTCTTATTTATTTTGAAATGTTTGGAAATTAAAATGTACGTATTTATGGTAATAGTATAATAAATAAGGATAATTAAAGAAATAAACGTGTATATTAAAAATATCTGAGTGTGTTTTGTCCCCTTGAAAACGAATTAACGAACGTTTTATAAATACTATGCACCTGTTATTCAATATCTATTGATGAATACTGACATTTCCTGTGCCAGCACTCTATTCTTTTCGGTTAAAGACGGTATAATTTCTTTTTAAAAGCAACTGTTCGATTACCAGTATTGATTATAGTGCTACCACCAACAGAAATAGAAAGAATGTCCGTTGGAGTTGCAGAATAATTCGTATAATGTTTAATGGGTATGAGAAAAGAATTAATATGCAGTAAGAGTATGTGTTTTCGAGAGAAAAACGAAAAGGTACAAATGAAACAAACTAAAACAAAACCATATTCTCTCTCTGTGATGCAAACATCTAAAGCACAGTTAGACAATGCAATTTTAATTATTTTATTAACATAAAGAATTATCCAACATATGTGCAGAAAACAGCAAAAGAAATTATACAGTTTCCACCACCAACAACCACGACAAAAATTTTATGTTTTCCAGTATACTTCACATAGCAAAAGAAACGAAAACAAAAATAGAGGCTAATCTTGTACAAAAAAATAATTAATTAAAAGATAATTTTTTTGCGCAGCCATCAGAGATGATGATTCTGATCCAAAATTGGGCCGAAAACAAGCAGCAGGCTGAAAACGTAAATGGTATGTGTGTGTGTGTTACGAGAGGATGCTGGGCTGAGAGGACATCGCGCCGAGCAGTAACAATAGACAGAAGTGGCGACTTTTGAAATTTACGGTCTTAATGCAATTCTCAATTAGTGGGGTAATAGCTCGGGTGTACACTGTAGTAAATGAACTATTGCTGGCTGGAATTTAGTTTTGTGACCGGAGTCGCAGGCACTGTCACTTGTGGATTTATCACCGACAACTTGTTTATTTATTGCCAAAACACCAACAACCAACCCGATTTTGTAATAATAATCAACCCCAAATTGCACATTCTATGTCTCATTCGCCTTTAATTGTACAACTATATGAAAGTCCTTTTAATTTCGTTGTAAAGTTTAATTTCTTTGGTGGGGTGAGATCTGGTCGGCTTGGAGGCCTATTGAAAAAGTACTGAAAATTGTTGCTTGATGGAATGGTAGAGTATAATAATTGCTTGAGTGAATAGACCATGAACAATGGAATAGAAGAATCATCAGTTCAATCTATTTTTAGTGATATATTCATAGTTAGAAGGTCAGGAAATGAATTGAGAGATAATTCTTGGTAAATTTGAAGTACTATAAAGTTTTGGCAAAAAATTCCCACAATTATAATCAAAAGTAGTTATAATTGTTATAAATATGGAACAGTTTGTATTAACGTCCTAGACTGAAATAAAGCTTGACTAATGGTCGAAAATTCCCAATTATGATAAAAATACTAAAGAATGAAATGGAAAAATATAAAAATTCGTATAAATCTATCTATACATGTATAAATAAATGATGATTGTTTCGGATTAGTGCGTACATAATAATTACGACTAAAATGCATTGAACTTATGTGAAGCCTCATCAAAATACAAAGAATATAAAACTAATTACAGAAATTCTATAACATTATCTCGTCCGTTATCAGCAATTTTAACGCTCGGTTCGAAACAATATCAGAATAAATTAATAAATTAAACATTAATTACATTTAAACAACTGACATGTACTTCGAATCAATTGTATCGTAATTAAAACAATGCCAACTAAGAATTCACCTGTTGTTTCTGTCTTTGTCCATTGCGCTTTGGTGCTAAATGAAGGGGAGGCTAAACGTATGCCGTAAAGGCATTCAACCATTACAGGATATGACTAGTGCAGTCATAAGGTTATGCTACAGTGGACTCCGCCGAGTGAGACAGACCATTTTAATGGACTGAAAAAAATAACCCACAACATTGGAATATATTTATAATTTTTCTTTATACATTTCCATTAACTATATTGACGACCGTAAAAACAGGAATAATCGAAATTATCAAAGCAAAGCAACTGAAAATTAACCACATAAGTATAACAATCAGTACTTCACACTTCACACTTTCAAAGCATCAGTTTGTGGCCACACAATCGTTTACAACTACATTGCTCCAACTATATCTATATATATGTATATAGTAAAATGCTTTTAAACAATAACAACGTCACGTTAGATGTGAATTTCGTGCCGGCTTTGGAAGTGTGGGTGGAAGCAAGACCGGAGCTTTTGTGGCGTGTGGCAAGCTCCGCAGACGATAGCGGGAGCTACTCAAACATTCAAACGACCACAAGCAAGTGGTCTTACGCCTAGGTATATAAGAGAAACTGCTAAATCGTACCACCCATTACTTTGTTTTTTTTTTCAAAGAAATTTTAGAAAATAAAAAAGTTGGAAATGAAAAATTCTATAATTAAATTTAATGATTTTCACGTTTAAATCAATTTTTCCAAAAGGACCGATAGGACTTAAATGGTAAAACTATAGTGCTTTGATACTATGCTATTGAAATAATTTTGGATTTCCACTTTCCGAGCCATATTTTCAAAGAAATCAACCAGAAGAGGAGCTGAGCGCAAAACTACGGTGCCTCGATGCAACTAGCCAATTTATCGAAAGCTCTAACGTTCGATCTGATTTTTAGCAATTATTCAAAAATGAAATAAAAAAACCGTTACAATAATAAAATGTTTAAATCAATTAAATATATTTTAGTATCACTCAAACATTTATCTACTATTTAAATTTATATCCATAAATAATTTAAAATATTATTATTGCTTAATTAACGGTACAGTAAATGTTAATTATATTTCTTTCACCAGTTAATAGTCGAATTTCAGCAATTTTACTTCAAATTAAAACAATGCAAAATAAATGTGAGTTCAAGTGGCCATTAGGAATAGAAACGTAATTATTTCAGATTGAATGAAAAGAGAAAACATTTTATATAATTTACGAAAAAAGAATTTAAAATATATTAAATCGTGCCTGGAAATGTAATTAATAATTTCAAATAAGCAAATCAAAAATTACTCAACTTTATCTCAAATACAATGAATGATTGTTTAAACAATAAACAATTATTACGATTGCATAAAATAAGTGGCATAAAAATAAGGATATTTAGTAACGCAAATTAAAAATAGATAAACTTGTTTCGGCATTGCAAAAAAATAGTAAGCAATTGTTTTAGAAACTTAAGTAATCATCGCATTTTTATCAGTTTATGGACATCTCTCCAGTCTATTCAAAACAAATTCAATTCACCAACAATAAACAAACCATCATTTGAAAACATTAAAAGCCAATTTTGTAAGCAACTATTTCGTAATAGTTTTGGCTACACTGAAGAATAATCGACCCAAATCTGTCAATGCTCTGGATAATTTATAATGAGAAAAAGTGAGTCTTGAAAAATCCCACAAGGATTAGATATGTAAAGTATCTGCTATTAATAAATCAAGTATCAATAGTTTATTTCGCAACCCTTTTCTTCGGGCATATATTTAAATAACTAAGTAAACAAATTATGTAAAAAATATCCAGATGCCAGCAGAGGAAAGGTAGGTCCCACACTTTGCATATACGACGACGACGATATTCAAATTAGAAGTGCAAATTCTCAATACATCCGATGATATATTAAACCTTTTATGTGAGAATCCTGTGTCCTTATGGCAATAAAAAAAGAAGATTTTGGTTTGCATTTGACCCGACTACACTAAAGGATTATTTCAATTGCTCCTGATGATAGGGAATTCGATATAGGGGTGCAGGTAGGTTGATGAAAGTGAAACGGAATTTGACAATATTTGAAATACTTTTGGCGCGATTTCATTAAATATAACCAGCTGATGAAGAATTTTTTCTCTAGATAAAATCCGTTTGGAATTTAAGGCGTGACACGAACACGTTTTGATTGATTTTGATTTTGACATGCAAATTAAATGCTCTTTAAACTGAGATTAGTTTTATTGATCACCTTAAAAACGTCTATAATTTTCCTGTAAAATAGAAATTACCCAACACGTCACATTATAAATTCGATCTGATGATTGATGCATCATCCTTTTCATTGAGGAAAATGATGAAAAGTGTAACACATTTCCATTCTTTAAGAAAACACTACTAATATGTACCATTTAAGCTAAACATAATGCATACACAGGTAGCGGCGTTCGTAATCGAAGCATTGTGTGCCAAGGCAGAATTCCAAAACAGGGGTTGTGTTTGAACAACGAAACCGAAAGGGTGAATCTCTCGAAAAAATTATCTTACAAAGATTATTTGAATATAAAAAAAAAAACAGGTCAACGGCTACGATATTTTTCCTCTCGTCGTCGTCGATGTATATATTATTAGGCCATATTTGCTTAAGAATAGGAATCGACCGATTTTCTATTTTTCAAGACTCTTCAAATGACACGGATATTTTTTCATTCGTTTTTTGATCTAGAATATTTAAATAAAGGTTGAGGTCTTAAGTACACATTTTAAGAGCTATTAAGGGATTTTGTCAATCGATTTCGGTTTTCTCATGCACCTTTTATTACAAATTCATAGTAATAAAACCTTGATTTCGTAGAATTAATATAGCAATTTTACTGAAAAATGATGAATAATAATGAAACATAATTTCATATGTATTTATGCAAAATATTACTACAATTAACTTTAACCGATTGAAATAACGTGGCATATGTAATAAGACATGAAAATTATACTAGCACAACAAACTTGGTAATTTTTAGTCTTTCCTGTTATAGTACTAACTAGTCTTTTGTTTTTGTCCAATCTTCATCAGATATTTACTGAAATTATGCAACAAGCTTATGACATAATTGAGTGCGTTTAAAATGAAAATTACTAATTCAATTGAATTCGTTCGATAATATTTAATTAATCAAATAAATATATATCTTCAATAATTAGTCCAATTTTTCAGTCAGTAAAATATTTTCAGTCTGTTTAAGTTTGATAATAAACCGCATTTAAAAGCAAAAAAGCTTTTGTGAAACTCGACAGATTTCGTATTGTTTCAATGCTCAATTTTGACGAAAAGCTCAGAAACCGAACAATTTATATATTTGTAAAGTTTGAAGGAAATTCAAATAAATATAATTCCAATTCCATCATCGCAGAGATATTCATTTCGAATAATAAAAGTTTGAGTATTTTAAAACCAAACTAACTAACTACATAGTAGTAACAACCCTTGAAATTGCTGCAATTTCGAATTGAATCTGATATAATTTTCAATAATCAGAAGTTTCCATGGAAAAATGTGCAAGAAATGCGAATTATTTACGATGCAAATCAGTCGAATGAATAGTTATTAATTGAAAAATGTGAATTTTGATTGAAGAATGCGAAAATCTATGATGAGGATGCTGTCTGTACGAAAATACTTGCAAAGTCCTGCGAAGAGAAGAATCCTTGCGAAATAGTTCGCTCATGCGCTGCGAGTGTCATCCCTTGAAACATCAGTCACTGAAAAAAACCCTTACGGTATGGAAGGGGTAAAAGAGCGCACATAGAACATACTTCGATTTTTAACTAAAAAGAATATATCTGCCTTTTACTTCGGCTTTAGTATTGGTCCTTATATATCCTTGTGCGTCAGAAAAGGACCAATTTAGATCCTTGCAAAGGACTGAAAGAGACGGATAGAGTATTGTGTTTGGCGTAGTAGTCGTTAGGGGGAGCCTACTACCAACAGAATAGGAGGAGCCAACGTAGAAATAGAAGACGGAGCAACAAAGAGCGAAGCATTGCCTTCTTCTATGCACCATGCATGCTTTGATCTGTTCGTCAGTGTTGGGGTAACAATCCCAACGAGAGCACGTTGTAGAACAGTCGACACTCGTGTCAAGAACGCTTCATCCCCTATTTGACGTTCTATTAAACTTCCAATAAACAGTGCTTCCGATATTAAAAAAAAAAACAAAAAAATACTACCATACAGTGTCACGTTATTTATATCAAAATAACCAATCAAAAAAATATATATATAATATTTCTATAATTTATCGTGTTTTTTGTGAGAGACATTTTCGATCAAAAATTGTGTTTGCGTGTTTAATTTCGATGGATTACAATCACGCAATCTGAATCAAATCGAACGTCTATCAAGAGAGAAAAATATAAAATACAATTATATTAAAATCCTGCAGTCGAGGAAAAACTTTTACAAGTTAAAGAGCTTTAACTTAAGAGTGCGAAAGCGATTCGAAAAAGCGCTGCTCGTTTTTTGAATCGCAGTGCGGCCGGCCGGGTGTTAAGGGCGCCAAACTGAATTTGAATATTAGTGCGGCAATGCGTTGTGCGTCAACAAATAATATTACTATGCGATTTTGAAAAACAATGAAAAATTGTGCTAGTTTTGCGAGGTGACTGTAGTAAAGACGGTTTTCAAAACGGCGTTTCTAGCAGAAAGTCCAGCCGTGGCGGACCTGGAGGAACGCGTGCGAATGCAGCCCACGGCGACGGCCTCCATACCGCCCCCCGCGGATATGGACCTTCAGACTATGCAATCTATGGATTGGCTGTTTAAGAAAGAACGAATCTATCTACTAGCACAATTTTGGCAACAGGTTAGTTTTATTTTTGCAAAATTTAATTTAATATATTTACCTCCCCATCGCATATAAAAAATAAAATAATAAATCATTTTAGTCTGGTTAGTGAACTTTGCGCGATTAAAGTTTACAAACTTTGTCGTATAGTAACATGAATCAATTGTTGCTAAAGTCAGTCGTGCTTATATTTTTAAACAGGTATTTTAATTAATTTGATTAATGTCGTTAACTGCAAATTCAACTTAAAGAAATGTTTAAAATAACATTTAATCATCTATATCTAAAGTAGTTTATTTACTATGTTAAATGTGAAATATATTTATTTTGTTAGTAAACATTTAAAGTTTACATTCATTAAATGTACGCATGTTGCAGGAAAATTTGTCCTGCATAGTACTATCAGAAATTAATTATTTATTTCGTAAACGATGTAAATATAAGTTAAAGAAATTAACCCACATAATTCTCCATATTTCAAACAAATTAACAAAAATTTGAATTTATTAATGATTTAGTTGGAATTTGTTATAAATTATTTTATAAATATTCATGTGCATGCTGACGTAAAACTGGTTTAGAATTATTTAAGATTTAACTTAGATATTATATTGATTTTAAATGTAAACAATAATATATTATTTATTATTGTAACCTTTCAAATAATTTATTGTCATCGATTTATTTATGATAATTTCCAAAGCCCACACGAAAAAGTGCATAGCTTTTGGAAAACGCGCGTCTTGCAATACGTGATGATGAAATGCGAAGTGCACCCTGCAATGTTTCGTAGAATTCTGTGATAACTCGAGGGATTCCCGTAAGCTTTTTGGGATGGCAGCACGAAACAAGCGGCTTGAATTCAACCCCTAATTTACGCACCCCCTTCACTATGTTTCCTTTAATAGTTGTGAATCGCGTAAACGGAAAAATAAAGACAAGTGAGTGGTGCATGATGCAAAATGAAAGTCGAGATAATTAAAGAGCAAAATTGAAATAAATCGTTATTTACGATATTGGCAAACATTCAGTCAAATCGACTAATTTATGCTATGGGATGTTTCTGCTAGAATTAACATAAGACTGTACTACATCACCTTTCCATTATATTATTAAATATCATCGATAGTTGCGGTGGCCTATAACGCGAGACAAAGATGCATATTCAGATTCCATTTAAGCATGAAACAAATGTATTTATTTAAACAAACTTTTCTAGCTTTCATCAGTAAGAAAATATTGATATTTCCGAAAAGTTGGCGCAAATATTAGCTTGAAAGGAAAATGCTACATTCGATAAGACGAATTAAGACAGATAAATCCGTACTGCAAACCAAAAAGTTTGCAATTTCTTCAACCATTCCACCAACTCGACTAAATTCATAATAATGAAACAAAGAAATTCAAAATTCGCCCTGGCACATTACAAGAACATTATTTAAAATGTTTGAATTACGCCTTTGTATACACTTCAAACTCGAACGATTTTCTTGTAATAATTGATCCGTACAACTTTGGAATACTTGAAATCGCATCACGTTCAATCATTTTATATTATTCTTCTAATTGATTGTTTTTCGCTTAATTGCCGCTTTTCCACACAATGCAACAATTAAAAAAAGATTTCTTTATTAACTCACTTAAATTGGTCACCTGAGTCAGACGAGGATGGCCAATCGAAGAACATGTGCCACCAACTATTTTAATCTCTTTTGCGTGAAGGAATTTTCAATCTATACCGACCAATGCATTTTTCAATAATTACAATGTCACAATAAGCGCCAAAACACTTACTTCGCATTGAAAATCCTAAATAAACTCTAAATATGATTGAAAATTCACAACACATTAACGATATTTATGTTATAGGAATAATTTCGTTCGCTCGTTCCGATGTAGCATCGATATATTTTAATTTGAAACTTTCGTTGACTGCTTTATTAATGAGTTTATAATTTAATTTCCAAACTGATATATTTAGTATGGTTTTGTGGTATGAAGCGAATTTTGATGTATAACGTCTATCTATTTATACGAATTTTCTTTAATTATTTTAAATACGTAAATCCATTCGCAGAGAGAGAGAGAGAGAAAAAAAGTTATCTAGACTTGAATAAATCCAGATTCGGATGCATGCATGTATATTGCGTCGTTTCTACCCTTAAAACGTCGAAAAAATAAGGGTTGGCAAAATTAGTCATAGGTTATATAGATCTGAAACAAACGAGAAAAAAGTCCAGAAATATAAATTCGCTCCGGTATTCAGCCGGAGCGCGCTTTTTATCGAGCAGATATTTGGCTGAGATATGCACGCATGCAAAAATCGAAAAGCCGCCTCGCATTCACTCAAGTCCAGGCTACATTATCTGAAATATTAAATCGACATATGAGAAATTCTAACCCTCTCGTCGTAATAAGCCCTCGGACTCTGTTTTATTAGCGCGCGGCGTTCCGAATTCAAATTCAATGGAAATCAGAATGCAGCCGGAAAACGTGTGAAAATGCATCATCGCACAAGAAGGTGGAAAAGAAGAACACGGAATTGGTTTCTTTCTGACCTATCTTAACCTGAAAAAAAAAGTTCCTCTGAAAGCGTTTGCTCACGTCTGAAGGATATCCGGTGTCTTCCAATAAAATAGGGTGAAGTGAACTGATATAGACGTTTTACGGGGGTGTTTTTCCCGTCTTCTTTCATTCAATGATCGGTAAGTGATCGGAATTGGGGTTGTACGACCGAAAGGGAATCCCGTAGAAAAGAGAAAAAAATCAAGGAAAGCACTTCGTCCTTGTTCATCATCGTCTGCAAAGTTGAAATTCTTTCGCATTTTTTTTTTGCGCCTTCCACTGTCCCCTATATATTGTATACAAGTTTAACCTAGTTTTTCTGTGGGAATTTGTTTACTAAATGCAGTTTGCGATGTGCGGTTGTATTTTGTTTGTTTTTGCTTCAGTCGATTAGCTTTTGTCACTTTTGTATGCGCTTTGTACGGTTTTTTTTATTAATACTTTCGAACTCAACAGGTTTATCATCAATTTTTATACGATTGTTGAAAATAGTGTGGGCGGATTTGATTGGGATTAGACGAATAATTTGATTAAATTATATTTAAATTTGATGAAGATAATGCAGCTGGACTGGTGTGTGATTTGCCTTTCGGTTTTTGGTTTCAGCAGGAGCAGGCAGGGCTGATGATGATAAAAGGAAAATCTGTTCATAAATAGTATGCACATCGGGATATAATTTAATTTAGTAACGTAATGTAAGAATTCCGGCTGAATTAACTTCTCTTGTCGCTTAAACGTTTCCGAATGTTTAACGTTTACCCTTTCTACCTATTACTGGCTTACTTATGCACTGATGAATCTTACAATACTGCAGATTTATTGTTCTTAACTTGAACGATCTTATACTGTGCACATAGTTTTGGGGAACGAAAGCGCTCCTGCTGGATATATATTTTCATTTTGCAAGTGCGAGTGGAAAAAAGACAACACCATCCGTCTGTAATCTTCAATACAATTGGGATTTAACGTTTGGGATACATGAGACTGTTCAAATGAGAGTGAAGTACACTAGATTTTATGAAGGATTAATAAATAATGCTTCAATTCTTTACTATGTATATTGTATAAAGATTTTATACTAGACTAAATTGTAAATCAAATTATCTTTTGTCTGCTGGCATTGCATAGAAATAATTTCAGACGACGATGGGCTGAGAGTAAAATAATAGAGTTGTTGTAAATAAACTTAGTTACTTCCATGTGATATATAATTAATAGTTACCTATGTGACACTAATTTAATTAATGGTAATTAATGTTACCAGCACCTTTGATCACGAATTATTGCCTCAGAGCATCAACTTGGCTTTAGATAAATAGAATTGCAAAAATTCAAGAATAAATTATCATCATCATTGAAGAATAAAAACAAATTATACTCTGCCTTGATTGTGTGTGTGTGTGTGTTAAAAGCCATTGACAATAATAGTAATAATAATTCCAAACATAGGCCGGATGTGACGTGTTCACAATTTTCTAATCATCAATCATATATTTATCAAGTAAATTTAATTCGTTTATTGGTACAATTGATTCTTGTTTAGGTCCATTGTCATTTCGTCTCTTTCTCTTGTGTTTGTCCGTAATTGCTCACACAGGAAACGTTTTTAAAGGGTACATCAATATATTAGTGACATCCTCTAATAATTTCTAAGTGGCTAATAGTATTTTTTTAATTTTAATTCTTTTGTTATTCTACATCTGTTTATCATTAATTCATTCCTGCTATGATGGAAATTATTCGCACTCGCACCATCACCGACTTTTTAATGACAATTTGATGAATTTATAAGTATAATATTGCGATTCTCACTTATGCTCTGGCTTTTAATCGATGAGTCATTTCAATTAGGATATTAGTTCATCGATACATATGTAATATTAAACTCAATTATAAAGTAACCGTTAAATGATTAATCGACTTTTTCATTATATTAATTTATATATTTTGCATTCGATCGAAATTAATTACATTTTATGTAGATATTATTTCGAAAACACATCATGTGTTTCGGTTCTCATGACCATTTTTATTGCTATATGCACTTGTATAGTTTTTCAATCGCATCAAAATCAGAAAAACGCACCACGAGACAACCAACATACCACCAAGTCCTGCTTGCTCTTCTTCTGAGCGAGCGTAACAAAGATGGAAATGGCAGCTTACCATGCAGATGGTTCTGTTGTTTTATTGAATTTTATGAGATATCATTAAATTTTATTAGTTTATTACATCCGACTTTTATAAGATGGCTTTTCTAATGAATCTGATGGAAGTTTGTGTTTGTGTTATACTCAAATCTAATATGCGTCCTCTCTAGATCGTTAAAATCTTTTCCATATTATACCTGCAGGATGCGGTGGTATGTTCGTTCAAACGCACGCAAAAAGTTTCACTTTTACTGAAAATTAAAGCGACCAACTGTGGTAATTACTTTTCCAACTATTTTTATCTCGCTTTTTCTGCAAAAATATTTAGTACATGTTGCCTCCAACAATCATAAAATGTAATTCTTTTGCCATATCAATTCCTTCTTATTTCACTTAATTTTACAGAACTTTAGAATTAGATATGCTATTTAAACCTTACTGCACATTTAATTTATATTGTTAATGATAAATTCTTGTAATTATTTTCAATTATACGAAGGAATCTCGATTTTTATTAGACGTGTGTGGCGACTAACGCACACACCTGATGCGATTATTTTTTCCTGCCGCTTGCTGCTGGACACGATTTTTCTATCCGCATCAAGAAACGATGCCCACCTAGAATCGCTTCAATAATAAGTCAAGGTACGATCGTATTTTATTGGAATTATATCAATTTCTCATGTTTGGTAGTTGTTTTGAATATAAAAATTATAATAACTGGCCATTATAAACACTTGTTTATGCGAATTACCTCAATATGTTTTCTTTAGACACTTATCTTAGCATGGGGCACCCAACGGGTGGTTCTTAATTTCTTATATATATATATATACATCTACACACAAAGTACCATATGAATTGACTGTCTTTTTTATAGTTCCCTTTTATTTTATATTGGTGATACTTTGTGGTATAATATATTTCATTTTTTTCTCTCTCTCCCAGAAACAGAAATGGGTGTTGGATCAAACTGATCAAGATAATATTTTCTTGGGCATGCATGCCATGAATGGTGATGTCAAATCATTTTCTCCTCTTGTGAGAAGTCAATTAAAAAAAAATAAACCGTCACTTGATGGTAAATAAATCATTTTCCACGCACGTATCATTTTAAAAATACCGTTCTTCGACTTTTTTATCCCATCACAACATATGTTTTCAATATCTCCAACATACCCCTTATAGTTTCAAAGACATGTGTTTCAGACCCATTAAATTATATTTTTCATCTTATGGCCACATTATATTTCCATATACCATTTTTTTGTTGCTATTACAAAATATATATGGCGCTCATTAAGTCAAGATATTAATTATCGAGTATATCTTTATTGAATATCTACTCAACACATGTCAGTGGTATTTCTATAAATACACATCGAGACGACAAAATCCTTTTTTCTTTTTCAAAGAGAGCAATGCGGTTCAAGGGAAAAAATTGATTAGTGAGAAAATTTTTAGTCATAAAATTTCAATCAAACTATATCAACAATTTTTGGAGGAAATGTTTGTGTTCGGCAGTAAGCTCAAGACTCGATCCCCCATACTCCCGCAGCGGAGTTCTGCATTGGGGAGTTCATTCCGCGCAGTCGATCGACGGTTGGAATTGGGATAAAAACATGGACCAAAAAAAAAAAAAAAGGATCTGGACATTGTGCGCTGCGCAACTATTTCAGAAAACTATAATAAAATTCGAATCCTGTAGTGGGGAGAAAAAGGGTTTTATCGAAGTGGGAGTTACCGATACCGAGTCCCTCCTATACTGCCTCCCACTCTTTATATCTGATGTTTCAGCCTCCTCATACTTTATTTTATGTACCTTTTGCAATACTGTATTTTTTGTTGTTGTTGTTATGTTGTTGATCTTTCAGACGGACGCTCATGTACAACAGATCAAGGTAGCTCTCTACTGCTGAGCGTTGCAGGATCGCTGCCAGTGCTCTCGCTCTCGCCTCGCTCCTTCGCTTAATGCTTTCCTCGCCACTTGCCCGCATTGTATTTTCAATACAACAACAACAAAAAATACAACAATTTGTAATCATAAATAAGATCAAGGTCGAGCATTATTGCAAAAATTGCGACTCTGCGAAAATCGTTTATTAAAATCGATTCGAATTAGTATAATGAATAGTTTCCTTAGAAATCGTTATCATTAACTGATGACTATGTTGGAGATATTTTCTGTTGTATACATTTGTTTATGTTTGCGTCACACACACAATAGATTATTCTTTGTAATAAAAATTACCAACAAAGAATGCTTTTGAATTATAACATCGTTAATTTCAAATTAATAACAATAATTATGTTATATGCTAATTGTCCATTCATGACTTGAAGCTACTATTCAATTTTGTCGATATAAAGTTGATTTCTTCGTTTTCAAGAGCAATATATATGGACCATTATGTATTATAATTTAAACACAAAGAAAGAGACGTTTTTGAGTCAGCCTACATTAAAAAATACATCAGTCTATACAAAAAAGATCCTATTGTCGTCTGGTATTAATAAGAGTAGGTGATTTATATAATTTTCAATGTACGTAAGCTAATGAGCTGGCATGCATGTGCTGAAGAGAGATAAGCAACAAAACCGGGGGTTGCATTACAGACTTTGTAGGTGTTATGAATGGAAATCATGTTATGATTCAGAAACTTAGGCGTGGTAAATTACGATTTACTATATACACATCACACAAGCAAGCAAGCTCTTCGATATATCTGCTGAATTTCCAACTGGATGGAATGAATAATATATAATGTTCGAAAAAGTTAATTTCTAATTAACGAAGCTGCGCTAAGCTATCTGCGAGTATATTCGATGGAAATGATCAAAATATTATATATATTTCTGTATTCCTTTTGAAAAGGGGCCCACTTGAAGGTTTATTCCATTTGAGATAATCACAGAAGTTAGAAACGAGCTTTTGAATATTTCTTATTGATCTCATATATAAAATTAATGTAAAAGCCAAAATTCCACAAAATCACTGCCATTCAAAGCTGGAAAATTATTCAGACGAAACAAATGTATATTGAATTCGCCTTTGTCTTCGACTAACTGTCAAATATTATTAATATGCACTCTAACGAGCCTCGCAAACATTCATTCGCCTTTCTCGCTCTCACTCTTTGAAATATAATTATCGATTAATTAATTATAGAAAATGTCAATAACTCCATTGCACTTGAGCCCATGCTCATCATCTATCTTGTATAGTACTATATCTCGCGTTGATTTTTCATTTTGCAATTGCATCGCATCAACCCTTTATTTTATGCTTGATAAGTTCATCATTAGGTTAAATAATAATAACATCAACATAGTGAGTGCTATATGGTGGGTATAGATATAAAAGAAAGAGCTTTGGATGAGGCACATCACTTAGTTAATTAGAAGCTGTAATTAGTAATAAAGTTATCGGTTTGCTTCTAAGAGGATTGGCTTCACAAAAGTTTTTCCGTAATTAAACAGTAGCGAAAATACGGAAAAATCTGTATTTATTTCAACTTTTCCATCATTAAATCAGATTGCTTTTAAAATAAGAGATTCGAATAAAAAATATTTTCTGAGTGGCACCGTTTTGAGTTTTGGTGCGATTGAAATCGGATACGACGATGACGCTTTGGTCAGTCAATATGCAAAATAAGCCAGTAGATACCCATCAACCCTACATATACATAAGGGGTGGTAAACGAACACCCTTATAACAAAGACAAAATACTAGTCTCTGTTTCTTAACGGCCGTATTGTTTGAATTTTTGATATGGATTTATGACCTAAATGTCATGAAATAAATCCATGTTGTAATATTTTTAAATATACTACTATAGTAGTATAAGGGGTGTGTGTGTGAGTTGCCAAACGTAGCGGTAATGCGGGGTGGATATGTGCGGAATATTTAATAATCTGTCAAATATGCATGAGGAATAATATAGAAAATTGCAAAGGTTTTATTGCGTTATATTTCATTATTTTTATATCTAGACAAGACAGCTTTACAACCCCCCTCATAATGAAAATAATGCAACTTAGCATGCAAGTTTAATTGATTTTCCATAATAAAAAATGAAAAGTGCGCGCGGATAAAAATTGCTACAAAATTGGCAACATTATTGGCATCAAAGTTCCAATAATTGATACATCATTCGTGTAGTGACACAAACAGGTGTTTGTCAATTGTGTGTAACGTCAGCTGTCACGCTTCACTTCACGATCATCACATGGTAGAAAATTTCAGTTGAATTTCATCATTGTTTTATCAATATATTGAATTGGGCAAAAAACGCGCGACGTAATAGTCTTACATTGTATTATTAAAACATCGATAGTATTAATACCCCCATATCGGTGTAGCATTTTTTTTCTCATACGAATTCAGCTTACAATGTACTTTACATGTGATAATAAATTTTTCTTAGTATCGTAATTTATGCTACCGTATCAAAATATTATCGTGAAACGTTAGAAATTGTTTTTATCTTATATTTAATATTGTCATGCATTACTTTGTTGTTTAGATCATATTTTAAAATGTAACGTAAACATGTGGCTTCTGTTAGTTTTTCTAATTTAAAGAGGGGTAGGATTTTTTTTACCAATAATACCGCACACCATCATCCCGAAATCTCAAGACGGTGTCATTATAGCTTATACTTTGTCTTTCCGATCCATATTATGGGCCATCTGGATTGTATATTGAAATGTTTATTATGTCTCCATGGGACATGCATTTTTTTTTCCACTAGAAATACTTCGAAGACGAAGAGATTCTCGTCGTTGAGAGTCTAAAAATACAAAGGGATGATGATGAATTGCTTTGGGTAGCAGCATTAAAAAGGGTTGTTTCAATGTAAATCAAAGTCTTAAATTATTTTCGAACCGTGTCAAATAATCGGGTGGAATTTATATTGAAATATTCCGGTATTACTTCATTAATTGCAACTTGAGATAGTTTATTATTAGATTTTCAGGTTCTACCCGTTTCTCGTCGACTAATGAAATTAACGATAATTTGGAATCGGATGTATGAATTTTCTTCTTCCAATACCTGGAACTGCTTTAATTCATTCATATAATTAAATATTCCACATATCTTTCTTGATTAATTCCTTTCGTTTCGAAATTCATGCTCATTCGCACCCGAATTTTATAATGATGCTAGTTTCGCTCTATTTTTTGTTGAAAATATATGACGAATATATAATAAATCTATCAGACAGCAGCAAATAATTTAAGTTTCAGTTTCCTGTGATGCACTGAATGTTTCAGTTTGTGTTAATTTAATCTCCAGATGTTGGATAGCAAAAAATACTGTATGTATTGACTAATTCCAATACAAAACACAACAAAACACATGTTAAAAACATTTGAATCGAGATGAAGAAGTAGTAATATGAAATCGAATCGTTAAAAAGGGATATCCGTTGTATTTATTTGCATTATTATAAGCTCGAAGAAATAATAAAATCGAGCCAACAATTAAATGGGGAAAAAAGGATTAAATGTCACTTAAATGTATTCTATGCAAATGATGCCCATTGACGAACAAAATAATGTAGGGTTCTCCTCTCCTACACACTCTTTTATGCGTCCTAATAAACTATTTCGTTTTGTTTTAAAAGTCCATTGAAAAATTGGTTCTTAACAAATTGAAATGTCAAATCACGCTTGCCGTGTAAAAAACCGCGCGTTTATCAAAAAGAAACGCGTTTTCTTTTGTGTTCCGCATCCGGTCCTTGACAGCCTAACCATTTCGAAGAGGGAAAATAAAATAAATAAATAAAAGAAAAACTACTCTTATTCATTAAATCTAAATTAATTAAAAATGTTTGAGAAATGAATGAGTGGAATGAATGAATGTAATATTTCGTCATATTGAACTGTCGTATTTGAAATATACAATTTTCAAGTTAAAGACAGAGTTTCAGTTTTAAAGGGGTCGAGAACTGAAAGGGTTGGTTGGCAATATAGGAAAATAAGGGAGACACTCCCCCAGTATCACTAATTAGTTATCAAAGAGTTAGGCTAGTGACAAAATTTTCGATGAGGGTATCTACAGAAAGAGAAATTCTCATTATTATCATTATTATTATTATTATTAACCTCTGATGCCGGCTGATAATTACTCCTCGCGCGTAAAAGAGAGAAAAAAATCTTAAACTCTTCAAGAGATTCATTACAACTTTTATTTACCCAAACAAGAGACGAATCAACCCTTATTTAAAATTAACAAATAACGAACAAGCTCATTTCGAACAATCTATTTATGGTTTGTGGCACTTTTATTTGATGCGAAAATTTCAAAAACTGATTACTGAATTCCATTTTCAGGATATGCGGGGTGGTCGTATATAAGAATCATTATTATCAGCCACGCTGCTTCTGATACCATAAAACAGTGTCTAGAGTTTGAATTAAAAATCAAAATATATTGCCTTGCATATATCCCTACCTAGGGGTTTAATAAGGTTCGAACGCAGTGGCGGATCGTCGATCCTCCTCCTCCATCTACCAAAACACGACACTATCAATTTAATCCTGCGCGTTTGCAATTATCATAAGAAAGGAAAATAATTCTTTGCAGAAATATTATGCTAATAATCCATCTAGATGCCATGCTTATTATTATTAATATCTTGTTTATGGTGGGTATTGGGGGGTGATGTGGAAGGCGCGCCCCTGTTAAACTTTTAAAGCCTGCAACACAGTGGATGAAGCCAAAGCTATTGTTTTTATAATAACATTGAGATATTACCCTGTGTGGTATAGAAAGGTGGGCTACGAACCATATTTCACATAATAAGAGTGAGACTGGGGCGCGAAAAATTGAACATCTTGAATAATAAGATGGCCAAGGAAAAACGCTTCCCGTTTTTCTTCTTTGAATAGAATTATTATTACTTTTTGTATTACTTGCAAACTCATAAATAATATTCTAAATTGGTATATTTGTGATTCAAATGATCTGAGCTAAGATATGAAGATGAAGCTTGGAAAATAATTAATATTAGAAGATTACTAAGAATATTGGATAAGAAGAAAATTGTGTGATTTGAAGAAACTTTAGATCTTGGCTTGCAGTTTTATCTGCAGATTTTAAGAAGATCTCGCGGTTTATTGGAAACTTGTGGGTGAAATAGTGGGAGCTTTTTGAAATGAATATTCTTAGTGGTAATTAATACCATAAATACATTGTTAGATATTTTACCAAGAAAATTGGATAAGAAGAATCTAGTTAAATTGAAAAAACATTATAGTACTTAGATTGCAATTCTTTATCTCAATATTTCACGTAGATCTTGTTTCTATTGGGAATTGAAGACGTTTTTTGAGTAGTGAACTTTTCTACAAATTAGGATTATATCTGTTAGAAAGTGCTGAGTAAAGTTTTTCTGGCTTATTTTGCGTTAATGCAGTTGAATAAAGCAGATTATTATATATGGTACATGTCCATTAAAACAATTGAATTTGCTGGATAATAAAGTTAATAGTTAAAACCCGATTGAAAATTGGATAGTCGTTGGAACAAAACTACTAACTTCGACTCTACTGATCTGACTTTATTCCATTACCCTCGACTTTCCTTTAAAGCTAAACGAAATTATAACAGTCTGTCTCACTTTTCATAAATAGTGAAAGGCTGTGAGTGCAACGGAAACAAAAAGCCGATAGCGCAAAAGTAACGCACAAAACCCGTACGGCATCTGACTACAGTAATTCTATCTGTTAATTTTATTAATCCCCACTAGAGGAATGTGCTTGGCTATAGAAGCCAAGCTTCGTCTCTTGTTTTTGATTTACATAGCACACTCTCTGCGTCTCATCTTATTTCACATACTACATAAAACCATCATAAATATAAATAAATGCAAACATTACTTAAACGACTATTTATTTCCAATGCACGAACGATAACTCGAGATCTAAATAGATATAAATTTGCAGATGCACAGCAATTATGTTATAAATTAATTGTCATTTCTTCTTGTTTGTTCCTGTAGAGAGCCACCTTGGCCGAGAAAGAAGTGACGACGCTGAAGGAGCAATTGACGAGCAATACAACGAACAACTGTGAGAATAAGGACCTCTCGAATCTGGACCGGCACAGTTTCGAGTCGGAGATGGCGACGAAGGAGGAAAAAGTGAGTACAACAAAACACCAATATCCCAACAAGCGAAATCGCTCAAAGAATTCGTGTAAACTTATTTATATATTTATAAATATCTCCCCAAACAAAATATAAAAATAGTTTCCACCGAGTAGATTAAGTGTTGTTATTTTATATATCTGTATGAGAGTGTGTGTGTGTGTGTGACTGAAGGTGTATATTTATAAATCGTCACATTTTTTACGACCCGAATGAAACACAACCGACATCAACTTATCCATTAAATCGACCATTTTACAAAAACAAAGAATAACAATGAGGGACCGAAAATCACGCGAACGTCTTTAGTTTCTGTTTTATCGTGTAAGATAACGCTATGAGTATCGAATTTACGTCAAGGGTGCCTGTGCAAAACGCCAGACCAATACAAAGAAAACACCCTTATTAATTACCCCACATTTTCAATTATTCCGTTTTTTTCTTTTTATTTTAAACTGCTTTATTTAGAATGCCACCATCATCGTAAAAAGGAAACACTTTCAAGGGTTGATAATACTTTGATTAAATACCATCTAATTAATAACTTCCCTCGATGGATAGCAAAAAGTAGAAAATCATCATCATCATCCAGTTCAATAACTTTTCATCCAAATGTTGCATTAATTTATTCGAAATAATATGAAATATCTTTTTACCATATGGCTGTAGTAGTATAAAGTATATAGAATTTCATAGCTCGCATTGTTTAATTTCGCTAATTTATAACGTCAGGTCGGTCCCTTACTCGCCCGAACCCTTTTATCTAAGCTCACGATACACTCCCTCATATTTAACCCTTCTCTCGATCAAATATCCATAATTTTTTGTCGGTTTGTGTCTGCGCCTTGAAACTTTTGCTGGCTACGAAACGAAAATGATTGAGAGAATTTAATTCGAATGTTGTTTGTTGATGCTGGATGTTTATTGTCGTGTGAATGAAAACAATGGAAAAAATCATCGTGATCATCATCATACTACATAAGAATATGTTGCCTTAATAAATATACTGCAATTCGTAATTAATAGATGAGAAAATTAACAGCTGTACGAAGAAGTAAGAAACAAATATTGATAGCGAAATAAGTTAACTGAATGTGTTGAATCGAATGGTAGGCTTAAAACTTGATGCGAAAGTTGGATACAACGTTTATAGATTCCTCCTCTCATGATGTTGGGTGGTTTTTTTCTCTTGTTCTTCTCGAAAATCTTAAGTAGGATTAGTTGAAAGTTTATGATGTTTCCTTTACGTCGTTTTAAGCCTTCGATTGCTTTGGCTTGGAGGATTTTTGACGTGGCGGAAAATTCTATTGGAATTATTGTTATAGATACACTTGTTCCTCTTCTCTGATTTAAACCGCTTACAAGAAGTAAAAGCGGAAAATAAATCACTTTACGCGAGATTTTTGCGATCTAATAGCATTATAGGTGATCTTTACTTGGGTTTTAATTCAAACACTCGCTTATTGGTTCAGCAACCTTCTTGTTGTTGCACTTTGCAAATTTGCAAATCGTCCTTGGATCACCGTTTAAACAAAAAGTGACTCACTTTTTTTTTCTGTTAAATTTAGACATTTCAACTGAAATTAATGACATTTCGAATAAGACATATCTTGGCAAAGATGCAAGATTTGTATAAATTTTATTGGGAAATTTGTCTGCATCCTCTTTCATTCCAATTTGATTTCAGCACATTAGAAAAAGATGCATTGCCAAAAAACTGAACGTATTTATAATTTGTGCGACATTTTATGGCCCGCTTGTTTTCGATCGTGGTGCACATATGTATTGTCGATCCGTATAATTACTTGAACGATTGTCTTTCGTCGATAGGCAAAAATAAAAATATGTGAATATTCATGATCGCTTTTTCTTTTTTCCTCGTTTTTTTTTTTAATGTGCATAAAATGTAAATTAAACACCATCGATACCTGTACTTATGTACCTTCACTAGAATAGTCCATTAAAAACATCCGTTCGCAAGTCATTTGTTAATGCAGAATTTCATTTGTTTCACGCATGTGTGCATCCACATTTGTCAAAAAAAATACAGCCAAACAATGACAAAACTGATAACATTTTTCGATAAGTACACACTGCTTCCGTTTCCTTTATAATTCTTCAAATGAATTGGTGATAAATATTATATCTAAGTTCAATGGCTCGCTCGCCCATTGATTATCGCAATCACTTATTAGCGATTTTCTTTTGAAGCGTCTGTTGGCATTTGCTGATAATCGCACATTTAAACAGAAAGAAAAAAAATCAAAGACCTAATCACTAGCCTTGATCTACTACTATTATTAATAAATCAATATCGTAATATAGAAATTTTGAGTGTGCTTATAAATATTCATGGAAAAAAGTGTCATTCGAAAATCACTTGCAAGTGAATGAATGGCAATTGAAAACACATATTTATTTTGTCAGGTTACATGCAATGCAAGTAATAATAATAATGCAACTGAAATGTGCTTGGCGACTATATATCATAAAATTTCTAGTGTATGGCTGTTCTCTGCCGCGATCTTGGATAGATAAGAGTAGAGAAATATTCGCATCGAATAAACTAAATTCTTGAAGATTGTTATAAATTATAAAGTAAAGGGCAACCATAACGTTTTCTTCGCATAATTTATAGAAATTTATAGAAAAGCTGTAGAATTTATGTTATTAATTGCACCATATTTATACATTTGCACTTTTTTCGAAAGCTCTCTCCATTAGAGCTTTCGGAAAATACGACCAGACCAGATAATCCATTATTAAAAGCTTGAGTTACATCGTTTTATGAGAAATGTTTGGAGCAAAGGCGTTTTTAATGATTACTTTTTCTAATTTACATGAATATATATTATCTTACATGTAGTGAAACAAAGGGTTTATTGAAACCATCCTACTTTTCACGTACTATATAGCTTTTATATTTTCGCCTTGGTGATAGACGCTTTTCAATCGTTTTTCAACTCGTATCAGCTCTGGGCTTCACAGAGGAGGAAAAAAAAAGAAAATATACTGAAAGAAAAAACTCTATATATGCGCTTGTATAGCCGAATTATTGCAGATTTTCTCTGCTCATATTCACTTTTCCAATTTCAAATTCAAGATGTTTTTATATTCTTTTATGTGCATGCTGCAATTTTACTGTAATTAAAAATTGTGTCTGCAACGAGGCAAAAACAATTTATTTCTACATCGCAAATAATATTTTGATAAAACATTATCACACAATTACACTTATTAATATATCCAATCAATTATTTTTATGTAACAGAATTTTTTTTATCAGCTTGTATACATTTGACATATTATATAATTTTCGATTAGTTTTATATTTGTTTATCAACATTCGTTCGACATTTGATTAAAAAAGCGTTTGTTTTAATTTGCAATATAATTTAATTAAATGCTATTATTTTACTCTCATAGAGAATTTTCACGTATTTATCACCATCAACATTTGGAATTAAAGTGAAAGCGGTTTTAGCAGTCAGTAATTACCATTTGTATTTTTAGTAGAAAAATTATCACGGTTTTAGAAAAGCCATTAGACTTTTTTATTACATGTTATACAGCGTCAATAAAAAAAGCAAAGGTTATCAATAATAATTTTTCGTCAATAGATTTATTGAATTAAAAAAGAATATCATGCAATATCGATTAGTAGTTGAATTAGTTTGTTCGAAAGACGCAAATTAAAAAAAAATTGGGTAAGCTAAGCTTTTCGTATTATAAATGATGAGATTTCGTTGAAATTTTCTGGGGGGTTGTTGTGTTCAATTTAATCTTATTTGTGATTCATTATTTTTTCGCGTTTCTTTATTTTACCGAAGCATATTAATTATGACAAATGCAGCGCGCAGCAAGACGAGGGTTGCGCGTACCGAGAATTATACAAAAGAATATCGAAGATGTAGTCTTACGTCGTATTAAAACAAATTAAGATCTGTAGCAATCCATAGACAACCCCCGGGGGTGTCATCCCAATAGATTGAATCAAAATGGCGCCCATTGCTACGCATAATTGCTTCATCTCGCATACGGAATTCGAACTTGTGTCTTAAATCTAAGTATTAGGCATTACTACGGGGACTCTGCACCTGAAATACGTGATTTGCTTCTGCCACTTAATGTTTATGGTTCTGGTACGCTGTTGCGCCTCATTTGCTCTTTCGCCTCCACTAGTTCTTCTACATCACACAAAAATTCGTCCTGATTAGTGGAAATGCGCGCTCCAGCATCCCCCCCAGGTTCCTGTCAACGCCAACCATACATTATCCTCCTAATTTTTTCGCAGATTTACGAGCGACTTTTTCCGGAAGGGGGGTCGCATTTTTAATTATTTTTTTCTGATGATTTTATCGAAATCTCATCTCATACGTCACTTTGCTAGTAGCATAATTTATAAATCTCAAGGTCATTGTTACATGTCTGTGAATCCGGTTTTTATTAAAGTATTTTTTATTTTTTTAATGGGACCCAATACAAAAATTTCATTCAATTACCTGGTCACACAAGACTAATTTTGTTAATCGTTCCTTCTCCGTTCTACATATTGGCTTTGGGTATCTTGCTGCCTTATTCCAAACATGTATATTTAAAATTATGCCGAGTTACGGTTTAGTGACTTTTCACAATAGTATAAATCCTGCTGCATATATGAATATGACCACCATAACTCGTCTTTTTATTTATTTGATATGTTCTTGATCATTTCTTGCATTGTTGAGCCAGCAACCAAGCAGCAATTAGTTATTTCACCGAAACAGGAAAAATCGCCGCTTTTCTGCACAGATTGAGCATTTCCATTCCATCGGAGCGTGGCACATAAACTTTGCATAATTCGTAATAGAATTAATTTTTCTATGCGCTCGACGGACGACGAATTTTTTAATCCTCCTATTGAAAATGGTAAGACGGCTTCAGGATAACGACACATTAGGGATGCATTGTAATTAGTCAAATGGCATTCTGTATTCTCTTTATTCTGATCTAGTAGTCCCTTAATGTACAATCCAATCATAGAAGCATTGCATGCAAATATCTAATTCGATTGAGTTTTTGAAGAAGGGGAGCTTGGTGAAACATTTAAAAACACCACGAAATTTGATTTGTATCCATCACGTTCTCCATCATCAATTCATCCAGTAAGAAAATCATAATAATAGCACTCGCATCGCGCCCCGCAAATCGCGCTGCTGCTGCTGTTATTGTATTTTGCATTTGGAAATATTATGTATAATTTAATTACAGTGTAATTAAGAATGGTTTTTTTCGATTCAGTGAGTTTCTGAGCGTGTGAAGTTGACCGTAGCGAAAAAGAAAAAGGAAAAGGGTAGAGTTGCACGTATCCAATTTAAATATTATATCTCGTATTTTATCCCAATCAGTCAGATCCCTTGCGAAAGGGGTGAGTTTCCATATAGCTTAATCACCAGCCCCTATCCCCCCGTAAGTCGTAAGCTCCAATAATCAATAATTATACTCTCAAATATAAAGAGAAAAGAGCCAAGTGAAATGCCGATTTTAGGAGTGGTAATGAGAGAGGGATGGAAAACGTGCAATGTGGATAAGCGGGATGGATAATGTTGTTTCGCCTTATACTTCCTCTTATATATTCCAAAATGTACAGTATAACCATCAGTTATGTGTTTTGATCTTCTTCTTCATCGGTCGGTCGGTGTTGCTGCTTGCTTTTGCTCCGAGCATGCAACCAAGGTATTATTCATTCCAATTTCTTTACATTATTCAAATTCATTCTAATTCATCAGACCCCCCATATCGCGCTCCATCAACCCCCCTTCCTCCACTATAACTTTTGATCCGAATTTTTCTTCGATTCGTGTCGATCGAGAAGCAATTAATTTTGCACAAAGTAATTAATCAAAAATAGTTTTAGCTATTAAAGCAAAACGTTATTACTGATTCATATTGCATTCTATGTATTTCGGTTTCGCTTCTCAATTTACAACACACCCCCTCCTGGTTGGTCCCCCGCATTCATCTATTCTGACAATTAGAGTGATACGAACTAAGTCTGAGCAATATCGATTGATTATTTCCCATCTTTATTCCGCACATGATTGACATTTTCATCATCTTTGTTTTACATATACGGATTATTCATTTCCACATTTACCTCTCTACTCTAAATATGTACCCTTCAAGATAATGTGTATTTCTCTAGCGTGTTTCAGCCTTTTTCATATCATCATCATCCATCCCCCCACATATATGCATGCCATCCCTTGCTCCAGCAGCATTTACCGTTTTATCTTTTCTCTTCCACGAATAATCAATTATTTATTGTAATTATATTGATTGGTTTGCTGATGAGATTGAAACAGGTCTACTTAAGTTTAAAGCAATAATTACACATGCGAGTCCAGTCGAGGGTAGCAAGGCATAACAGAAGAAACGAAAACTCAGCAAGTAACATTTTCATTTCGATGTAGTAATACCTAATGCATTTAAAAAATAAAAGTCGCACTGGGAGAGTTTGCGAAATCAATGGAAATTAATCCAATTTGAGGACAGAGAGCAATGATGAAGTTAAAGTCCCTCGGATTAAATTAGCAAAGAATTTGAAAATGAGAACCAATACTGCGGAAACCAATTTTCCCAATCATTAAAATAACCGCTTAAATTTAATTGATATAATTAAAGTAAAATCTTAATCTCTCTCTGTTTGATTTCTTAGCGCTTGCACACTAAGTTTCAAATCCCTTTTTGATATTCGAAGGCAAATTGACATGGAATTTCTTTTTCTTCTTCGTCTCCTTTCTTGCACAAACTCTGCTGCTGCGATGGTAAAGAAAGTTTCACTGTTTCCAACATTTACGGCGTCGTCTTTGTTATACTCGTTCGCTTTTCGCTGCGCTAAACTTTTGTTATATAGCGAATTTATCGAGGATATCTTGACTAATGAAAAGATTGACAGTTGCTATAATGCCAATTGAGAGAAGATTTTGCAAATAATTTAATTAATTGTGTCAATTTATTGCGCGCTGCATTTAATAAAGTAAATTCCGCTGTCGGTTTTTAAAAGCTTTTATATCTAATTTGATTTTTATATCAATTGATGATCAGTCAAATTGAAATTATTGATACTTGATGGTGACGAACAAAATGTGTTGAAATATAATTTAAAAAGTGTGGGCAGTAAAATGGATATATATTCAAAGAAGTGAGCGATAAAAATCGCATCACAAAAAGAACGAGCAGTTAATTTTTGTCGTTGTAACAATAAATTTAATAATAAAGCACTCGTCTAAGTACCACATCATAAATGCGGTGGTGATATGTAAATTTCTTATTTTATATCAGTACTTAATGATAAAGCAGTTGTTAAATTCTATATGTCTTTCTGTGGTAATTAGCGAAATACTTTTAAACGCAGAAAACTAATATAAACTTTTTTATGGTACACATAAATCCATAAAGTGACTCAGTTTATTCGCAAAAATTGACTAAATTTCGAAAACGCATTTTAGAAAATGCTGCAGCGGGCTGCTGGATTAGATTTTATGGTCTATGTGTTTTTTAAATTGAATAGACTATGGTTTCGTTTACTTTTGTGATATAATGGCGTCTGATAACTGATTTTATCTTATATATGGATCGTATAATGAAACATTTTATCTGCGAATTGAATTGTTAACGAAATTATTTGATTTACGTGACATCCAGGTTAACTCAATATTTACATAAAAGTTATATTTTTCACAATTTCTAGAATTACTAGAATTATAATTAACACAATAAATGCGATAGCGATTAAATTATATTTTGTTTGCTTATTAATAAATTAATTTTATTTATGTAAATTTATTAATTACTTTATAAATTATCAGTGAAATATGCTGATTAAGTTCAGTTATCAGGTAGATATCGTTCACGATGAATCTTAATATTTAGATACAAAATGGCAGCAGATAAAACTAGCAATGTAAGTCATTTTATATTATTACTTTCCACTAAAACCATCCAACAAAGAATACTAATAAAAAAACGTAAGCGAAGAGAGAGAGGGTTGTGTATTTTTAATTGGACCTTTTATTCGAAAAATCAAACAAAGTGTGAAATAATTAATATCAATCGTAAAAAAGGCAACTTCTACAGAAAAATTCCCTCAACACCAAGGGTCGGACGAGTTGACCAAACCAATCCTTTCCAATTAAACAAAATTACGCCACTTTTCAAGTGGTTGGCCGATTGGAAAAATACGATTTTTTGTTTTCGACGCCAATAAATTTTCGTTTGTTATCGGTTAGTTTCTCGGAGAACAAGCTGCGATCTACGTGAATCGCTTTTTAAATAAAAATGATATTATTTAGGGGTGCCTGTGGTCCGACGACGTATGTCTGCGAAATTCCGCCACCGCGCGCAAAAAGCGAACCCTTTTCCTTTGCGACCTGCAATCTATTTGAAATATTGGATAATATTTATCATTCTACCCCTTTTTTAAATACCATACTTCCAAGATAAATAATACATGCAAGAGGTTTATGATTCATCTCTCCAGACGCCGTCAGAGTGAAAGGGTGATTTACCCTTCAAATTTAATCAATGCATCTATAGCACCTTCTAATATATATAAAGGGGTTGTGATTAATGCAATGCGCGGCAATTGATTGATTTTGAATTTATGCTCGCGTCACCATATCATCTAATTTAATTTTTGTTGCAGATAAATCATCTACTTGAGGAGATTCAGAGGCTGCAAGGATGCCTATCGAAAGTGCAGGACAGTTCAATGTCCCAAATTTCTAGACTAGAAGAACAATTAGACCAAAAACGACAGCATATAGCAAGACTGGAAGTGAAATTAGAAACACAGAAAGATTACGAAGATCTCAAACGTGAATTAACGTAAGTTATTTACTTGTGGCTTTTCTGATATTTGTTTTATTACACTAGCTATTTTGCAATTCATATTTTCTTATAATATTTCCAACGTTATCTCAATTCAAATAGAATCTAATTGTAATTTATAATGCATTTCAAAATGCCTGAACAATATTTATTCATATATTAATCCATGTGACTTTGTGATTACAGAATCCTCAAGTCCGATTTTGCCAACAATCCCGATGGGAAAACCATTGAATTGCTGCTAGAGAAGAGCAAAACGGAAAATCGTGCAAAAACGCCCATCCTATCAGAGACTGAAGGTACGTCAATCAGATACAAATCGGGTCAAAGTTATGGCCTCAAAAAATTTAAAACAATAATTCTTTCTGATATGATCTATGTCATAAACATTATAATTCTTTTTCTACTTTGTGCAATTCAAAGACCTGATTTAATAATTTAACATATTTTTAAAAGTCTTTTTTATTACGTGTCGAAATTTATTATATTTATTATTGCCATGTTTGTGAAAACGGTTTTTATTGTTTCACTTATTGTCTTGTACATTAAAAAATTTCGTCAGCCTGAGAACTAGGCATAATTTGCGAAACGTTTCAAACTAGTTTCTAAACTTGAACGAAATTAATTGAAACACTTTAATAATATAAAATATATTATATGTTGGAAGGTATTGTCTAATTCTATCGCAAAAGTTCATTGCAAACTTTATTTTCGTTTCGCTACTCTATTTAAATTCAGAATGATTATTAATAAATTTATCAGTTGAAGTGATCAAAAAATTATTTTGATAAATGGCTTCCTTCTTACACAGTTGACTGCTAGTAATTTATAGACGAATCTAATTAAAATACAAGTATAATTTTAAAACATATATAATTAGTGCGCATTGAGATTATGTTAATAATGTTCAGCTCTTTTTTTGGGAATTACAATTTTTATAACAATACGATATTATCTTTCTAATAGCATTGTTAATTATTGCTATAACATTAATTCTGTTTCCCAAGGTAATATCGGATTCTTAAAAAATATACGATTTATTATTTCTTTCCACTTGAGACATATTACACACTATACTGTTCAAAATTCCCTTCTGCTTCTATATTTTCAGCGCCTACTTACTTATTCTTACTAATTCTGAAATTTATTAAATTTCAATTGCACTTTAAGTTAAAAATACATTGCGACTTTATAGAATCTTAAAATGTCTCTTGTATGAGAAAATTATCACCGTTACATTCCTTTGTTTTTTTTATAGGCTCTCTTCTTTAATTGCACAATAAAAGTTTATTTTATTAAATTTTTAATTGTTTATGACATCGAACTAGTATTATCTTTATTATATTTTCGTCCGTCATAACCCAAACCCAAAATATATATCCCATTTTCAAGATGCACTCTTCTTAAAGCAATAAGTGAGTGGATCAAACTCCTATAGCGCCTCAAATTGTATGATGACAAAATAGTACTTAGTGTTTCCTTTTTCCAGGGGTTGCAAATCATCAGGAAGCACCCCCAACCCAATCTGTTTCACCTCCCAACCACCTTCCGCTTCCCTTCCAAAACGTAGAGCAATTCGGTAGTATCTTAGGCGAAGAAATCGTTGCCAATTGGCGACGCAATCTTGACCAAACACATAGAATAACCCCAAAATCACCCTTGACAGATGCACCGGTAAATTCCACAACCCCCATTGCGGATACCACGACGACGGAAAAAAGCACCGCATCCACACCGCAACCGGTCGATGTTACATCGGGCGGTCAACAATCGCCCGCTGAAAACTCGATGCACAATGGTAACCCGAAGAGTCCGGAAGATAATAACAATCATCATGTTAGCAATAACAACATTCCCATGAGTGCAACCCTGTGTGCGGTCAACAGTTTCCTGCGAAACGACGATCTGAAGAGTCCCTATCGATTCGATGAACACCGTTCGCCTTTCAGGTTTGCCGAAGATTTGGGCATGGCACCCGGTTCGATGGTGTCGCGATTAGGGGAAAGCCTTATCCCAAAGGGTGACCCGATGGAGGCGAAATTGCAGGAAATGCTGCGCTACAATATGGACAAATATGCATCGCAGAATTTGGACACTTTGCACATCGCACGAAGAGTGCGCGAATTGCTTTCGATTCACAATATTGGGCAACGATTGTTTGCGAAATACATTCTTGGATTATCGCAGGGAACCGTTTCGGAGTTGCTGTCGAAACCTAAACCTTGGGACAAATTGACGGAGAAAGGACGAGATAGCTACAGGAAAATGCACGCGTGGGCCTGCGATGAAAATGCCATCATGCTGCTCAAATCACTCATACCAAAGAAAGGTAAGGATTTTTTCGAACACTTATTTTGCTGCTGCTTTGCTCGATGTTTGGTAGAATAACAATTCTAATTGATTTCGCATATACACTTCTTTGCCACGACCAATTAAGTGAAGTAAAAGTGGAACATATACACGATTTACAGTAATCATAATAAAAATCCATAATCTCTGTTTCGATTGTGAAGATAATACTTTTATTTTAATTGCTTATTGTTATATTATGCTCGTACAACACTTAAAATTAAAAACTATTCAGAGCAAAACGAATAAGTTTAGAGTTAATATAATAAAAAAAAAAATAAAAATAGATTGGAGAGATTTTTTATTATAAATAATTCAAATGTTTTTGTCAATATTATGAAGAAATGTAAATGATCAAGAGATTTCTTTTAGAGTGAATGAATGAATATAAACCCCCCTTGTGTGTGTATAATTTTGTAATTCATGGGAACTCGCAAAACAATAATAATTGTTAAGAAATTAAAGATTTAGGTTATTTTGTCGCAACATTTATTAAAATTGCATGTAAATTGTTGAACAATAAAATTATACATGCGACAATAATAATAATAAATAGAAAAATCAAAGAAACTTTTTTAATGCCAGCTGTTTTTTTTTCTGTCTCTCTCAATTGCTGTGGGTAAATAAATGGCGACCATTATTTTTAATATCAATAAAAAAATGATTATTTATTTGAGGATTCTTGAAACTAATTTATATCATTGAAAGAGCGGAAATGATTCATACAATTTCAAAACCAATCTAAAATTATTTTTATACATATTAAATTTAATTATACTATTATTAATTATTCTTTTATTTATTTTTTTGGAAGTCATTTCTGAACCGTCTAATTAATACGTTCGTTAATTATTTAAATTAATTTAAACTTCCGGTTGCTTATTTTAATTTCCAAAACAAACGCACACATTTTTTAATGTGCATTTATAAAAAGCAAAAAAAAATTGATAATTGCAATTGGTTTTTGTGACTGACAGCTTCAAACTTGTATTCATATAAAAATGTTCCAAATGAATTAGTTAGTCATTGAAATTGAAATGACATTTTTGTCCATGTACAGAGAGTAACGAAAATACATCGCAATTTTCATTGTTTGTTTTATGGTGGATCTTTTTATTTATTATTAAAACGGGGGACGTTTGTGAGACAGTTGAAAAGACTCCGATTTATGTAAAAAAAATGATAAAAATTCAGTCTGGCGTTTTTTTTTTTCGGGGATGTCCAGTGTATGCACGGGTAGAAAAGATACTTTATTTCGTTGGTGGATAACAAAAGCGCGGAAGTCAATGCAAATAATTTACCTCTATCGAGTAAAAAAGGGGCATAGCACCCGACGACGTCTAGCTGTAGTAGTAAAACAAAAGATTCATAAATTTGCTCTGTAATATACTTGTCTAAATTGCTAATTTCAACCCCTTTATGTTTCACTCTATAAATTCGTTACAAAGATCTGCACGGATTTTCATTTGGCGAATGAAAAAAAAAATTAAATAGAGAGAAACTTAACTGACTGATCGTCATATATAATGAAATTATAAGGAGTTGCTAATAATATGTGCAGCAAGAAGGAGTTTGAAACAGTAAAATCCAATGCTCACATTCCCATGAAGACATAATTATATTTTTGTTGAAGATGTCATCTGATTTTTATTATTATATAAATATAGACGTTGTCTTGTTGTTGGAAAACAAATATTAAAATGTCATCTTTTCCCGCAGTCGCACGGTCTAAAAAACCGTTAGACAATAATTTTATTTTAATCTGGGTAAGAACATAATGATATCAAATTATATTCCACACACACAGTTACAATCGAAAATATCTCACAAAATTTTCAAATCATAATAACCAAATAACAATCATAATACAAATCCATACGTAATTAACCTGCAGCTATATCATTATAATTACAACAAAAAATAATACCTATAAAATATCATATCTGGCTTGCACGCAATCGTTTCAAAATTCGGTTTTCTTACCGACTATTTCAACTAACTTATTTTCAATTTCTTTCAACTTGAGAACAACAATCAATATTTTTAAATTTGTTAGTACGCCATCAAATTTCATCGCCAATTGTTTGATGAAAAGTTTGCCAAATGCAATTAAAGCACCTGTTCATCCTATAAAATAAATTCCTAAATATTACGCAGCAACTGATGTGGGGATTCAAAAAATAAAACGAAATGAATTTGTTCCATCTAGAGATGTGTTTGTTTTTGGTGCAGTTGAAGCGTGAAGGCTATAAATTTGATTAGTCAAAATGCAATAAGAAAATTATAAATATTCAACTTTAACTAAAATGTCATTGAGTAAAATTTATTGTTCGAAATTAATGAGGCAAATTAAAAAAGAATTCACTTGTACAAACAAAAGCAATCGTACATACTATTTTAATGAACAAAAATAGTTGGCAAGATTTCAGAAGACAAATTTTCAAGTCAATGGTCAACAGAATGTGTGCCTTTTTCTTTTCTGTTAAATTTATCAATAATCGTATAGAGCAAAGACTATCAATTAAAATCTCGTAAACTGCGGAATTTTCTGACAAGATGGCAACGTAATGAGATTATAATTATGTATTAAAATTATACAAATTACCTATAATCAATTTTGTTACGTATATTCCAAACAAGATTGCATTTTTTACACTTGATAATTATGCTAAATAGTTATTCCATGAAAATGCGATAACCAATAATGATTGATTCATGCACAATGTGCAGGAAACCGCAAAAACAAAGAAAAGCGATTTGATTTGTTAAAAATAGAATTAAATTATTGCGAATAAAGAAATGCAGCTTTTCAAGCTTTTGATATAAAGTTTGTGTTTGTTGTTCATTTGCCATAGTGTGTAATATTTCACAAATCGTATGGAAAATCGTTACGATACCGATGAAAATAAACTTTGTAGCTTTTCGTGGCCAACTTCGATTTCTATCAGGTAGAATTATAAAAAAGTTTTTACGGCATTTTTACACATGCAACACTTAACACGCAAGTTGTATGAATCAGTTCTTTTATTTTTTTCCCTGTTTAAATTACAATGTATACACGTTTACTATTTCTTTCACCTCTATTCTTAAACAAATGCTACACATTTCATATATTTCGGCGGCCAAGCACTCTCATTTAAATAACCGAGAGCTTATTAATATGCAACAATTAACCCGTTGCCTTATCACAAATAATTATTACTACACACTTTGCATAGAATCAATACAATTAAATTGATTTTTCAGAATTGTTATTCCGCCAAACGTAGTCGAGCGCTTTTACTATTTAATTGTACGTTTTTTGCTAATAGCCTGCTGTAGCAAAAACACCATACCAGATTAAGAACATGTGTATTACTTTATCTTACAGACAGTTTTTCCTCAGGCAAAGAAACGGGAATGCCAACGTTCGGCCGTCCTGAAAACGATCTAACCGAGGAACGTATTGCTCACATTTTAAACGAAGCCTCGCAATTCCAACAGCTGAAAAGCCACAGTGCTGAAGACAGTCACAGCAACGATGACTCGAAATCGCCACATGGCTGTTCAAGTCCTTTCTCGAAGGACTCCTCGCTCAACAAGCGTCTCAAGAAGTACGAAAACGACGACATCTCGCAAGAGAAAGTCGTACGCATCTACCAGGAGGAACTGGCCAAACTAATGGGCGGTCGCATGGAGGATTTTCGATCGCGCGATGGTTTCCCAAAGTAAGTGTAATGATTTTTACTAGACCGGCTTCTAAACTAATTTTCAGTATGTTTCTGCCACAATTATTTAGTCGCAACCACATGGAGCGAACGCAAGAAGAAATTCGAATGGCGCTCGATGCCTACCATCGCGATCTTGCCAAACTAAACCACGGCCAAAATCCCGGACAAATGCCGCCGCTCGGCTTAATAGCTCTTCAGCAACAGGCCTTAGCGCAGTTCCAGCAGCAACATCAAGCTTCAAACGGGGGTGTGCAAGATTTGTCGCTCCCAAAAGAGAAGCTGAAGATGATGAACGGATTGGTGGACGAGAAAGACTGTAAAGATGAAGAGATAATGCGTCATTCCGGCAGTGCTTTCAGTCTGGTTCGGCCCAAGATCGAACCAGGTACCCAACCAAGCACCGGTTCCACTGCTTCAAGTCCTTTGGGGAACTCCATTCTTCCGCCAATGACTCCCACCGACGATTTCGCCGGATCGGCAGCCGCCAGTCCATTGCAAAGAATGGCATCCATCACCAACTCACTGATTTCACAACCGCCAAGTCAACCCCATCACTCCACATCGCAAAGACCTCTAAAAGCCGTCTTGCCACCAATCACCCAACAGCAATTCGACATGTATAACAATCTAAACACCGAAGATATTGTGAAGAAAGTCAAGGAGCAATTGAGTCAGTATTCAATCAGTCAACGATTGTTTGGTGAAAGTGTCTTGGGCTTGTCGCAAGGTTCAGTTAGCGACCTTCTAGCACGACCAAAGCCTTGGCATATGCTCACGCAAAAAGGCCGAGAACCTTTTATTCGTATGAAAATGTTTTTGGAGGATGACAATGCCGTACATAAACTGGTTGCCAGCCAATACAAAATCGCTCCGGAGAAACTTATGCGTACTGGAGGTTACGGAGGTGGTAAGTGACTAGTCCAATTAAAATCCAATAGCAATACTAATTTTCCTTTCGAACAGCTTGCAGCACAGTTATCAGCAAACCGATGCCACCAACATCGAAGATGTTATCCGAAGCAGCAGGTTTGCTCAACAAAATGCAAGAAACTCAGAATCTTCTACCATCCTCATTACAACTCGGACCTCCTGGTCAAAACCCACAGCCACCACCGCCACCGATGCTTCTCACACCTCCTGGCATACCACCACATCACCCAATCAATCTACAAACTCCCGACCATCTAAAGAAATCCAATCCAAGTCCGCATGCTGGAGTACAACATTCGCCCATGTCCCAGCATCATTCTTCTATGCGCAACATGCACATGAGTCCCAGCGTTTACGAGATGGCGGCTCTCACACAGGATTTGGACACGCAAGTCATCACCACAAAAATCAAAGAGGCTCTTTTGGCCAACAATATCGGACAAAAGGTAATAATTTTAACAAATCTTTGTATTTTTCGAATATAGTTGCTAACAATAAATTTTCCTCTTGTTGAAGATATTCGGCGAGGCAGTCCTCGGACTATCGCAAGGTTCCGTAAGCGAGCTATTATCAAAACCAAAACCGTGGCACATGCTGAGCATCAAAGGTCGCGAACCGTTCATTCGAATGCAACTCTGGTTGAACGATGCCCACAACATCGACAGATTGCAAGCGTTGAAGAACGAGCGACGGGAAGCGAACAAACGAAGACGTTCTTCTGGACCTGGAGCACACGATAACAGTTCCGATACATCATCGAACGACACCTCCGAATTTTACCATTCGAACTCGCCCGGGCCTGGACCAGGGGCTCCTTCAGCTAAGAAACAAAGAGTACTCTTCTCGGAAGAGCAGAAAGAAGCACTACGTTTGGCGTTCGCACTGGATCCGTATCCAAATCTGCAAACCATCGAATTCTTGGCAGCTGAACTGGGATTGTCAAGTCGTACCATTACGAATTGGTTCCACAACCATCGAATGCGATTGAAACAACAAGTACCACATGGAATGGCTTCGGACATTCCACCAAGAGACCAAAGCGGAAACCAAGCACCTTTTGACCCGGTTCAATTCAGACTGCTTTTAAACCAAAGATTACTAGATATTTCGAAAGAACGGATGGGTCTGTCGGGTGTGCCGCTTCCATATCCACCATACTTAACGCCAAACACCACCAATATTGCTGCGCTTATCAGTCGCGGCTTGATACCAACTGCCGAAATGGATCTACTGAACAATGCAATGAAAGAGCAAATGAGCGGTTTGGATCTTTCGATGACTTCGCTGAAACGCGAGCCAGGAGATTACGACGACGAAGACGATGTTGAGAGTAATGTTGGCTCGGAAGACTCGAACATGTCGGATAGTTTACATGGTGGCGAAGTGAAAGCTGAACCAAAAGAAACACCAATTCAAAACCAAGGTAGGTCGTCGCGAAGAAAACCCGCCGCTCCTCAATGGGTGAATCCAACATGGCAAGAAGACAAGGAAAAAGTGCCGACTGGCGATGAGGTAATTATTAATGGCGTCTGTGTGATGCAAACGGAGGATTATGGTCGGAGAAATGCGGAAGAAACGGTTCGTGTTGAACCGACTGCGGTGATGGACCGTTTCGATGATGATCAAAGTGATAGTTCTTCGGTGAGTCAAGAGGACACTCATGAAGATAAAATAGGCGGCGATGGGGTGAAGTGCGAGGCAGTGGAAGAGATTGGTGATAAAATTATTGAGAATAGTGACAAACAAGTGAAACAAGAGAACGAAGACGAACGATGGGACTATTAAAGTTAATGTTAGTGTTAAACGGACAACCACTGAACTTTTTGCCAGCTGAATTAATTAAGAAGAAGCAATGTGGTTTTGTTTTTTTGTAAGATATAAGGAATAATTTAAAGTGCAATCACGAAAACAAAAATCGAAAATTACCCCAGTTATTTATTGTGATTTTTAAGTACTACTATTTACCAATTTTTTTATTTTGTTGATGGTAATTTATTAACCGAAATGATTCAATTTTTTTTTCTTGCCACAAGGGCGGTATTTTTATTTTGTATTTATGTAGTTGATATAAGACTGTTACCATATGATTATATAATATATTTAGCCAATTGTTTATTTGGCTAGTTGCAAAGCAAGATGTTTTAAACATTGTGATATTTGCTTATTGTTCTTATTTAATTATGTGCTTTCCATATAAGTGTTTTTTTATTATTTTATTTCGAAAACGAATAAGGCCAAAATGCAATTATTGTTAAAACAAGAAGAAGAGAAATAAATAAAACAATAAGTTATTAATTAATTAGATGTTAAAAATATTTCGTACTCTAGCAGTATCCAAAGTTAATTCTTTTGTACATAATTTAAAAATAAAAAAGAAGAAATATGAATAAAAGAGGCACGTTACGAAAATTGTACATTTATATAGATTGTTTCGGTTTTTCCAATTTTCTTTCACAGTTTTCTAGTCTTTTCCACAAAGGGCATATTATTAAAACAGCTAAAAAAACCATTTTTGTATTAAATATATAGAAACACGGCCAGTACTGATTTACTAACTAAGAGAGAATAAAACGGCAACTTTGTTTATCCAGTGAATATAATACTATTATGTAAAAAGCAGTTTTCGTTATTTATTTTGGCGTAAAATTAGATCTCAAATATACTGATGGAAATCTTGTTCGTACATAGCTTTAATTTCCAAATAACTAGAAATAATGTTCATGCATATCGTTATTTGTAAGTATTAACAAAACGTTGAGGAAAAATAAAATGTTCCACCCAAAAATAGAGATGAAAAAAAAAATGAAAAAATATGTCTGCCAATCATTTTACTTATTTCCCCTGTTGTTCATCTGGCGATAAAATATAGCACACCCTTCTCAAAGGAAATAAAATGTTCGATGGAATAATAATTATTGTAATTAAATAAAGTAAAATTGGAAACAAAAATTAAAGTGCAATATTTTAGCGTTACGTAATAAATATTTAAAATTGTATATTTTTGGCATTGTATGCAAGTAAATTGTGTATTTCTTCCAAATAATGTATTCAATGTAAAAGAGGCATTGTAAAAAAAATTAAAGAATACGTAAAATTTGTCTTAAGAAAAATAAAATGAAGAAGGCATTAGCAAAATATGTATATTATGCACATTTTTAAATAAACTGCATGTAGATTAGAGTTTAGAAATTTTTTTGCCGTAGAAACAAATCAATTCAATTTTTTTTTATCAAGATTTTTGTTATATGTTATTAATTATTATTGAGCAAAAGAATGAACTTTCTACGTATCGAAACGAAGAGGAAAAAATACGTAAACCCTGGTTATGATTTTGTTTGAAAAATGGTACGATGAAAGTTTGTTTCGTATTTTTATTAATTTTATATTATTATTAATTATTATAGAAAACGAATCAATGCTTAGATCTTAGATCTGTTTTTATTATTTTTTTTAATGTACATATTTATATCATATCATTCTCCCTTGAAAATTTCTAAATTAAAAAATTTTCTCTGTATTTAACAATTGTGTTTTACTATTATTACTTATTAGTAGTTATCCATATACCCAATTAAAGTACACGATAATTAAACTTGAGTTCAAATCAATATGATTTGATCGATTGGTAATTAATGGTTTAATTCAATCATAATTTATTTTAATATAGTTAAATAGTAGTTTTAATAAATTCGTCACTAGTCAGTCATAAAAAGTGGCCCTAATATATTCAGTCAGTGAGTCATAATAATTATTTAAACAAATAATCAGAAATTAGAAGAGAATCCGCCCCTAAATCTATGCAACTTGCAATACGCGTCAAGTATTTATTGTATAAATTGTATTTATCGTAATTATTCATATATGCGTCAGTCTATTATTAAATTAGACTTAAATATTAGTAATTATTTAAACAAATAATTAGAAATTACAAGAGACCCCTGAATGTATGCAACTTACAATACATACCAAGTGTATGCAAAAAAGTATACTTTCAAAACCCCTAATTCAAACTGATAATTACATTTTTTGGAGCTTAATTGCAAAATTAATGCTTGTAAAATATGTTAAACATGAAAATAGTTGTGTATTACCCAACTAGGTACCATTTTGAGGGCACAAAAACACAATGCAAAAAATTCACCTACCTTTAGCCGGCGTTGCTGTGTGCTGATAAGCGTCCCGGTAAGCGTATTTCGAAATTCCATCATTTCTTCGTTTTTCAAGTAATCCTTTATGCACAAACACTCTGGGAGCTTTCCCAATGTTCAATAATCACTTTAAACTACATTAGCACTTAATTAATTCCGTTTTAATCAGTAAAAAGTCGCGAGAAATACATTTTGAACTGCAACAAGTGACGCTCGAGTAGTAACTGAAAAGTGGCGCTGATGTCGCTGCTCAAGCGCACACTCTTTTCAAAATTGCGCTCAAATATTATTTAAATTATTTAAAACTAATTCTTTTAACATGACTAAACTAGTTTATTAACATTTGTGTACAATTTGAATCATTTTTACATTATTTCATATACATACTGTTGAATTTTCAAATAAAAAAACCTGACAACACTAAAAAATTCTGCGCAAAACATTTATTAATTAATATCATTACTAATTAATTGTAAAGGTAACAGTTTCGTTCAAATAAGAATAAGAAAACGATTAAGTTTTACTATGCCTCATCATCAAACCATCGAAACGAATAGTAACACTATCGTTTTATAGGCTAAAGAAACTTGTAAGTTGTAATTTTAATTATAATAATTAACAATTGACGTATTATTTTTAGTATCTGTTTGTTCAATGAACATTATTTAATTACACACATAGATATTGAATAGTTAACGCTGAATGTTCATTGATGAGAACAAGATTAGAAGACTGATAATATACATTTTTAATTTTTATTATAGAAAAGACTTTTTTTTTGTTAAGTGTTTAATGTACTTTTTATCACATATTGGGGAAACTGTGACAATTTTTTCTTAAGAGAAAAGCCACCTTGTCAAAAGTCTGGTTTGTTAGCAAAAAACGTGTAGAGAGCAGACCACATTTAATGACCTAACAAATACCTACTATTTTATATGACTAGAGACAATAATAGTTATTCATTAATTTATTTAACTATTTTATATATAATATAATACAATATTGTCAACATGTTCCCGAATTCTAACAATTAATTTAACAACTAGCTAAACACATTTATATTCATAATTTTTACGAGATAGCTTCAAAAATCCTTATTTTTTTTCCTTTCACTATTCAACAAAGCGGCTTTTCTCTGTGCAAGTACTTGAATGATTTTTTTTTTCTTTCATATTGCTAAGTTATATTATCTATTGTAGAATAAATTACCAACGACTGACTACTTTCCAACCAATAGAGAGCTTTGAGAAACACAATTACAAGTTGTACTATCAAAAAATCAAACTAAATTCACTATAATATAGAAAATTGATTATTGTTCGTAAATTTCACTACAAACTTTTATTAATTTAATAATAAATTATTTTTTAATTTTCCAGTATAGTGAAGTTAGTGCAGTAAGTCAATCGCTAAGCACTCTTCAAAGCTCCCTTAATAAATACAAAATTAGAAAAATGTTTATATACAAGGCGTTCATAACAAAAAAAAAAAAATTAAATCAAATCCATATTGCAAACGCCTTGTATACAAAATAATGAGACTATGTAACGAATGCCTTGCCCCAATAGTTTAAACTTAAAAAAATATAAATATAATAGGAATGGGTTAGATACTGAAGAAAAATAATGAAAAACGAGTATCGTTTTGGTGTAAAGTAAAATATTTATTTAAATAACAAAGAAAAAAAAGTAGAATCATAAAAAGTGCGTAATAATATTTTTCATTATTTTCTTCACTTAAAAGTAAAATGTTTCAAGTTGTTGTTTGTTAAACAGGCCTTTTTCAACAACTGCCCGCGAAAAACTAACTTATTTGGTAACTCAAATTAATTTCCATTCATCATTGTTAAATGCATTTGCACGCACACGAAAATTGTTAATTAGGCTTAAAAAATACTGACTTGAAAGAAATTTGACGATCATTGATCCGGGCAGCCGCTCAGAGACAAGATTAGAATTCGCTATGTAATATTAAATTATGGTCTTTGTTAGTAATTCTTTTAAATTTTAGTCCGATTCCGCTTTCATGCCTCGCACTTCTCCCTTTTGGCGTAGCGCCTCCAATTCCTCCTTGGTCTTATCTTCTATGGCTCGAATGTCTTCCATTGTCAGACCGTGCCAGCGATCCATCCAACAGAACACCTGTCTATGGAAATTTGTGAACAGCCGCCTCTCGGATTTTTGAATAAAACTCTCTATCCTCGACTATAACAACCGAAAAAAAAAATTAAAAACTAGCTCACAAGAAAAATAATTAAAATTAATACCTGCAAGCCGAACCATTTAAATTCAACAGTGACTAATTTGTAGCAGGTCATCACAGGTTTCACCGATTCCTTCCAGTCCTTGCTATTTAGCGGACCTCTGCCGGTTTTCTCCGATCTGAACTTGCTGGGATCCTCATCTTCTTTGTAATCCCCTGACGCCACCGGATCGTTTGCGATATCGATGTGGATGACTTCTCTTTGTCGTAATTTTTCCGGCCCTAATTCGTGCACCTAGACAATTCAAACTAATTTAGAATTGCGCCAAAAAATTAATTTGTCGCTAAATAATTAATAATAATTTGTTATCTACATGCAAATAAATTTATTATCAATCGTGGATATTATTTACAACATGTTAGATTGGAATGTTTTTTAAATTGATTGAATTATTACATGATTAGCGATAAAAATATTGCACTAGACTAGATAAAGAAACGATGAAGCAGTGTGTGGGCAAAAAGTGCAAATAAAACGTAAAAATCGTGCAAAAAACAAGTGCACTTGAAACGCCAGCACACTAACTTACATTATCCTGATTGCCAGTGTCTGCAATGTGCATACTTTCGATGCAAATAATAAAATTCTCTTTCATATAACCAGGATTCTAATTTGTTTACACCATTTAGTATTAGTATTGAATTTAATTTATTCCCATTTTTTAGTGAATTTTTATAACCCATCAGAACATAAAAAATAAAACAGAGAGACAAATTAGTACTTACATTAAGTTGATCGCCTTTATCAGGGGCATGCATCGTTTCAATTACAATACGAAAGTTTTCTTTCATATAACCTGGATTCTGAAAATATACAGCGAGTGGTTTTGTTTAAACATTTGTTTAGTTGAAAAGGCACACTCGTAAAGTTTTACGAGCAAATTTATTGTAATTAAACGGCTTGTTACCTAAACAATGATTATTAAATATGAATCAACTCTTTTCTATTTATAATTCAGATCGAAAATTATGAAAACGCTATTTTAATAACAAATGCTCGTTATTAGCCAATATTTTTGCAACCTTGACCGATTTTTCATGCTTTTTCGAATCTATTATTCAAATGCATATCAACTATGGAGTAATAGACGAATGAATAATATTTGTTTTATTTATATTAAACTAGATTATTGTGATAAATATCGTTATTTAGTATTATACTTTTTTAAGCTAATGAACCAATTTTGAATAATTTCTTTTCGCGCCAACTTAACAAAATAAAAGTCACTAACTTTTGCTACTACGATTTAAGAATGTCAGGGTTAATTAATAAGCTTAAAATATATTCAATTAAATTCCCCTTGCTTCTAAAAATCAAATCAGATGACAAATCACTTGAGTCACCACTTACAAACAACTTTGATCGAAAATCAAACAATAAATGTCTAATCTTGATTGCCTAAGACGTTGATAAAATATTGTCTTACCGAAATAACCGTTTTACAATAAGGATAAGCATTCCAGGCTTCTTCGTGGATTTCTAAACTACCTTTGGGCGCAAGTAGCCGAATAAAGGACGGTACTTTACTAGCCAAATGGTAAATTTTATAGGTATACTGTCCGGACTTGTATTTGCCACCCAGTAACGAGTAATTGGTAAAAGGTTCATTCTTTAATACTTCTATGCCTTCGCCACCGCCGGTGTTGTCTTTGGAGGCCTCTGCCACGCTGAACAGTTGCGCCACTTGATACTAAAACAAAACAAGCGATTTTCAATTAATGTATTACACTCATTCTTAATTTAATTATTAAATGAAATCGCTAATGCAAAATTGATGTTTGCTACGTAAATTACAAGCCGACTAAAGTACAATCACTAATTTCAGTTTGATTACAATAATTATTTTTGACGAATTGTCTGTAATTATCGGAGACAATCGAACTCACCTCTTCAACTGTAAGGGGCAAGGTAACTCGACTGCAAAATAAAATAGTAAAAATTAGAAGGACGTCAATCGAAAAAAATACATAGTAAGGTATCAATGACAATTGGAAAAAATTCAAGGTCTTTTGGCGAAATCTAACAGAACGTGCACTAAATTCGGATTAGCTCTAATCGGTTGCATTGTTTGGTAGTCGATTTCGTTATAAATTCGATTCGTTGTTACGCCCTGACAATGAAACACCCAAAAATTGGCGAAAATTCTCTGACACTTGCTAGTTTATCAGTGCTGAATCGGCACTATTTCTCACACAACTTTGGCATTCTTTCATTTACACACATTGATTACAGGTAGCTGGATAAAACGCACTTACTATTCTTTAATTAGCATCGTGATTTAATTGTCTAAAACTAAAATGAACATGTAAAAACTGACTGGAACGAGAAAATCTAATTCACTTGTACTTGTAAAACGAGTTGACTAACAGCGCAAGCTCAGTGACGCAACTTTCTGACGTCAATTTCTCTTCTGGCAAGTGCTTTTATTTATACTGGCCAGCATTTATACAGTTTAATATACCTAAAATCAATGAAATTAAATTGAACAATTACATTATTATTACAAATATACGTAGTTAGTAATAATAGGTAGTGGTTAAAACTGGGAGAATTATAAATAGTTTGTTATGAAGACAGTTAATTGTATACTTTGGTTAGGCAACCAGTAAAACAATGAAAAGCTCGAACTTTTAGCAATGGCCGCAAAAAAAGAGCGCACACAATTTAAAATTCGAATTTAATGCAAGTATATTTTTAATAATGATATAAATATGAATAATCTTTTTAAAATTAACTAGAAATGAGTTTTACTGAAATTAATTTATCTTATACGGTCGTTAAAACTCTTACTGCATTTTTTAATTGCTTCTAAAAAATGCATGTTCTAATAATTCATTTTCTTACGTAGTAAGCGATGATTAGGCAAATTAATGTCTAAAAATGTGCTTTAAATTGCATATACATAAACTTTTACATAAATAATTAAGATAGTGTTTGTATATGAATTTAGCATTAGCTGAGTAATAATAATGATACTTGATTCATGCGAACTTTGTACGAACTAATTAATACATCGCTGTAAAATTTATTTAAAATGAAAATGTTCAAATTTGCATAAGAAGCGTTAAAAAGTTTATTCTAGTTCTTAAAATATTTGAATAATTCTTTGAAGTCGTTTAAGAGTTATTTAAAAAGTTGCGTAATGTATATTTATTTAAATAAACATTATTATCAAATACATTGAACCAAAAATGTATAATAAACAAGTTGGGACAAGTTCATCTCACCCTGTATATTTGTAAATGAAATATTATTAATGAACTACATAGATAGAATAATTTACTATAAATTATTTTTATTGAAACAAATAATTACAATCTAAATTACTCCAATATGTGTTTCGAAACAAGTTGTATTAAATTATTATCGCTAATTTTGATGATGAAAAGTATTTGTTTCGTTTTTTTGTAATTTTATCGCACTTGTTCTACGTTCGATCAGTATTTTATTATAAACAAATAATAGATTTTGCAATAATTATAACGTTAAATAATAATATTTAACAATTGTTGTAAACGCCTGATGCATATTATCAAATTTTAGTACACAAAGTTTATAGCAAGTGCAACTTTAAATCTATTTAAGTTTTTCGATAAATGATAACAAATTTCGAATGTTTATTAATTGCGTTATTCATTTAATTAGTAAGTCAAAAGAAAGGATTAAAAATAAATTAATAAAGAGATGCTTCACAAAACAAGTTTTATTCAACAAAAATAAAATTGATAAAAAATCACATTCGTGTATTAGAAAAAAGATATTTACAATAATTTAAATAAATAATATAAATATTAATAGTAGACTAGATTTATCACTTAACACAACCACAAATGTGTAAGTTTAATAGTTAATACTTTTTATTAGAAGACTAAAGCTGTCAAATTGTGTCGAATAATTAAATTTAGTCCTTCGCACAATTCTTGAGCTTTTTGGTGTCTAAACTAGGTAAAATAAATTAATTTAAAATAATACTGTCAAAACACATAAAAATAATGCCAATCACAACATCACACATTAGTAGAGAGATTCCATAAATTTATGCTTCATTGTTCGGCAACAAGTAGTAGATCTTTACTCCTTTAAGTTTGAACTAATAAAATTAAACAAAACTATTTTTTGCAATTTTGTTAACCCAGTTGAGCCAATTTGTACTGGTACAAAAAATTGTCTCCGTACTCTTCTGCTGAGGAATCGCCGATGTCTTCTTCGGACTGGTTGAAAAGGACGTCTAGGAGGCGCGATTCTGAGCGACGACGGCGTCCACTTTAGAAAATATTCAAAAATTAATAAACAATTTAATTTAAAGGGTTTTTGTATGCTTACATTTTTAGGGGATCAATTCGGCCAGCGCCAATCGGCACTGTGATTGCATATCCCTTGAATTTGTTATTTAACGCCAATTTGGTTTGTAGGTCGCCGAAATGAGAATCTGACACTCGCTTCACCCTGCAACAATAAAAATAAAGAAAATTAATCAAAGTTTTTTTCCGATAAATTTCGTATTTATTCTACTACATTATAATGCGTGCATTATTTGATAATAAAACCGTTTTCGCCGCTAAATTAAACATTTCGATTTGGTTGATTGAATTTAATCTCAAACGCAGTGAGTGGGATTTTTCTTTTCTTATGCGCCCGCAAGAAAAATCGAACACTAAAGAAAATATTTTCAACGAAAACTTGGAACTGCTGCTAATTACTATTTTAATTAATTTGATGAATAAAGCTGCGCCGATGCACTTTAAGTTTTAATCTTTTCGAAATTAATTAATATATAAAATTATCAGATAGTTCTAAATGGATTTGATCCATTTATGAATAAATTTAGGCCAAAGTCAAATCATTTTGCATTAGTCTCAATGAGAAGATGCACTCGGTTTATTCAATAATATTTATCCTTGATGCACTTTTCATTTCGAAATTCAAAAAGTTAAGTTTAAAGGACCAACCTGGAATTGGGCCTGGCCACCACGTATTGCACTCCACACAGGATAACGAACAGGAGGAAAACTTTGAAGAACGAATACATTTTTTTTTCTGGTTCACTGTACACCACAATAAATTAAAAATCAAAACAATCGAGTAGCACGAAAATTATTTATCCAGTTATTTTTATTTCTGGAAAAGTTATCACTTCAACTTGCAATTTCTGAATGGTTTTGAATCATCTCTGGTGATCAACTTTATAGCGCACTGCTCCGCTCCCACCATCCACAAACCGATGGATGATTGTGATTTTTTACGAAAATTATTTCATTCAAGGGTTTAGTCATGATAGGATAATTGAAGGCAAGCATCGAAAATTCGGAAAATTTCGTTAAATTTTTCAAAAGATGCTATTTTAGCCTAATTATTAGGATTGTGCAATATTACTTAACTTATCATCGCACGATCTAGAATATGTCTAGATTAAGTAACAAATCTGCTGAGCGCTAATTTTAGCGACTTAAATGGATTAAGAATTTTCTGAAATTTTCCCAAAATTCGTATTGGTAAAAGTTGGGATTAGTTGCGTCAGAAAAGTATTTAATTATTATTTGGCACAATTAATTTCACTGGAAGATTTTATTATGCAGCATCCAACTTTCGAATCTTCACTAATTGGTCTTGAGTTGGTTTTTCCTAGAATTTTGTCTACTAAAATTTGGGTAGAATTATTTTGAAATATGACCTATTTTTGGGCTTCATATTTTGGACTATGCGATACTTTGTTAAAGGAATAAATGTATAGCGCTAAATTGATAGAGAAATATTTGGATCTTACAGATCAATTAAAATAAATTTTTGCCAAATAAGTCACCGATAAAATAAAATCAAAAATTGATAGAAATGATAATAAAAAATGTTTAATTTACCTTGACAATATCTAATCAAAAATATTTTCTAAAATTAGTCTAAAATAATTTTTCAAGGCAAAACTAGCTAATTTATCTCCAATAATTTTAGATCAAATAGTCTAAAAGGACAAACTAAACTCTTTGACCCTTCTTACCCCGATATAGTTTGCCATTTAGCCCATGATCCAACTTTAACTTAAAAATCTAATTTGTCTGTTTTTAACATAATAAAATTGTCAATATTATTAATTAATTAATGTCTGGTCAAAAGTTTCGTGTAATGGAGCGATAAATGTATTTCGTCGTAAATTTCATCATTATAAGGTTTAGTTGAGTTCATTCATCCAGTGGATGATTAATTGTAGATAGTTTTTTATGCGAAATTTTTGATTTGCTAGCAAATTTCAAGAAGAACATTTTATGCTGCTCCGGATCAAATGATAAGAGGAATAATTCCGACTAATGTATTAAATTACGTCGAAAGTGTATTAAAAATTAATTCAATTTACGCGCGTGGTCTCCAATTTTTGGATGAACGATTGGTTTTTTTTCTAAATTGCTTTGCGCTAAAAATTCTCTTTGATCTCTTTGAGAGAATAGAAACTCCTATTATTTGTGTTGTAATAAATGAATAACCGATCAGGAATTTTATCCGCGCTTAGAAATCATCTTAGTACTCGAAAAATTATCTAATACAATTCGCGGGAGTTCTACTAGTCTCGACATGATTTGCAATAAAGTGTTTGCATATGCTTACTTTTGAAATATTTAATATTTGATTCTGACGCCAATAGTTTTATAACCATACGTACTTTATTGTCGGTGTATCCTTTATGACCATTTTCTGCTTCCACGAATTTTTTTTCATTGTAGCAATTGAATTTTGAGAGGAAACGCAATGTGTACTCAATGAAGCAATTTTACCATCGAGTATTCGATCTGAAAACTATATCCTGTTTCAGCACCAGTCAAAACAATAATAATGTTGAAAGATTTGCGAAATTTGAATTCGAAAATTTCCTACAATTTTCTTATCAACGTAAATAATTAGCGAAGAGGAAGTTATTTTGTCATTTCTCCAAGTTCGCTGAGTAAATTCATTTATTTTGCTACAATGATCAGAGCAGAGAGCTTTTCCGCTGAAGACACTTGTTGATTGTCCTGAAAAAGCTCTTTGGCGCAAAATAGGGGCCAGGCGCGCAATCGATGAAACTATTTTTTATTATCTTTTAATTAGCAAATTAAATTATCTTCTACTTGCAACGAATTTTTCGTAGTACTATAGCTGTATACATATTTGTACTGCAGGTGTTTTAATCTAGGGTTTATCAATTGAAAATATTCGTCACGTATGTTATTTCAGAGATTAGAATGCCCACAGAATTTAAACACGTTTAGGCGCCAGATGATATCTAAAAAAACACGACTTAATTACATTTTGCAATAAAATGTATTAATTTAAAATCTTGCTGTACATTGTCATCTCGGAGTGTTTTGAAATTGAAATTTCCGTTTCACAGGATACCGTATTTGCCTTTCTATTTGCACATGAAAAGGAAAAAAATACTGTTTGCCTTTCTAATATTCGTTAATTAACTGTGTTACATACAGACTGGACTATGGTCTTCGTACTTTTATTTTATATAATAACAAGTACACAAGATACCTTGCAGCTAATGAAAAAACTCAATAGTAGTGATCAATCAAAATTTCTGTTTGTCCAAGCCTTATCACACCAACATTAAAGGGCCGAGCGATGATCAATGAGAGGAATTAAGCACTGAGCAATAAGGATCATAAAATAAACGATATCGAGGCAAATAATTAAATTGTGTCGATATAGTAATGCATTGAGTAGGTTTCATGACGTCAGGGGAAACAAAAGTTGTGGGTGAAATTATTTAGTATCGAAAATATTATCCAAACTGCAATATTAATTATTGTACACAGGAACTAATTTTTTCGGTTTATGGATGATGCAATTTCGTGATATTTCAAGAAACTCTTTTGGTTTTGAAACAAACATAATTAAATTCCCAAAATACTGCTATAAAATAATTTTTTAATTTAGTATCTTTGATAATTTGTTTACGAAATTGCATGTTTAGACAGCTTAATCGGAATTGTTTGCATATAATTGGGGAAATTAAGGCATATAAGGACGAAATTGTAAAAATTTGAATCTCATTAATTAAAGCAATGCATATCATGCAAGAATCATAATTGTTTAACCTTTAAGTGCGTTTATTTTTTTTTTACTTCAATCAGATTGTTTTTTTTTTACTTTACTAAATATAATTATCCTAATAAAGTTACATCATTTAAGAACTCAAGGTTGAGTAATTAATTCTTGACCATAAACACATTTTATTCGGTTGTCTTGGTCATGGTGCTTCAAATCTGAGGATAATAATAAGACCATTCTATTGCTTTATTTTAATTTTGTCACTAGAATAATAGAGAAATGGAAAATGTTCAACTTTATGAATAGATTCTTGGATAACTTCATACGGGGTATTTTTTAAGGATTCCTAGATACACAAAACATTGATAGAAAATAAATATTTTTCATTATTTCTGGTAATAAATTCTCTATAGTTCTCATGTATAGGGAAACTGCATTTTATTTGAAGTCTTTCATTTCTTTGTGAATTAATTTCAGAGTTTTCTACTCGAAGAATACAATTTTTTAGATGAATTATCATCAATAAGATGCATATCATAATTCACTGTATTTATCTCTTGATTTAAAAGTGGAAATAAGGTATATTAAAAATCTATATAAAGTATTATTAATTATTTTATCGTTTAAAACCAGACTGATTAGCGCAAAACTGTTAAATCAGAAATTCTTGACCTTAGGCTATAGAAGCTAAAACGATAAAACAATATAACGCATAATTAGAAATTAAATAAATTACGTCGAAGCCTATAATTTCCATTAAATTACATTCACTCCAAGTAAACATACTATAAATCAAACAAAAATAAATTATCTTTGCTAAAACAAATTATAAGAGGCACCATTCCCAAATTTATTTCTTATATTTAAATTACTATTAATTAAATACTCAAATTTCAGAAAATGTATTTTTAGAAAATTTATATTATTTCAACAGTGCAAACAAATGATATCACAATGGTCCAGCATGCAGCATCTAAATTTAAATCGAATTGCAAATGATGGATATGTCGCCGTATAATTGAATTGTACCACAAAATCTGTTACACAGTCATGTAACAAATTCGTTTCATGGATCGTAGACAATATTTACCAGGTTGTAATAAAAGCTCATTAAACTATTTTCATTAGGTCGTCGCATTTGCGTGAATCTTCATGCAATGCGCTGCAATTTACTTCGTTCGAAACTTTTCTAGCAGAAAAAATTAGTCCAGCTTAATTATCTAACTAGGAAAATCAAAAATACGTGCATTTACAACCATATTAATTTTATGAAGGGTAGATAATAATTGATAACGACATAATTAATAATACATGTTTCCGTAAAAGGGCAACTAATACATATGCAAATATTTGAGAGAGTATCATCGTTTATCATTATATGGAGGGAAATTACAAGCGGATCTAAAAAAATAAACAAACTTTGTATATTTAATACCGAATCATTTGCGTTATTATTATAGTCACAAATATCGTACGCAGAATTTCGAAAAAAAACTCCATCTGAAAGATATTAAAGTGCAAAACTTTATAGAGCAGATGAATATGCGTTCTAAGAATCGTTAATAATACGCAAATGATTTTTTTAATAGCAGTTTATCATAATTTATCCTCTTATCATAATTGTAGCTACCAAACTTTTTAATTGTTAAAATGCGCATAATTTTAATTTCGAAGTAAAAGGCACTTTTCGAGCGAAAATCGAATTGCATCGAGGCACCGTAGTTTTTACTCCGCTATTGTTAATGCGTTTGTTTCAATTGTATTATTTAATTACTACCCGCAAATTAATTAATTGCATACAGAACATTAGTAAAATAATGCAGTTTAATTAATTAGTAATTATTTTTGAATATTTATCGATAAAAATGGTGGAAATTCATTGAGATAGCACTGACTCATTACGAGCGTACGTACGAGTATCAAATCTGTTCCATGTGTGTACATAATATCCTTGAATAGTTAAAATTAAATAGCGAAAAAAATCTAATTCAAACGATATTCAGCAAAATCGTATGATAAGAGATCACCGGAACTGTTAGAACTCAATTTGCTGATGCAATTTGGAAACGTGATGCCCTAAACTCTTAATAGCAAGATAATCTTTTGACATATTTTTATCGATAATTTGTATGTATTTCGGTTGAGTGTAATTGGAAATATTAATTTAATTACATCTAGAACACTGATTGATTTCATTTCAATGCCAAAAACAATAATATAGGTGCATAATCTGATCTGATATTGACCTAGAATAATTAGCCGGAATTATATAAAGATGAATGGCATTGTAGAATCCTCGTATTGTAAACAATTGTGGTCTATTTATACATCTTTCTTTCTATATATAGAATTTATGGTACAATTAACTTTATTGTTACGTAATAATTTTTTGGGAAAACTCGTAATTAAAAATAAGTATTCCGCACACTCAAATCCAATTAGATTTTCGTAAGAAAATAAATTAAAACGTTGATCAAAACCGAATGCCAATATGTATTCATAGAACCAGTTCAAAGGGCATTATGAATATTAATTCGCACTGAAAGTACAACTGTTAACTAATTTTTTTTGTCATGCAAGTAGTGAATGAATGATATTTTCCATAATTGGCAATAAAAATGCAGGGAAAGACAAAAAGCTTTTATGATGAACGCGGTAATTCTATTATGCAGTCAACCCTTTTTAAACCGGGAGTATTTTAGTTTCAACTTCAATGACTGTTGCTTATAATTAAAATAATTGGGTCTATTTTCTTCAAATCTAGAAATCAATAAGCACAAGAAAAAAAATTCATTTTTCTTCTGAAAAGAAAATTGGCACACGCATTTGTCCTATTTTCAGGTGGAGCTTTTTTGAATGTTAATACATTATGGATATGAATTATAGATGATGCAGAATATAATCCAAATGTGGCATTATTTTAAATTTGACATATAAGATTTTCAATTTTATTATATTACTACATCGTATGTATACGAAATCAAATTGAATGAAAGCTTTTACATTTTCATAAAGGTACCTTTATGTACCTTCACTTTGCAACTGCAAAGGTATGCATCTGTCTTTGCTAGAAGAAATTGCATATACGTGTATAAATAAATCCCATTTATGTACATCGTGCATCTTTATATGAGTTTATTCTCCAGTGAGAGTCGGGAAATAATATCTGCTGGAAAATTGGGTTTCCTTTCAATTTTTTCAAGTCGCCTTTTACGATGTATAGTTTTAGCTCAAAGATTATTATGCAATTTTAGGTGCAGTATTAATTATTTATTTGATTAAATTAATTTTAAATAAAGTGCTTCCATCTAGAAGATTGTATAAAAAACTTATTTATAAAAATTATAGAAATCTACACTCAAGAATTTAATATTTACAACAAATTTAAATAGTTTCAACATGCTACAAAATAGTTAGCCTAATAATTGTTGTTAATAATTATTTTAAATAATTAATTATAAAATATATTACGTAGAAAAATCAAACGGTATCGATTGAACCCAAACACCAAAATGTAATAACAATTAATCCGAAAGAACAGCTATTAATAATTTTATTACATATGCGGGTATTTTTAGAAGTATATCCATATTAATAAATTTTTTCTGCTCATTAAAATTTATTCAAAAGATAGAAAAAAACCTGACGTATCAAAATCTACGTCAAAAATGTTTTAAAAATTTAAATAACGTACATAGATAAATTAAAGTTGACTTATAAAAAGTATACCGAGTGATCATTGCAAAAATTAATTGCAAAGTTCCTTAGAAAATCGTTTATCGAAAATTTTTCTATTTAAATAAATTGAAGGTCTAAATAATTCAAGTAAATCTTCTATGATTTACTATTTTTTTGTAGGGCTAATCCGTAATTCACCCGAGTCTACATTTTGCACGATCACTCGGTATTATTATCTTTATCGTCATATCAAATTTATTCACATTTTTGCTAATTTAGCCATGTTAGATTATCAATAATTATAATCAACTCATAAATCAATTTTGAAATTATGTAAATTATCTGGCATTGAATTTGTTAAAAGTCTAGGAACGTTGGGTTTGAACTTCAAAAAAATTCAAGCTTAGACCAAAATTGGTCAAGGAAAAATTTGAGAAGGGATCCTTTTGCGTCATTCCATCTTAATATATATAACATAAGATTAGTTATTCATTCAGATTTGATTAGTTTAACTTCACATATTTATTAGAAAGCGCAATAATTTAAATTAAGAAAAATGGAAGCAATATCCGAACCTCAAGTGCCCCAAAGCCGTAGTGATTCAGTAATTATCAGTGCATTAGTTGTGGTAATTTCAGTTTGGACCATTCAGTATCATTGGAACCGAAGACGATTGTACCAACTTTCCTGGAAAGTACAAGGACCCCTATCGCTTCCCTTCATAGGCGGCAGCTGGATATTTTTAAGACATCCTTTTGGTAGTTCATCCAAAATTTTGAGCCACTAGATCATTTTTTGAAATTTTTTCTAGACATTGCGCAAAATCTTCTCAATTTAACGAAAACGTATCCGGGAATTTGTAAATTGTGGCATATAAATAAATTATACTACGGCGTCACAAAACCTGAATATTATAACATTATCCTGAATAGTCCTAACGCTTTGAACAAGGATCGTCTTTACAAACACATGGAAGTCGCTCTAGGACTTGGAATGATTACCGCACCTGGTGAAGTGACTAAACTACCAAAAAGTGCGTCTTATTTATTTTGGGAATTTTTCTAGTGCACATTTGGAGAAATTCTAGGAGGCAATTATCGCCCCCATTCAAGCAACGTGTGCTCAACACGTTTGTTGAGATTTTTTCCGAACAATGCGACGTTTTAATTAAAATTATGAAACCGCATGCAGGGAAAGGTGAAGTGAATATGACTGATATGATTGTGAAATGTACTTTGGATGTGATTGGTGGTATAATTAAAATTGTAATAGAAAAATCAGTTTCTTCAATTAATTTCTTGTAGAGACGGCGATGGGGCTCAAAATCAAAGCGCAAACTACGAACCATCAATTTGGAGTTCATTTGGAAAAGTTGGTACAAATTAATTTTGGTTTTAAAAAACTGTATAATTTTGGTTTTTGTTTTTTTAGAATTATGCAACTAGTGTCTAAACGGATGATGAATATTTTTTATTATTCTGATATAATTTTCTTCTTATCACCGTCTAGAAAAGAATTAAATAATTTATTGGACGTTAGTGCGAAGTTTATCAAAGAGGTAAATTTTTTATAATATTTTATTTACCGTTAATAATAATTTGTTGTATAGATTATAGTAAAAAAGCAGATTAAAATTCAGGAAGAAAATGAAGGGCTTGCCAAAATTGAAGGTACTACCACAAAATAGACAAAATTAATTATAAACGCCTTTAATTTTTAGAAGACAAAACTACAGTAATTTTGGACAGTGTAATGAAAGTGGCGGAAGAAGATAAATTTTCTAATAATGCCATACGAGATGAAGTTATGACCATTATGGCAGCTGTACGAAATAAATCCAACACCAACAAAAATGACTAATTTTCATATTTTTCAGGGTACGGATACTACTGCAGCAGCAATGTGCTTTGTATTGACAATGTTGGCCCTCCATCCTGAAATTCAGGTAAGTTTCTCATAAAGTTCCTCTAGGTATATTCAAAAATATTTTTCAAAATTAGGACAAGGTCCTCGAAGAAGCTCTAGACATTTTGGGCCCAGACCGAAAAGTCCTTCCAGAAGACATGCCACATTTCGAATACTTAGAGCGCGTAATTAAGGAAACTTTGCGAATTTTCCCAGTGATTGCTTTTATCCTTCGATCGATTGATGAAGACATCGATCTAAGTATGTTATTAAATCGATATAAAATACAGTTGTTAGCATTTTGGGCTTTCAGAGGACGGTAATATCCTTCCAGCCAACTCTTCAGTAGTGCTAGCTTTCCTCTACACGCACAGAAGTCCAGAATACTGGACCGATCCAATGAAATTCGACCCCGACCGATTTTTGCCAGAAGAAGTGGCCAAAAGGCATCCATGCACTCATATCCCGTTTTCATACGGGCGAAGGAATTGCATAGCGAATAAATATGCAATGATGTTGATGAAAACCGTGATTCCGACAGTAGTGCGAAACTTCCGGGTGAAGACTGGATACAAAAGAGTTGAAGATATCCATATCACATCGACAATTTCTACGAAAGCGACTTATGGGTATAAGTTGTCTTTTGAGAACCGGTAATGACGACGATAATTTGTTTGTAAATATTTTGTGATGTATATGCTAATTAATAAAAATAATGATATGCTATTTGATATTTTTTTTCTAATTTGTCCTTATTGGTGCAAAATGTTGTTATTCCACATCAAGCGAATTTAGATAAAAGAACATGTAACATTCACATGCAATTTACGCGTAATTATAATGCGTAATATACGACGTATACGGAACAAAATTCAATAAACTAAGGAATAGGGGTATTTATTTTTGTAAGAAAAACAAATATCCATAGCAATTTTCAATGTTAATTAACAACAAACAACTACTTAACATCACAATCCAATTTAACACTATAAAAATAATTTAATGACCTTCTTGCAAAAAATTATAATTAGTAGTGCTTTTTGCCCCTTTTCTCATTTGATGTACGATCGGTACCAAAAAGATTCGATCATAGAGCGGGCGCAATGGAATCAGTTTATTTCAATCGGTATACTATTACCAAACTGTCTTGTTACATTTTGATTATTGTGACCACAATTTGGGCCATCAAATATAATTTGGGAAGATGGAAATTGTATCAAGGTTCTTCGAAGTTTCCTGGGCCTCTCGCTTTACCCATCATCGGAAGCGCTTACTGCTTCACCAAAAATGGTATGCATTTTATCCAAATTTAAAGACAAGTTTATCAAATTGTTTGGTTTAGATGTGGCTGAGAATATAATGTCTCTTCTCAAATCGTATCCCGATATTTGCAAAGTTTGGATGACCAATAGATTGTATATTGCGCTTACAAAACCAGAACATATGCGAATTGTGCTAATGAGTCCACACGCTCTCCAAAAAGATTTAGTTTACAAATTGTTTGAAATTGGAGTTGGACATGGACTTGGTGCGGCTCCTGGTAACTGGATCAATTATCCTTAGATAAGATAAATTTTATGAAATTGATTTTTAGTGGATGTATGGAAGAAAAACCGAAAACGTGTAATGCCAACATTTAACCAGAAGAATTTAAATAAACTTGTCGATATTTTCTCAAGACAATGTGAAGTCTTATTGGATGTGATGGCACCATTAGTTGGGAAAAAAGATGTGGATGTTGGAGATTTGATAACGAAATGCACCTTGGATATTATTTGTGGTACTACCTCAATTTTTTTCTCCAAGAAATTATTATTTTAAGTATTTTTTTCTAGAAACTGCACTTGGACTCAATATTCAAGCGCAAACTAGTAATAATTTGTTTGCTCATCATATGGAAAGGTTAGTAGTTAAAATAAATAAATAAAATAATTAATATATAATTTTTTTAGCGGTTTTGCAACTATATCGAAACGATTTTTGAATCCTTTGCTTTTTGTCGATTTTATTTTTAATTTAACCAATGACAAGAAAGTGTTGGATAAAAATATTGCCTTTATGGACCAGTTTATTGAAGATGTAAGATATAATATTGATTGTAATTATTTTTAATATAATTAAATTCACAGATTATTGAAATCAAACAAAAAAAACTAGAACAGGATGCAATAGAATTAGTGGCAATTGATGGTATTTAATAAAAACATTAATAAATTATTAACTATTTATAATAAATTTTTAGAAAATCGAATAATGGCCTTTTTGGATTTTCTAATAGAATGCAAAGAAGGAGAAAAATTTACTCACAAAGAAATTAGAGATGAAGTTATGATGTTTATGATAGCTGTAAGTCTTCTATACAAAAAGCTCTTTATACTAATATATTTTTTTTCAGGGTACTGAAACTACAGCAGCCACTATGTGCTTTTTGTTCAGCATTTTGGGCTTGTATCCTGATGTTCAAGTACTAACTGCATATCTAATTAAATTTCAAATCTAAGTAATATATTTTTGTAGCAAAAAATATATGAAGAAGCTATCGATATCTTAGGACCATATCGAAAAGTGGAAACCGAAGATATACCAAAATTTAAATACCTCGAACGTGCCATTAAGGAAACTCTTCGAATATTTCCAATTGCCGCATTTGTTGCCCGTACATGTGTTGAAGATATTGATTTAAGTATAGGATTAAATGCATTTATAAAAATCAAACTAATTTGTATATTTTAGAGGATGGATACGTTATTCCTAAAGGAGCTTCTGTAGTTTTAAGTTTCTTGCACACGCATAGAAATCCAAAATACTGGCCGAATCCGATGAAATTTGATCCAGATAGATTTTTGCCTGAAGAAGTGGCTAAAAGGCATCCACTCACTTTCGCTCCGTTTTCTTATGGTCCTAGGAATTGCATTGGTAAATCAAATAGCTTATATTCAAATTGATATTATATTTTCTTTCTGGTTTAGCTGATAGATATGCCTATATGGTGATGAAGACTATCGTTCCAATGGTTGTGCGAAATTTCGTCCTTAAAACTGACTACAAACATATTGAAGAAATTCAAATCAGTTCAGCAATTTCGACTAAAGCTACTCATGGATATAAAGTGTCTTTTGAAAAACGGCATTAATCAATTAGTACATTTATTATAAGTAAATTAATTAATAATCAAATTAATAAATAATATAGAAATTATGGGACTATCAACGACAAGAAATTAACTATTAATACAGTATTGAATGTTTAATGTTTTAAAAAGATGAATCTCACGCAAAAATTAACACATTTTTTATAATAGAAATAAATAGTTTATTTAATTGATATGTTAAAGTTTTTTTTTTTTGAAAAGAAAGGCAGTAGATTTATGGCACCTGTACGAAATAATCTTAATACTAACAATAATAATTTATTTTAATATTTTTCAGGCTACTGATTCCATTGCAACAGTAATGTGCTTTGTACTGACAACTTTGGCACTCCATCCTGAAAATAGGGCAAGGTCCTTGAAGAAGCTTTAGACATTTTGGGTCCAGATCGAAGTCTTTTCAGAAGATATCCCACATTTGGACTACTTGGATCGGGTAATTAAATAAAATTTACGAATTTTTTCAGTAAAGGCTTTTATTCTTAGATCAGTTGCTGAAGACATTGATCTAAGTAAGTTATTAATTGATATAAAATACAGTTTGTTAGCATTTTAGACATATCAGATGATGGTATAATTATTTTAACATCGATGCACTCACATCCCTTTTTTGTATGGACGAAGGACTCGTAAAATATGCAGTTATGTTGATGAAAGCTGTGCTTCCGTTCGTATCACACCGCTTATTTCGACTCAAGCAACTTTTGGGTAAAAGCTCTCTTTTGAAGACCGATAATGTTTGACGACAATAATTTGATTGTAAATATTTGGTAATGTATATGTTAATTATAATTAAATGCTATTGATATTTTACTTAATTAGTCCTGGGAAAAACGTTTTCCGCAAGCGGATTTAGATAAGGAACATGTAACGTCCGCATGCAATTTACATGCAAAACTACGTAATTAGACTTAAATTACCGAAATAGGTAAATGACGTATACGGAATAAAATGCAATAGAATATGCGGAACAAGGGTACTAATTTCATAAGATAAACAAATATTCATAGCAATTTTAAATTGTAATCAACAATTAACAACTACTAACATCACAATCCAATTTAACAGATAGAATTTAATTTAATGACTGTCTTGCGAAAAAATTATAATTAGTCGTGCTTCTTTCCACCTTTTGTCATTTGATATACGATCGGTACCAAAAATATTCCTCATAGAGCAATGGAATTTATTAAAGAAGTTTATTTTGATCAGTATAGTGTTAAACTGTTTACTTACATTTTAATTATTGTGACAACAATTTGGGCCATCAAATATAATGTGGGAAGATGGAAATTGTATCAAGGTTCTTCGAAGTTTCCCGGGCCTCTCGCTTTACCACTCATCGGAAGCGCTTACCTCTTCACCAAACATGGTATGCATTTCATCCTATTTTAAAGACAAGTTTATCAAATTGTTTGGTTTAGATGTGGCTGAGAATATAATGTCTATTCTGAAATCGTTTCCTGATATTTGCAAAGTTTGGATCACTAATAGACTGTACATTCTTCTTACAAAACCGGAACATATGCGAATTGTGCTTATGAGTCCTGATGCTTTACAAAAAGATATCATTTACAAATTGTTTGAAATTGGAGTAGGACATGGACTTGGTACTGCTCCTGGTAACTAGATCAATTATCCTTACATAAGATAAATTTTGATGGAGTTGATTTTTAGTGGATGTATGGAAAAAAAACCGAAAACGTGTAATGCCAACATTTAACCAGAAGAATTTGAATAAACTTGTCGATATTTTCTCAAGACAATGTGAAGTCTTATTGGAAGTGATGGCACCATTAGTAGGGAAAAAAGTTGTGGATGTTGAGGATTTGGTAACGAAATGCACTTTGGATATTATTTGTGGTAATACTTCAATTCTTTTCTACAAGAAAATATTATTTTAAGTATTTTTTTATAGAAACTGCACTTGGACTCGATATTCAAGCGCAAACTTCTAATAATTTGTTTGCTCGTCATATGGAAAGGTTAATATTTAAAATAAATAAAAACAATAATTAATATATATTTTTTTAGCGGTTTTGCTGTTATATCTAAAAGAATGTTTCATCCCCTGCTTTTCTTCGATGTGGTTTTTAATTTAACCGCTGACAAGAAAGTGTTAGCTAAAAACATAGCTTTTATGGACAAGTTTATTGAAGATGTAAGATATAATATTGACTGTAATTATTTTTATTAAATTTAAATTCACAGATTATTGAAATCAAACAGAAAAAACTAGAACAGGATGCAATTGAATTAGTGGCAATTGATGGTATTTAATAAAAATATTTATAATTATTAACTATTTATAATAAATATTTCAGAAAATCGACAAATGGCATTTTTGGATTTTCTATTAGAATGCAAGGAAGGAGACAAATTTACCCACAAAGAAATTAGGGATGAAGTCATGATGTTTATGATAGCTGTAAGATCTTCCATACGAAAAGCTCTTTATACCAAACTATTTATTTTCAGGGTACTGAAACTACCGCTGCCACTATGTGCTTTTTGTTCAGCATTTTGGGCTTGTATCCTGACGTTCAAGTACTAATTGCATATCTAATTACATTTAAAATTTAAGTGATACATTTTTGTAGCAAAAAATATACGAAGAAGCTATCGAAGTTTTAGGACCATACCGAAAAGTGGAAACCGAAGATATACCAAATTTTAAATACCTCGAACGTGCCATTAAGGAAACTCTACGAATTTTTCCAATTGCCGCATTTGTTTCCCGTACATGTGTTGAAGATATAGATTTAAGTAAAGGATTAAAAACATTTATAAAGTTTAAATTAATTTATATAATTTAGAGGATGGATACGTTATTCCTAAAGGAGCTTCTGTAATTGCAAGTTTCTTGCACACGCATAGAAATCCAAAATACTGGCCAAATCCAATGAAATTTGATCCAGATAGATTTCTGCCTGAAGAAGTGGCTAAAAGGCATCCACTCACTTTCGCACCGTTTTCCTATGGACCTAGGAATTGCATTGGTAAATCAAATAGCTTATATTTAAATTGATATTATATTTTCTTTCTGATTTAGCTGATAGATATGCTTATATGGTGATGAAGACTATCGTTCCAATGGTTGTGCGAAATTTCGTCCTTAAAACTGGCTACAACAATATTGAAGAAATTGAAATCTGCTCAGCAATTTCGACTAAAGCAACTCATGGATACAAAGTTTCTTTTGAAAAACGGCATTAATGTATTAATAATTAAAATAATAAATAATGTACAAATTAATATGCGTATTTTCTGCCTTTCTTTTATTTTCAAAATTTAGAATTTTTGTATTATCACCATATTTTACCAGACAAAAATTATCTAAGAAATCAAAAATCTGAAAAAGATCTTTATGGACAAATTTTGGATACAAATTTTCCGTATTTACCTCTCTTTTTAATTATTTTAAGACAATTATTTACCTAATTATTTTTTTTTAATAATTAAATTAATTTCATTAATATAATTATTGTAATTATATTAATTATATTAATTTTTCTGTCAATTATTTTAATAATTTATCTCAAAAGTCTAGTATTTTTTATTCGGTGTAGACTTGTGATAATTTATAATTAGATTATAATTTGTGATTAATTGCTTTTTCATTAATTTATTATTTTTGATAGGGCATACATTGTATTGTATCGAAATGCGTCCTCACTTAGTAAACAATTTAAATACATTATTAGATAATTAAATTAAAAAACTATTCTTTATTGCCATAATATATCATTAGCTGTACATTTTACATGTATTTATTTCAATTCTGGTGTAAAGTGCGTTTAATTTATAATTAAATTACATGGTAAGCGTAAACAATAAAAATGCATTACCACTAGATATAAGTTACTTTTCTAAATTTTTTTTAGAAGCAATAATTTAAAATTAGAAATAATGAACTTATTTTTAATTGATGGCTATAATGTTTTGAGTGTCTAAATTACACTATCATTACATTGTACAATTATTCGAATTTCCATGTAATAACAATTTAAACTATTTTGAACCCAGACAAATTGTTTTGCCAAGTTTTACAATTTTGTACACTTTTAATAATTATATATGATTAACTTGATGCATTAACTCATTGAATGTTTAACAATATAAAAACAATGTTTTGCAAATTATTATAATACGGCAAAATATAAGTTTGATATTAAAAAAGTGCGTCAGAAAAACCACTTTTATCACACTTTTTTCAATTACATAAGGGAGGGACTTGAAGCTTATATAAATTGGTGCGGGCAAGTAATTCGTTTAATTTGTCCTCATTTTTGCTTTACTTACAATTGCAGTTTTTTTGTAAGTGAATGGTACAATCTGCTATTCAGTACATCAAACCAAAAACACGGTAAGCTTACAAACTCATTCTTTCGCCTAATAAATATAAATTAAAATATCAGCAATATAGGAATTTAAAATAAAATCAGCAGAAATGGGTGAAATCATATCCAGCTTCCCCGTGAAAGGACCCAAAACAAACAACTGGACGCTATTTGAATCGCTATCGGTGGGCTTAATATGCCTTTTCACGATTTGGTTCATCCAATATCTTTGGAGCCGAAGGCGCCTTTATGAATGTGCTAGAAAAGTCCAAGGACCATTTGCGCTTCCATTTATAGGATGCTCCTATTTATTCGTGGGAAGTCCAAACGGTACATAGAATTTTAAATAATTTTCTGCGTATCTAATTTTTTTCCGGGGGGTTTAAAGATATTTTCGGGAACATCATGTGGATATTAAACAACTATCCAGGTTTGAGTCGAATCTGGCATGGGAATCGGTTGTTTTACGGGATTACCATACCGGAACATCTGGAGATCGTGTCGACTAGTCAAAAAGCTCTGGCAAAGGAAGCTTTGTACAAATATGCAGAACCGGCCGTCGGACACGGCATTTTTACAGCTCCTGGTAGACAAACTAATTTTGTCAAATTATGTCGTTTTAATTAGCATTATTTTTAAGTAAGCAAATGGAAAAAAAATCGCCGACTCATAATGCCGACGTTCAATCCTCGAATCCTGGATAGCTTCGTCGAGGTTTTTGCCGAACAGGCTGAAATATTCGCGACCGTCATTAAACCACTTGCTGGAAAAGGCGAAGTAGATTTATTCGAATTGATGACAAGATGTACTTTGGATATTATTTGTGGTATCTAATTAATTTCATTCACGTGTTGCGATTTTTTAATATTCGTGTGTCGTTTTAGAGACTGCAATGGGAATCAAAGTTCAAGCTCAAACTACTGAAAATGTTTTCGGACACTGTGTGGACAAGTGAGTTATGATTTTTATATGTTGCTTAATTTAAACTTGAATTGTTTAACGAATTATGTGGAAATATATTACTATTAGATTTTACGTACAAGTAACAAGTTCCACTTTTGCATGTCAAGGTGAATTGTACGAGATTCTATCTATGCTACACATGTGGTTTCTTTCGCAATAATCTAATAAATTCTAGGAATTATTTTTTTTTCTAGTTTTATGGAAATTGTATTCTTGCGAATGTTTGTTATAATGTACCACTTTGATTTCATCTTTAACTTGACGCACCACAAAAGGGATTCAGACCGATGCCTGAAGTATATGAAGGAGTTTACGGGAAAAGTACGCTAAAATTTATTTTAAAGCAATTTTTTTAATTTTTTTTTGGCCATTTAGGTAATCAAAAAGAAGATGGAAGATTACGAATTGGAATCATCAAATCAAGTCGCTCAAATTGAAGACGGTAATTAATTTATTTTGCCCAAATTAATTAAATTTATTAATTTGCAATTTAATAGGGAAAAAACGAAAAGCATTTTTGGATTACCTGCTAGACATCCAAGGAAGCTCTAAATTTTCATTTGAAGAACTGCAGGACGAAGTCCACACTTTCATGATTGCCGTAAATAATTAAATTGCCTCCCAAAATATAATAATTATTTTAAAAAAATATTTTAGGGGTCAGACACCACCGCTTCTTCCAATTGCTTCATTATGACAATTTTGGGTCTCTATCCTGAAATTCAGGTAACTATTTTAATTAATCCTACGAACGCGTTTTATTATCCTTAAGCACTGACCTCTACCAACGAGTAGCATAACGTTTAGTTAACAGTCAAACCAAATAAAAATTTAATTAATATTTGCAGCAAAAAGTGTACGATGAAGTAATAGAAGTACTTGGCCCACATCGCCGAATAGAGCCGGCAGATATTAACAAATTGCAATACCTTGATCGTGTTATAAAAGAAACTTTGCGAGTATTTCCAGTTGCTGCTTTTGTCGTCCGTGCAATAGATGGAGATATTGATTTGAGTACGTTTTAATTAGTCCTATAAATAATTAATAAAATTTATTTGCGATTTTTTTAGAGGATGGTGATGTCCTTCCTGCAGGATCCTCCGCAGTTTTGGGAATTCTTCACACACATCGATCCGCAAGATATTGGCCTGATCCACTCAAATTTGATCCTGATAGATTTTTACCCGAGGAAGTTGCTAAAAGACATCCTTGTTCTTACATTCCGTTCTCATATGGACCCAGAAATTGCATTGGTAATTTAAAATTTAATTTTGCGCTTAGCACATTTATTTATGGAAATTTATAGGTCCACGATATGCTTCTATGGCTTTGAAATCGGTAGTTGCTACAATTGTAAGGGAATACACCGTCAAAACTGGATACAAAAGCATAGAAGAAATTGAAATTAAGTCAAATTTGGTTTCAAGACCGGTCGATGGATTCAAAGTTTCATTTGAAGCGCGATAAAATATTGAGAATAAAATGTATTTATTAAAGAAAAGGACTTTGTATATATTTTTTCATGAAATTATTAATTATAATAAATCTACGAGGACTTATATAAATGCGTTTTATTTAAATATTTAATTTGAAGAGCGCAAAAATTATTAAGCGAATAGATTGAACGCAACCAGTAATACACCGCGCAATTTTAAATTCAAATTACGGCTAAATGAATTAAATAAAATACTTTGTGATTAAAAATTGCGTATTTGAATTTATTTATATGGTTTCTTAACATTTATTTGTTAATAATTAGCAAAGTATTTAATTATTGTACTTGTTTTAAAAATAAACTTGATTGACGCTGATTAGCTTGATTGTGACTGAGTACCTAACTAGTTTTGTGATTGTGTATTTTTTAATTAAAACATGTTTGTATTAATCAAGAATTTGAATGGTGAATCAATTAAAGCAATCAGTCTATTTACCTTGCCTAAAATGGGCATCAAGTAGACAGCTGAGGTTTCCTTCGTTCTAATTAATAAAACTGCACAAGTTCTAAAAAAAAGTGTATTAGTTTATTACAAAATAAAATACAATGAGTTATAAATTAATAAATACGCATATAATTGTTACATTATTTATTGTACATAAAATAAATTGCAATTATTAGATAAATGGATGAAAATAGAAAAATTAGTTCGCTTAATTTCAATTAATAAAAATTGCTATACACATAAATATATCTAAGGTGTGTTTTTTTTTGCTTTTTTGTTTATATAAAAACAGTAGAAAAAATACTTCCTAGCTGCCCTAAAAATATCTTGCTAACTCGTCGGGGAATGATTCTTGTAAATTGAGCATCTTTTTCCACTACAACAAAACATTTTGAAAAACGATCAAATTTATTTTGAAAAATAACGTTCTACAAATATAACAATCGAATAAAATTTTCAATAAAAATTTAAATCACAATAATATGTACACGTAAATAGAAACCAATTGGCAGTAATCATTTCAGCACGAAATTCCAAAAACTGGAACCAAAATTCTAACCAAGCTAATTTTGATTATTACATGAAACTAAAATACCCTGCTGCTGCTTCTCTATCAATACTATCCCTTACAATAAAAAATCTAATCCTAAAACTGATTAATTAGCACCAAAATTCTACAGGGTCTACCGCAAAATTTATTTGCCAGCTCCAACAGGAGCCGGAATTTTTGAAATGTGATTCTCCGGTTTGGAATCCTTCCTCGGACTCCTGAACGACATCCTTTCACTATTCCGACTAAGCACTGGTCCATAATCCATCTCATCATCCAGCGTACTTTTACTGCCATATTTCTTCAGCAACTCCTGCACTTGCTGCACAATCGTCAACTCATCATCGTGCTTCTGCACCGTCTTCAACAGCTCATGCTTAAAATTAGTCTTAGTCGGCGAAGTAGCCGCTGAAGATGAACGTCGATCATAATTAACCGCCGACATGCTACGCCTTGAAGAAGAGTTCCTTGCAAAAGGTGCGCTATAAGTCTCGGTGGTTAAACTGGGTCTTTGTTGCTTGGCACGTCCATTCCAAGTGTTAATCGAGCTCTTCGCTTGAGTATTCTTTTTGACCGGTGGAAGATGTTTGGGACTCTTCTGCAGATCGATTGGTCGATCCACGCTGCTTCCACGCACGAAGGAGTTTTCCTTCGTCTTCATTTTGGGAGATTTATTTGGCGGGTGAGGCTTACCTGACTCATTTTCGTATATCCTGGTGGAGAAATTGGTTTTACGAAGACCAACATCGTTCAGGTCGTCTTCAGTGTAGACTTGTTGTTCTTCTTTAGTGATTTAAAAATTTAGTCCAAAATTATTTAAATTAATAAAAGTCTTACCATTTTCTTCAACATCCTCGATAGAGTTCTGACTGTACGACGATGATCTCTGCTTATTCTTATCCTGCACCAACCCCAAACTCCTATACCCCTCATCCGACATCTCCGAAGTCGTATCACTATGATCCGTATCATTCACTTGTAAAACGGCTTCAGATTTCATAACTTTATCCACGGGGATCTGGATGGAGGCAACATGCTTCGCTTTGGGCGAGGTGGGCAAAATATTTGGCCTGGGACTTTTATTATTGGATAATTTAGTCAAATGCGTCGACGTGAAATTCGGAGTGGGACTACGGGATCGGTTTGGTGGCGGTGCTAGACTTTTACGCGAAAAATTCGGACTAACTGATCGACGACTGTCGGTGTTGGATAAGTGGGATGGGGATCGGGATCGGGAGCGATTGAGCGAATTCATGGGAGGACCCAGTGAGTTTGGGCTGCTTGAAATGCCGTTGTTGGAAACGTTTGGATGGTGATTTGCGACTGCCGACCTATAAAAGCCAAAAGTATTGAGTTTTTTGGGTGTAATTTATAAGATCTACCCACCGTTCGTAATAAACGTGCGATCCATGCAAATCGGCCGCTCCAGGTTTATTGACAAGCCGGGCACTTTGTGTAGTCCTGTGCTGTGAACGACATCTACATGGGTCGTGTTTATCCAGATAATGAGACAAGGTGTCCCATCCGCCACCCACACGCACCATTACATGGTTGCGAAGAATCTGAAATCAAGGTTGAGTTGCAGACAAGGTCATCTAACTTTTATTAAAATCAGCTAACTAACAGTAATTATAAAGTTATTTTTAAACGCAACTAATTGAAATAATGTGCGACAAGCCATCAGTGCGCTAAAGTGCATTATTGAATACCAAAACCATATGGACGTCGTCGTATTTTTACATTTTACATGTGTTTCTAGATCTTTGAACTGAAGAACAATAGGGGGTTTAATTTATTCCGAATACTTACTCGCACGAAGATCAGCACTTTCGTATCGCCAATGCGATACTTGCCTTCGGAGACGCGGATCATGGGGAATTGCGTTGGACATGTGCATTTCTCCACCAAATCTCGGACCTGCAAAAAAAAAGCAAAATGTGTGGGTGATTTAATTTATCTAACACATTTCCTTCTGTACAAATTCGGAGTAAATTATTCGAATAATATTCACGTGGGAGCGCAATAATATTTATAAAAAAAAATATAATTAAATAGCAGTTGAATCGAATATTTGAGCAGGAGGTACTTTAAATTTTGGTCGCCCACCGAAGAATCTTCAACCTGAAATTTTATTTATTTCATCGCCAAATACAGAAAGATTTTATCTGGCATGGCAATGTTTAGGTGAATAACATTTGAACAAATAAATTAACGATTATGAGTTTAATATGCTAAATAAAAGTTGTTTGCATAGTTTTATACTGTAAGAATTTATTTTTTTTAAAACAAACATTGCAACAGTTTATAAATAAAAAATATACATAGCACTTAAGTAATATAATAAATAAAATTAAATGCAAGCTGCTGAGAGAATATTTTCAGACGGAAAATTCATCAGCGCTTCAGGAATTTGATAGACTAGATTCTTTGGAGATAAACATCGAGAATGCATCAGCATTTTTAATAAGCTTTTAGTAACATAATTTAAATTAATATGCATTCCGTAAAAGTGGGCGCTTTTTGAGCTGTAAGGACTCTTTAATCAATTATTTCAAGGAGTCCCACTTTTTCTTAACTCTTGCCGGTAATTTCAACAGGAAAAATTGCAAAACGCTGCAGTACATTTCGTAGTTTCTATTTTCAAGTTGCATAAGGTTTTTTGTAGGTAAATTTGCAGTCATAATTTTCCGCAGCAGTAAAACAAACATTCCTCGGGAATTTTTGCATATTGCAGGAAACCTTGCAACTTTTGCGATGTAATTTATAAGCCAGATAGGTTTTAAGTATCATACAAATCAATAATATATATGTGGATTAAAAAGGATTTATCGTCTTAAGAAAAGACTGCGAATTTTTATGAGTGCCTCGCCATAGATCGTGCTTGCAGGAAAATATAAAGTTGCTAGTTTATATAGAGTCGCGTAATTTGTACTCATGCAAATCCACAATATATATTTTCTGTATTAAGTCATAAGTAATTATTTAATAATACTGCAGATATTGCAAAAATGCATTTTCCCATAGACCATCAAATATATTATGCATACTACATATTCATAGTTGATATGGCCGTTTCATAAATTAAAAGTTACTTTCACTCGAATCGTGCACATCATTAAATGTATTTTATTAATTCAAACTTACGATAAAATCTACCATTTGCAAACAATAAGGAAGCAAATCGACAATCTTAACTATATTTGGTTATATATGCAAAAAGAAAAATTCCGCAGCTTTTCCAATTACAATGTGATATTTATGTCCTATTATTATCATTTTGCCAATTCCATCTAAACCCTAAAAAAATATTTTTAGAAAGTCGCTATTGTATTCTTTTGTTCCTCGATTTGTTCTTTCTCCTCTCTTTATTTGAATAATTGATTTTTCTCCAGCAAAAAAAAAATACCGGAACTATAATTATTGCATTGTTTTACAAACAAAATAAAATTTCCCTCAATCAATAATTTGCCATTTAAATGCAACCAGACATAGAAATTGAATTACACTTTAAACTAATTATTATCAACTTAATTACAGTGCTAAATAAAACATGGACAAGCGTCACTAATGCAGTTATAAGTTGGCAACATGTTAGCAAATAGCGGATTGCTGTGTGTTGTAAAGTTAAAATCATATTAGATTTATAACAAATTGCAGGATCATGTTGGATTCTTGCTTCAGTGAGCATGAAAATTGTGTCAATTATTACGTTGTTCTTTACATAAAATACAAATGTTATTATTGTTAATAATTTACACCGCAAACAATTTATTTATATATCGATCGATAAACGCACTTATCGATCAAACAAATCAAAGTCGGTGGCTTTTAAGTCTATCATCAAAACTGTGTAGGTGCCAAGTAACATCAAGAAGCTGAATTTAAAAACCATTTCAGCTTGACCACTTTTTAATTGCATATACCGGGTGATCCATAAGCAATTTAAATATATTTTTGCAATTTAATACGCAAATATTAATGAAAGCTCCGAAAAAGCTCCGAAATTTTGGTGCCAGCTGCAGGAAAATAATTTACGGAAGGATAATTGTCCACCCGGTACATTATCATTAAAGTGCATCAGAGGAACCGGTCCTTGAAAGATGTGTATACAAATTATGCATTATATTGAATCCCAATAATGATTATTCAATATTTTGAAAGAGAATAACAAATTAATAGATTGAAGTGTGTGATAAGCTTTGCTCTAATGTGCATGCGAAGGCAATTTATTTGATGCCCACTTTACGATTTCGAAATTCCCCCGTTGATTTCTTCATTAAGATTTCGTTTTCAATATTTATTTTCGAATCTAGTTGAATGCACTCGCGTTTCTTTCTGCATTGTATTTAAATTGTTTGGAGTCTAGCGAAAAATATCAAGATTGCAGGCATGCTTTTCTTGTGAGAAATTACTTTTTTCCGACTACTAATTAAATGAGCCATGGGAAACAATTTTTTTTATTTTAATTTTGAATACATTACAATTATATTTAAATGGGACGTAATTGATTTTATAGTAATTAAAACCACTTATGTATTTTAAATTGATTTAAGCATAGGCGCACTTTTTACCTTAGAAAATCAATTATTATTTAACAACTTTGAATTTTAATGTTAACATTTTGTATTGTTATGACTAACATAAAGTGCTTTTACACGTTAATGTTGTAATAATTTTTTCAAGGTGATATTCATTCAATAAAATATAAAATTTCGAAATCCTTATTAAACTTACTTATAAAAAATAAATTTTAAACGCATTTTTCTTCTCAACTATGTCGCAGATATTTGAAATTTTGTCAGATTATAAACCCGTACTGGTACTCTACAATTACGATTTATTTTACTATAATTTAGAAGCCCAGAACCAAATTGATGCTGGTTAACTAAGGGACAACTTAAATTGAACTTTTGTTTACGCTTAAAATACGCGCAAAAAAAAATCTTGACGATATAACGACGTATTCTCGCTACATATATGCATCTTCAATTAAATTAGTAAAAAATAATTTAGATTAATATGCACGTTATTTATTTATTAAATAAAATAGAAAATGCGATTATAAATGCAAAACTAATTACTATTTTAGCATGAAACTACTTATCGGATTGGATTGAAAGTTGGTATTTGTCTTAGTAATGATATAATAAACCATCCTGCCAAGTTTCATAAAGATCCAACCAGATTGAGCTAAAAAATTGGGCCCAAGATACTTTTTAAAATTAATTCATTAAATAATTAATAACTCAAAAACTATAATCCCAGGAATTAATCTGATATTTTTCTCGAATTCTACGCATTTTTCTACATACGTATACAAAATTTCATTGAAATCGGTGAAACTTTCGATTTCTATCAGCGTAGAGCGTTGCGGTCATTGCCCCCGTGCATCAAAACACTTAAAGGGTGCATCTGCATCTGCACATTACGTAACCACCTTATGCAAGCTATTAAAACGCATCGGCATTCCGAAGCTATTAACATTCGGGAACTTCCGTACGTTTCCGAATACATACGACGAGCGGCCAGCGGCCATTCAGTTTGACAGTCTCAGGGCAATGCGAGTGCATGCGTCAAAAAGGAAAATGATAAATAAAATGGGAAAAAAGCATTTCTGAATGGATTTGGAGCTCCTGGATCAAAGAAAACCTTTCTACGATCTCAAAAACATAAAAGGATCCCGCTGGGCGAATTTATTTCAGGTTAGAATCAACGAAACAACGGCGAATTTATTTGAGGTTAGAATCAACACTACTTTTAATTATTACTGCGGATTAGATTTTTAAACGCATTTTTCTTCTCAACTAATTTTTCTAAAGTTAATTAAAAAGTATTACCTTAGAACTAATTTAAAAACGCTATATTTCCTGCAAATAAAAAGCCGCCAGTATATTATGAGCATGTAATCTGGTGTGTTCAACAAGGTAGATGTAGTATAAAAATAAAAAATAAATCCGCAGATTTATTCCTGTGGCAATAACTTATTACAACATGATATATATTCACAAGTTAGCAACTAGATTTTCCTACGCAAAAATTCTTTCAATTAAAATTTATATGGAACATTCAAAATAATTTGTATGAATTACGAGTGGCGTATGTACAAATAAAAGCAATTGGAGCAGAACTATTTTTTTCTAATATTTCGCTAATGATTCATTAAATTGAATTAATAAAATAGGGAACAATTGAATTCGCATCTAAGCCAACTAAATATATAAATTTGCTGTTAAAAACAAGCTCACGAAGAGGTTTAAATAACCGATAGAAAGTCGCAGATTGCCATATATACATATATTACGATTAGGTTTACAAACATTCAATTGTCTCAAAAACAATGGCACATAACTGTTTCTTATTATTACGTTATGAGTTATTACCGGTAGGCTTTGAAACGAATACGTCTTAATTTAATTGTTTCGAAAAATAAAAGGCTGGGCTGGATTTTAATGAAGATGTTCTTCACTCAATGATTTCTTCATTTAGTACCAACGAAAAGTAAAAGTAATTTTTGTTAATTTAATTTGAAATAATTGAAGAGGAAGTTTGAAAAATCTATTTTTGATTGTTGATTGTATTATTGGAATGAGAAGAGGCCTCTTCAGTTTCTCCATACTTGCATACCACTTAATGCCATTAATCCTGACCAGACACGAATTAATTATGTATTTAGTGATGCACTTTCTAATATGCATTCAAATATGTAATTCAAGAATTCAAATCAAACAGCAATTAGTTACTTACTATATTAGATAATTCGATATTGATTAATCGTACATTTATTTCATTGTGAAATTCAATGCACTTGCACTTTATAATGCAATTAATATTGCATTTAACATGTTAACATGCCATTTAGCTATCTATCATAATGTTTTAAATTCTTCCTGATTTTCTACTAAAATATTATTTTAAATAATAGCCTTGGTATAATTTTCCAATGCGAAAAATAATTGTACCTTAATTAAATAAGTAAATACAAATGTCAACACAAATATTCCATATAGGAGTAATTGTTATTTCTATTATTGAATTATTGATAAGCCAAACAACATGTGTGCCCAATTTGTAGAACAAATATGAATGAATTATGCATTGATTTATTAGAAAACTTATAAAAATATGATACACATTTTCGTTTAGTACCTATTAAGGTAAAAGTGAATTCATAATAATTTTGAATGAGGTTAAACGAATTACATATGACTTTAAATAGTGTTTATCTATTTTGGAATTGGAAGAAACGAGGCCAACATTTGAACTTATAGAAAAACAGTACTTTAATTAATGGTGAAGGAGCAAGTAAATTTTGCCATTCTATTTAATTACTTGACAAAATAAATATTACGCTTTAATATTTTCTTATAGTATTACTATTCTAAATAAATTATTTGGAATACTAGTAGCACATTGCCATATGCACATTAGCTCTGCTCAGCCTCATTGTTCTTTTATGCATTCATTGCATTTATGCCCATTTAAAATGTCACGCTATTTTGATTTATTTACTTTGTATTATGATTCGCAGACTCTTTGTTTAAATATCACTCTGTTAAGATTTTGTAATCAATATTAATTCATACAGGTATGAATATTATTATTCTGATTCAATTTTGCAGGAATGCACATCGAGGTGACAATTATAAAATAAATGTGTCTGCATATTATGATAAATTTTTCATAATAATTAACAATGAATCAGATTAAAGCCGGCATGTTGCGGTATTTAATACTGGGTGTGTTCCTATAATTAATATATGATAGTAAAATGTAGACGCAGACGATATTGCAGTTATTTCAACGCCAGACATTGCGGCGACACGTTCAAATGAAAATGCGATCGATATCGAAGAAGTTTTGCATCATAGGCCCTGAGAATTCCACTTTCAATTTCTCAGCAAACTTTGCAAAAGCTCCCATAAAGCTCCTCAAAATAAATCGACTTACCATTTCGTCGAGACTCTTCAAGTCGTTGGTGATGATTTGTGGCACCGGTCCATACATAAGCATCGGATTTTCGTCCTCAATATCGCTATCGCTATCATCATCATTGCCATCATTTTGATTTTCCAGCCCCTCGTTGAAGCTAACCCCCAGCTTTTTCTGGTCGGCCGCAATTTCTCGATCGATTTGTCGCTCCATTTGCACCAACATTGGGGCTAACATTCCAAATCTAAGCAAAATATTAGAATAGTGCAATTTTGGAAATAATTTTGCTTACTTAGCACCACGCCGAGCGACTTCGAGTAGACATAAAATAACGTGTTTCTCGTTTTTTCGCATAATTAAATCGTCCGACTCGAAGAGCAGACATTCGATGATTTGTAAGCAGCATCTGCACCATTCGATGAAATTGCTGACATTATCTCTGCAAACAAAAACCTAAATCAAGCTTGACTATCTAAAAACAAATAATACCCTGTGTAAAAATACACACAGACGAGACGATTATAAAAATAAAGCAAATACTAGTTGTTTAATCCGAATTCCTAATAGGACCCCAAAATAAATAGATCAACAAAAATAAACGTTGATAATGCTAATGACCTGTTTATTGGAGGTGGATAAAAATACCGGAGGGATTAATTACCTAGCAAAAAATGTTACTGGTTTGGCGGTGCTAAAATATTTCACATCAGCAATTCGGGTGAGTGCTTGTGCATGTGCCAAAGCTCCTGTTACGGATCTTGTCATGTTCATCTTGGCCTGCTTTTTCTCTGCATACTCTTGAGCTTGGGCTTTTACAGCATTTGCGTGCTGAAAAAAAAATAAATTAATTAGTTTCAGAAATAATTCTTATAATTATAAGAAATTAAAAAATTCCGCTTTTATCTCATAGTCTGATGACAAATTTCCCATTTTCCTAGCCTGATTCATATTTTATGTACAAAAATTGCGAAAACTATTTGCGAAATTACTCACAATGTGATAGATGAATGAATAAGCCAAATTTGATCTTTGCATTATTTATCATCCATCCAAGAGGGAATTAGAGAGGAAGGAAATGAAATGAAGCAGTTTCCTGTTACTAAATACATATATTTATATTGTTGAGAGGCGTGTTGATGCATATTTATTAATTGTATAGATGTGCTTATATACTTTTGCTTTGTTTCTAACATCGTGTTTACTATAATAACGGTTAAATGGTACTTAGCATAAAAGTTAAAGGTCGGTGAGAACATGTGTTTTACATGTGCTGTACAAAACCACAAAGAGATTTTTTTCAAATTTTGTGGGTGGGATTTCTTTTCACTGAAATACCAATTAGTTGTCGCTGGAATTTAATTTAATTTGTAGCTATAAAACTCAGCTGAATGAAAATAAACATCAATATTAATTACTATCAGTGCGATGGCAATAAATATTACTAATTCTTTTCAGGCACCATTAAAAAATCTTTTTTTAATTAAATTAATGGCCCAGTCGAAATAAATTTAGAAAAAGTGCTAAAAGCTCTCCTTTGTCGAGTCGACTGTAAAGTTTCTATTCCACTATTTTTTCCAGGTTTTTTCTACAAATTATAGACACTTCGTCAATTACATAATATTAAATTTCATTTTAATGAGTCATAAAGGTAGATTACTACATACACTTCAGCCAAAAAAAAATTCTAACACGTAATTGCCGCACGGATGTTGTAAGGATAGTTTTTCAAATTGCTATTGAATAAAGCAGATTGTTAAATCAATTAGAAAATGACCTTAGAAGTGCAATACGATTTATTAATGTTATTGACAATATCGCGTCTGCAATTTGCATGTCAATTAAAAATTACAATTATTTTCAATTTTAATTAATTAGTTGCGTAATAAATACGCGACAGAAGGCAAACAAAAAGAGTCAACTATTATCAATAACGTGATTTCCAAGTAGCAATTAGTATTCTTTACCACTATTCAAAGAAAAATATGAATGCTAATGTTGTAACAATGCAGTTTTTGTTCATCTTATATATGGGAACTAAATTCAATTAGCTAACTTTAACACAATTTCTATTAGAACAAATAAAAGAAATCAATCCAACAACAATATAAACGAGTGCAAGTATAAATAGAAACGCGCTATTGCAACAAAGTATGAATGAGTTTCGTTCCCAGTGTAGAATTTCTACTGCACATTATAACAAAACAAATCCCAAACGCCGTTTTATTTTTTAATGTGTTGTTATTATTATGGCTACATAAAAGTCGATTTTCTTTTTACATGATTTTACATGTAACCGATATAATCGTTATAGAAAGTGTGGGCGGATTTGATACAATTGTATTATAAACGATGCCTCGGGAAACACTTTTCAAATTCATTCAATCTGATTATAATCCTATATAGCCGTTTATTCTATAAGCTATTTGAAATTTATACATTTTAGTCTATATAATAGCAAATTAGCAAAAATTGCGCCCTGAAGGCTTTAGCAAAACCCGTCTTTTTATTCTCTACACCTCGATGGTTCGCCTCTACCTTTAGTCAGATAACTTTGCAAAATTTATTATTTGTGTCGTTATAGAAATTTAGAGACGTCTAAATTAAATGATTTAGTCGTCAAATTAAAATGCTGCATCCAAATCATTTATTTTAATGAAGCTTTTCCGCTCTTATTAAAATTTCTCCTACATTTTAGTTGGATATGATTTCGTCCTATTTTTAAAATTAGATTCTCTTAATCCTTGATAAGAAAACTCGAGATAAATTCTATTGTTACAACTAAAATTAAAAATATTTGTTTTGATGTACGCGAAACTGCAGATTATCCAATTTTAAATTGATCTTTATCGTCTTAGTATTTTTTCTAAAGGATGCATTTAGATATTGTAAATTAGAAGGCGCCAATTGAAAATTACAGTGCACAAAGTACGTTGGATAATAGGATTATGAAGAGGAGAAGGCGTGGTAGAAGAACAATGGTCTAGAATAAAGAGACAAGTGTAGAATAATCTGTTGGTCCATGTCAAGGTGGCGATACCATTCAGGGCGCCATATAAGGAAGCTGTATATGATCAGTGAAAGTGTTAGCACTGAACAGACCATGGTCACGACGACCTCTTCTTGGACCGGTGTCAGTGGTCAGACTTTACGTCTATAGTCTCACCCCTCATGGACGGACGCAATAATATCTTCCTCGAAAATCAAACGATTTTTCTCTTGGTGCTAAATATGGACTTGGTGAATGGGAAAAAGGTTAATTGGAGGCAATTGGCAAATTGATTTTCAATGATGAAATTTCGCAATTTATTAATTGCTGGATTAGGTATGGATGTGTTTACAACTTCCTATATGTTCCTATTTATATTGGCATTTGAACGAGCAATAAAAATCCTTACTAAGTAAGGCGACACTTTAGACATCGCATAGTCACCTGTTTCTACATAAACAAATTCACTCTTTGACAAGACATATATACCTATATAAACATGCTTTCTATTTACATATTGATGTTATACTACATACTTCTTCTCAACTAACTATACTCTATACAGATCTTAAGTCAGATAATTTAATTTGTAAAAGGTAATAAGCAACGCAGTAATTGCAACAGAGTCCTGAAAAAATGCTACGAGCAGATATGTTTATTTACTATTCAGATTTGGATCAGATTTTATCCAAGCGAGCTTATTTATGGTCATCTTGCTGGCCGGGACAAAAATTCGTTAGGCAACTATTTGTCACGATTCGAGAATTTTTTCTAATAGTTAATTAATTATTTAGAGTTGAGCAAAGTTGTTGAGAAATTGTAAATAAAAATGCAAAAAATTTGGAGCCCACACATTATATAAATACTAATATTTGATGATTTCATTTATTAAATAAATATTTTCTAAATAACCTAGTTTAATTAATAAAAATGCCGTAAGCTTGAATTTTTAATGATTTCGATTTCGCATGTACACCCAAAATTATCTGATTAGATTAGTATTAATTCTGTAGGATTTAAAAGATTAACTAAATTATCTCCTATGTAATTAATTTATTTAAATGTTTTACAGTTTAGTGACACGAAATTCGTCTCCAATTAAAATTATAATTGCTTAAACATATGCGTATCGTCAAATTGAAAAGTGCCACTTCTTAACGACTCCCATTTATTTCAATTCGTTTGAAAATAATTTATAATAATTTGTCAACAAATATCTGATGTAACAAAAATGAGATAAAAAAATGTTGTTTAATCTCGAGTTTTATTGCCCAAAAATAGCGACAAAGCGACTTTCGCAATGATCAAATAAATAAATAGTTTATTTCCTACAAAGGCGCTTTACTTTTAAGTTCTTTATCTCTTAAAGCCGTACCTATAAAGTGTGTTTGAAAACACTAATTCCTAATAATCGCAATTTATTCCGATTAGAATAGAATCACACGGTTTCAATTCCATATACAAGAAAATGCAATTTTAGTAACCCTTTAGGCAACACCGACTTTGTCCTACTTGTTTCGATATTGTATTATTGTATGCTGCATAATTCGATTTTCCTTATAAATTCGAATGTATAATTAAAAAAGATGTGTACAAAATTATTTGCAAGGTTGTCGTCGTATTAAAATGTCAAAATCCTTGTCGCTCTTTCAAAAACCTATTAACAAATAAATTATTTCGTAATTTTTTAACATCATCATCTTCTGCAAAACATTGCGCCTATTGTTGTTCCGAATGACTTGACAACAAAATATGTTATTAATAATTAAATTAAATTATAACAATACAATAGTAGTATCTATTTAATCCTAGTTTTATCAAATTTGTGAAATTATACCAATTAATTTCGTCCATAAAAAAATAATACAACAGTGGGTGGCTTTTTAAATGATTTAATAGCTAAAACTACTTTCAACAATCTTATTATGGACTTTGATAGAAAAAATGGAAATATAAATAATTTACTTTGCAAATTGCGCGTTTCTATTTATTATTTTAAAATCAAAGTAAATAAAATTATTATCCTTGAAGTGAGTGAACCAAATAAAATTTGCATATTTTATTTTGCAAATTATCATAGACAAACATAAACAACATTCAAAACGGCTCTGCATTGTCTCGTTTTATCTACAAAGGATATAGTTTTTAACAAAGTCTGTATAAACATTAGAACAAATATTAAACATGCTAATTTGCCCTAGAACAAATATTTTTTGAAAGTTGAGATTTTTTCTTATTTAATACTATGTTGGATCCATTCAATTAAAATTTGGTTACACAATTTCTAATTCGAATTAGTTAGTTAAATCTCATCAAAGAAAAAGCAAATTTGCTTGAACAGATTTTGAATACAATGCGATTAGTAAAAATGCACGAAAAGTACGTAATATTTCATAAAAACTTTCTCTATTACCTGATATTAATAAATAAACAAATGGTTTATTTAAATTTAAATTGATTGAATAATTTATTGAATTGTGAAAGTATTTAATTGTTAAATTGTAATTACTTTTGATTTATGAGTGTTTTATTGAGCGAGGAATATTTTCTCGAAAAAGTTTGTAAACAAACGTGTTTCTTATTTGTTAATAATATTCAATAAAATTTTATAAACGATTTTTCGGAGCATTTTTGGTTGAAGGAAATTATTTTTATATCTCCAAATTTTCGTAGCAAAATGCAAATGAATTGAATTAAATAGCAAATTAGATTTCGCCTTGATGACCATCAGGATGAAAAAAGTGTGTCATGATCCTCGTGCAGGACAAGAAAGATCCTTGCAAAAAGTCATGAATCAATTGAGATGACAAAGCCAGAAGACGAGAAAATTCAATAGCAGCATCCAGTTTTCAATAACAAATACATAAATGGACAAATATCCTTTAGCAAAACAAAAGGACATAAGTTATTTATACATTTTGTCCATATGTTTATAACTGCGGCGCCAAAGTCTATTTTTTCCCCAACATCCTTATAAGGACTACCTGTACAACCTTGCCTGGCAAATCTTTCCTTGTCGCTCTTTCTCTCATATATTCAAGTGTGTGACTTCTAAGGTCGATAAAATGATCTAAAATTGCTCGGATTGCGAAAAAACACGCTCAATGTCATGGCCCATTAATATTTATTAATTTCTCTGACTCACCGATTCAGCATTGGTGCAAAAAAAAATCAATTTACCAATTTTTTAGGTTAAAACAATACCATTAATTGCTTTATTTGCAATTATGTAATCGAGGACTATTTTTGGATTTATTGTTCCATTAATTAAATTTTCAATTAATTATATAATGCAATTTTTTGTGTCGCCAATAATTCGATAAAAAAAGCAATTATTTTCATTCCATCAGCCTCCGCAATTTTATAAAAACATACATTTACATTCTCTAGTATTCGCAATACATATATTACAGGATATCTAAGTAGCGTGCCTACATTTTGTCGAAAATGGCATGACAAGTTCTTTTAAGCACAATAAAATGACTCACACAATCAAGTTAACTGTTTTTACTATAGCATAACAATTTTGCAGAAATTAATAATGTTTATAAACACTTCATAAATTATTTTTCTATTTTTTTAAGGACTACCATAGAAGAGATTGTTAAGCAAATTTATCGTGCAGTTAAGAGGCTTTTTTAATGCAACTAGATCAAGGATCATAACCATTTTCGTTGATTACGTATTCATACATTACTAATTACGATTAAAAGTTATTGTAGTTAGGTTTTTGCACAGTAATGGACTTTGAAAAATTTATTGATTTACATGCAACGTAATTATTTCACATTAAAGTTGACCTAATTGCAGGACATTTTAAATAATTATTTAAATTAAAAAAATAACATGCAATAGTTCTTATCATTTAGCAAATGTTTTCTAAGCTATTGTTGACTCATTTGGAAATTATAGGATGTTCGTTCTTAATTCGAAGAGAGTGCTTTTATTTTTTTTATATATAAAAAAGAAATATTTTAATTTCATTCGTAATGTTATTTTTAATTAAATTAAATATTTATAAACAATTAATTTTCGAACTTGACTTCAATGATTAAGCAGAGTTCAAGTACTCTTAGACCATGAGTAATGCAAATTTTCTATTTATCATCGACATAAATGTGTAGAAATAATAATCTAGAAAAGATTTGAAATTGGGTTATTTTAGAAATAGAAAAAAAATTGAATTGAATTGATAATAATTCTAATAATTTAATTTCATCAGATTTACTCTCGGGTTTACCAGACCTTCACCAAATATTGTTGACAATATTTTTTAATCAATCAAAAAACAAATTATTTACCACAAAAAGCAAATTTTATTACGTACTTTCTAAAATTTTCCAAATTTAATATTACATTTTAAATTATTTTTTTTTAATCGTATATTAAATTTCAAAAATAATAAAAAATATTAGCATTAATTTGTTTTAATACCATTCATTAGAAATTCACACATTTTTTTAGCAATTTTAAATAATGTCCCTTTAAAATTTAAATCTCAAATTCCTCAATCAAACAATTGTCATAATTTTCTGCACATAGTGTAATAAAATAATAAAGAAACCTTGAGTTCAACAAAAACGTAATACCTGCATAGTATAATTATCCCATTGTTTACAACAATTAGTTTTTTTGCAAAGATAAAATCAAAACGCATTTGAATTTTACTTAAAACCAAACAAATTATAAAAAAATCTTACCACACATAAAGCCACCCCAGTCTCCAGTTTCTCCATGAAATTCTCCACATGTATATTCAAATGGGGGTACATCGTCTGCAACCATTCAGCCAAATCTTCCTTCATCGCATAAAGGTATTCTTCACTCGATTTAAAGGGCCTGAAGGGCCGCGCTTCCAGTAACACAGAACTCATTTTGCAAATGTTTAATTAATTAGGCGGCAACAAATTCAAAAATTAGAACCAATTTTATTTAAAAATAGCGCACAATTTCTTCGATTTTTTATTTTCATAATTCGCAGCTGAAAAAATATTTCGTTTAACAGGGCCCTTTAAGTTTGAATTAAATTTACCTGAAAATATTATTTACTGAAACAATTTTCGTCCTGCTATCGAACAGTGAACAACGCGCACTCCGGATCAAGTCGCGCGGATATCTAAAGCTAAACTAAGCTGCTCAGACAATTCTAGCTTCGCTTCGACATTATTCTGTAGTAGGAGGTACATATCTCCCTATTTATTTAAAAGCTCAAGTAATTGTTTATTTATTTGAACTGTGAAATAAGGAAACATATTTTTTCGACTAGTACAGCCGATGGCCATGCCGCAACGAAAGCACTTTTCATTTTAATCCTGTCTAGCAGGAAAATGAACAACCCTATGGCGGATTCTGTTTTGAGGGTGCAACAGAAAGGGATGGGGCGAATATCGAACGGGGTTTCATTGAGGCAAGTTTCAGAGAACAGAGCATGCTTGATGTCTGAAACAGATGATTTTGGAAAATCAATATGAGCTTTCAAGGAAATTGGAAAGCTCCACCTGGAAAATGTAGGTTAAATCTATTTGCAAGTTTGATTTTTGATCTGGCTTCTCAGAATTATTATTTATCTAAAATATAAATAAACTAATTGATAGACTTTGGAAGTATATTTTTAATTGTTCTTAGTTATCATATAAATAATATTGTTTTTTTTTTTAATTATCAAATTGAGAAACGGAAAAACTCGATAAAAAGATGACAAATGGCACGTAGATTCCGCCAATTTATCCATAATCGTGTAACAATACAACTGCGTCAATTAATTACGCGGCAAGACGATCAATAAGATCATTATCTACCCCGATAATAAATAAGGGAAAAATATTATATTATTTTAAATAAAACGGGGCAGATCGCTGAACACCAGGACGATTGCTAAAGTAGGCAATCATCCACAGGACGACCTGTACCCCTACAAAAATTCAAGGGCTAGTAGCCTAGCAAAAGAGCCAAGCATTACCAAGGCTCGTATATTTTCCTTACTCATTAGTTTAAGGCACGAGGAATATATGGGATTAGGCCTACTTATAGTTTTAAGAAATAATTTAGCAGCAGCGTTTAATTACTAGTGGCATCTAGTGGTTTTTATTTTAATGAAACATTTTCGAATGATTAGATTACTACATGGTATTAAATACGGATTAAGCGGATTATGAGACATCTATGAGAGTTTTATTGAACTGAGTAGTAGTAGACACTCTTAATAGTAGAATACTGTAATATTTTGTTTTATTTGAATTTAAATTTGTTTACGTAATTTAACTTGTGCGAATGAATCATTATTATTGTTGATTATTTATTGTTTAATAATATGTTATTTTGGTTTGCATTTACGCATTCATAATTTTCTTTAATAACATATTATGATGCTATTAAATTTTTTGGAAGGAAATATTAAATTAATACGGGGTTTTACACTGTTTGTTTTCGGCGAAAACTAATTATCGTTTTATTTTAATTTTTTAATAGTGGTCAATAGTAAATAAGACGCAGGTAGACCGCTAGAAAAAAATCTAACATGTTTATTTAAAAATAGTGTTGCATTTTAAATTTTTAAATTAATTTTTGAAACTTATATTCAAATTTAATAATAATGTACTGTTGTATTAAAGATTTAGCATACATGTTCAACATACGTTACTCAATGTCAATTTCATCGTAACAACTTAGCAATTATGTGAAAGTTGAAATTTTGCTTGAATTTTACGAAAATTTTAACTGACATTTCTATTATTTAATTTTTTTTTCGGCTTAATATTTTAATACGAAATTATTAGACGGGCAAAATTATAATTAAGTACTTTATTGAATTGTCTGATCTTTGGTCCATGTGAAATTTCAATTAATAATTAAATGTTGCAATAATCTTGCCATCTAGAAAATTAATCTTGGTGAAAATATTGTAGAGAAACTTGACATCTTTATTTTAATAACAATGTTATTACTGTTATTAGATTTTTCCGTTTAAGAATTATTGTTGATAATAATTGAGTATTATGCGTACGCAAATAGAAATACCTACAATTTCTTCTATGAGCATTATATTAATAAATCATGATGAAGTGTCAATGCTAAGAACAATACTATTATATGCAATTAAATTAATATCTCTTCAATTTTTTTTTTAATGTGCGCTAGTATTTAAAATTATGCACGTGCCGCAAAATTTATATACTATAAACAAAATTGTATAATTCATTAGTTTGGAACATTTCAGAAGGATTCAAAAAAAATCTTCTTTATGAGGGGGCCACCAGACTTTAATGGAATGAACCTACTTCTTAATTTTTATTTCGCGCGTCAACATTTCAAAACATCCACATACTAAAAGCCTTATTATATAATACCCAAAAAATTGTTCCTCTGGTATCGGGTAATTCCAATTTCCAAAGTGTTACTATGTCACCTGTAGAAGAAAATATTGATGCAAACCTATAAAAGTGGTTCTAAAGAAATGAAAAGTACACTCGAAATTAAATTCCACCTTTATTCACGTTGCAACTTTGGCATACATTTTGCCCCACCTCATTAAGAAGTAAAAATGAAAGTGAATTTAATGTAGATTGTTTCTTAGTTGATTATTAGACCTGTTGTCATCCTCACTGACTGGTCCACGGTAGTGCTAAAAATTTAGTTATATTTAATTTAAATATAAGTCGAAAATTAAAGTCCCATCGGCGCCCGTTTTGATTTAATATTGTTCTAATTTGTAAGTATAATAAGTGTTATTTAATCAAATAAAGTGAAATTGAGAATGGTGATTGCGATAGCATATATGGAATTTAGAATTTTTCCTCTAAGTGTAGTTGATTTTATATATGTTTTTCAAATCTTGATGTAATAGTAGTACAATTTCTAGTCTAGTCAAGATAGTTATTTCAATATTTCAATAGTCCACAAGCTTATATAACCACCTTCTTAATCTAATTAGAGGCTCATTTTGTTTTCATTAATTCGAAATCGTTCCACGTGAAAAATTCAACACTATTAAACATCTCAGATATATCATTATTACATAAAACTTTATAGTCATCGATGTTGCTACAACGAAATTTACAACACCTTTCGGTTTAATAACGTAATCTTTCACTTAAAAAATGCTAGCCGCATTGAAATCCCGAAAATTTAAATTTGCCGCCAAATTTCATATTAATAAAGTGCTTTAAAAATTGCTATTAAATAGTTTTTATGTAATTTATGCAAAATTTAACTGCTTATGTTTATGTTGTGTGAAAATTGATTTTGTATTTATTAAATAAGTAATAAAATTTTGTAGAAGAATTTAAATAATTAATTAATAATTTATTTTTGCTAGAAAATTAATGGCTTAATAATTTTAATACACAAGATCATTACTTCGTCATAATTCTTGTGCACCATTAGGCCCTTACGTAATAACTAAACAATTAGTCACTTCAAGTGATTAATAATCAATTTGCTATTGTCGTTAATTTTCTACTTTCTTGTAATGCATTGTTAACTTGAAAAGTTCACTGTATTTAGTTACCTCCTTCGATCGGCCCAAAAAGGAGCTTTTGCCAAAAAGCTCCATAGACCAATATTTCTGAGGTAATTACTATTTTTGTTACACAATCTCAAAACGGTACTTGTTCAATATCATTCTAAAAATAATTTTACATATTATTATTAATAAAAGTTGAATGAATTAATAATTGCAGCAAGAATAATTATTGTTCAATGAGCTTATCGTTAATAATAATTATCCACACAAGGTAAAACATTTTTTTTTTGACACATAGTTCAAAAAAATGATTGAAATATACCTACTGTATTTTAATATAAATTATTAACTATTAACTAATTAAGTAGACCTGCGTCATTTAGCATTGTGATTGTTATTCTGCACTGACATCCAGCAATCATATTTATAATAAGTGTCTTGTTATAACTGTTTGTTGCAAAATAATCTTGTGAAACTTAGTTAATATTTGTTCAAAAATTTTCGTTCGTGTAAGGCCACAAATTTAACTAAATATCCTTTTCCTTTCGTGTACATGAATGAAGTTTGCAGAAGTATTTCGCAATTTATTTAAATAATTTCTGAATTTTCACGCTGTAAGTTTTGAAACACATTTTATATTTACATTTTTGATTATGGTACTTAAAATATTATTCGGAATAAGAACTATAGAAATATGAATTTGAATCGAAAGCTATATCAATTAATTTCGTTTTGCACAATAATAAATTCATTTCGAAACAATATTATTATGATGTTCTAAAATAAAAAGAAAGTGAATAATATTTCAGCAGACGTCTGAATCCGCAATGACTGAAGAAGAAGTTTACCCCAATCGGGTAGTCGAGTCCTTCCAGGATAAAGTTATCTTCGTAACGGGAGGCACTGGATTTGTCGGCAAAGTGCTGATTGAAAAATTGCTAAGATCCTGCGAACCGAAGAGGATCTATGTGCTTACTAGGACTAAAAAGGGGAAAGATCCCAATGAGCGGATTAAGGATATTTTTAATGGACCGGTATGTTTGTTTAAATATTTTCCACAATATAACGTCAGGATCAAGGTTTAAAAATAAACTATTTGTAGTAAATAAATTACGCGTTCAAGGTAAAAAATTAATTCAATAATAATTGGTTAGTTCTATGATCCTGGTGGAGTAATATTAATTTAAAATTAAAATTTGATAATAAAATTTATTATTTAATATTGACCTTCTAAGACGTGTAAACATGTTTTTGTCTATAAAACTTCCAAAAATTAGCCGGAAAACCACAAAAATGTTGGCCTTCTATTTTTATAATTGGAAAAATTGCTCACTTACCCGAAAAAAAATTCATAAAATTTAAATTAAGATTTTTAAATTATTTTTTTAAAGGCCATATAGGTCAACCGATGCAAAAATATTAAACCTGACATTTACTACTCAATTAACTAATTAATAGATAATTAAATAGTGAATTGCTGCAGGTGCCGATTGTTTGCTTACAGCATGTTGCAATAAATTGCATTTTGCATTAGCCACACAATACAATAATATTGATATTGCTGCAATGGTTGCATCAGTGCAATACAATAAAGATAAATATTGTTTTGTAATTAAAATTTACAGCTTTTTGATATGGTGAAAGAAGAACGTGGTGCGGATGTGATGAAGAAAGTCGAGGCGATTGCTGGGGATGTTACATTACCGGGATTTGGATTAACGCCGGAAGATAAGCAAACGCTAATGGATGGAGTGCAAATCGTTTTCCATTGTGCTGCAACGATTCGATTTGATGAGGCATTGAAGAAAGCCATTCTGATCAATGTGCGAGGCACGAAAATCATGATCGAATTGGCGAAACAAATGAAGAAACTGCAGGTTTGTAGATTTAATGAAGCGGCGATTAATTAATTAGGAGTTTAATTGTTGTGTAAAAAAATTGTGTAAAGTGGAGAATTAAATTGAAAGAAATACTGTGGAAGTGCGAATTGCTAAGTCAATATTAGAAAGGATTGTACAATATTTGTTTATTTATTAATTTTTTTATTTGTTCATTTAGGTCTATGTACATCTTTCAACAGCTTATTGCCATTTACGTGAAAGGATCTTGTACGAAAAGGCTTATCCTCCACCAGCAAGTCCTCATCACGTTATCAAAACGGCTGAATGGATGAGCGATGAAATTATGGATTCGATTACTGACAAGTAGGATTTTTATATTTTTAAAAAATTATATTTAATTGGAATTTTTATTGTAGAATCCTTGGCGATTATCCTAACACTTATTCTTTTACCAAAGCACTGAGCGAATCACTAGTCGTAGATGAATTCGATAATTTACCAGTCGTTTTACTTAGACCGTCGATAAGTAAGTTCAAGACTAAAATAATTTTCATTAATTAAGTAATTGGATTAATTTTGTCAATTAAACTGGAATTTCTTCACATAATATAGAAGAACTAATTTAAATAACTTATAAGCAACTAAACTAATTTTTTTCTATTCAAATAAATTTTTAAAAAATAAATTTAAAGAGCCACTTTTATACCAGTTGATCCTGGCATAAAACTGGCTCTTAAAAAATTTATTCTGACTTTATTTTTCAAAATTTTTACGTAGATATTTTTTAATATTATTATTTTAATATTCTACCATGCGATACGATAGAATCTTTTTGAATTTTCGTCCTATTTCATTTTTAAATTAATTAAAAAGCTCAATAGTGTAAAAACCGATTTTCCAGTTCTTCCAATTTGGAAGGAGCCAATTCCAGGATGGACTGACAACATAAATGGCCCTACCGGATTATTAATTGGCGCCGGTAAAGGAGTAATCAGGACGATGTATTGTAAAGGAGAAAGTTATGGTGATTACTTGCCAGTCGATATATCCGTAAATTGTATGATCCTTACGACCTACGATTATATTACCACCAAGTACGATTTTAATTAAATTCTCCCACATTTTTACTATACTTCCTAATTTTTTAAACAGAAAGCGAAGGATCTTCAATTTAACTAGCTCATCCGAATACAAATTATCCTGGGAAGAAATTATAGAACTCGGAAGAGACATTATTAACACCAGAATGCCGCTCAACGGTGTTATGTGGTATCCCGGAGGATCGATGAAGAAATCCAAAATTGTGCATTTAATTTGCTTCTATTTGTTTCACATGTTACCTGCCATAGTATTAGATGGACTTTTAATATTATTAGGCTACAAGCCAGTGTAATTAATTAATTATTAATTTATTTGCGAAATTTAAAGCTAATAAATATTTTTTCCCGGTAGATTAATGAGGGTGCAAAAACGGGTTTCCAAAGGATTTGAAGTTTTCGAATACTATGCAAATAATCAATGGGATTTCAATAATGATGAGGCGATGGAAGCTCGAAAGCAGCTCAATCCGACCGAACGCAAGATGTTTAAAGTGGATGGCGTTGGTTTGAATTACAAGGATTATTTTACCGATTGCGTTCATTCGGCTCGATTATATATTTTGAACGAGTCGGATGAGTCGATTCCGGCTGCCAAAAGGCATATGTTGGTGTAAGTATTTTCAAAAAAAAAATATTTATGGTAATTATAATATTTTAAATAATTTTTTTATAGGATGTATGTCGCCGACAAGGTCTGCAAAGGATTGATGGCTGTCGGCTTTTTATATCTTCTGTTCACGTATATGCTTAAGTTGAGCACGATGTTTTGGGAAATTAATTAATAGAATTTTAAATTGTGAGGGCACATTAATTAATTAATATTGTGTACATAATTTAGATTTTTGCAAAAATTAATTTTTGTTCAATAATTTTAATTACATCTTATGCAAAATGAGGGTATATTTTATTGTTTAATAGGTTTTAGAGTGTTTTCTATCAATTTGTATTTTTTTTTTAATAAATAGACGATTTATATTGAAATGGTTTATTTTTTTCCGCATCCAATAACGCAATTTGCGCAATTAAATATAAAATTAATTAATAAAGTTCGAAGTAAATGTGATAATAATTTTTTATTTCGATATAAAGAGCGATTCGATAGCTCCCTTTCAGTACTTTGTATCAATTAATTTAATCATTTTCTGCACACTATTAAATAAAATAATACCTTTAAATGTAATAAAAAACTTGATATGCATCAAGTCGTAATTAATAACATCATTAGCAAACTAGTTATGCAAAAATTATTATAAGTTTGTCAAAGATCGTAACGATCGTGAAGATCTTTGATCGTACTGTTCAAGTAACTTTCCTCCAGTCCGATAAAAAAAAATCGTTATAAAAAAGGAAACAATTAAAATTTCGCTTAATAGAAAAGCGAACGTCGAGTGCTCTAAATTAAATATTATATCAGCAATGGCTAAAGAAACCGATCGCATCAGTGCAATCTATGATAATAGTTCAGTTTTGGTAACTGGAGGAACTGGCTTTATTGGTAAAGTGTTGATAGAAAAATTGCTAAGAAGCACTAATGTTAAGACGATTTACATGCTCATAAGAGAAAAACGGGAAAAATTACCCCAGCAGCGAATGAACGAATATTTTAACAACAATGTAAGTTTAAATAATTATTTTAGTGTTTCATCTATTATTTATTATAATTTTACTAGCTATTCGATTTATTGAAAAAACAAAATCCGAACGCATTCAAAAAATGCAAATTTATATCGGGCGATGTGACGCTAATTAATTTGGGAATCAGCGAGAGCGACCAAAAGCTGCTCCAAAATGAGGTGAACTATATTTTCCATTGTGCGGCTTCAGTTAAATTTGATGATACCATGAAATTTGCGGTTGCAATTAACACCAGAGGTACCAAGTTTATGTTAGATTTGGCTCAGCAATGCAAGAAACTAAAGGTACTAGTCTAAGTAGCCAAGAAATATTTTAAAAATATATTTTTTTAGTTGTTCATTCATGTGTCTAGCGCTTACGCTTTTCCACTTGAAGACATACTGTACGAGAGATTTTATGAGCCACCGACAGATCCGCGTAAATTTATGAAAGAGCTGGAAAATACGGAAGAAGAAACTGAAGCCGTCACAAAAAGGTACTACATTTAGTCGGACTAGTATTAAATTAATTATTTATTCCAATAGATTATTGGGTAAATTACCAAACACTTACACCTACTCGAAAGCTCTGGCCGAAAAGCTCGTCGAAGAGCAAGTTGGAAAACTACCAATAATTATCACTAGACTAGGATTAGGTAAGAATATTCTGACAAACTTAAATTCGCTAAATTTTGTGGTCTAGTGGTACCAATTTGGAAAGATCCTTTGCCGGGCTGGATCAATAATTTGCAAGGACCTACCGGACTTTTGGTAGCCGGTGGCAAAGGAGTGCTAAGAACGATGTTTATGGCAAAGAATGATGCTGCAGCTAATTTACTAGCAGCTGATATAGCGATTAATGCTATGCTTATTTGTAGCTGGGATTATTTCAATAAGCGAAAGTATTATTTTCATTTTAGATAACTTTTGCAAATTTAGAGTAATTTTTTTGTTTATTAGGAAGGATCCAATTTATCATGTTTGCGCGACAAAGGACGACTTCCAAATGAGCTGGACCTCTATTATTAAATTAGGGCAGGATATCATAAATAAGGACATACCTTTTAATGGGATTTTGTGGTACCCGAATGGAGGACTTACCAGTTCCCGGTTTTATTACAACTTTAATTTTATTTTTTTCCATATTATTCCAGCGCTAATAATTGATGCTTTGCTATTGGTTTTGGGCTACAAACCCCTGTAAAAAATATTATATTTAGTTTATTATTTTTTTTATCAATTTTATTGTAGATTATTTCAAATTCAAATGCGTATTCGCAAAGGAGGCGTTATGTTCGAGTACTATACAACCAAACCATGGCTGTTTGATACAACTTCTGCTTTGCAACTTCGAAAACTAATTAATTCTACTGAAAAAGAGCGTTATCAAATTGATGATGAAGGTTTCGTTTTGCGTGACTATTTCATCAATTGCATGAAAAATGCTCGAATTTATTTGAAAGAAACTGAAGATATGCTACCAGCTGCTCGAAGGAATATGAAAATGTATGTATCGTAGGTTTAAATTTGCGATTAATAATTAATTGATTTAATTTTTTAGCATGTATTTCGTTGACAAAATTTGCAAAGCGTTAATAATTGGGGGACTACTTTATTTATTGATTGGAATTTTATTTGGCCGAAAATAAACTGGATTAAGCAATAATTGTAATTCTTTTATATAATTTGGTTGTTGTGATTAAAATAAATTTATTTTAATAATAGATTTTATTTATTTACCTATAATTATACCAATATACTTAATAATTGATCTGAAAATTTAATTTGTTTATTTAAATTAGAAAGTTTTTTCATTTTTTTTCTTACTTATAAATAAAAATTACGTAATTACATTACTTAGAATAAATGCACTTTTTATAAGAAATGTTAGTTTAAGGATGTTTTGTAAATAACTTGAAAAAAAATTCAAACGTTTAGTTGACGATGAGGATCAAAGTTAAATAGTAATATAATTTGTGTATAAATAGTAAAGAAATTTTCTCATAAATTCTTTTATACTAAAAGTACATACAAAAGTAAGTGTTAAATAAAATAATGGCAAACTTAGACCGAATTAGTGAAATTTACAAAAACCGCACAATTTTTATAACTGGCGGTACCGGATTTATTGGAAAAGTGTTGATAGAAAAATTGCTACGAACCACAGAAGTGAAGAAAATTTACCTGTTAATCCGCGAAAAGCGCGGAAAATTTGCCAATCAAAGAATCAAGGAGATTTTTGATAATAACGTAATAAAAAAAATATTTAATATATTTTTTTGCATTAAAATAAATATTTTCAGTTGTTTGATCTGTTGAAAAAAGAAAATCCGAATGCAATGCAAAAGTGCAAGGCTATCTTCGGTGATGTTACAGCTATAAATTTGGGAATCAGTGACATCAATCGTAAATTATTGGAAAATGAGGTAAATTACATTTTCCATTCGGCTGCTTCCATAAAATTTGACGATTCTGTAAAATATGCTGTAATGATGAACACAAGGGGCACTAAGTTTATGTTGGATTTGGCTCGGCAGTGCAAAAATTTAAAGGTATATATTTTTAAATTAATTACTCATAAATTAAATTAATTACTAAATAGTTCAATTAAATATTTTTTAGTTATTTATCTACGTAAGTAGTACTTACGTATTTCCAGTCGAAGATGTTCTATACGAAAAGTTTTATGAACCACCGGCAGATCCTAATGAAATCATCAAAAAAGTCGATTTGCTGACGGAAGAAACGGCAGAGGATAGAAAAAAGTATAATCATTAAACTATTTTTAATTAATAAATTAATTAGTTATAATTTAGATTGTTAGGCAACTTACCGAACACTTACACGTATTCTAAAGCGTTGGCTGAAAAACTAGTTCAAGACCAAGTTGGCAAAATGCCAATTATAATAGAGCGAATTTCTATAGGCAAGTTTAATTAGTTACAAATTAATTATCAATTCACAATTAAATTATAGTGAGTCCTACTTGGTTAAACCCTTTGCCAGGCTGGTGCAACAGCCTACAAGGACCTGCAGGTCTTCTAGCTGCCGGTGGTAAAGGAATCCTTCGATCCATATACATACCATCACCAATGACTGCTTCTGCAAACATAATACCAGTTGATATGGCAATTAATGGTATGCTGGTCGCCACTTGGTATTACTTCCACACAAACCAGTACTACTTGCGCTTTATAAAAAAATTCCTACCGAACTTTACGGAGATTTTTCTTTAGGGAATTTCCAGTTTACCACATATGCACCCCGAAAGAAGACTTGCGGGATTTAACTTGGAAATCGCTTCTCGAATTAATCCAGGAAGCTCTATCTACTGAAATGCCGTTAAATGGTGTTCTATGGTATCCTAATCTTCGTAGAGCATGCATTACATCAAGGATTCTCAACGATATCAATCATATCCTTTACCACATGCTGCCAGCATTATTCGTTGATGCTTTGCTTTTTGGAATGGGTCGTAAGCCTTAGTAATTTAATTTTTTATGCTAATTTAAATTCTACATTTATGGTTTTTTATTTTTAGTATGTGGAAATTGCAGATCAAGCATAAAAGCATTATAAAAAATTATGAGTTCTCCACAGGCAGAAACTGGAATTTCGATACAGCAACTGTAAGGAAACTTCGCAAATGTTTGAATTCGGATGAAAAGAAAAATTATAAAATTGATAGTGAAGGATTCAATGGGCGACAATACTTGATTAATTCGATAAAAGGTACTCGACATTATTTAAAGGAGACTGATGATACGATTCCGGCAGCCAGACGAAATATGAAGATGTAATTAATTAGTTTAGACTTTTTTTTTGAGATATATTAATTAATTATTGGCAAAGGACAAAATTGGCAAAGGTTTGCTAATTGGAGTGCTAATTAAATTTATTTTATTTATTTTATTTATTTATTTTATTTAAAAACACTTCTACTAGTTTCAGATTATTGAAATTAAAAATAAATAATTACTAAGTTTAATTTAATTATTTATCATTAATAGTAATTTTAATTCACAATTTATTAATTTTTTATAATTATTTGGCATTTTGTTCTAATTTTATGCACAAATTTATATTTAACAACTTGAAAATACACAATTTTATTAGAAAATAAATTAATAATACTATTATTACGATTAATAATGAATAAAAATAAGTAATCACTCATTTTATTAATAATTTAGTAAACAATTAATAACTTCCAAACCAAGCACCTTATTAAAGTGCTGATCACTCGGTTGGATTCTACGGATTTTTCTCTATCCGTGTGCCAAATTTCATCGAGATCGGTTAAACTTTAGGAATGCCAAGAGGAGGGAATTCCCAACCGTTTAAGAGTTGCACCGCCGCATTCCACAGTTACATAATGCACCTGCACTAAACGATGCGCTCGCACATTCCAATGCAGCGACCACATGGCTATTAATGCAGGTCACGCGCATAGAGCAATGACCGCTGCCTACCATCGTTTAAACGAATTTCCGAACGGTGCCGACGATTGCCGAACGAATAGGCAACGCCAGTGCATGAAAGCTACAAGTGAGAACTGTCATATTGTTCCGTTTAAAAAGTGAAAAAGTGTGAATAAAACATTTGTGAAAGGATTTAGGGCTTCTACAGTGAAAGAAAACATCTCTACGAAGGAAAAGGACTTTTCTTGTGTATGGGAAACTTGAAGCGGAAAATAGAGCCGGTCCCAAACAGCCACGGAAGAATTTGAGGTTAGAATTTTCGATTAAATACAAATAGCGAGATTGTTTGATATTTCTTTATTAAATGCTACTTTACATAATATATACAGCTGACTAGCAAAAATATACAAATCGATCGATATATCCTAAAATAACTAATTACAATAAAACAAACAAAACCATGCTGCTTTTCTGACTTAGACAAAACTTGTTGAGGTAGTCAAAGATTTCAAGAAATCAAAAATAAAATCCAATTAAATAGCTAAATAGTAATTAATTAACGGAATACAATGCTGAACACAATCGTAGCTGAAAATCTTTATACAACAGTTTACCACCTAATGGTACGCGGTTTAGGAACATATTCGGCGACATCAAGCATAAAGCCTTGCCATTCATCAGGAATCTCGATGACGGCACTTCAGGTAGATTATGCTGAACTGTTACAAATCGGAGCCATTGAGCCACATTTTCTCGAGTCCAGTTTCGAGGATCTATAAAAAAAATTGATTAATCGTTTAGGAATTTTTTTTTAATTGAAATAGTACCTCTAGGTAAATTATCGGAGGGTTGGTAAAGCGTGTAGCTGGTTGGAATTCGGCTTTCCCATTCGGAAGTTTGCCCAAATCGGACTGCTGTTTGAAGAGCCATTATTTTCGTAAGGGTACTGTAGTAGCCTATTTTGCAACTGCAAGTAAAACAAACAAATATTTCATAAAAGATAGCTAGAAGCCATATGGCAGGAAAGCAACCCTCTTTCCTTATCGATTCTACGACCACACAATCGGCTCTTTATTTTAAAAAAAATATGTAAATATGAAAGAATATCCGCTTCTGCTTAATTTATGGCTTATCTTGTTGGACACACGTTTGTTAAATCGGTTAACACAAATATTTTCTGGTTTGACACTTAAATTAGGGGGCGTGAATAGTGCAGGGTAGTAGATAATGTGGTGCTTTGTTCGCATTTCGAAAATAGCCTCTATTTGCGGATGTCTGTGCACATTAGGGAGGCTTTCTGGCGGAAACAGCATTGATGAGGAAACACCCCTTCCTGTGTTCTTAAAAACTACCCTTAGTTTAGATAAATTGAGCCAAAAGAGCAAAGAGCGCACTTAACTTGGTGATTTGATTTTTGCGAAGAGATGCAATCGATGAGGATGCTAATTGTGGTACTACTAATACTGATTTGGAATTATTTACATTTGGATGTAAATTCGTAATAAATAAAAGGACGTTGTTAGACAGGATATCCGTATCCTTGCCTATTTAAAAAGCCTTGTTGACCATACAACAGGAAAAGGAAATATATTATCACCGATTTTCAATTGCCATTATCATTTTTTCCGTTTTATTCAATTTTTTAAATGCAATTGCAGTTCATTGCCAATATTTGCAAATCTATTATATTTTTCGCCACAATATTTTTTAATTGATTGATGCTTATAAATATTTAAATAATTCTTCAATCAACAAAACTTTATTAAAGTAAATTTTGAAAAAAAATATATAGGGGTGAAAAATAAATGTTTTGCAATTTTTAAATAATTTATCAATCAATTAAAAACCACACTAACAATAAATTCAATTTATAATTGCATAAACAAATAAATACCTTACAAAACTATTTTTAAAAATTAAAATTACTCACAAGTACTCCAAATATTCGATCGAAATCCAAATAAAATGTAGCACAAATTTTCCTCGTCGCAAATTTCGCCTGGCAATAAATTAGCGATAAAATAATGGATCGATCGACAGTATCGCGCACTTCCGACCAGCCAAATTAGATTATTGATGGTAATTAAATCAAATTGAATTGAGAAGCACGAGCCACACGATTGCGATACGAAAATATATTTCAATGAGCTTGGCCCCCACAAACTCCTCCTAGTTGCACTCACCGGCAATGAATGACTGGATCTGACCCGTGGCACATGCACTTCTTTAATATTTATACGAGGTGCTAAGGGTTGGGGTTAGAGTTGGGGGTAGCTATACGTCCCTATTTGTTGGCCAGTTTTGTTAATTTTTCCCTTTTGTAATAAAGCACATCCGGGAAATTGTATTTTAGTACGTTAGGTAGTAAAACTATTTAATTGGATTTTAAGCTTTTAATGATCGGGTAATTTTTTGTGTGGAATTTTCGAAATGCAGGTGCTACGATAAATTAATTTTTAATACAAAAATTACGCTCATTTTTAGTTTGTCGCGCTAATGTCAAAAAGCTGTTCTATTTGGCGAACGGTTGATATTTTGCAAAATGCCAAAACAAGTCCCAAAATTTTGCAGCTGTGACTTAACAACAGTTGATCAGATTTCATAAACGCGTGCATGCAGAAAAGTTATGTCTTCAATTTGATAGGTTTTGTTGCAGTTTACAATAACAGCAGCTGCTTTTATCTTAAATGCAGTTTATTTTGAGTATGTAGAAAAATAAATAAATTTTATATAGACACTAGGGAAAATATTAAGTAGATCAATGTGAAAAATCCAATCAGAACAAATAGACTTTTATCAATATTGTTTCCGGTGATAATAAATGTAGGTATACATGTTGGCGATAATTTTTGATAATAAATGCTGGTAAATAATTACATTAAAAATGCAGCAATTTGGGAAACGCATTTCCTTCCTTAATGGTAAAATAATTAAAATAAGACAGACAAACTCAAATAAAGACTAATCCAGCTCATTAAGTATTCCATAAATTTATCATCATATAATTACCAATTCCTCAACTTCCTTCGAAAATTTTTCGACTGAACGCCAAATCTAACCAGACAACAAATTAAACATCCGGTAAATCTGTCAATGCACATCTAATTCCTCTCCTTTTCAAATAATACCGACAGTTCTTATTCTCCTTTTTTCTATATAACGAAAAACGTGTCTATTTATTCAACAGTTATTTAGCATTTTATATTTTTACGGTTGACACCTGTCTCCCCTTCAATACAACAAACAAGAAAATCGTGATGAGCCCGGTTAGTGTGAAAGTGTTGACTCTGTTTGTATTTTCGGAGGACAGATGCTTCCGGTTCATCGACAATAGGCACGAAAATTTTCGATTTTTGACCCAAGAACGGGGAAAAAAAAATTAAATCCACTCTTTTTGGTTTCCGTTATCCAAATTTTAAAAAATTCGGAACTTTGCGAATTTTTGTCAATCTTTTTTATAATTTCCAAAAACCGGAAACTAATTAAATTTGTCAACTATTCAAAAAAATAAGGAAACAATTGAACGGTTCCTACAAGCAGTAAAATTGGTATTTGAGTAAAATGAATTGCTTTTGTTAACATATACATATACCGCCAGTATTTCCGGTTTGTACAACTTACAATTGACTTCCGCTCAATCTAACGTCCAAGAATATTAACGTGGACCTCCCTAGCAGCGGCTACTTACACAAACTGTAACAACAGATGTTTTGGGATGCCCTTTTCGTAGAGGAGCAGGATCGTAAAAACTATAAACGATTCATCAGTTTTACGATGCTTATTTTCGGTAGTAAAATTTACAAGACCTATGGGACCATATTTTAAGCAATTTTTCCTCGGAATAATAAACATCGTCGAGTATTTGTATATTTTTATTTATGCAAAACTTGGAAATGTGAGCACAGCTGTGGGGGTGGCGGAGATTAGAAAAAATATGCTTGTGGTCAGGTAAAAATTAATGTTAATGGTCAAGATTGGAAAAGTGTGCTTAACGTCGATGGTTCGAAACGTAAAGAATTATTTTTTTGCTTAGCTTAGGTATTTTTGTTATTTATTCAGGGATACTAATTTCATCTTTTCAAAATATAAACAGGAAATCTGATATTTGTTTAGAAGGACGTCTTAATCTCTTCTAGTCGGACTCACCTATTTTGGTATTAAAGATTTATATTTTTCAAGAAACTTCTATTGTGTGTCTTGGCCACAAAGGATTTTGTTTCGTCCAGGATGTTTACGTAGAGTTTTAATTTTTAAATAAATTTTGTATATATTTAATAATTGTTATCAATTTTCTTTTAAAATAAAAAGGTAAAAGAAACGAGAAAATGCACATGAAATATTTTATTTGAGTATGTTGTTCGATAGTCGTTAACATTCTCTGTCACACAAAAATTTTCGGTTATACATTTTCCCTGTAAGTTCCACAAAAAATAGCACAAATCAATTTGAAACGAACTAAATAATTAAATATCTATATTTATATTGTACTAAAAAAATGCCAAAACAAATTATACCCTGTTTTATAGCATTATATCATTTAAGAACCATCTAAATTAATATGTACAAGTTCTATTAATATTATTATTAATTGGTAGGTATATATCGTAATTAGACAATAAAATAATTGCAAAAATATTTATCACATAAAATCATAAAGTTTGGGTATTGAATTAAAAATCGTAATGACTAAATACAAGCACCTACAAAATATGGCAGTGTATACAGACATAATGATAAATACAAAAAATTCTTGGTAGTAAATGTTCTACTAGTAGTGTTAAAAAACGAAAATAAATATACATACTGTACATTTAACATTAAAAATGTACAAAGCAGATATAAAATTCAATTTTTGAGTTCAGTATACGTTGTTGCATGTTTGTTGCTTTCGGATTGATTTAAGTTTGCGTGAATTGGTAACTCACCACTCCTTGATCTACAAAATCGAGACAAAATAAATTAAAATCAACCAGCTGGATTTAGGGCACAATAAATAAACATGCAGCGATTTGAATGATGTTTGAAGAAAAAAAACTTACCTGTTTGTGTTTAAAAATGTTTGCAATAATGTTTGTGTGGTGTTCTAATATTGCACTTATAGGTAACTTAAAACTGAAATTAAATTAATGAATTAGTGAGAAAATTATAATAATGAAATGATGAACGAACAAAATGGGAAAACACATTCAATCAAATTAAAAAAGAAAGCCAAACGAAAATGGTAAATAATTTTATTTTTAAAAAGTATCATGCTTCATGCATTCGTATGAAGAGCGTCTGAAAGGAACACTTTCCATACCAAGTCATTATGCCTCTTAAAATAAAATAGTACGAAATTCTATCTACATAACATAATGTTTTAAAGCTAAACATATTCATATATAATTAAAGTATGTATGTAAATAAATCAAATATGCATTATTAAAAAACAATTATATATATTAATTATTATAATCACGAGAAGAAAGTAGTACAAGAATAAATCTTTCCTGTCGTGATAATAGATAGATGATGCAAAAATCTACAAACAAATAGCGCGCCCCATTTAAAAAAAAAACGAATTTGTGCTGCCAATAATAATAATAATTTAACTAGTGATTCAAAACAAATGGCACAAATTGTACGAACGAAACAAACAAATTCTACATAACATCAACAAACATTTCACAAGGATTTCCCATAGCAATTTTAAAAGATTGTCTACTACCGGCAATGTCTTTGGATTGGGTCGCTACTTGGGTACCGCTGCTCTGGTCGGAACCATTCGACGAACCATTTCCGTTGCCACTGGCCAGTGGCATCGCTGTTCGCGGTCCAAGTGACGTCAAATCGCTGTCCGAGGCGCTACTGTGACCGGCCGCTGCGTCTTTCAACTGGTCGGAACCGTTCGACGAGCCGCCTGCAAAAGACAATAGAACTTTCATTTCAATTAATTAAACTGGTCAATGAGTAATGATGGTTACAGAAGCGAATTGCGAGCGATAATGGGGTGTTTCTTAAACGTTAAATAAATAAAACAAAACAAGTGAAAATTAAACTATAAATTAGAATTTTATTTACAAAATTAAATTAGCGGACATAACAATGAAAATTAAAAACTAGGCATCTGACAAACTTAATTCGAGTCTTGTTTCTGAGGTCTGGTAAATTATTATGTATAGTAATATAAATTTGGCAGATGCGTTTTTCATTTTATTACAAAAAATAAATGATGATCAGTTAGTTAAGTAATTACAAAAAAAAAATAATAATAAAATAATAAACAAAATGTAACAAATATCACTGTAAAAATATAGTATTTAAATAAAAAGAGAGCAGTGCTATGTTCTAACCAGTGGAAGCCTCACGACCGTGTAAAAACTCAAGAGGATATTAATAGGACATCTGAAACAAATTTTATTTTATATCGAAACGTATGATTGAAATTTGCCAAAAAATAAACTACATACCTAAAGTAAGACAAATTAATTTAAATCCCAACTGGTTTTTTTTGTTTGTTTAAATCAAAATACACAAGACTACCACTAGTATTATTCAAAACAAAATCACTAGGTTAAGTAAAACATCTCTATTGGCAACTAGCAACGCGATTACACCATAAAACTATACGGAATGTCCTTCTATTGCCAAAAATCAATGCTTTCCTAACACCCCAATTCAAAAAATGTATTATTGGTTGCCTACATTCTACTGCCCGCTAATTGCCAATACGAAACACCCCATTATCAAAAAAGTCGAGAGTCAAAATGTTTCAATAAGTTAGTCGTCAAGAAACAATCGCACCGTACAAAAGAAAATCGTAATCAAAATGAAACTTACCACTACCACTGAGCACCGATTCCTCCTTATTGTACCCATAGACAGTATTGTCACTGTAGAATGGCATCGGCATGTACTCCAACGGGTTGTAGGTACCACTATACGGCATATAATTCGGTACATTCGGTAGCGGTCCAACGGAATCCGTGTCGCTTTGCAACTTCATATTGCTCATCGCCGAACACAAGTCGCCGAAAATGTAATAACACTAACAAAATCAAATTAGCACCATGTAAATTAAAATGTATAAATTATATACCTGTTCGGAAAATGTGATTTTATTAACAGTATGCCGGATGAATCCAGCTTTGAGTAGATGCGACGCATACTTCCTTGCATCTCGTCGCTCGTGGAACCCATCCAGATGTGTTAAAAGCCAATCGATTAAATCCGTGCCGATGAAAGCGTTCGGAATCGTGATTTTCAGCCACATTCGATCGCGTATTTCCAAACCGCTATCTGGTCGTTGCATGATTTGTACTACATGAGACATTGGCGAGTTCACCGACAATGGCTCTTCTAGGTCTGCAACAATTAATATGTTTGTACAGACTGTCTGCTTTTTTTGGCGGGCAAATTAAAATAATGGAAGAGCAACATAAAAGCTGGATGAGGAAAGCGTGCAAAAATAAGCTTGTGCATACATACCAGGACCTAGAAGACACTCACGTTCATTAGCCGGTATTGTACTGGCTATAGAAGTGCTGGAGACGGTCGAACTGCTTGGCGGTCTTGCTACTGGATCGCCTCGTACAGCTGCGGTATGTGCCACCCAAGCACCTTTAAAATAAAAATACACTCAAATTAAACCTGGAATTTTCGCCACAAAAAACTAAATAAACAAACCTGGATCAATAGGTCGAACCGGCTCAGTCCGCGGTATGGTGAAATACCCTTTCGGATTCGGATCCCAACATTTCGCAACCACTAACTTAATGGGGCCCGGCTTCTGCACGACCTCCCTTAATACTTTAACAGCTTCATCGTTCGACATATTCTCAAAATTGACATCATTCACTTGCAAAATCATATCGCCCGGCTCAATCCGTCCGTCCAGCGCAACAGCGCCCCCTTTCATAATCGAACCCACATAAATCCCCCCATCGCCGCCTTTGTTACTTTGCCCCACGATGGAAATTCCCAGAAAATTGACAGTGTCCATATTCAGTGTGACTGTGATTATATTGAGCGACATGGTCGAGTCGGTGATGGAGGAATAGGAGCTGGTGCGCGACATTGCTTGCAATCGTTGCTTTCTTCGGCGTTGCGGCCGTTTTCGGCCGGCAACTTGCAATCGGCTGACGCTCGAGCATTCTGAGAGTGCAGTGTGGCGACCGGTGGTCTCGGATTGGAAGCTTGTCGTCTCCAAATCGGAGCTCACAATTGATGCAGTCTCATACACTCTGGATTAACGGAATTAATAATTTAATAATTGGCGTGGGAAACAATAGTTACCTTGGAAGATGTCCATTAATTCTAGATGAATATTTGTGGTGTCGTCTACCCTGTCTTGAACTGATAATACTTTCGGTGTCGGTGCAAACGGATTCGGGTGCTTGCGGTGGCATTCGGTGTTCGGATTGGTGGGTCACACTGTCGGTGCATTGTGAGCCCCCGTCCGATTGATTTGAGCCGTCCGCGGATACCAACTGGAATTCGTTCAAGCAATTTAGTGACTTCGTCGATAGAATTTAAGGCGAACTCTTACCCAACTAACGACGCGTCCGTTGAAACATGGCAAGTTGGCGGAATCTTCGATGATTTCTTCTTTTACCACGCTGCGAAAGAAATTCAATTGAAAGTTTATTCAACTGCGCTGCTTTGTCCATTTATAGAGATTTAATGTAAACCATATGTAAGATTCGAGGACTGAATGAAGGCTTGGATTTCGTTGGATTGAAATGAATATGGTTTGGAATTGTAATTGGAAACGAAACAAATCACAGTTGTTGGGATTTTATGTGTCAAAACAAGATTAATGAATGTTTACGTTCCAGTGTAATGACTTCCTATAAAATGTCAATAAAGTGGCAAGAATGCGACTTTTATCAAAAACTTTCGACTTTGCTAGTAAATCCTGGTAGCAAATACATGCACGATTCGTTTTAATTAAGGATAAAGGCTAGAAAGTTGAAATATTTACCCAAAATCGTCGTCCATCGACTTGAAGAAAAACTTGTAGTTGGGTTTGTTTAACACATTTTTAAAGTCTGCTAAGGTCACTTTATCCGGCGAAATTGAGATTTTCACTAAGTATGGTGTTTCCTCATCGTCTATGTGATAAATAACTTTCGTTTCATCCATTTTTAACCACTAAATTACCCGAAAATCGAATTTATTTGACAGCAGCAAAACACTTTTTTACAATATGGCCGACATAATTAAAATCACTTATCCCCCACCTTTCACGACAAGGTTCAATGAACAGCTTTCCAAATAGTTTAAATAATTAATAACAATTAGAATTAAGTTTAGTAGTTAATTAATATTTTAAACAGCCTTCTAAGTCTTATTATTTTGTTTAAATAATGTATTTAGATTCAATATAAATATAATTGTGCTAGGCAACCAGCAAAACAACTGAAATGTTTCATTAGTTTCCAAACTTTCCGATAGATTTTTGGAAAAAAGTTTTGTTTTTTAAAACTTCAAAAGTTTCAAACATAACCTTACAATTCGTCTTACATTAAAGACTCGTGTTTGTTCTCGAATATCTAGTACTAAATATAAATAAAATGGCAAAGATTGCCACAGTAAGTGCCATCGAGTATAAAAAACTAAAAACTTTCGAAATCATTTACGGAATTATGGAATCGCCGTTTGGCAACTGCATGTTGGGTTTGCACAACAACCAGCTATGCTTCTGTGCCTTCTTCGACAGTGCAACTGGGCCGCAATCATTATCCGATATGAAGAAAACCTTTCCAAACGCAACCCTTATCAAAAACGATGATAAAATTAAAGAATTGGGGTCCAAAATGTTCCAAGAACCGGAAAACGTTGACATTCTTTTGAAGGGCACTGCGTTCCAGACCAACGTTTGGAAGGAGTTGAGAAACTTGAAGAAAGGATCCACTAATTCCTACGAGTCTGTGGCAATTGCTTTGAAGAATCCGAACGCGATAAGGGCTGCTGCAAGGGCAGTGGCTGCCAATAAAATCGGGTACTTTGTACCATGCCATCGAGTTATCAGCAAGACTGGAGGCTTGGGCAAGTACAAATGGGGTAGCGAGAGGAAGATGCAGATTTTGCAGTCCGAGGAAGCTGTTTAATTTGAAGTTAGTAGATTTAATGTTTTGTTTTTTGTACTGTTTGTTTTCGTTTCGAAGTTTAATGTTCTATTTCAATTAATTAATACTTCACAATGTTATTACTATTTTTTTTGTAATAAAAGTTGCTTAAAAATGATTTTTTTTAACATATAATTTTTTTAATTTGCTAATTTATTTAAAGTTTTATTGATAGCAATTTATTTTTTATTTAAATTTTAATCAATAGTATGTAAAAACCCCTAATATGCATTCTGTTAGTGCTATTGAGAATTTAAATTACCGTTGCGCGCCATCTATGGAGCGCCACGCGGAGAAATATTTAACTACAATACTTAACTAAAGAAAAATTTTGTGGAAGGGGAATAATTCGATATTAACGGGTATAATTCGATATTTTCTTTATTATTTAGTTTACTTACCAAATTCCGTAATTGGCTAGAAAGTTGACTAGATTTTCCTCCATAATTGGCTAGATTTTCCCTCTTCTTTAATGCATTTCGCATCATCAGTCGATTACTTGAATATTTTTGTAACTCATATGTTTTTTTGTGACCCCTCTAAACCTCGTATATATATTTTTTATTTTTATACATAAATCGATTCTTTTTGCAAATATTTATAAATATCTTTTTTTCATAATTTGTATATAAAGTTATATTTTTGTACATTGTAGAGGGGTGCGTCACTTTTTTTTCTCTCACTTAATATTAGTTCTACATAACATATTTTATAGACAAAAAAAATTAATAAAATTCCTCACGATATTCACAATACCGCTCAAACAAAAAAAAGTTTTAAAAAATACCATCCAAATAACTTTGGAATTGAAAATTGATATATGGCCAAACAAAAAAAGCAAATCAAACTAAATGTAGGAAAACCAAACCCCAAAGCAAAACTATCGACGCCATGATCTGTCTTCACTTTCGTCGTCTTCCTCTTCATCGTCCTGCAGCAGAACTTCCTCCGCGATTTCCGGGCCCAACTGCAAAACCAAACAATTAAAAATCGCACTAATTAACAACTTCGAAAGCTTACATCAGTTTCGGCTTCTTCCATTAAAGTCTGATCAATCAAATGCTCTTCATCTGTCTCCGATGTCAAAACGTTTCTCGTCCCTGTACGTCCCTGGCTATTCAATTGAATATTGATGCTCCAAGTAATCGACAAAGTGCGATCCTAAAAAATTAATTCAATAAATTTATTAATATTATTACTCAAAGTACAACTACCTGGAAATGTTTTCCTTTCAGCAAGGCCATCTCCGCTTCCTTCCGACTTTTATAGTTCAACGTTATGCTTGGTAACGTTGCATCTGTTACATAATCCACAATTTCGCCAAATTGCTGCAAAAATAAGTTATATATGCAACCAGTCATACACTAAAGCAGTAACTTACTCGAAAATGCGCTAAAACACTTTCTTGCTCGTCAGTTTCATAGCCCGAAACTAACAATCTGGTCGGCCGATGATCCACAGTGTGCTTTTGAAAAGCAGCTTGGTTTACACTTTTTAAATTCGACTTCAACCCTACACAAATCCAAAATTAGCAAAATATATAATCGAAATTAATTTAAAAACGTACTAGCATCAAGTAGATTATTTTTCGTCAACAACGACCGATTCAGAATCGGATTGAACCTCCGCCCTCTGCCAGCCCCCAATACGCCACCTCTACCCCGAAGTCCACCCTCCGCCACTTTCGCCTTCAATTCCAGCAATTTCTTTTGCACCTCCGAAGTATCGCCACCTTCTTGCTGCTTGGTAATCAAATCCAGCTCGGCATCCAGCATCTCGCGCTGGCATTCCTCTTTACTTTTCTTTTTCGGCGGCATCAATTTTGATACGATCGCACTTTGTTCGAGGTCCTTCTTAATCGCTTCGATCGATTCCTGCGTTTTTTTGATCGTCTCTTTTATCAGATCGCGTTGCGAACCTTGCGGCACTGCAATAAAAATTAATTAGTTAACAAACTTACATAATTACGAAAATATACATACATTTCTCCATTTTCTCGATCAAAATCTTCTGCTGGCTCAACTGCTTCTCCAACAACTCCTGCTTGCGCTTCTGCAAATTGCACTTAATCTTCAACACCTTTTTCCGCTGCTCGTCTTGATTCTTCTTCAACTTCTCCTTCGCCGCCAACAATTCCTGATTCTTAATAACCGCCGCTGTCGCTTGCGCCTTCAATTCCTCCTTATTCTCCACCACAACCGGTTTCTCCACTTTCTCAACAACACCCTCATCCTCCACCAAATTCAACATCTTATTCGTATTGGGCGCAATATTGCCCAACCGCTCCTTAATCGACTTCTCCTGCTTGCCGCCCTCATTCAACGTCCCGTTAAACCAAAACACTCGAATGAAGCGATTGTTCAACACCGCCTCCGTGCTGCGAATCGCCGCATTAGCCTCCGCGTGACTAGAAAACGTGACGATCGCCGCTTCGGGATCGCCCTCGAACTGCACCTGAATGTTCACAATTTTGCCAAACTTGTTGAAATGATTGTTCAAATGCGTGATACTGTTCAAACCGGGCGGCACTTTCTTCAACCCCAACGAGCAATTGGTCTTCGATCTCGGCCCCAGTCGATTGAAATCGAACGCCGACTTGAAATTCCCTTTCTTATTGTTGTTATAAATCTCCTGCTCCATATTGTACCCGCCCGTCTGCTTGAAATTAATTTCGTGCTCCATATTATACCCTTGCTTGAAATTGCTCAAATTCATCTTATTATTATCGCCGAGCACCGGCACTGGGATCAATTCGCGCTGCATATTCGGCGGCGGTTGCGTGAAGTTCGGGCCGCGATGCGGCTGGTTGCGGAAGTTGCTCCGATAAATCTGCGGCGCCTGCGGATTGTATTCGGGTGCCATCATCCCAGTCCCAAATGGTCCTGGACACACATTCGGGTTGTACGTTAGCACCGTACTGAGCGAGGCGTCTTCCACCACCACGGGATCCACACCGTGATCATACGGGCACATTTCGCCCCGCATGCAATAGCCCTTCTCATCGAAATCGCGACAGCGCTTCTTCGGCTGTTGCACCACCACGCTTTTAATACTTTGCGTGCTGTTCGTTAAGCGCAAATCCAAATCGCCGTGGTTTGAATCTTGCGTGGGCGTGCCAGGTCGCGAGAGTTCCATCGCTTCCTTGGTGCGTTTTTCGAGAGATCGGGAGCGATAGCGGGGGCGGTGCGAGTGCCGCGGACTGCGCGATCTCGATCGAAGACGGGTGGGCGTGCCTGAGCGGGATCGGCGGCGCTCGTAGCGCCGTGGTGGAGATTTATTGCGCCATGTGCGGGGACGTATTTTCTCGCGAGAACGCGATCGCTTCAAGCGGTCCCAAGACCGAGAGCGTGATCGAGACCGGTTGCGGGATCGACGAGGGGCTGGTTTGGGTTGTTCCTCGGTTTCGGTGAGTTTGCGGGGTTTGCTAATAGGGGGGATGGGAGCGAGTACGGGCGTTGGGGTGGGAATTATGTCGCCGCTGCCGTTCAGGCTTGGGAGTTCACTCGGTGAGATGATCACTTTGTTTTCTTTCAATTCTTTGGTTGGTTTAACAACGGGGATGTTGGGGTTGGGGGGGTTTGCGTTTGGTATGACGGGCGTTTGAATGTAGTCTTTTGTGGTGAGCGTTTCGAACACTCGGTTTACGAAGGATTCCGTTTCTGGAAATATATTGGATTAGTTTTTAGGGTGTTTTGCGTACAAGCATTTTTTGAATTTAAATTTCGTGCGCGAGTTTTTCCATGATGGCCGACGGATAAAGCAAATTGGGTAGGCAACCCGCACTACACCAATGGTTAGTGCAGAAGCAATCAATAATAAAACGAGTTAATTAATCACCCCCTGAACAATCATAAAGCAAAAATCGCAGCCGTGCAGCAGGTCTAATCTACAGTAGCAATCTTGCATTCTGAATAAGCCCCAATCCCCACAAACAGAAAATTAAAATGCACCTACCACCTTCAAGAAATACATCCAGTTGTCCGACCATACTTTTGCGCAAATCCTCCTCCGATTTGTCCTTCTTGATGAGGGCTAACACATATTTGGCCAAAGCTGCAGGATCAGCCTCACACCTAGAAACCAAACATTGTGGTTAGGATTCCATGTCAAAGTCATAAGAACCAAGCTCGCATGCAATTTGCATACGAAACTATCGATGTTTTAGCAATCGCGCGAAAACGAAGCTGAAACGTTTAAGTGAAATGTAGGTTGTACGTACATTGGTTTAAGAACAGCTGTTAGCCAGCTTTTGAAGGCGTCTACTTGTTCCACAATCATTTTATAAGACTTTATTACAAGCACATTCGCAACACTATATTAGATTCAATTAATTTAGCACGATTTTGGTTTTATTTGAGACGAAATTCTTTTTTTAGACGTAAATTAACACACGCAAATATATAACAGAAATATATTTATGTAAAACAGTTCTAACTTCAAGGAGGGCAAACAATTTACACGGCTACCAACCCCTGGCGACTTTCTAGAAATATTTTTAGTAAATGCAACCAGTAATACGTATTCTAAATTTAAATTTATGAATGCATTGACTATGAATTAATAAATATTTATTATTAATCTTGATTGAGTGATCTCAGATTTTGTGCTACTTGCTGGCAGATAGCATTTAGCCTTTGTTTATTTATAGATAATAGCAGTAACTAGTAGCTATTAAATGCATTTTATGTTTTATGACAAACAACTATAAACCTATAATTTATTATTAAATTGTCGTGTTACGTTTATCGATGAGTTTGTAGTTTATTTTAATATTGTAATTAAATTTTGCTGAGTACTACTTGTTTTTTAGATTAGTGGAGCTGCGGAGATTAGTTTGTTTTCACTTTTGGTAAGTTTTGCTCTAGTTATTTATCAATAATAATTTACAAACATTTTTATTTGTGAATAATTACTCTTAATAATTAAAATGAAATGCTAATTAGTAGTTTTCCAACCACATAGAGTTTATGGTGGAAATAATTTACTGCTTACTTCACTGTAGTGATGACGTTAATTAAATTTTGACAATTGACATTAGTATAGTGATTTAAACAACAACACAACAAGTTTAAAAGCAACCTTGATTACTACTTAATTAATTATTCATCATATAAAGTGGAAACTTTCACATCATATTAAAATTTAATTGCATAATGTATTAATAAACAGAATGGGCGAAAATACAAGCATCGAAAACCTTCAACTGGAATTGGACTCTCTTGCACATGAAGACTTATGCGAAATCACCCAAAGCAGCTTAAGACGCTTAATAGCCGCCGATTCCCTACTGAAAGACTTACCTGGCGACGTAACAGCCGAAGAAGTCGTGGCTCAAATCGCTGTGGTTCAGGGCCAAAGCATCACCGTCACTGTACATCGCCATTCAGAGACTCCGTTAAATGTTGTGGTAAGTTTTGTTTGCCTTGAAAATATTCTTATATATCTAGTTAATTAATTATCATAGATCCCACAAAAAGGAACGACAGTTCTCGACTTGAAAAAGGCGATCCAACGTTGCTTTACATTGAAACAACAGCGACAAAGAAGCAAAACGAAAATTAGTTGGAAATACGTGTGGAAAACGTTCAATTTGCAACATGTGGGCAACGGCGATGTATTGCGCGATGATCGCAGATTTGTATCCGATTATGGAATCGTAAACAAAACACCTATTCGATTTATAAAAAAATTGCGAAAAGATACGAGTTTTCAATGATTCGAATATTTTTGCTTTATTTACTATACGCACCATTTTCTTGTACGTATATTTATTTATTACAATATTCTATTACTAATACTAATTAATCATTCATTCAATTTTAGCATCACAAACTTATCCATGGCTAGAACAAATCACTCGACAAGAACGACTCATCAGCGGTTGCGACAAACTGGACAAATCCTCGCGGGCTTTTGAATCGTCGGCTTTAAATCACATCCTGGTGGACCATCAGCACAAATTCCTCTACTGCTACGTCCCAAAGGTAAGAATTTAGCACTTACCTAGATTTACTGGTTGCCTACATTTAAATATTTTAAAAACTCAGGTGGCTTGCACCAATTGGAAACGACTCTTAATGGTTCTAACTAACCAATCAAACGCAACAGATTTGCTCGACATACCAGCGAATCTCGCACATGCCGAAAATTCGACTCTACGACTTTCGGAATTGCCCGAAGTCGAAGCGCGCGTTGCACTTGATCACTACACGAATTTCCTAATCGTTAGACATCCGTTCGAGCGATTATTATCAGCCTATCGGAACAAATTCAACTTGACGTCCACGAATTATTTCCGCGAGCGATATGGCAAAGAAATCATCCGCAAGTACCGCAAGAATCCGAGCGCAGCTGATTTAAATAGTGGCGCAAATGTTTCATTTCGCGAGTTTGTTCAGTTTATTTTACACGAAGGAGCTTTAACGAACGAACATTGGGCTCCGATTGTTAATTTGTGTTTGCCTTGTGCGGTTGAATATACGTTTATTGGCAAGTACGAGACTTTAGGGGATGATTCTAAGACGGTTTTGGGCATGTTGGGGGTTAAAGGACGCGAAGTTCCTGTAACGAGATCGGGGCATACTAAGGATAAGTTGCGACACTATTTTCAGCAGTTATCGATTGTTGAGATACAAAAGTTGTATAAATTATATGAGATGGATTTTAAACTGTTTGGGTATGGGGTGGAGGAAATGTTGGGCTTTTCATTTGGATGATTTTATATATGTTTGTTTTAATAAATGGTTGAGAGCAGAAATGGATTTTAATTTACCTTGCATTTATATTTACATTCTAAAGCCACGTGCTGATCAGGATGTTACACCACCGCCGCCGGTTTTGCGATCGGGCCTATTTTGGTAGTCCATTTTAGCACTTTATAATTAGAATACTTTATTGTTGTTGTTAATCTGTCATATATCGTATTTACCACGGTATTTACACAAATTTAGCGTTTGTTGTACTTTTATTATGGTTTAAATTTGAGGTTAAATTCAATGGCGATAGTGAGCAGGGATTTTTTTTTTTGGGAACCCTGATTTCCGACCACGATCATTCCACCACGGTTAAAAATGATCAAATATTTGTCATTTTAGTTAATTAACGTAATTAAACCTAATTAATCGTTTTTATAATATAGAATTATAGAATGAACCTCAAAAAACTCAAACATGTAGTCCGATTTGCTTCAAGTAGTGTACTTTTTGAAATATAGCCAAAATAAAAAATTATTGTCAATTAATTAATTAAATAAAAAGTAATTGCTTGATTGATCTATATAGGCCTAGATATTAGTCCTCAACTACTATTAAAGCTGCACACAAAATTTCAGGTGAATTTGACCTTTAGTTTTTAAATTATTAAATAATTAGAACTTTTTTTTAATTTTATTTATAATTCAAAAAATATGAATGCTACAGTAAAATAAACTTTATTTTAGAGTTTATTAGCACTTATTCTATGATAATAAATTAAATAAACGAATTTATACTGCTTAATTACTACAAAAAACGTGATTTTATTTATTGATGTGTATTGTGAGTTGCCTATGCACCATTATTTTTGGGTTTTGTTAATTATTTAGCTTAATTAAGCCCTGATTGTGGTTATCAAAAATTATATGTATAGAATACATGGCCCGAAACCCAAAAATGCAGTCAATTTTGTGCTAAATATTATATTTTATGAAATATAGAAAAAAAACGAAAACGGCTAAAAATTTACCTTAATTATTTTTTAATTTAAAAACTAATCACTGGATTGACCTGAAACTTGCTGGATATTTTAATATTGATGTGCTTGATCACCATGCCAAATTTCATAAAAATCTAAGAGATGAAGATTTTTGGGCCAAAAATTAACAAAGACTATAGTCTTTGTTCATTTTTAGGCCCAAAAATCGATTTTTTTCCGATCTTCACGAAATTTGGCATGGTGATTAAGGATCATTAAATAAAGATCTACGCCAAAATTCAGGTCTCTAAAAAAATTAGTTTTTGAGTAATTAATTAATTAACACTATTTTTGGTTTTTTATTTATATTTCAAAAAGTATAATACTAACAGCAAAACCAAATACCATTTTGAGTTTATAAAAATAAATTCTATAATATTTGATCCAAAAAACTAATATTTAAAGCCTAATTACCAAAATCACTAATTATAACACCCATTTATGACTCTGCATAGGCAACCAACAATACACTTTTCTATAAATTGTGTTTTCTTCCAAACTAAAGTAAATATAACAAATTAAACTACGAATTTAAGTTTATTATAATATATTCCATATATTTAATGTTTAAAAACCGACAATTAGTGCGTAATTAATAAAATAGTAGATATCTATCAATTTTCCGTGGTGTTTTCAATCTACTGTTTTGGGGATATTTTGGTTGACTGTGGTGGTACACAACATTTTGAAATTTAAACTCAGGGGCGCGCACTTGGAGATATTTGCAATAAATAGTTTATTAAGATGGTAATAATTAGGAAAAATTAATAATAAATTTTAATTATAGTTTCTATAATTCACATGCATTTACATTAGTAGCATTTTGTTATTATTATAGTCTTCATATAATAATTGCAAATATTTAAAATATGGTGTTGAAGCCGGTCTTGTTAAAAGAGATTACTAATAAAGGATTGTAGGAATCTAAATGTTAAATTTCCGAAGGCGTAACTTGAAATACTGCATTTATTTCGTAAATACTTAATATAATGAAGGCTTTTTCATAAAGAAAAAAATCAAAAGAACAAATAGTATACTTTTATTAACACTTTAATAACTATAATTGTTCGCAAAACTGTACAGTACATAAATGCACGACTAGCCATTTAATTTTCTTCAAATTTCGTTAAAAATAAATTTATTTATCGAATTAGAGAAATTGTACACCGATTCCGAATTGAACACCTGGGTGCGTCCGATCGCCTTTATCGAACGAATACGGGAAACAATAATTTACTTCTAATCGGGCCATACTACCCAATCGCAATGCCACCCCCAATCCGTAGGACATTCGCATGTTTGCCTGCAGACTCGCCAGCAAATTTTCTCTCGTCACTAAATAGTTAAAAATAAATATAAAACTTATAAACAAAAAAGTATCATAGAAAATCTTACCCTGATTTAAATTAAGTGCATTACCAGCATTCACAAAGAAATGAGTGCGGAAAAGTTCACCAAACCCACCCTTAGCTGGACGGAATGGCAGGGGTGTGAACAAATTCAAGCCAGTCGACCAATATGAAAGAGCACCAAGCGAATCGTTATCGGAATGCGGTCCCACGCCGCGGGTTTCAAATCCTCGCACCGATAAGGGTCCACCAATGAAGAACATATCGGAGATTCCGATTTTTTTATCGTTATGCAACGACGTTAAACAACCACCTGTTAAACTTCCTTGCAGTACCTTGTTGCACCAATAAAAAAATTAATTTCAAAAAAATGTATTGCTGGTTGCATACTTACAAAGTCTTCTAGCACTGAGTAGTTCGATTGGAAGTAAAAGCTGTTTTTAACAAAGCCCACGTCGCCCCCAATACCGGCCAATTCGGATGTTAATTGGAATAGGGAACCGCTTGATGGAAATATTATATCATCTCGCAAATCGACCGAAAGTATGTGCCGTACAGCCGATTTTAAACTTAAGCCGGCGTGTTTGCGGACGTCGAATGAAGAGTTTTTGCTGAACATTTTCAAGTCGCGGATGGTGCCATCCCATTGAATGTTATGTTTAATCTGAGACAGAAATATGCAATTAATTTAAAAATTAATTTAAGTTAAAAACCACTTACAACTGCTGTGGAAAAAAATCCGAAGTCGAGTAGAAATCCGCGCTCGAGTAACTTGTACCCCGATGTAGCCCATTCGGAATTAGCTTGAAAAATGCTCGTGGAAAATCTGAATTGCAATTTAATTTAATATCAAGTTTTACAAATTTTAGTTTAACTTACGTTGGTCGATAAGCACCCACGAAAGGTTTAACAAAACCGATGTTAAAATTGCTAGTCTTGTTGGATCCATGCGAGTACTCCGCGTGGACACGTTCGCCCCGTCCAAATAAATTCGGCGCTCGCAAACCGATTAATAAAGCGCCTTCGTTATTGCCAACGTGCGTTGAGACGCCGCCAGTCACTCGTTTGAACTCCTTCACGTTAAAAGTTACCTAGACCGACCAAATTATTGTTAAATTACTGCAATTAAATTTGAGTACTCACTTCAAGCCCATCGGGGGTCGCTTGCGGTCCTTTGCTGGTGTCGATGAAAACGCCGATGTTTTTGAAACAACCCAACTCTTCCAGCTTTTCTTTAGTCTAGTCCAATACATTATTCTAAGAGGATTTCATTCTACAAATGCAATTTCAACTTACCCGGTTGGCTTTGAATAAGACATCTTGAAAGTCTTTCGCTCTGAATAATTCGCGAACGCACTCTTCAATTATATCGTCTTTCGTTCTGGAAAGGCCATCGATATTTACGCGGTCTACTCTAGCCTGAAATAGTAAATTTCGCATATTATCAGTGCAATTAATTAAATAAGTCAGCTGGTTATTTAACTAGCACACCATAACCTCAAACTTACTCTTAAGCCTTCCAGGTTTATATCGTTGGATTGTTGCTTGTCTATTTCTATTTCTCTAGTTTCAATTGGGGTCGGAAAAGCTCTATTATTTTGATCAGACTGGAATTGAAAATAAATTTATTGTGAAATTATTTGAAATAAAATATTTTTGAAATTATTACCTTAGCATGTACTGTGCCCATTGCAGCGTTTGATATAGTTTATTGATGGTTCACGTGTATTAATTTAGCATTATAGTGGCTAGTTTTTTGGATTATGATTATTGTTTTGATGTAATTCGGATTATTTTGGAAAATGTGTCTGTCTGACATTCGAACAAAAATCGACAACTGATATTTCAGTGTTGCCAACATTAGAGTTTGTGTAAATCTAAAATTAGATTTATTTAAAGATTAGTTGTTTGATTTATCGCGATATTTGTTTAGTAGGTATAAAAATACTTAGATTATATTTATAGATTGTATTTTATATTTAATTGTATTTAGATTCGTCTAGGCAACAAAAAGTACGAGTTGGTGTATTCAGTGTTGCCTAGGCTAGGAATTTTCATCAGATTATAGTGCCCTCCCTGCTTTTAGTTGTCAAAGTCAAAATTTTGGATCAAAATTCTAGTGAAATAATACAAACAATTAATAATTAATACTTAATGCCTTTGGAATTAAATAAAGTGAACATGTAAACTACAAATTGGTGAGTGAAAAGCTTTTATTATTAACCATTGAAGTAATTGAAGCGTTTTACTGTTAAAAAAGACAAATTAGTTTAGGTTAGATTCTGCTTTCTCCAAAGTCAATTTACTTTATTTCTATTAAAGTTAAATAGCTTTCAATTTCATTATGATTTAATAACGATGTGCAATTTGCGCAGCTACTTTTTAAATAATAACGCGAAGGAACCTTGGTTTACCAAATTTTTACTAAATACCAATGGTATAAATTATGATTGATATTTTCAAAGCTGTACCAACATTTTCCCAATTTGGAAAGACAAGTTTACAATACTTCCAGTCGCAGACAAGCAGGAAAACCTTGAAATATTTGCGTCTTTTGCAAAGTCGGCGGTCGAGGAATTCTTTCCTCATAAGTCATAGTATTGGTACTGCCAACCCCCCAAAAAAATCAAAATTTTGGATTCTATATTAAAAATTGTTTATATTAATCGAAATACGTGTATCTAATTTGTAATCGAACAGCTGAACTTAATAATTCTAGCATTCTATTGCGTCGTGATAAATTTCCTCGTAAATTTCGTATATAATTATTTCATCCAAAAACAAATAAATAAAAAAATTAATTCTCGCTGGAAGGAGAAAATCAAGTTTGTACTGGAACAGCTGATTGCAATAACAAACCACGATCGACTCTGGTAGAGTGCACCGTGTTCCTAGTTGCGCGAACACATTCTATTTTTATTATTTTCGATTTCGCCAGTGGTGTGTCGTTCTTTGGAAAACAGGTTGCTTTTAACTACGACGTTCGTTCTATTCCCATTAATTAGTGCGGAGACGCGTAGATTCGTCAAGTGAGATTATGCCCCGCGATCAAATGCTATAATTAATTTAAGGATTAAATTGTTTATTTCCTAATTCAAGGTAGGTTTCAGTATTGACATTCAATTGTTTCTTTGTGTAGCCAGGTGAAGTGCGATCGTTGCCAGTCGTGTTCTCTTATCGGGCAGACACGCTTTGTTATGTAAACATTGTTACGTTGGCTGGATTACGAATCGCAATTATATATGATCATTTTGGGTGAAAAACAATTTTTTTTGTCTGGTTTTGCGGTTTGCTAATTATGGGTATTAAAATCGTGACTAATGTTGGGGATTTTTTGGGGGGTTAGAGTGGTAGCCTTGATAAGACACTTCCGCTATGAAAGATGGTGTAGTTTGGGGTAGTTTTTTGTTTTTTAGTTGGTAGCAAATTTAAAAGTCGCGTTTATTTGATTAAATTTGAAGGTTTTATTTATAAAGCTTAACATAAATAAACAATTTAATTTTCCTCACTATGAATTAAATTATGCATCTTGCGAAATATTTGCTGCGGAATGTGAATCAGAATTTTTCAATTAATTGACATTTTACTAATAAAACCGCAATATTCTGTGTTACAGTTTGATTTAATTGTAACAAAATAATATAGTAAATTCTAAAACCGTATCATGTAGTATAAATAAATAATAAAACTTTCATTTTCCGAGTTAATCACAATAATAACTAACAACTAGTAGTAACTACGAATGATGTAAGAGCAAGATAAATTTGTTTCACGCGGGTTGATCAATAGTAACAAAAAATTTCTATTACAACGTATTAATCAACGATAAGGAAATGGAACTAGATATTCGAACGTTCGAAATAAAATTAATTTATTCCATTTTTCGACGAAGATGACCTTAACATAATTAAATCTAGCAGGACGTGTATTAAATGAGCAATTTGGAGTGTGGCATGTGTGGCCTATTTACATCACTCGCGCTTATTTATTTTCAGAGTTCAGTTGAGATGGTTAGGAAATCTTAGTATATTTTATTTAGCGAGCCAAAACGTGCCATTGCCAAAATTAGTTGCACTAGAATTGATAACTTTAACGAAAAATGCTTGAAATAAATTTTGAATTTAAAAATCGCACCAAAAAAAAATTCAATGGAGTCGGCAACCTTTTTTATCGGCCATAAGGTCGATAATAAAGGTGACTACAATATCGACAATTGACTATTCAAATTTAATTTAGTTTTAAAACTTTTTTATCACTAAATTTAAAGGCTCAATAATTTTTCTTAAAGATGCCTTCGCTCTTAGAAGCCTTAGAACAAAAGTATGGCGAAAGTTCAACCGAATCGGAAGGTTCGGATGATGAAGGAATTTCAGTTTCGATTTTTGTGCCTTGCAAATCGCCCAGAGCAATTGTGCCCGCACTTTTAGTGCTCAATGATTGCGATATTGCGACTGCTGGAGAAAAAGAGGCACTGGTCGCTAAATGCGCGGGCGTAGAAGAACTCGATTTGGCCAAAAACAAGCTCAGCGATTGGCCAGAGGTAAAATGCCCCAATTTTTAAATAAATCGAATCTAATTAATGTAACTTAATAGGTGTTTGGAATTTTGCAACAAATGCCTCGCTTGAAATTCGTCAATTTAAGCTTCAACATCCTCTCAACTCCGTTGCGCGAGATTGAAATCGATAAGAGCATTAAATGGCAGCAATTGAAGAATCTCGTTTTGAACTCGACTTATATTAATTGGGACAGCGTACAGGAAATACTCGATTATTTGCCGGAATTGGAAGAATTGCATTTGAGCTTGAACGATTATAACGACGTGTGTTTAGCGCCGAAGACGAGAAACGAAAATTGCAAATGCGCGATTGAGAATAATCGCAATAATTGCGGCTGCACTTTGAAGCACGCAGTAATCCGCACTTTCCACTTTACGGGAAATCCTATCGATAACTGGGCGGAGGTTTGCAAATTGGGCGAAGCGTTTCCGAATTTGGAATCGCTAGTGTTGGCGGATTGTCCGATCAAATCGCTGGATATTGAAGAAAATAACGCTTGTTGCAATCGGAACTATGCGCGCAGCGAAAGTGAGTGCGAATCGAAGTTGGAGCCAAATAGCAGTCCACATGCTAGTTTTCGTAAATTGAAGGTACTCAATCTGAATTCGACTCAATTGACTAATTGGGACGATATTGAGCGGTTGTCCAAGTTCCCCGCGCTTGAGTGTATTCGAATTCAGGTGAGTTGATAGGCAACCAGCAATACACGGAATTTTGATTTTGTTGGATTTTAGGGTTGTCCGCTTTGGGAAAGCAACGAATGCACCGAACATGAACGAAGGCAGCTTTTAATCGCTCGATTGCCGAATGTGAACATTTTGAATGGGGGCGGTAAGATTAGTCAGGACGAGCGCGAAGATGCGGAGCGAGCGTTTATTCGCTATTATATGGAAAAACCGGAAAGTGATCGACCTGAAAGGTATTTAATATTAATTAATAATTATTTAAATAATAAATTTAATTATTTCAGATACGACGAATTATTACAAATTCATGGTAAACTAGATCCGCTGGTAAATGTCGATTTGCGGCCGGAAAAGCGCGTAAAAGTGAAATTTACTTGCGGTTCGAATAGCGAGGTGCGTTCAGTGGACGTTTATCGTACCGTCATCCATTTAAAAGCAAAGTTGGAAGCTTTTGCTGGATTTTCCGCGGCCAAAATGCGTTTGTTTTACGTGGATCAGGATATGCAGGTTGGTATTTAGGCAACCAACATTACACACCTTTCTAATTTTAAATTGAAGGAACCGGAAGAGATGAAGTACCCACACAAGCAGCTATACAGTTACAACATCCGATCAGGGGATGAGATTATTATCGACTGCAAAAAGAAGTAATTATCTTTTTGATTATATTTTAGGTTTAAAAATTAAATAAGTATGGCTTTTACAGTGCCAATATTATTGATCTATTAGGTACTAACTATTAGAGATTAAGTTTTTTTTTAGTGTTAAACATTACTATCAAACTGCCTCTTCAGGTTTAAAGCGTTAAGTTAGTACTACTACTAATAATAGTGATTAGTTGATGTTTTTAGTTGATTCGAAAATACGAGTATTTGCAATACTGCCCCCCCCGAAATTAATCTATTTATCTACTTTATATTGATTTTCCGTGATTCTACTAATTAAAAACGTAGTGAAAAATTGTGATAATTATAGTTTAACACATACACTTAACAGTTTATTTTATTTTGTAAATAAAACTGCCATGTAGTTGACTTCAACATTGATATATGTTTTAATATATTCTAGAGTTAAATTTTAAAAAGGGTTTCGGTGTATTAAGGGAGGATTTTACTGCAATAAAAATTTGTTTTTTGGCGCTATTTTTTTTTTTTTCAAAATAATTGCAGTGAATTCCTCCTTTAAGCTAGGCTTAACTGCCATAGTTGTGATAATTAAAAGACGACAGTACTATTTTCTAATGTAAACTAATACTACATTACTACGTAGAATATAAAAATAGGTATTGCAAAATAAACACAAAATATAAATAAATATTCACTTTTCATTTATTATAAATAAATATCAAAAAATTTACAGTGAAGTACCGAGTGATTTTTTTAATTAATTAATTTTTTTTAACAATCACTCGTTACAATGCAAGTACAATTAACACCCAAATCAATACTATTGCAATTACAACGGAAAACAACAACACTAAATTAAAATGACCCAATCACGAACAACCGGATCTAATTGTTTATCACCTATTAAATTTAAATTCCACTAATTACAACTCCGTATGATTCGCATCTTCTTGATCTTCAGTTTTACTAGGTTCAACATTCTCCTCAACTTCCACGTCCGCATTCTCCTTCACCTCCTCCTCAACGGGCACCGTCTCATTCTCTTTCGCCTCCTTCTCAACGACGGGTTTCTCCACCTTCTTCGGCCTCCACAACTTCATCTTATTCACCAAATACTTAACCTCCCGATCCAGCGCTAACATCTTATCATTAATCGACTTCAACGTCAACTTGACCACCTCAAAGTTCTTAAGCTTCACTTGCTCCGCTTCCAACTTCTCCCGCCAATCAGTCGTTTCCTTGATGAGCTTCTCAAGCGCCTCCACTTCCGTATCCGTAAAAACATCACGCTCCTTATTCGTCGTCTTGGTCAAATTCTTGGCGTTCGCCAAAAAGTTGCTGGAATGGTTCAACATCGACGTCAAAGCCGCAAGTGCTTCGGGCCGCTCTCGATGCTCCCGCACCCTCAAAAACAAATCCATCGCCATGTCCTGCAACTCTTCCAGCTTCTTCTCGTACGTTTCCGCATCGGCTTCCGCGCCATCCTCATACAACCAATCCGAAACCACCTCGCAAGCACTGCGAATCTTCTCAATCTCCTCTTCAGTCGCCGCGTTCGCAAACTCGTCTTCGTACAATTTATTCCTCACATCGTTCACAAAGCTTTCCAAAACGTTCAACGCGTTCGCTCTGCGATTAATGTCGCTCTCAATTTTATCCAACTTGCTCAACTTGGCGAGCGATGCGACGAATTCTTGCGGCGTTAAAGTATCGACCGTTAAAATCGTCTCGATTGCTTTAAGTGGCTCCTTAATCACTGTGATTTTCGGTTTCGTTTCTTTAACTGTCGCGTTCTTCGCTTCGGTTTTGTTGGTTTCAGGCACGACTGGCTTTTCCTCGGTCGGTTCCGCCTCCTTTTCTTCGACTGGTTTCTCGTCGTCGCCGCCGAATAATTTGCTAAACGTGCTGCCGAGTTTCGAAAGCGTGCCTTCGTCTTCATCGGCGTCAAGATTCGTTTTCTCGACAACGTACTCGACGTTTAACAGACTTAAAATACCGGATTCGTCCAGATTGAAATGCGCTTTGATCCCTTTGCCTTCCAGATTTTTACCGGTATGTCGCGCGATTGCGCCCGCGATGTTATACAAGCGAATTTGCGATAAATTCGTCGCTCCGATGTTCGTAATCTCATTCTCAGGCAAATAACTAGTCAAATCATCGTAGAAAACATTAAAACTAAAATCGTCGCTGTTTTTGTGGAACGTAATAATTTTCTTCTGCGGGTACGGATTCATTAGAGCAAACAAAGTGCGCTTTACCAACTTGATCGACCCATTATTGTCGCGTTCGAACGCAATTTGAATGGGGAACACCACCGCATCCTTCGTAATAAATTTCTTAACTTGGAATCCGGTACTCAAATCCGCCGCCTTGTAAACCGCCCCCATAGCCGCCGCCTCATCCGTATTCAAATTCTTCGACAGCACTTTCTGCACGGCTTCCTGCAATTTCTCCTGCACTTTCGGCACGCGAGTACCCGCACCAACCAACACGACATGATCCACGACATCTATCGACAACTCGGCGGCTTTCAAAGCTTGCTCCACGGGTTTGGCCACACGCTCCAGCAAATCGGGGATCAATTCCTCGAATTCCTGTCGAGTGACCAGCACTTTAAAGTCTTGCTCGTCGAGTAAGCCTTCAACCTGAGCGTAATGCTCGGCATTCGCCGACAGCACGTTCTTCAAACGTCCAGCTTCTTTGAATAATTTCGCCATCGCGCGCGGGTTTTTCAAAACGTCGTTCTTAGTCTTCTTCAACTCGTTGAACTTCTTAGCGAGATAATGCTGAAGTCTGCTTTGCATTTCCAAGCCGCCTAAAGTGCGATCGTATCCAACGCCCAAGATTGAGACTTGCGGGTGCGTTTCGCTTTTAACTTTGACGGATTGGTAGCTAACTAGCGTGGCAGTAGTTGAGGAAGCGCCCATGTCGTAGAACATGACGTATTGTGCGGTTTCGTTGAAGGTTTTACTGCGGAAGATTCCGTAGTTCATTGCGACTGCCGTGTAGTCGTTAATTAGTTGCAGGACTTTTAAGCCGGCGAGTTCGGCGGCTTTTAGGAGCGATTTGCGTTCGATTTGGTTGAAGTAGCCGGGGACGGTGAGGACGCATTCTTTGATGGGTTGGTGGGCGCTGGTTTCGGCCATTTCTTTCGCTTTGGTGAGGAATTGGGCGACCAATTCTTCGGGGCTAGGAATTCGGGAAGTAATTGTGGTTACTCGGGGATGATTTAAATCGTATCGCAATGAAATATCGAATTGTTTACAAATGAATAATGTCTTAATTAATAATTCTACCGCGAATTGAAATTAATAATTCTGAATCTCTTACCTGTAAAACGTTTCCGCGTCGTGCTTGAACAAGATCGTCTTCCTTTCCGGGTTTTCCACAATTTCGTAGTAAGGAAAGCGCTGCTGGTACAGTTTCACTAGCGGATGGTCGATTCCTTTGCCCAGTAAATCCAAAACGTAACTGTAAGCGTTCTTCGGGAACCGTATGCCCACAGTTTGAGCGTCGTCCCCAATCAATCGCACATTATCGCGGAAACTAATGATCGCTGGCGTTTTGCGTTTGGATTCCTTATTCAGTGCGATTTCCATTGGGATTCCTGGCGAGACGAATGCGACTTTCATCCATTCCGAGCCCAAGTCGACAGACATTACCGCCAAACTTTGCACGGTTTCCAGGTGGTATAGCAGGAATAACGTCGCACATGCTGACGACAGTTTCATTTTGATTTTCCCTGTGGAGAGAATTTAGAAATCAATGAAAGAAAATTGTATTTTTATTGTGAAGGTAGTAAGTGGATGGAGAAAGAAGCTTACCTATGTTAGTTATGAGGTGGTCTTGTTAATTAAGGCTAAATGAAGTAGATGTTTGTTGGAAAAGGCTTCTGAAAGTCCACGTCAGACTCTACATGTGTTGGAAATTTACAGCTGTTGATAAATGTACCGTTTCGCCGGCTTGAAACGTCAGTGTGGCGATTTTCTATTGGTGGAAAATGACAACTGACACTTGAAGCACGTGGCACCCTCTACTTAGGTACACGTGCACTAATTAATTTAAATATACTGTAATTATTAAATTAATTAATAATAAACAATATATTTACTTAACAATCAACCTTTTATTTATTTATTTTAAGCTTAATAATTTAAATAGCTCAATTAGAAAAAAAGTTACAATAAAATTAAACTCTAAAGTTGGCAACATTGATTCAAGTGTCAAAGTGGTTTTAAGGTTATGTTTCACAGCCCTTATTTTTAATAATAAAATAGGTTTATAATTAAATTATGGCATCTCAGGTAAGCTCAATTAATTATTTAATATGCTGTTTACAAAAATCTAATTTAATTTCAGTCTATTAAAACACTAGGAAAATTTCAAAGAAAAACCATCTTCGAGCAAGGCTTGGGGGCCCTTTTACCCGAAGCTTACAAGAAATTTTACAAGGAATGGAGGCATAGCAAAGCTGCAGCTGTACATTATATTCCTGAAACTGGTAAATGGAAACGGGACGAACTAACAGGAGAAGTGTAAGTGCCTTTTATTTATATGATTGCTCTTCAATGTTTTGTATTATAATGTGTAGCTCACCCGTTCAAGATATCCCAATCCCATTAATCCTACCTAAAGAATCCAACCTGCATATTTGGGGCGGAGAAGGCATTGTGCAAGGGTTCAAAGGACGAGACAGATACAAACGAAGAGTGCCCCATTTTTGGGTACCTGTTCTGAAACGTTCAGTTGTCTACAGCGAAGTACTAGACAAATATGTTTCCGTAGTAGTTACTGATCGAACTATTAATCTAATTAATTCTTCTTACGGTTTCGATCACTATTTATTAAAGGTAGTTTGAGTTCCAAGGGTAGACAACCAGCAATACATTTTTTAAATTTCAGTCTGCGGCTTGCGATTTAAAATCTTTACTGCCATTAGGATTGAAGCGAAAAATTCTACAGGAACTCGAAAAGGGTTGCCCGACATATGCAAATCGACCCGAAAAGCAAAGCGAGATCCTTAAGGAATATAAGGGCTATTTATCAGCGGTATGAGAAGTTTTTTGTGTTTGTTTTTGTATAAATTGTTTAAATTCTAGTATACGTCAGAGGAAATCAAATGGTATGGTTACTCCTTTACCGAGGCTTGCAATATTGTTCAGAAATCAATAGACGAGGAGGAAAAAGCGAAAATAATCCCATTGAAGCACGTCTTCCGATCTGAATTGATTGAAAAATTGAAAGCAGCAAACATCGATGAAACAGCCGATATAATTGGAATGGAAAAAAGCGAACCAGCTTCCTGGATACAGAAAATCAACCCGTTTGCCAAGAAACACGAAACATAAATTGTTGATAGCTTAGTTAGTTAGAAAATAAATACTAGTATGAATGGTGAATGTTGTTTCATTTAAATTCAAACACTCTTTAAATTAAGGAAATATATTTTATTATTTTTGAAACCAATTAAAATATGTGGCATAGTTTAAAAAAATAAAACCGACAAAAATTCTACAAACAAATCAACTAGTAATAAAATTCTATACAATCGCAACAGAATTCTCTTAGAATATATAAAATATTTACATTGGCAATTACATAATCTTGATATATTTAATTTATTTATTTACACAATTAATTTATGTACAAATTTCTGTATAATTAATTAATCTATCGACAGACGCGATCGTCATTGTCAGCAGCGCAAATGGAATGGGGTGAAGCGAGAAAAAGTCGTCCGTTTTCACAAGCGCACAATTGATATATTTCGAAATTTCGACTTTGCACTGGACGTGAACTAACTTTGGCGATTGGAAGACCTGCCATTGTCACTAAACTGGCTTCTAATCGAATAGCACCCACTTCGGATTTCAGCGTTATATCATTTAATGCTACTGTTTTTATTTTACCACCCCTCGACTCGATATGCACACTTTTCGGGGCTTGTATCGATAGTCCTCTTGTTGGGGACTCCAAACTGAAAAAAAAATCAAAAAATTATTGCATAATAATTTCTGTGGTGGAATATTTCTAAAATGTCTCGGAAATGGTATATCTGCAACTTCACTGCAGTATAGTGACAGTTCAGTCAAAGTTTGAAGAAGCCATTTGTGCAAATTGTTGTTTTAAATTCAAATTTACGCTTTAAATCCGCGAATATATTGTTAAATAGTTAATTATAAGTGCAAGTAAATAAATCCCCACCGTAATTTACAATAAATCAATTGGTTGAGTGCTAATTTAATTTTTGCCGCAATAAATCACCGCATTCAAAAATGAAGTGCAGCCATTTTTCAAATATGTCATTATTAAGCCGTATTGATACTATAAATCCATGTGCTACACGTCCAAAGAAGCGCACAAACTTTTCGAAAATAAAATTCAAATCTGTGCAGGCATGATTCAACAAAAGAAGCGTCAGACGCAAATTAATATGCAGCCGCCGCCAAAACGGCAGAGAGCGATGTAACAGATGGTTTGATAATTATTGCTGAAAAGTATCAAAGTCGAAATAAGGAGCTGGCGATAAAAGTTAACCAACCGTAAGTCATGGCCCGACTCGGCGCGCACTAGCGTCGTTTGAATGGATCCACTGAAACTTGTGCCTCCTTCGCCACTCACTCGAAGAGTATCGGATCCCAGAACAACTTCATTTCGGTCTGCAGAAAACAACACGGCTCCTCGATCATCCATGACGCGGAAACTCTTTGCTAGGCACTCGAAACGGTCATTTCCTGCAACAGCAATATGACGAAAGGACTAAAGGTAAGATTTTTGCAAAGAGTTATTTTTTTTACCTATAAATATGGAACTATCTAAAAAACCATTTTTATCTCTGGCTCGAAGAGTGAGATTTCGACTGGATTCGACCACAATTGGTTGTCCAGTCCTTGATTTAATACTGCTGGCTATTAGACTATCCAAAACGTAAGCTTTGCCTTCCAGTCGTAGGCCTCCGGTTACAATTTTTAACTGGCCCATGCCTTCCTAAAATAGAAATTATAATTGTGTAATATTTCGGTATGAAAATAAACAAAAAGTCGGTAATTATATCCTACAGGTCTAAGGATGTTAAATGAATATAATATAAAGGACAGGCAAAAATGGATACACAAAAGCGAGCTTTTTAAAATATTCGTATAATTAGAAGACTTTTTAATTGAGAGAAATGCGCAACAGTTGTTTCCGCATCGTGTTAGAAAAGAAAAATAATGCATTCATTACTTGTTGATGATAATTTTAATGATTGAAAGATTTTAATAAGACGGACTTTTAATTAATGAGCGGAATTTATGTGATTTTGGTTTTCGTTTAATTAAAGTAAATTCAGAATAAACGCGATTCTTTTGTATGTTTGCTTCTATGCTAGAATAAAAATATCTTTGAACTTTTTTATAAATGCACATAGCCTCAAGGGAAGATGTTGAGGTAGTAAAATAAATCTGCAAATCTTCAGTTCAAAGAAATATCTCTTAAAGCAAAAAAATGGACCCAACAGAACAGATTTAAAAAATGTCTCTGAAATTATAAACTAATTCCCATCAAAAACATATTGCCTAAATTAATAGAGAACATGAAAAATAGTTCTTTGGTGAATATTTCATAACTGATTGACATGAGTCAGTTTGTGAAGTACATTTTGACATGGCTATATTTAACATTGGACTTAATGAAAAATTGAATATGCATATGCAGTTTTTTCTGTTAATCTGTTTTATTAAAATTTACCAAACTTTTTCGAAATATAAACGATTAAAAACAATAAAATGACGGCTCACTCAAAATCGCGGCGTATCTATCCATGCCATCAATCTATATATTATTAAATTCGAAAGTCCATCAATCAATAATCCTCTAAAATGTTTGTATTATTGATCAGTGACTTTGGATACCTTCATAATTCAAATATAATGTCTAAGCAATAACAAAAACAACTAGGACGCCTCAAAAAGTAAAAGCATTCTGAATGAATAGGGTGCACATGCCACCAGATCATTATAATTGAATTGTTAATGATAGAAAAATAGATTAGAAATTATTATACTTACTGAAGAAAACTCCATTACTTTTAAAACCCATAAAGTTAATGCTAAATTAACGATGACCATGATAAGTAGAACGAGAATGAGTATATAGAGGCATCGTTTACGCCATCCATATATACCCATTCTAAAGTTATATCTCCCGGATTGTAAACTGTCCTGTTCGGCGTGGCCCCCGGAGTCTGGTGGATCAGATGCAGCTCCTTCACTTTTCTTCATCCTATATTGTGGCAAAAAGGACAACCCTGTCAGATATGTAATCACACCATTTTCCAACAAACAAGAATAAATATATATATTTCAAATTGCTCTTTCACATGATATGTTGCATCGAACAAATGACTTTTATATCGTAAAATTCATAAAATAATTTATAATAAAACTGAGCACTTAAGTGACTTAAATATGAACCAAAATATATACCAAGTGTCAACAAAATCGGGCCGTTTGCAGCCAATATTTAAAATTCTAGACAGAAATATTGATCTAAGGATGTAAAATCTTGCCGGAACTTTAGCCCCAATCACCTTGTACATGAATGTGAATCTAATTAATTTAGTTGGGTGCTTGGACTAGTATAGTAAATCTTGCTGCTGAAAATATTAACTTGGATAATTAAACGAAATTGTGTTTAACCTAGTAAAACATACAAGTCACTAGACTATATGTATGTGGATGTTGTGTGTGTGTTTGAAAGTGTTTTGGACTTTGAAATATCACCGGTACGGGATGCTAAATTTGCCATTTCCTTTGGGACCCCGTTTACTATCACATAGATACGACAGAGACAGAATGATTAATATCTGAAACTGAAAGCAAGACAGACACTACAGTGGAGATATAGAAATAAATTTACAGCACAAAACTCATTCCAGTTCTTGTCATATTCTAATATTCTCAGACTAGGTCATTTTTACATATCTATTTTTAAGATGCGAATAAAGGAATTCTAACACTGACAAATTGGATTAAAATCATTCAGCAATGAGAAAATGGGATTTTTTTGGAGTAAAGTGTAGGAGAAGTGAGGATAATAGATTTTGTCCGTCTTGTCTAGTCGCCAGGCGGACGAAAATGGTCCAGAAATCGTCCCAAATTGATAAATCAGTCTCAATAAATTTCTCCAATATGAAAGAGTCTCAAAAAATTTCTCTCATTAAGATTCAGAGCAATTAAATCAGTTGCGACTTTTTGGATTTTATTTGCTGATTTGAAAATATGGAAAATTAGGTGAAATTATTGGAAAAGGGGATAATCCGAATGGTGACAGGCGATCAGAGGGTATGTGTGAGAATGGTGGAGAGAAACAGTGTAACACCGGTGTCCCTCTATTAGTCCGGTGTCAAGAGTCCTGGACCTGGCCATTTCTCCTACGGGGTCATATTTCATTTAACCTGCGATAAATTCCTGCGCTTTATCACGACTATTGGGAAACGTAAAGCTGTAATGATGTTATAAAATAGATAATAAATTATACAGTTTTATCAAAAGGTGTGCGTGCAGATTTACAATGTTTTGCTTTATACTTTTTCCAATATATTATTACATCAGCAGCATCCACATATAATATAATTTTGATTTAAATTAAACAAAACTTAGATATTCCAGTGATGTGATTAGAAACCTGTATCAACTTCTTAATGAGTTAAATCCTTGTTGTCACCACTTTGACACAAACTTTGAACCACTATAATAGGGAGCCAGCCCTAGCACTACAACATGAATTTACTTCAAATTCATATTTGTTACACGTCATACCTCCGACATAAACTGCATCAGGCATTTCCAAATTATTAACCATATTATTGGGATTTTTAGTTTGGATATAAATTTCTGTAATGACAAAATGAACAACATTTCACATAAACTTTGCAATATAAAAATAGCAACTAGCAAACATTTAATTTAAAGCGTATAATTGAGTGCTCTGTGATATTTTCATCCAAATTAAAAAGAAGTTTGTTCCGCTATTTTGCAAATAGAATACAAAGTCTGCAGCGGCTTTAATTATGATTGCTATTAATATTGAACATTTCAAATTAGCTTTCTATTTTTAGTAGAGCGCTATATTATGCTGGTTGGCCACCAAGCACTACACGATTTGCTCAAATTTTGAGTTGAGGTAAAAAAATATATTGTTTTGTTGTTGTTGGCGGTGGTGGATAACAACTCGGAAATGTTGGATAGCCACTTAGCAGTGATGTTATCGGAACTGGCTGCCACACGTTTAAGTTAAGAGCCGACAATGCAATTTGCGGCAAATAAACGAGCACGGGGGAACAGTATTATTGAAGTAATTTGGTATAGAGGAAAGGCAAGTGGTGGAGGCGGCAGTGGCGTTCTTTGTGATCGGCAGATTTCCCAAGAGAAACCAGGTGGAGGCGCCGGTCAAGCAAAGATCGAGAAATATATTTGGCCGTACATATCAAGAGTTAAATATTGGCTTTTGGGACTTTGGCAGCTGTTATGCCAAAGGCCGAACAGTCAACACTAAACTTGTTATTGAAAACGAATTATTATAAGAATATAGCGAACTCCCGCAGGATGTTGTGTTGATGGAATTTATTTTCCTACGAATTTAATTAAATATGGAATCAAATCAAAGCTCTATTTGCGTACCTTCAGGTTTTTCAGCTCAACATATTTCTTATTGATATCGATGTTTACTCAAGGTGCCCTATTTGGCTTTTTCTTTAAGAGCACCGAAAAATGCCCTTCGGAAAAACAATGATATCGAGAAAAGAAAAACAAACTTAGTATATTCCATCATCGCCGACAAAGAAAACACAAGCACTTAGTGTTGGGAAGAGCATTGGGATTAAGTCGAACGTGCTTGCACTATTTGCGAATCATATTTGATAGAAGAACGAGAAAATATTAGAGCGATATTACATTTTCAAATGTATTCATGTTCGTGTCTGTTTTATCTCTTCTAAGTGTGCTGGATGGTCTAATAGCAAGTCTGTGAATTAATAGCATTCGCTGATGGTACGCCCCCGACGCCGCTTTTAACACTTTTTCCATAAGGAGCGAGCTATTTTTCCAATTGAATCTCGCATTGTTTTCCTGCTGCTGCGGTTCAGGAAATCTGGATGTAATGTACTTTTAGACGGGTCTAAATGCATTAGCATAACACGGAAACTGTAAGCCGGTAAGGGGGGCCAGCAGGAACCAATTAGGGTCACCGGACCTGTGGCAGCACACACTGTAAACAGTCAGGAAGGAAACACGACGAAACGACCCATAGCTGAAACACTATGTGAGGAAGTGGCGTTTTTTTCGCTCCTTTTCCTTCAATTACATTTTTGTTGACTTTTTATTAGTTCTCTTAACTAGACCTGTGATGGATAGGTAACTCGATATTCTATCAATAAAAATAATGATTGTTTTCCCAAGTGCTGTAAAAAAGTATAAAAGTCGCTCATTTAGTAGAAAAATAAGCTTTTGTGACTTTGAACATTTTGAAATAGATTATTGACTGACAAAATATTTGGATTGATGCAATTTAGATCTATTTTAATATAATGTTCGTTAAATTTTGTTCGATATTTAGGCCCAAAGGTACTTAAGTCATAAATAATTTTTTTAGCATTTTTATAGAAATTTTGATTCTAGTTAGTTGAGCACATGTTTTGTTTATAGGTAAAATTAGGTGCATGTCGGTTGAATTAATAAACAAATCTAAAAAAAAGTTTCATTCTGAGTGCAATGCTGTTTGGATTAAAAGCGATCAAAATCTGTTTAATTACGGAGAATAAATAATTAATATTATTAATAGTTTCTTACCTAAGCGTATTCTCTGAATTGTTATTGGATATTTGGAGATTATTGCTAGTAGCAGTCTGGAAAAAATTAAATAGAATTAATTAGATATATTTATTGCAAAATTATAGGTATTTAGACCATCGCGCTATTTATTTGTATAATAAACCAATTTAATTCCTTTTCATTTACCTTCATAAAACATTTATAACGCAAGCTATGCATAACAATATTTGGTAATAAAATAAATGCATATAATTTGTTATAAAAAACGGAAATGAGTGCAAAATTGCACTGTTTAAAAGCGCAAAGTCATAAAACATTATAAAACGAGTAAACAGAAATATGAACGAAACGAAATAAACTACTTACTATAAATATATAAACAATCTGACATTGTGCTGCTTAAATTTTCAGTTTCAGTTGTAAATAATATCCACACAATAATAAGTATCTAGTGCAAGCTCTAAAACACTGACCGACACAAAAGCTTTGCAGAAAAATCAGTTTCGAGCACAGACACGAGAATCTTAATTTATATCTACTTCGGAGTCCCGCAGTTCCACTTATTCCGATCTTTTTATAAATAGCCCCCGTTAAGTTGCTTCGCCTCCACATTTTATGAAAATGAGTTCACAGATGATTGGCACTTTTATGAACAAATCGCCAATTTTATTAACTCTTTTTTATTTATTGGAAATCTGCCCAATGTACGCAAATTATCAACGTTTACGACCTATAAAAGCTTTGAGAACAAAACTTTAATATTTGGCTGTTTACTTATAATTCTATTTTTCATGGAATTTGAAATTACGACCGTTTTTTCGTTTTATCCAGTTGAGAGATAAATATATTTGGCTTTGTGCCAGTTGTGCGATCTCTGATGCTTATAAAAGTAAAGCAGTAAATAGGGTTGGACTTGAATTATAACGACATAAGTAAAGTGTAAACACATGAAATTTATTAGCTACATCAGATGCATATCCAAACGGCTTACTATTACTCAAAACTAAATTAATTTACCTAAGAAAAGCTTAGATGCACTGAAAGTGTCTTAAGAGCTACATTTTCCTTTAAATCAAATATTAGAGCAGAACTTTTTTGTCACTTTTATTAATGGCTATTTTAATTGGATTTTAAATTTGTCAAACAAAACAATCAAAACGAAATCATCTAAGAGCACTTTTTTGAAATATAAAATTCTCTTTGCATTAAAATTATAAAAAAATTCGATGTATTGAATTCAAACCTAACAATCTAATTTTCGGTATTTTTAAATAAACGCTCGTTAATTAAAAAACTTACGTTTTCGATTTTCTTCTTTTATTTAAGTTGACTAATTGCGATCTATAGATTAATATTTCCAATTAAATCGGGCGTCTTGATGATGATGATGATCGAAACAAAAGTTGAGTTTGAAAAAGTTCGAAGCGAAATAGCAAGCGCAACTTTGAATAAGGCAAATAAGATATCAGTACCATAAATTCTCTTCAGCAGTAATTTAGAAAAAGTAGCAATTTCCTCTCTAATGAATCCAATTGTAGCGATATGCTAATCGCGCGGTCAAAGCCACAACGTTTTCAAGATACACAAACTAAATTTAACTCGCAAAACATTTCGAGCGACGCTGAAATAAGCCACGAGCTTTAATATCTAAGCTTTTCCAAATGTGAAACCTATAAACATATATGTGGATAAATATATTTGCATTTAAATATTTTTTTTTGGGCGAAATTAAAATAGTTTACCAAAATTATTCGTCTGTCGGTCGCTTGACACTTTCTTAGCTGAAATTGTCCATTGTTTATTATTTGTAGATTTTATTAGGGTTCGTATGACTACTAAAGCTCGAGCCACAACTTGTTCCACAATATTTCGTAATAAATTTTTTGTTCTTGACTTTCCACTGCAGTGTAATAAACTTAAGACCGTAATAATATTTATGTGCTTATTAGACTTATTTTCATGAATAATATCAACCCCAGGACTACACTCAGTTTTCTTTAAAAGCATATTTATTACAAAGTTCACAAGGGAGTTGAGCTTTCGCCCCCCACCTATTATACCCTTTAGTTTAGAGCTCCGCTTAACGATTCATCTAATTGTTGATCATGTTTGGACTTGATGACATTATATTATGTGGTCGCTTATCTGATTTTCCATCTTTCGATTGAAAAATCGATGAATATGTCGCATAAGAGTGACAATAAAGCATTATTAAGTAACACATGCAGCGCTTTTCTTACATATAGAAGAAATCTCGTTCAACACGCCATAATAGTGCCATAATTACCAAACGCAACATAATTACAGTTTCTCTCTCCCATTTTTCTGATTACAGTTATTTAATGCCTCCAAACACGTCATCCTAATTCGATATTCATTTCCGAATCCAAACCATTTTCGATTGTAATCTATCTCGCAGAAATTATTGAATTCGAATCTGATAAAATAACAGCGGCCGTGCAAAAATTAATTTAAATTATATTCTGCATTGCAGCATATTCAAATGTTCGGAAATTAGCAAAAACGAATTAATCAACGACGAACGAACAAAAAAAAAACCTCGTGGAATTGGAAAATCAACAATTTTCGAAGAGCGTTTGTTTTCCCGTATATTTATATAAACGGAACGAGGAGTATCTTTTTGCTGGGAAGAGAAAGCTCGGTCGACATGCAACAAGTGGTTTTCAGCGTCGACTTTTTATGGCACTCATGTGTGTGCTTTTCCTATTTCAGTCACAGTTCATAATCGATCTGATCTGATGTTTTATATTTTTTTTTCCCGAGGATTAGTAGTGTTTCCACGCATTATGTTTGTTTTTATGATCACATCAACGATATGGGAATAGATGGGCCCTGTTCTATTCAATCACTAAATTATTTCCGGAATGCATTAGTAAATTTCTACATACAATCAAATATTCCATGATAGAGGAGTGCGGTAATGATTCATTACTCACGGCGGCGACTCCAGTACTGAAATTGTAAAGAACTCCAATAAGTCCATAAATAGTATTACGATCTTAAGTTTATTGCACTGCAGTGGATAGTCAAGAATAGTAAATTTATAATGAAATATTGCTTTAGACATTCGATACAATATAAACTGTAAAAAGTTACTGTAATGCACAACTTTAACCAAAAAGTTGTGAGGTAGATCGACATGTGGACAGGTATGCTAGTTCTAGACTGGCATATTGACAATTTTACGTCTTTTCACATAAAATAAATAAATATTTCAGATGTAAATTATTCTTGGAAATTCATAGGGGAGATATACGCACTGAATTTCAACATAATCGGGTTAAATGACGTTCTGTACATCAGATTTTAAAATAATAGAAGTTGTATACTTGAAAAAATGCATTTATATTAAGTAAAAGCCTCAGAATTAAATAGTAAATTGTTATCCTTAATATAAAGGTGCACCGCTAAATAGAAGCTGGTATACAAAAGAAGATTAGCATAAGCTATATGCGCTAGAAGAAAATGAGCAGAGCTTAAAATATAAAATAGTAGGTTGATAGAGCATATGAAAAGACGCTTTTCAGTTGGAACATTTAAAAGTCATCCAGGACATCTTAGATATTCACATTGCAGAAAAGCGTGGTTTTCCTAATGTTTTATCCCATCTACTTAGCGAATATGCAAATGCACAGCACAAAGCGACAAACGACATTAAATATCACTCGGAAATGATATGTTTCAGGATTATCTCTTTTCCTGCATAAAAATATACAAATCATATAAATACATCCACATTTATATATGCAGTCAGGTAGTAGGTAGGTGGAAGGTATAAAAGGAAAATGTCGGAAAACTCAAAGCGAATTGAAATAATATCGATGCAGTGTTGTTAGTCTTGACATTGCGGTTAACATGCGCCATTGCATGTGACATTTTCATACCTCAGGGTCTATTTTGTTATATGTGGAACATGTTCTGACACCATGTTCAACATTTTGCACCTCACTCTTTCAGAACGGCGATTTTCCTTTTTATATTCGTTCGTCTTTATGTATATCTACATATGTTGCTGACAATTTAATTGTCGGCCCATTAACACCCCTACAATTATATTTTGCATATGATAAGGGATGAAGAGAACAATTTTCATTTATGGCGAACACGCCAGGTTACTGGAACAAATCGTAAATGTCTTCCGTTACAAGGTTTGTTTTTTATTTGTTAGGCTCTATTTACTATCCTTTTAAAGACAAATAATGGACAGACTGATAGAAAGACAGACATACCGACTGAAATGAACCAATATTATTTCGATTATGTTTATCCAGAGGATTATTGCATATTTACATTATTGTTATATTAAAACAATTATATTGTTTAAATTGCAAATTATTTTGCGGTTTAATTATTACAATCGTATTTTTAGAGCAATGTTGCAAAGCAGCTTATGTTAAACACTTTATAGGTACTGACATTCAATTAAATTAATTCACTCATTGATTATTGACGATAACAATGGTGATATTATTTGTTTTACAATTTCTGGGTAAAATGATTTAGTAATTCTGCAAAATAACTATATATTTCGAATTGAAAAAATTAGAACTTTTCTCTGTTTCATCGATATATCTCTCCATACGTTCGCAATTGCTTTGAAAATTTAGTAACCGCATTTCGTTTGGTGGTGGTAATTTATTTTTCCAATTGGTTAAAATAGCGAATTGGCAAGATTAAATGAATCCAGGATTTTGGCACAAAGCTGTGTTCATTATTGACTAATTGGATTTGAAATGTAACTTCAGCCAGAAGTAGCACAATAAGATGTAAATGGATAAAGACAATGCTGGTACCTATTTGTATATAAACTCTGATATAGTGAAGAGATTGTGTGGTGTTTTCGTGAATAATTCACAATGTGTATGTTACAATGTGTACATAATCGAATCACATCAGTTTCTGATGGCGAATCCGGTCGGCTTAGTGCTAGCAACTTCATGCGTGATGCCAGAACCGAACAACGACATAATTTAAGCTTCCTTCTGTCGACAAAAGGATGTTGACCGTCGCTGGCTTTACACAAGCTCGGCACCATCAGCAAAGTTTCCTGAAAAAATATAGCGGAAAAAATTGGATGCAAACACTAATGATTTAATTATAATATGAAACTAATTAAGCTTGGTTTTGTACGAGAAGTGGCTAGAAGCCAAGCATTCCATAAATAGGACTAGTGGAAAATGTAGTGTTTAGGAATGTTCATCCAGCCAAGCTCAAGCATATGATAAACACGCAAGTCTGGATATACTACTTTGAAAACATCAGGAAAATCGGATTCCCGCACCCTCTCTCGTTATATCCCATTACAGTGCGCTGAGGACCTTCCGGTCCAAAACCAGGCCAGGATGATGTAGATGGATATAAGAGCAAAAAGGTATCATCAAAAATTGAAAATAAACTTGCAACGGATTCTCTGTCCCCACATAAGTTCTCTTTAGGAGTTTTAGAATTCAGGACGAGACCGTCACGTTTACCGCAGTTCCTGAAACACGATCGGGAATTCGCTTTTCGGGATCTGTTTTCTCTCGTTTGACCATCACAAACATCGGATTTTTAAACTAATTGTTTTGTCTATTTTGGAATTTAAGAATCATAATCTAAATTAATGTATAGAGGCCCGATTAATATGAAACTTGATGGTTACATTTGTGTATGTACGTCCGATAATTTTGAAATTTAGTATTGATAGCTTATTTATATTAATGCTCTTAATTTTCGTTATCAAAGTTGCGTTTAATATTGTAGAATTCAATTGTCTGTGGTTGCCTTTGTTTATTTATTTTAATGAAAAGGCTTTGAATGCAAACGATGTATTAGAGTAACGATTTATTCAATTATTAAGTATTCTTTGAATTTGAATATAGCGATTTTATTTATAGATTCTGAAAAAAAAATAGACAATTGAATTTAGTTCGTTTAACAAGCAGTTTATGTAAAAAATTGGTAATTACTTACTTGACTTTATTAATACATTTTGTTTTTATCAAATCTAATTCGGTTATTTTGGTAGAATATAATCATACTTAAAAAATATTTAGGTTACTATAATTATATATAAATAGTTTGTTCAAATTTGCTTGTATATTTCTTGTCAGCAATATTTTATCTGGTATAATATTGTCATTATTATAGTAATTTAGTGATTCCGGGTTAAAGAATCAAATATCCTTTGTACTAATTTCCGAATAATATTTTCAAAAAGGAAAATAATTATCAATTAACATTTACTGCATTTTTAAATATGTATTAGCAATTATGTTTGACATTCAATTATTTTTTTCTATAATTGCTCGACCGTATTTTTTATGTTTACACCTGCGTGCATTAATTACTAGAAATTGAATAATTATTGGCCATTGCGTTTTTACTCATGTATTCCACTATAGCAATAATTATATTTTGCGTCACTCTTTATTACGAATTTTTCAGTAATTTGAAATTTAATTTCAGAAATTTATTTTGCACTGGCAGCTGATTGAAGGAACTGCTCCTTAAGTTTCAGGCACTTTGATTATAGAACGACATTAATTATTAAATCTATTCATTAATATTTTATTCGCATCTAAGACAAAGTATAACTTTCCAACAAAACTTTTTAATCATTTTTATATATAGTATAGAGTTGACAAAAGCTCAGGTACATTTCAACCACAATGAGATTTGTTGCGGTGCATTTAATGCAATTCAATGCAAATTTATTGCAGCCGACTTCGATATGATATTTCTACAACCAAAACATTTTTGAAAAATACAATTTATGTGAATTACCCATTAATAAAAGGATAAATTATATATTACTATGTTTCCATTCATTTTCATGATTTTAAAGAGCTTTTTTTGGTAGACCGCAAAATTTGAAGCTTTACCCAAAATTTGGGGTTTTATCTTTTATTTATTATAATTAACGATTAGATTTGTGCTTGAAAATTAGTTTATATAGAATAGACATCAGTATATTACACGAGTAGAAAATGATGCTGTTTCAGCATGAACAGAAACTATCTTCAATAGCGGCAGAGTCGCAGATAGAAGACTTCCTTCTGCTTAGCGCTGAGAAACCACAGTCGTCTCCAAAATTTTGCAAGTTTACAATGTATCACAAAGTTTGGGGCTAGTTTATAGCTTCCTTCGAATTATCTGACATGTGCGAAATAAACCAGCTTGCGGTCGGTGCATATATCACAACAAGTCAGAGGCATTTAGATTAAGTTTTCCGATTTGGAGGGCCTTTCAAATCGCCTTGATTGATTTTCTAACGTGCCACGCTTTATACATGTTTAGCTAGCTCTCCTCTGAACTTTTCGCTTTTCTTTTTTCGGTGATAATCAAATTTTGCCGTGTGTGTATCGCACATCGCAAACTCTGACACGAAACTGGCGCTTTCTTTCTACGTGACGAATGTTCTAAAGCAGTTTGCCCGCAAAACTCTTTGCGAACAAAATTATACGCGACATTGCAAAAAATATCTAGATGGGTTTGTGTTACGTTTTTTTCCTCTCTTTGCCGCAGCCGTATGAATTTCAATTTTGGGAATTTTATCCAGGACGATATTCAATTTGCCGAACATTCATAAGTTAAATGCAAAAGTTGGTTCCTTGAAAAAGTTCTGCCACAATTTTAATTCCTGTAGGGCCCTTTAATAGTGATGATTCCATTTATTTATGGTCGGGCAAAAAAATATAAATGAAAGCTCGTAAAAGCTCTTTTGAAAGCAAACATTTCTTCTCATTAATTCCGAATTATTTGTCTATGCAAGTATAATGTTTAAACATATAGAATTAATGCATGAAGCTTTTGGTTAAAGGATTCCAAGCTCGAAACGGTTAAAATATCGTTTTAAGCGCAAACTTTGCACACAAATTATTACTCGCATGTAATGGAGCTTTTTTGGTTTACGTACTACATGTGCATATAGTTTTATTTCATATCGATTATATTTTAGGAATTTTATTTAACAAGGAATTTTCATTGTTGCATTTTTGATAAAGGATAATCGACTAGCGCTTTTAAAAAACATATATAAATGTTGTTTTAATTGAAATACATGCACAAAGTGTTTACTTAAATTGAATTATTGTTTTACAAACACACACATTCACTTAAATTAATTTTATACAAACGCACCGGAGCCACTTATTGTTTGTAATAAATTAGTTTTGTGTCAAAGCTAATTTCTTGTTTCCATAGAAAGCCATTTAAGAAAATTTATTGTCCATTCGAATTTAATTCTATTAAGCTGTATAGCAAGGAAAAAAGTTACTTACTTGTTTCTATTTCCATATTCTATATTAAAAGTTAATTAATTAATCGATAGAAGCATAGAATCGATTTGTGACCCCTACAATTTGAATTAAGTCCAAACTCCTGGACAGGATCAGGATATCGACTTTATAAGTTCGGTCTGGCTTCCATACAACTTCAATTTGAGCTTTAGATATTTAATTCAGAATATTAAACTACACAGTGACATCGAAATGCTGCAACTTAAATTCAATTTGTCTTAAAGCTTAAAGTTCTCGGGCGAAAAAAAAAAATTCAAATCAAATATTAAAACGAAAAGTTGATCGTAATTAGAATTAGTTTATATTGCCAGTTCGAGTTAATGGAAAAAACTTTCGTCTCCAGTTGCCTTGCAATTCTGCATTATTAATTCGCACGTTTTGTAACTTTCTATGCTGGCAAGTAAATAAATATTACGTCTGCTTAAATTAATGTCATCTAATTGTTGAATTATTATTCGATTTTAATTATTTATCTTGCAAGCACAACTTTGATCTGATTCCGAGCTTAACAATCTATTATTGGATTATTTGTATTGCCTTAGCACTCAGGTGTGTACAAACATTGATCTATTTAACAATTGTCTATTGAGATTTATCTTGTTATGTTTAATTTCGTGCAATTTCCAATTATTGCAACTTGATTGCATTTTCCTTATACCTTCGTAGATAAACCTATCAAGTTTAAATCACCTTTCTAATTCAATTTCAAATATGGTTTATTAATCTAGCTAAATTAAAAACGGTCATATAATATGTAAAAATATTTGCAAAATACTTGGACGGATTGAATATCAAAATTAGTTTTATTAATCTCACAAAAGAGAAGCGTTAGTAATTTTAATTAAATCGTAATGATGTTTAATGAAGAAATACTGCATTGCATTGAAATTTGAAACTGCAATCTGCTTTGCACTTCGCTTATGCTACTTTCATGCCACTTCATTTTTATTAACAAGCTTCTTTTTATTTATATTTAATTTGAGTGTTCTTCGTCTATATTGTGATGCTTTTTAAATTATTTAAAGTTTAATTTTTAAATGCCACTCCTAACACTCTGACATTTATATGGAAAAAGTTTATAATTAAAAGTGTTTTATATACTTTTAATTATCGCAAAAATTAAAGCAGAACGTTGGATTGATAGAAATAAATAAAATTGTTTTAAAAATGCAAAATAAACGAAACGTTTAGAGGAAACGCAACATTTATTTTAAAACTTTCAAAACAATTAAGCAAACATTTATGAAGACTAATTATTTTCTATAAAATTAAAAATAAAATAGAATTTCTCTTTGCCTAACAAAATCCGCAGACATACACTTTGTATAGCGGGAGAGAAGCTTTAATAAAATATCTCTTAATTGAAAATGTTGCATTTCATATATTATAGCTGCAGCATAAAATATTAAAAGTTCTGATATCGCGAGTTGTCATATTCCACCTAATTACGAAACCTACAAATCGACTATAATATTCAGTGCTTGAAAATGCACTCAAAAGCAATTAACTAAAGCTCGTGTCATTTAGAATCAATATTTAAATTCTCCCGGCAACCATGAGAATGTAATCTTTTTGAAGTTGGCCAAAGCACCATCATAGTGCAATCTCAATTGCAAAGTTTAGAGGCAATTAAAAGTGAAAAAGTTTTTTGGTTGTGGCCAATCCTCATTAGTGTGATTCTCAATTCAGCTGAATGTCTAAAGAGGAGATCAGAAAATGATACCCATACGTATGCAGATGGGCTTCTTCTTTCTCTTATATTGCATCTTCCTATTTATAACTTGGAGACTAAGTCTGCTCTGATGGTATTATTGTAAATTACAGAGCTGAAGCGAAAAGGCACTTGTTGTAATGTCGCTTTCAGGAATTGTCCTTTCAAATAAGCGAAATGAAAATAAAATAGCACAAATTAAATGGTGATCTACATTTTTGCAATTAGCAACTAGCAGTCAAAAAAATATTCTGGACAAACTATTTTCAGCTAAAAAAGCAAAAATGTTGAGCATTAAATATTTGAAACCAAAACAACAATAATATGAAAATTTTCTGGTTAATAAAGCTCAGAGCTTTGATCTTTTCCGATTGCTAGTCGGCTGCTATATTTTCCTATAGAGTGCGGTTTATTTAAATATAAAATCTGAAACGTATTTCTGAATATTGGAGTAGCGGATATTTGCATTAATTTTAAAAGCACAAATATTAAGTTGACTGGTCGCATTGTGTTGTATATAAATCTACTAATGAATGCCTGCACGTTATTAACTGACATTTAAATATGTGTAAGGTCGAGGAGCTGTATATTTGCAAATATTACAATTCATAAGGTTTTGGCGAATCCATTAATCAAAAGCGCATATCGAAACGACTTTAAATGGCAAAAGAAGCGAGCGCGAGAGTGAGCGCAAACCTTTTGCGCTTTTGAAAAGCACAAAAAGCTCCGTGTAGATCAATCAAAATAACATTTCTACATATACATATAGAAAGTATAATCTTTTTCGATGATTTTCTTTATTACGGAAATTATTCCGTCATTTGTCAAATCGAGGCATGATTTCGAATTGCGATGCAAACTATACGTGTGGCCATTGTGTCCACGTTAAACGAGAACATTAAGCACAAATATATTATGACATAAAGCGTCTGATGAAAGCTTATTTCAAGCAGAAAACTCAATTTGCTACGCCATTGTTCGTTGACATCCTTATAAATATATTTGCATTCACATTTTTTTTCCGGGGCGCAAAAAATTAAAATTGCAAAATTACGTGGCTTTTCAGAATTTGTTTTTTTATTAAACGCCTCGTTTACTTGCAACTATCATTTTTAATTACAACTTTCAGTTTATTTTTTATAAATTTGAAATGGTACACAGTGTTTATGACATCCTTAACGATTGATTATACGCAAAAAGCAGCAGCGTCAATTTAAATTCGCAGAAATAAAATATTTTCGAAAAAGTTTAGTAATAACAGAGTATTAAAAGGGGTGCACATGCAAGCTAACTTTTTCGTTTGGGGGATTTTCAGCTATTAGAAAGTTTTTCTGTGGTTCGTGACTGAAGAAAAACACAACTGCAACCAAATATCACAATTAAATGCCTCAAATTCACCTCCCACCTAACACCACAACTTCAAAGCTCTAAAGCTCTACGTTTAAGCTTACGGAACACAATTAAAAATAATTACGTAAATTACTTGTAGTGATTAGTTTCCAAAAAAATAATTATCGCAATTTTTGGACAGTATTTCATTATAGAAAATCGATTTATTTCCGCTGCAGCAAATTATTATTAAGGGTTGTATTTTTTTTCGTTAAACCTCAGAGTCATGCTCTAAAGTTCAGGTTGCTTTTATTCAAGTTCCTGATCCAGGGATTAATCTGCATTAAAGAGCAGAAGGTTAAATTTAATCCCCGTCACTCTGTTCGTAATTTTCGCTTTATTTCATGCGGACAATATATGTTCATTTAGGCTTTTTCAAAATCAGTGATTTGATTTTTAAACAGTTACATACATACGCATTTATATTATTCGAACTGTAATTTTGATGGCTACATTTTTTTGTTTGAAACTTAAAACCGAATTTTATAAAATAATAAATATTAAACATCAGCATGAAATGAAATCGAAAATTGCCAATCAAGCTTAACCGCAATATATTCCTATATTAACAAAAACAATTATAAATGTCAACTTTAATATTTACGCTATGTTATTGTATAAATAATAAATTTCAATTTGAACAAATATAGGAATTGCATATAGAGAAAAGCGAGCAGGAAATCTCATCCATTTGTGCTAAATAATTCTATGCAGTACAACATTAATGATGACATTTCGCGAAAAACCACTACTCTCTTTTCGGTCCGTTTAAATTCAATAGAAAGAAGCAGGTAAGTAAAAAAAAAACCACCAAACAATTCTGTGCTTAGCCTTTTAGCGTAATAACTCTACGGGTGTTGAAAACTCCCTTGTGGCTTTCGTTCTATTCCTTAAAATATTATATTTAAAAATACAAAGCAATATTATATTTGTCTTGAGTTCAATTGCAAACGGAATACTAAAATATTACGAAAAATTAATTAGAATACGATGTATGGGAAGAATATTAAAGAATTGGTGAAGGCGCTATCCTTAATATTATTGAGGATATTTGTAAAGTATCTGGATATAAAATATATATCTTGGTAAATAAATAAAGCAATCAATAGAAGATGCGGGTTGAATGTTGAGGAAAAAATATAAAAATCAGTTAAAACGATAATTGACTAATAATGGTAGAGTAGCGAAAAAAGACTTGGCGATAAGTTGAGTTAATAAAGTTGGTTCGACTTTAATCACGTTATCGTTTTGCGAGTTCATCCTGCTATATAAATATAACCTCTTATTTCCTCATTCTATAATATGATGTCCATTAGCTTATAGGTTTTCGATATATATCTTAATAACCGCCACTAAGAGATTTACTACGGAGATTACATCGAATGTTTCTGTTATACTATTACTTCTCTCGTAGAGGAAGTATTGTATTCATGAAAAAAAAAAATTCTCCAAATTTCACTTTTTTCTACATTATAGAATGCGTAGATTACGAAAATCATATTCACTAATTTCCGTCTGTCGGTCTGTCGGTCTGTCGGTCTGTCGGTCTGTCGGTCTGTCGGTCTGTCGGTCTGTCGGTCTGTGCAATTCTTTAAACCACTATATTTCGGAATCTACTGACCCGATTAAAGCAAAATTTGCGTCCTTTTTTTCTACCTGCCCATAGATGATATCGAAGAAAAAAAGTTTATAAAATTCTCAAAGACCTGCGCGTTATAGGCCAAAAACATGCTAAAAATGGCAAAATCGGTAGATCCACTTAATCTTCTAAAGTTGCTGACCGATTTTGACCAAATATTGAACATATGTTTCGTATATACCCCAAGTGGTGAATGCTCTCAAAAAATCTTGAGTTTATTATAGGGTTGAATTTTTATTAAGGGTTGAAGGGTCAAAAAGTTGTAAAAATGAATAAGTTGTAACGTGAATACCTGCCAGGAGGAATATTTGATTTGGACCAAATTTGGTATACATATCAGGGATACATTGAAGAAAATGCTGGTAAAAGTTTCATCCCCTAAAAATGAGCCCCTACGAACCATTTGCCATTTAAGTTAATTGTTCAAAACTTGCCGGTGTTGTGATTCTTATGTGGCAGCATTACCCACACTTTTCCATCAGTTATTTTAGTAATATTTACATAAAAAGTGAGTAAAAATAATTTTCGACCCTTAACACACACCCCCACCCCTCCAATATAGAGTTTGAGTCATATGGTTCGGATTTTCTTCATATTCGATTTCTACTATACATTTTAAACATATTTACGAATAATATAATTTAAAATAGTATGCGACCCTTATTTTGCAATTTCAACCCTTAACATACCATGTACAGTCAAAATGCTCGGATTTCTTTCAAATTTGGATCCTAGTAGTAATTTAACTTACTTAACTTATCATTATTTAGTTAATTAAATTAAAATTAGGGTAAGACCTACATATTACAATTGTAACCCCTAATGCACCCCTTACAGTTGGATTTGTCAGATTTCTTTTAAATTTGTTTTCTAATAATAAATTGAAATATAATTTAAACTAGTTTAATCAAAAATGTCCTAGAATCCTCAATTCATGTTTTTAACCCTTAACACACCCCTTACACTGATAGCGCTAGGATTTACTTCAAACATTAATTTATATTCGTAATTTTAAATCTAGCTTCAAATAGTTTCATTAAATTAGAGTACCTACAACAAATTTTTCACTTTTTAATCTTTTCATACACACGTTTCAACTTTATCGCTTAAATTGGTTTAAAATTTTGTTCCTAGTTAAAATTTAAAAAGCATTTTTAAATACCCGATAAAATTTTTCAGTAAAAGATGCCTCAAAATTCTAAAGATTTGAATAACAAATTTTAATATAGCAACGAGAGAAGTACTGTGGAATCTCATTTCCAGCGAATTTTTAATACAATTTTCTTTCTTTCGCTAATCTTAACAACTTCATTCGGCTTTCCTAGTCGTATATACGCTCGCATTATTTCTCTAGCTGACTTTAATCTGCCGCACAAAAATAGCAGGACTTTAATCCTGAAAGTTTGTCATTTAGCTATTACATACTGGTCATTTTTAATAATTTGCAAAAAAAGCAGCGAGTTATGCTCGAAATGAATGTAAACATGGAACTGAGTAGAGAGATTAAAGCTTTGTACATCGTTGCATTTCAAATTTTAATATATTCATACGTTTGCTTAGAGTGACGCTTTTATTAAAATGTATATTCGCTTTTATGCATCATGCAGCGAACAATCGAGAAAAATATTTTCGGTTAATTAACATATGAGCAAGCACTTGATTGATAATAAATTGCCTGAGCATTCACCCGATTTGCCCGCAAATTACTCGTGAATTTGCGAAGCGTTCGAACGAAAATTGGATCCTGAATTACTTGATTATTTACAAAAATTTTCGTTGAAATTATTTTAATACAAAATTGTAAATATAAATTTGTGAAATATATTTATTTGAATGGTAAAGTTGTGGCGAAATTATTATAATTACGATTCAAATGAACTCGAAACTTAAATAGACATGTATTGATTGAATAGAGAATAATATTTAATGATATATTCCGATCAGCTCGATTTGTGGTCATCCATAACTCCCCATTTCCAAATTTGATTGCATTCAAGTGAGTCAATTTGATGTATATTTTCGAAAGTAGTGATTTTAATTTTATATCCATCTATAGACAGAAGCGATATATTATGTATATATTGTGCCCAGTTCAATGTTGTTTAATGGATTGACCATCAGTGACATACAAAGAGATACTGAGGTAATCTGTTTGTGGTTCAGAGATAGTGTTCCATATTAGTTATCACTATCTATTAGTGATTTATTGAGATTTCACTCGTGCAGAACTCACCGCTATTAATTACTATCCATTATCGTAATTATATGTAATTTGTGGCAGCTAAGGATCAGTTCGATTATAAATTTGAAAAATCAAACTGACCGTGCAAGGGTTAAAACCATTAAATTATCATAAGTCTTAGAAATTTTATTGTTCTTGTTAAAATAAACAATTAAATTTTAATTCATTATTTTGAAAATAACATGATACTGGAGGCATCAAAAATAACTCAAACTAGTTACAACTTGCTGCATTTTCCCAACTTTCTATCAACATTAGTTGCTCCAATTTTCCATCATGCATGCAAATTATACAATGCATTTTTAATAAGATTGCCTCGCAAAAAAAAGCGCTCCACTATATTTCATATAGAGCGAAAACAAAAACTCATCGCAATGCTCACAAAAGTTACTTCTTAGTTTAAAATCCACATTAAAGCGCTTCCTTATACAGGGCGATTTTGCCAGTTCATTTCGCACTTTTATTTTTTACTATAAGCGAAAACGAAAAAGTTGTTCAATATGATGTAATTCTGGAAAGTTGAAAAGCGATATTAAAAATTGAATAGACCATAGAAGGAAATAGAAGTATCAAGTGGCTGACTTCCTGAAATTTTATCGGAATGCCAGGGCATTATGCTCTGAAACTTCTGAATTGTGTTTATATGTATACTGTCATATAGATAAGGGCCAATGGCCTGGGCTATGGCATTTGGCCCTCTAGGCAAACGAACCCGCTTGTATCTGGCGGAGCTTTTCAACCCCTGCTTTAAAATTACACAAAACAGCCACACAAAACCGATTGACCTCAGCTTCAGTGTTTTTTTCTGTTCAAATTTCAATCACATCGAAATTTTAACACGCTTTTTGAATTTGTAACTATTGATTATTACCTTCCGAAACTTGGAAATAGATGAAGCTGTCGAAACGCCTCTATGGATCTATTACATAGGTAATATTTGCTGTTAATTAAATTTTGTTAGATTAAGCGTTGTAGCATATTTAACTTATAATTAGTTTATTTAATTTTAATTTGCAAATTTATTCAATTGAACAATAATCGCATATTTGCGTTCAATTGTAATTTTTATTTTTCGTCTCGTATAATTTTAACATGAGGAATTCCTAAAGTTATTATATAATGTTCAAGCTTGCAGAAACTTTACTAGTATATATGTACGTGATCTGCCGAGTCTTCCCATACCTTGTTAATTATATGTTGCAGTAATTAAAGCTAATTTTCTTCAGCACTCACGTATCCACTAACTTGTATAAAAATGTTAGCGCCCCGAAACATTCTCGCCAAACTTTATCTAACTTGACTTAATAAAGAAAATAAAATTGAATTTTGGTGCTAGCGCGAAAAATTTATGTTAAATTAGCTGGAAGTAGATTAAGGTCGTTGTTATTTATTTTGGAGCAAAAAGTATTCGAGATTTGACCAAATTTAATATAAAAGCGAGTGAGGGTTATCGAATTTTTGAAAATTTGTTATAAATTGGACAAATAGAGGAATTATTTTACGTTGTATTGTAAAGGTCCAAATTTTTTATTAAATCATATGGGAATTTTTGAATACCAATTATGATTTGTGACAAAAGAGCCGAATGTAAAGCTGTTATAATAGCATCATATAGTTTGTTATGCATGTATTGTTGTATAATTTCACAGGTCACAGTCAGTACAGTAATTAGTGAAAGCAACCTCTGTATCTAATTCATCAATGGAGGTATCTATGTAGAAACCTGTTTACTATGAGAATTACTAAGGTATAGGTAGTGAATTTAACTCTATATAGAAGGAACAATTCGACTGTCCATCAATCACGTCATGTTTAGATGGGTTGAACAAGAAGCGGAAACTGATATGTTTAATTGTGTTTGGCAATATCAATATCAATAGTTGAATGTTTATTTGCAATTTATTTCTGTAGACAAGTTGTCCCATTTTTTGTAAATATGTTTGCTTTGTAATTGTAATCCGATTAAATCGCTTTATTAGGATTATTAATCGTGTTAAAGGCGGAAAATATCTCAATAGTCGATTAGTGTTGGTGGCTGTGTTTGGCTACTAAGTTAAGTGAATCGACCACCCTTTTAACAAGTTTAAACTATGTCCTTGTTGGAAATCTCTTTGAACCAGATAGAAAATCGATGTTCGTGTGGGTATTTAACTAGCTAAAAATATGCAAGCAAAATTGGCTGCAGTACAAAATATAAAGTAATTTTTAAAAATTTGGCGAAGGCGTTTCAACAATTAAATTTAATTAATACGCAACGTTAAGATCAAATCAATAATGCAACTAAACGAAATAATTGATCCTGCATCCAGGATGCACCTGCCCTTGTCAGGATTGTTAATATTGTGGCCGTCTGTTGAAATTATCAAAGTTGGCATGAGAGAGTGAACAGTGAAGCTTGATGTTATTACAAATTCAATATTAATCTAATAAGATCAAGTGCAGTGTGCCTAAGCCCTAACTGGTCCTGTTGGGTCGCATGAGTATTTGGTGGTGGGTCCTGGGACCTGGTGGAGTGGTGTCACAATAACATGGCATATCCAGGTGAGGTGCCTTCTGTGGCATCATTGTGGTCCCATAGCGACTTTCATACATATTCCACAATCTCATTTGACTGCATAATCTCAGCATCAGCAACAAGCCTCCACCATACACTATATTCGTTCCCTTGTTTAGGATGACATGTATCTTATTTGCTTTTACAGCTTGTTTCATCAAGCCAAACATGCGTCATAATGTCAGTTTAGCCCCACTAATAGTATTCAGGACGTGATTACAACATCAATTATTATGCCTCTATATTAATAGACAACTAGCTCTATAATGTTTCGGAATTTAGATATTGTAGTTACATGGAAATGGGATCAGACAATTATTTTGAAAATATATTCTTACGAACATTATTTTGCTCAATTATTGTTTCCTGGATTTTTCAGTCGAGAATTTTAGAGCTTCGTGAGCTTTTTTTTAATAAAATAAGTTTCACGTGCTAAATATTTTATTATCAATGGTTCTGTGTGGACATCCCGACGGATTTTATTTCAACTTTTTATCACATCTGTTCTAAGTTTTACTTCGGTTTTATTCTCTAGCTTGCCTCGACCAAAGAGACTTATTATATTTATTTAGCTTTCAGTCGCCCATCAACTAACCATACAAAAAAAAAATAGCTGACTGTATTAAATAATTTTGAACTTTGTTATTGTTGTTACAAATATGTACGGTGTTTAATTGGGGACTGTAAAAGCTCATGGCTTGCAGCTGAATATTTTTGTGCTTTCATCTGAAACAAAATGAAGATCCTTTACAATACGTTTTAATGTTCTTGTTATAATTGTATGAAAGGAAATGTTTTATTAATTAAAATAATTGTGCATTTTTTACGATTATAATTAAGAATGATTCGCTCATTTAAGTGTCATCAGTTTTTCAATTAATTAAACAGATTAAGGATTGTTATTTTACCGGACCTGTACTGTCAAAGATAACAAGTCTATTATTACAACAGCAACTAGGCATTATTATTATTATTATTATTACCACATAGATAGTGGTCTATAGAGAATAGGATAGAAAATTAATTATTCCCCAATGTTGGTTAGCATTTCATTTGACAAATCTTTTTTTAGACCGAAAATAGATTCTCTCCAATTTGTTGTTGTTCTGGCCCAAATTTGCTCGAATTACTTATGTAGATTAGATATTTTTTCGTTAAGTAATTTCGTTAAGTCCAGGTGTTAGCATGATTTATTCCCGCTGATAAACGACTTTGATATATTTCCTATAATCATACTAATTGGCGCCAATTAAAGTGAATTCGTTCGTGCGTTTGCCAAATTTTTTCCCGGGTGTACTGCATTTTTTTCAGATAGGCCGTTAAGATTGCCTTCAAGTTAATTTAATTAAATTTGGTTTGTTTTTTGGGATTGTCCAAAGCAATTCGTATTGTAATTTTATTTGTAATTTTTAAACATTAATGATTAATGCATGGCATGTTTTGAGACAAGCATTATTCACTCCTGCGTGTCATGACTCCTTCATATTCGCCACGAAAGAGATTAAATCGCTCAATGCGCCTTTGCATTATTATATCTTTAAAGCTGCTGCTGTTCCTTAAATATTTAAATTGTAGAGTTTTAAAAGTGTGATAAATATCGTCCAGGAATTACTATTAATTATTATGTTTACTATAAAAGACAAGGTGGTAAAATTGCTTGCGTCAAATTAATAAAGCGTGCTGCACACTAATTACACCTTCAAAGCTGGAAAATTAATTTGTTTTGATGAATTTATTTATTTTTTTCGCAGAAAAACCGGAATGGACGACATGAAGAGTGCAAAATATGGATCAGGAACAGTTTTATGGTCTGCAGCGTTCACCAGAAGCAGAAAAATGTGAGTAATTTAATTGAACACATTTATTTACAACAAAACAGATCGCTTATAATGGAAAAAGCCCAACTTTTGAGTGAATTAAGAAAAGTGCCTCCCAAAAAAGTCAACTGACTGCTCGTTGTCATATTAAATTTTGCGCAATTTTTTCGGAATAATCAAATTTCGAAACACGAGCTGCCCTGCCATTGTCTTAAAGGAAGTCTAATAATAAGCTCTTGTAAATATGTTAAAATTCAAAACGTGATGTGATTATATTATGTTGCGTTTGTGCAAAGTTTTAATCACATATTTAGTTTACTTCAGTTTGTTACAAAACTAAGCTTAAGCTAAGATAATGTGCAAGTAAACATGATACGCGCGTTTGGTTGAACATACAGTGATCATTAATTAAGCTTCATCAATAAAAGTAATTGAATTTGAAAGCATAATTTTTTTTTGTGAAATTTACAAAAGTAATTGAATCAAACTGGATAATAAAAGTCTTTAAAAGCAATTTGCAAAATTGATTTAATTATAATGCAAATTATTATTTCAAGCCTATAATATATAAATGCAATTTTCATTTCACATGAAATGCGTACTAATTATCCAGTTCGGAAAAATCAAACGCAAGTATTTGATTTTAATTTAATAATTAATTACGAAAATAAGTAAAATAATCCCTATACAGTAGATGAAATTAATTTGTCATGTATTTTGTTTTACATTATTCATAATATTTACACAATTATTAGTAAATGCACTGAATTTTAATTAATTGCATACATGTTTGCGTTTTGCTTAAAATATGATACCTAGCAAACGTAAATACATATTTACAACGACTTGCACTATTTTCAGTGATTTCAATGATCGATATTATCAAAAACTTTTTTTAGAAATCGGATAGAAAATATTCCTATTTAAAGGATTTGGCCACTAGAATGTTAAAAAGTGGATGCAATTTCTTGTAATTGTAATATGAACTCAAATTCGTTTAAAATTTCCCTATATATGAATTTCATTGGATTTTCCAAGCGCGATTTCATTAACCGCTCCGTGTTAGTGGGCTCGCGTCCATATCAGACAACCCTTGATAGGGTAGCAAAGAAGACCCACTTATATCGTTTTGCCAAATTACCCCTAAGTCTTTATAATTAAGTTTAACTTTGGATTTTATCATTCAATTATCTGAATATTAACCAACATCTTTTTCTCTTTATTGGGATAATCTCATCTCATGCATTGTGTGTTCTATATAGTAGTTTTAATTACCGAAAAGTTTGGTGCATATATGATGAGGCCAACAAAAAAATTAAATGGTGCAATATAATGAAAGTGTAATTTAGAGAGTCCAATAAAGCGGCGGCGGGCATGAAAATACAATGTGGTCTATTATTATTGTTTTAGATTAATTTAGGGCCGAGCGAGATTCCGTCATACATATATGCATTGATTTAAATAAATTCAGTTTTGAATAGAGTGGCACTGCTGGTGGTCTCTTTTAACAACGTAACAAATGATTAAGCAAAGACAAAAGGTGAAATCGTACAACGTTGGAAATTCTAAAATAACACAACCATTAATCCGCTTTATGAAAAGGAGCCACTTGCAATTCAAACTTATTTACAATGTAAATTTCATTCGGAAAATTCTTGTTAATAATAGAGCTAATTAATATTTATTACCGCATTAATACACTATATGGTCTTTAGCCAACTTATGTTGCGCTAATTAACAAACTCGAGTCTTACCATGCCACCGTTTATTAATTATTTACAATTTAGAAAATGCAAGTGATTTTTTACTTGAATGCGTCTATCTGATATGTAAGTAATTAAATTTGCTCAAAATCATATGGCGATTTTTGCGGTTTCCGCTGTTAGGATTTCCGATCACGTCGTATATTATATAGCTGGCGTTCCTTTGCGCCGCCTTTCATCTTTCCACATTACAACATTACACACGAAACCAATTATGTACACCTTTGTGTATTGGCTTTATTACCTATTCGTGCCATCACTCTTCGATATTCGCCAGAGGAATCTTTCCTCCTTATAAATATTATCTAGCGCGGTGCTTTTAACCATCATCCTCTTTCTACGCGCAATTCCTTTCGATTATATTCGAAGAAAACCGCACAAGAAACGGCTTTGAGTTGTCTTTAATGTAAATTGATTTAAAAATCATGCATGTAAACGAAATTGTAAGTTTGCACATGCAAATACGAATTTTTTGAGCTTTTTGGGGTAATTGCACGTTTGATCCCACCGCTGCCACCAAATTTTTAAATTTTTACAAACGCATGTAAATTATTAGTTTACACTAAAGTTATAAATTTACACATGCAAATAAATTATATAATTATTTTTTGCTATTAAAATGTAGTTTGTGCACCAAAAGTGCAAGCTTGAGGCAAAAATGTCAAATATGTCGCGTTTCAGTACATATGTGTTAGTCAGATATTGAATTTGAAAACCAATATAAATAAATATTGGTTATTCGTTTTGAAATTCGTTTTATTGCTTGTACGATATGTGTAGTAATGGTAATGAAAACATATACAACATTTTATGTCGTTGTCGCGCGGCTTCTAGAGCAATTCGATCTCGGATATAAGATAATCGGAGGGGCAGCGTTAATAAATTAGATGAATCTATTATTTATCACTGAAACGTTGGGATTTAGAAAATGAAAGTCAGCCGAAAATTATAGCAAGGGCTAATGTAATGGAACGGAGTTTTGCAGCATTAATTCGTGGATTATATCGACGGCGCCGGTTAGATTCGGCCCTTTTGCAAAGATCGACCACCAAAATGCGATAAATCCTGTACGTGCAGCGGGAATTTCACTTTTTTAACTAATTGTTATTGGATTGCCAATGCCAAGGCTTTGCTCTTATATTATTATAAAATTTTATATTAAATCTTTATTGCCATCGGCTATTTTTTACTATTTACACAAATAAATTAAGTATATGTGAGAGACGTACGGTTGGGTGATTTTTAATCCCTAATAAAATGTTTTATTTCTACATGGTTGTACGAGTTTGAAGTATTTACTACTGACATAAAGCGTAGGCTATTTATTTTAATTAATAGTTTTTATAGCGACAATATTTTTCAACTTTAAAACTTTTTTCATGTAAGTGCCGCTATATTTTTCTACTTTAATTACACACACTTTCAGTGTAGCACATTTTACATAATATACTTAAATAATATTTGAGCTCCGGTATTATGACGAGCTTGTAAGCAAAACACCGAAAACGGGTACCAAAATTACTCAAAAACTTGTCAACCAATTTCAAAAAATTAAACTGATATTGAATCTATGAACATTAGTCTATAATTCTGATGGAGCAGAATTTTGGTTTAAAATTCACAATGTAAATTAATTTAAATAGCGAATTCGGATTAAAGAAATGCAGCTATAAATCCACTTGTCATTTGTCAAATAATATGCGTGTGTGTGTGTGTTGTTGTGCTCCCTTGGGGCTTTAGGCAGATTCTATTTGTTCCAGTTGTCGACTGTTATGATGAAGTGTATTATATGCGAGATGACATTATACATGTCACACATACATATAGTGGCATTGCATCCTTCCTCGACATTGCTCCAAAATACATTCGCACAAGATGTAATCTATTAAAGGGGGGGCCTGTTGGGGCGGTCGTCAGTAATGTGAAAGCAAAGTTACATCAGGAATAATTCAGTTTTACTTTGCCTAACTGTTATAGAATTATATATATGCCGAGCGAGACAAAATTAAAAAACTTTTTGCACATCAGTTTCTCTTCTACTTTTTCATTTTTACCTTGCGCTCTAATTAACTGTATTGATTTTACCCACTTATAAAAAAGATCTGTCATTTGGAGGCTGAAATATAGATAGGCCGATATTTTTTCTTGGCTTTTAAAAATTGCCCTATTTGGCAAAAATACAGATATCCATCAGAGTGCTATAATATGCGAGGAATTTATGATGATCTTTAATTCCGGAATGAAACCATTCCGACAAAAACAAATCGTCTTATTTTCTTTTTATATGGGCGTTCATGCATAAATTGCGTGTGAAAAATAGATGACACCATTAACATTTTCATAATACGAGTGGCTTTATGTTCGAGAAGAGGAAAATGAATATAGAAATCGAAATAAAACAGTACTATAGCGCATAAATTGTGGTAGGATGAAATTAAATCGGATGCGGTTAGGTAACCATCATCAGCAGGAGAAATATTCTCACTCGGCAAGTATTTCATCCCTACGAGTGGTTTCTCAAGTTATTTCGAGGCACAGTGTTTTGTTAATTTCCTCAAGAGACAGACTAAAGCAACTTTGTCTCAGTTCATTTGATAAGCTCCGAGTCCTCCCTTATACAACATGCGACTGCTGCTTTTATGTATATAAATATTCCCAGCTAGTAGTAGATTGCGCGACCAATCCTATTTTGCTAATTACATTTTATAGATACCAGAAACGATTACAATTGCCATCCTGATGAAGGAGATATGCCTGCTTAATGAACTTATTTAATAACTGGCATTCATTATTTCGGGCTAGTCGAAAAATTTCGACAAACTTTTCTCATTACAATTATCTATCAAGATTTTTGCTTTTTTTACAGAGAATTGTTGGTAATAATACGTGTTAAAATATCTGTAATTTTTTTATTGGAAGCGTTGTAAGAATTGCGAGATTCAGATGCAAGCTGTCTCCTTAAATTATGTATACACTTTTCAGGACATAAAATATTTATTTATGTCTGTTTCAAATTCTGTCGCGTGAATGAATATTCAAAAGCATATAAGAATTTCTATTTTTTTGTTGACAAATAAATCAATCAAAGGATAATTGGGGTTCTTGTTATTCATCCTTTTTCTTCTAATAAATTTTTAATTTTTATTATGATTTTATTTTAATAAAAAAAATTGTTACTATTAAAACCATTTAACGTACCATACATTTTACAATTAATTATTAATTAATTAGCGATAAAGTAACACATCTTTTGTTCTAGTTTAATTAACGCAACCTAATTAGCTATAAATTACAACTTCATCAATGTAAAGTTAAGTCAGGTTAGTGTGGCTTGATGTAAATTTGTCGGAATTGTATTTTACTTGGGTCGGGCCATACGTAATCCAATTTAACTCAAAGTAAATTTAATATCTACATGCAGGTATATCTAAAATAAATTGCCAAATAATAAGAAGTTATAAATATTTAAAAACAAATCCGATTTGGCAAATGTAGCATAATTCCTCGTAAATAAGTGTGAAAGAAGAGGTTACACAGAAAGTGTTGTGCTATATTATATAAGAGTTTAAAATTAAATCTGCCTCTCACCTTTTGACTTCTCACGATGATTTACGAGTTTTGAAAGTTTTAAAATATATTGCCCTCAGCTATGGGGTATGTACAAGCCGCGCGTGTATAAGGGAGAAAAACATTTTACATCTTCCCCACCGGTTGATGTTTGCCCAGGAGAAAAAGGATTCTTATTTCCTTCGCAAATGTTTCGTTTATCTTTTGTGTATACATACAAACACAACAAAACTTAAAATGCTGTAAATTTAAATACGTGTGTGTGGCGGTGGCGGCAGCGGCGGCAATGGCCTTCTCATGAGACTTGTACGAACAAATCACACACATTTCAAAAGTTGCATCGAAAAGTTGAATAGATTTTTTTTTTGCGCTTTTCTCGCAATTTTGCACTTCACACCCCCAAACTCTGTGTTAAGCGCACTTGAGGGAAATTATACACAGAACAGAAAATCATACACGTTCATAAGTATAAATAAAATTACAACTCTGCTTGGAATTATAAAGTTAATTCGATTATTTTGTAATTTGCGAAAATGCAATCTGGCTGGTGAGTTATGATCATCAAGCGCCCCTTCAAGTTTCTTTTCATTACCATCATCAACCACGAAAAATGCGCCACTGCGACTGTCACTGTCCCAATAATAAACTTTGCAACAATTATTTGTGCAAACTAATTTTTTTAATTTTGCACTTTTTGTTTGCAACTGAACAAATTTTAATTAAGAATGCTTTTTGCTTTATGTTAGCTTTCAGGCAGAAATTTAATTAACAACTCACTTATTTATGTGTAAATTATAAAAATGCACGTTTATGGAATTTTGTGGCGTTTGAAGTTCATTTTGCTATATTTAGATTCGAATTATAATTAATTTACTATAAATAATTATGCAGTACAAAGCGATGCGGCGCATTCCTGCAATCTGTGGACACACGGTATAGTTGCGGCTTTTCGGATATAAATAGAGCATTTTCATTAATTTATCTCCATTATATTGAAGTACAATAATTCATTCATTTTATTGTATATTATAATCCAATTTTAACAATAACAGTATAATGCGAATACGAATTTCTACAACATACATACGTATATGGCTATATAAATGGAGTCTCGCTATATATATTTGAAACTCCTCAAACGCGCATTGGGAATTGTATTATGCATTCTCTTAAGCACATATATAACAATAGGGAACAATAGATATTCAAATTTATTACACATAATATTATGAACAACTTATCAAAACGAAAAACTAATTTTCGAAATTCCAACTATAATAGCACCACCGACTATTAATACCCATAATAAGGGCTCGAGGAACATTCATTTTTTTTTGGTCGACCAAATTAAAATTACAATCATTTAGAAAAAATTGTTTCACATACGGAAAAATGCCCCGCCGATAGAAATCACGTGACAAATCATAATATCGCGTGCGCCAAAGTTTATTAAAGTTTCGAAATCCATGTAAAGATTTTCAGATTTTCTAATCTAAATAACACGTATACATCGCCATTTCGGTTAAAATTTAATTTAATCTTTTTAAAGAACTTAACTTATATTACACAAAATTACACGACTATAAAAAAGTCTCAACTCAAGAGGCTTAATATATTTTCTAATAAATCGTAATATAAAGAAGTTTCCTTATATTATATGGGGCCAAAATAAAACTTTTGTATTTTATTATTTTTATATAGCGCGAAATTACTGAAAATTTTTGCTCTAATTAATTTTTATTTTCTTAATTATTGAGATAAATAAGAAAATCCTAATCCCTTTACCCTTAACAACAAAGTGGTGTACTTTGGCGCAAGTTTGCTAAATAATGAATTGCTCATTATTGAGCAAACTATTTGCGTTCGCAAATTGAATAAAAAAAAAAAACGAGGAAAATAAACGAAATAAAATGAAGCAGTTTAAAATAAGAGAAGAGAAGTTCTCTGTGCCATTAGGCTAATGAAAGCTGAGAGATGCTTGAGGCGAGCCGATAATTAGCCAACAAACCGCTGGCGCGTCCAATGAAATTACTTACTCTACTTAACCGAGTAATCTCTGTGCTTAGGCCGGCGGCTCGTTCAATACCACCGAATAATAGTTAACCAAGGATGATAACCATCGTGATAACTTTCGCCGGGATTTACAACCGGCTTATTCTCAAAACCAGGCCTGGGCTTTTATTCGACAAAACGCGCGATCAACCAAATTATATCCGAAAGCTTTCCATTCATTAGTCGCAATTGTGTGCTGAGTATGTTTTCAAAACTATATTATATTATATTGTTTAGAAATATTAGACAATTTAGTCCAGGAATTAAAATTTTTATTTCCTCCCTTTGGAAGGGATTGATTAAATTTCGAGCTTTCATAATGATATTTACGAATGGCATTAATATCATGTAGAGTGTAATTACTTGGCGGCGGCAGGTTGATGTTGCTATATTACACTTAACTCGAGCTTAACTTATTCACACGAGGAGACATGAAATTAACAACACACGAAGACATCTGATTTATGTACTCTCCCCAGCTTCAGCACTTTGAAATTATATTCCGCCACTCAGCTTCTTCATATACCTCGCAACTAGTGGCTGCGTCTATTTAAAATTAACACATTTTAATTTATACCGACAATATAGTTGCAAAAATCGTAAATTACCCATTTTGGATTAAAATTTATAAAGCTTCCAATTAATAGAATAAATTAACAATTTATTATTGAAGAGTTTCGAAATTTAAAATTCATATATTTATAAATGACAAATGTTTTGGTATAAAATTGTCAAATTTAAATTCCCCTAATTTTTCTCGAGTTGTGTGTGTTGTGTGCGATAATTTTTGTGGGCTCGCCATTAATTTCCATTAAGCCGCATCCTGCAAGTGGCTGTACAAGTTTGGCCATAAGTTAAATAGGGACCAGAGCCTCTCAGAAACAGGTTCGACAGTAAACGTGCCTGGCAGAATGTAGGTGTATAGGTGTCCTTCTTTGTCAGGATTCAGGATACTGGCTGGCTGGCTGGCATTGGACAGGTGTGTGCTTGTGCTTTGACTGCACCCTTAATATATATGTGTATGTTGAGCAGCTTCCATCAGACAAACAACGGCATATCGATTTTTGCATAAAATATTAAACTTGCTTTTGAAATTTTTTGACGATTAATTAGCGGAAAATTGCGTTATTTACGCGCAGCGAAAATTAGTTTAGCAAGACAAAAGGTTAAAGCGCGACATCGATGATCGATTTATTTTATAATTTCGAGCAGAATTAGGTTTTAGTAGTTAGATTACTTCTATGATGTGCAATAATGTGCATTAAATCAGTAAATTTACGTATTTGCCCCAAAAATTAGGGCAAATTTACAATGCGTTGAAAAATCCCACCGCTTCCACCATAATTTTAAAAAACTTTGAACAATATTTAAAAATAGTTTGAAAGATTTTTTTAATAATTTCCATTTGCATGTGTAATGTTATACTTTTAGTGTAAACTTCTAAATACTTAAAGTTACTAATTATGAGCAAAAATAGTTTTTCTAGTCATTTAAAAAAATTTGCATTTGGTTGTGCAAATTTTTTGGTGTAAACTTAAATTGAAGGACAAATATTCAAATATGTCCGTGGTTAGCTTTAAAGCACAAGACGAAAAAAGTAGTCAAAGTGAGTCCATAAATTTGCATGAAATTATCACGGAATAAATTTGAAAAATCTTATTATTTACGTGTAGTTGTTGTGACAAGTGAGACATGGCAAAGCGAAGGCGGTCCTGATTTATGAAGAGCGCTTGTAAAGTGAGTTTCGGTGGCCATAAATCGCCGCATCCTGGTGAACCTGGGGGCGAGACTTTAATGAGACATTATTTTTGAAACATTCCCCCACATTAATCATCCTAGTAGTTTGTGTGCCAGTCGTCACGGGATTCCGTCGCGAATCGTGACTTCTACATTTCAGTTTTAGAGTTTAATTGAATCCGTTGCATATTAGATGACTTCCATATCTTTCTCTTCGGCCGTTCGGAGATGGTGGCGGTGGTGGCGGTGAGAGAGGATCACCAAACACCATCATCATTGATATAATGGTGAACTTTGCAAGATACGTCTTCGTGCCTTGACGGATAAATTTACTGGCTGTCATGAGATGAACACACAAAATTCACTTCTATTTATTCCAAAGTTTTCCGCCACAGCGTTTCTCTTCTTTTTCCTTTCTTATTTTTTTATTCTTTCCTCATATTCACTCTTGATCCCGTCGCGAGCGAGCTCTCTTGTTTTTGTCATTTGCTGCTGCTTGTGGCTTTCAATTTATATAAAACTTTTTGCATAAGAAGGTAATAAATCCGTCGCTCTACGTTTGCTTTTTCAGTTATATAGATATTTCAAATTTTTACGCAAAAATAAAAAGTTGCCAAATAGCAATACTTTGCTGATGAGACAAATCTGGCTTTTATAATAGCTGTTTAAAGTAAAATTAGTGTTGGCTTTACTAAGCTATTTAGGTACTTTGTAAAAGCATAATTTACTAACTAAACTATTCTAAAGCATACTATTAAATTAACATCATCAAAAAATAAATTATAAAATTTATTTTGCACTAATTTGAAGTTGCATGTGTAAATTTATATTTTTGGTGTAAACATTCACTCAGTAAGCATCTAAAATAATTAATAAAATAAATAATTAATAAATTTTTGCCCCAAAACTTCGCAAATTTACAATTTGTTGTCTGATCCCGCGTCGTCCACCAAAATTTTAAAAAACTCAAAGCTGCAATTTTTTTTAAAATACGCAAATTATTCAATTATTTCAATTATTATTTAAATTATCATAGACCGTATGAACATTTTCCGTCAAAATTACAAGCGCAAGTTAAGGTCTAAACAGTATAGGCAGTTAATTGTATTTCCATTGATGTTAAGGTAAATACCATGCGTGTAATGTAACAGTAACTTTATCAAAGTGTATGATTCCAATCTAATTGGGTTGAAATGATGAGAAATGGAATTTGAACAGTGTGTGCATAATAAAAGCGGAAACAAAGCAGGCTTCAATAAAAAAAAATAACAAATCACTATGTGGCTTCACTTTCCTCTGCATCAGAGTGATTTTTATATTTAAAGCTGGCCATTAAAATCAATAGAAAGGTATGCATGGATTTGTATTATTGCAAAACAAAGCACCTTTCATGAAAATTATTGCTATTTGTACTAGTAGACTGGGGTAGATAAATAAATGTTTTTTTCGGGGTACATTTCGTTTATTGCTCGAATGCGGATTAATAAAACGGCTTGTTGCGTTTTGCTCTAGCGTTAAATCCTCATAATTCTTCTTCTTTATGGCTTACAGAAATTACTTTTCGCCTTTTGGAAAAATAAAATTGCAAAAAGAACAACCACATCAATATTCGTGCATGACGATTTCGGCTGGTAGACTGCAATGTGTAATTGCGCGACGAAGCTGTTTGGCTCAGGTGGATTGAGATTTTAGTAATTTTATACTTTCTATAGGAAATTCTGCGATTTGTTCCTTCTCAGATTTATATTTGCATTATGTGCACAATCATGTCGCAGATGCTACCCTTACACGAAATGAGTTGATTCAGGTCAGGCATGCAACGTACAAAATATTGTTATTCCCGTTTCTATATATGCTTGCTTCACAAGCAAACTCTCTATTGATATAATCTTTTTATTTTCACTCCTCTTTTTCTTCTATTGTGTCAGTATTGTCATTTCTATTTTCACATATCAAACAAATAATAATAATATTTTTCTTTAGTCTCTTTGAGCGCACAAAGTTTTTTTGCTGGATAAAAATATGAATTACTAGTATTGTAAATTTAAATTTACTATAGTGATGAAGAAAAATTTTGCCTATCCATTAAAAATTTTCTAATTCTAACAATTTTTTTTTCGTTGTTGCAGATAAAGCGAAAAGTAAGGTGCCTCGATGCAACTTTTGGAAATTACTTAAAATAATATAGAAGTATTTTTTTAAATTGTAATTATTATATTAAATAAAAAATACAAGAAAAAATTAATTTGCTGTCGTTTTAATAATATTGTAGTTTGAACTCGAGTTTCATTATTTTTTAAATCAATTATTTTGCACAAAGCTGCAGCTTAAATCTGACTGTCGAAATTTAAATAGTCTATTTTGATATTAAATGCTAAATATTTAATTTAAAAAATATATTACAATAATAATTTTCTACAAATAAAACCTGCGGACTACTTTGTCAAACTTATCCCCGATTTCTCCTCGGTTTTAAATAAGGAATCAATTTATTTCTTATTTCAGCAAATTGAAATGTAATAATCATGTTTATAAAATTCGAGCAAAACTGATGAAATTTCCAACATTAAATTTGAATTTAATTAAAGTGCAAAACTAGATTAATAATAACCATAATAAATAGTAATTAATTATTAAAAAAATAATTAACCAGTATAATTGAAATGGAATATATTTCCATCAGAATGAAATAATATTATATTTCCAATTCAAGTTTATTTGTACACGACACTTCCATTGTAAACTCGAATAAAGGAAGCTTCAAACATACATATAACTTTATAATGCCACACTAATACTTCGTTTTGCCTTCAAGTTACATTATGTTTTGAGTGTGGAAAGATAAAAGCTCGCATCAAGCATGAATAAATATCATAAAGTCCACCCTTAATATTAGCACCACAAAAACGAGTACGAAAAAGCTTAGCTTACATTATTAGCTGACGAAGAGGCAGCTTGGCACCAACTTTTTCGTTCTTCGCAACTAAGTGACGGCGCTGGACTAGTCGGATAAAAAAGCACATGCTTTTCGCCTGTTGATGACTGCTGGTAGATCGTCTTGGTTCTGCCAGCACCATTTAGGAACAAATCTTCCTCGGCCATTATTTTCATAAAATATTTTACTAAACTTGCGGATTCATTTTCGATTTCGCGTCGCGACTTTGAGAGCGCACGTGTTGAATTGCCGTCGTATGCAGCGATTCCGTCTTGTAGTCCGCGCCGGACTGAAGCTTGAAGAGAATATCACGTGTGTCTGGCAGAACCGGAGTTTGTAAAACTCCGGCAAAAACGCAGGCGCCCGCCTCCAGCCAGTCATAAGATACCTTTTTGGAAAAATGAGCGAAAAAAAAAAACAGACACAAATAAAACAACGATGAAAAGTTTTTGCTAGTAATTATTCATTGTTGACTTGTAATTAAACTGATTTATGGTTATATTATTACTCAAGTTTTATTATGGATTGTCCAGCACAAGTTAATTTCGCGATATAATAAAATATGCGAATGTCGACGCCGCGTATATACATAAAACGCGAAATAAACAGGGATTATTTTTGGTCATGCTGCGGAATTTTAAGTGGGCTTATAACTGAACTCAACATTTTATTTTTTTCTCGTTTCGTTGTTGGACACTGCAATTTGGAATCTAATTTCGTTTTTATGCAGTTGCATTGGCAAGGATTTTTTATTTATAAATATGCACAAAAATATTCTGGAAAATTAAATAAATAGAAAGGAAATTTAATTGAAAAGCGATAAAATGTCTTGATGGGTGAGTAAATGTCGCACATAGAACCACATAGTGTCTGATGCCTTTTTAATCTAGCGCAGAAATCTGGAGAAATTGCCAATTCAGTCAAAGTTGGCTTTTGAGATTCTAGATTAACCCCGATGATAGAAAAACGCGTTTAAGAAGTAGCTATTCGAAAATTTTCCTGCAACATATGAAATAAAAATGTGCCTGATCCTAACGATTTGAATTTGCGGGTCTAATAACGGAGCGTATTTTGAAAAAGCCAAAGCAAGAATTGGATTCCCTCGATTGCATTGTTCGCTGGCTGGAAAATTATGGAAAATTGAAAAAGCCAAGTCGTCTGCCACTCGACAACGGCTTCCGCCAATTTAACTGCGATATTTCTCTGCGACTTATTTTACTATGATAGGAGTTGAGCGATCTTTTTAGTGAGGCTGTTCCATTCACAAAACACACTTTTAAATTGGTCTTTTGGCATTGAAAGATTTTTCGGAATCAGTTAGATCAGAAAATATGAAAATGTCGTTACACGTCCGGCAAAGTGTCGGTTCGTGTGACCGATAAGGTCGGTAAATATATATTCTGGTTTTTCGAATGAATGGAAAACGGCTGGACATCAGAGGAAAATTGTGTAGAAGGGGGTATTATCATTCCAACAGCTTTTGAATATTTCAGCACGTCGGAGATTTTTGTTCGTGATAATACATATTTTATGAGCGTTGCATCTTTACACTCTACCGAAAAGCGCTCCACCACACAGGAGCAGCATTAAAACCAACTCCAGTATACTCCACGATAGCACTGGAGCTTCCCGATTAGTTACCTTGGATGTTTTTCAATCTGCTTACATAAAAGGGTTTAGCGGTAACCGGGTCGCTATCAATTTCAGCAATAATCTCCCTCTTTGCTTTACTTCTTCTACTTTGATTTTTTATTCCCCCTTTTTTTTTTATTTCCAGCATCTTATTCAATTATGCGATTATTAAATTCAATTTTCGATAACCGCAATTCTCCTTTGACTCTTAACAATACGCGGTATTGAGCAAACTTGTGTTTTATAATTCAATACATCAATTCACTTTGTGCAAAGTTCATTAGATATTTGGAATAATATTTAATTTGGAGAACAATAATTGGATTCTTGATGAGGGAATTTATTTTCTAGGCAAATATCCTTTTTTTTAAATCAAAATATGAAAGCAAATGCAAAATTCTTAATCCCAAATAACATTTCCAATTCATCATGCCAAATTTTCTTTCCATAACAAATTCACAAAGCATAAAGTTACCAACAACAATAATTTTTACCTAGCGAGTGAAATATTAATCTTCTGAGACTTGAAGATTTCCCATAGTGGGCGAAAATTTCCCGGATATTGTTTTGCCGCATCAACGAAAAAAACAAATATCCAGTCGAAAAAAAATAAAACAACCTCGAAATTATATCAATTAGCATTTGATAATTTATTCAGCGAACTATAAATAGAATTAATGTGAAAATTACGTGCTCGTGGAAATTAGTTTCTTCTATGTTTATCTGTTTAGAAGCAGTTGCTAATAATTTCAGATTTTCTCATAATTATACCAAAAACTAAACCGAGACAGATTTATTGCTAATGCACTGATTAAACTTGACGCCAACATCTCCAATCTGCAAATCCAAGCCGCCCAAATTTTTCTCCACGCAACTCATCGAGTTAACAAAAATGTTATCCAACTTGCTGGTGATATCTTTGGAAATGCTGCTCAAAGCCGCGTCAACTCTTGCGATTTCGGCTTCAAAGCATTGCTTCAACCGATTGCCGGAAAGTGGATGGGTAACAATACACCATTTCCAATTGATCGCCAATTTAACTCTTTCATTATCCAAAGCTAGCAATAAAAATCTGATCGTCCAAGGAGTTCTGCATTGATTGAGCGCTCGCAAATTAATCTTCCTTAAATCGACCTGTTCCTGTTTAACGCAGGACGATATATCTTTGCCACTTGCTGCTGCGTCCAACTTCGCTTGTTTCACCAGATTATTTAAATTATCCACATTGTTGTTAACGGAATCTTGAGCGACATCGACGAGGGACTCGATGGCGTATCGATAGTCCTTAATTTGTACGCTTTCATTGTGCGAAGTGCCTGCGATTTTTACGATTGTTGCCCAACGTTTTGGCTCGTATTGAGCTATTACGAAAACGGGCAACGAAGCTTCATTGATCTGGAATTGAAGTTTGTTAGTTTAGAATTTTTTAGGGTAGTAAAATATTTACCTGGATCAGTAGGGCTGCGATTGAGACGAATAGGGCGATTTTTAAGGCGTACATTATGGAGCGGTTATCGAATGACTAGATTATTTTGATTTGCGTTTTATATTATCTGGATATTTTTATCTAGTATGGAATTTTTATTTTTGAGCAATATTTTAGCAGATTTGTTGTGATTTGTGTAAATATTTATCTATAAGTGGGTATTGTATTTAAATTTGTGTCGAGAAATATTAAAAAACGCAAACAAAATAGAAATAATCTAAAAGCGTGGAATATTTATTATTAATTATATGAGACATTTAAAAATAAGTACTTAGATGTGAAAAATCTCAGATAGGAATTTATTATTAATTTATTGCGGAAGATTGATAAAAAGCGCACCGCCAGTGCACCGATTTGCTTGCAAAATTAATGCCATAATGTTTTTCTGATGTCGACGAAATATTTGAGGGTGCTGGAGAATTTCACTATAAGTATGTGATGTAATTCAGTGCTTCTCATGTTTATGTATTTGGAGAGCAGGAGGAATCTTGTTCGCAGGGTGCCACTGTGAGAGAGCTATTAAACGTTTGCCAGAACATACCGCCACAAGCGGATTACCCTATACTCTAGATCTCTACCCTCTGGTGAAGACAGTGTGTTTGGCAAAACCCACTGAATAACAATGCGTGAAAATATAGAGCTGCTCCACACTCACTTACTTGGAAAGGTGGCATAAGTTGAGCAGCAATCGTCTTAATTCCGAAAAGTCTGTCTGGGTATCTGAATCGCAGATTTAAACATCGAATCTAAAGTGGCAAGAGAACCAAACATCATTTCGCTTTGATGTTTTTTGATTAAGTTGCTTTTGCCGCTGTGTAATTGAAACCGAAACTATGGTTGGCTTGGCAAATGCGTCATCTGTATGCAAGATGAGCCCGCAACGCGAAGGAGACGGTGCGGTGCGACTTCTCTCATGTTTAGTGCCAATGAATGAATACATTGCAACTTTACTTTAATATCATTATTGAAAAAGTTTAATTTTATGTTGGATTTGAACCCCAATTAGATTATTATTGCGGGACGCAAAATTATTCCAATAAATAATTCATGTCGTTCTGTGGGCTGCGGCAAGTAGAAAGAGCCATTGCATTAATCACTAATAAATACGCAGCTTCCTTTTAATACCATCATTCTAACCGGGTTGATGGCCAAACTTTGTATATTTAAATTTGTAATTTTATGATGCAATTTATTAATTAATTTTATAGTTCTTAATAGTGTTGAATTGGTTGGAGGATGAGCGCAATTATTGAAGGACTGTAGAATTTTTCTCTAATTTTTTTTTAAATATTTTTACTTATGGTTTGTTAGTATGATTTATTAGGAATCCAAATCAGTTATTAGATCTTTAACTGATGGGGTAGTTTTTATAATATTGGCAAAAGCTCTCCCTGTGTCTGATATGAAGTATTCTGGTGAGCGCTCGGAGCGTATTCTTAATTTTTTCTATTAAATAATTTTTTTTTACAAAAATTTCAGTTGCGGTTTATTAGTTTCATTCATTAGGTATCCAAATCAGTTATTATCTTTACAATTGAACGTGTAGTTTTCAAAATATTGGCAAAAGCTCTCCCTGTGTCTGATATATGACATTCTGCCAAGCGCTCAATGCGTATTCTCATTTTTTTCTATTAAAATTTTTTTTTCCAAAATTTTTAGTTGCAGTTTATTAGTTTAATTCATAAGGAATCCAAATTAGTTATTAGCTCTTTAATTGAAGGTGTAGTTTTCATAATATTGCCAAAAGCTCTCCATGCCGCTAATATGAAATATTCAAGAGCGCTCCGAGCGCATCCTTGTTTTCCTCCTTCAACACCTTTTAAAATTTTTATCACAAGTATTTTTGCTTCTATAATAGTGACTGCTATTGCATTACCCGAAATAAACTGCAAAATGATTGAATGCCTTTTAATTTTCCATTAATACTCGCTATACTTTAAAAAGTTTCACCAAACTTTTCACTTATAAATATTGTATTTAAGGAAAAATTAGTAAGTCTAGTTAAAATAATTAGTGCAAGTAACTATTTTAATTGAAAAGCTATATTGAGTTTTCTTTGGTGCATCTCGAATAACGAAGAAGTTGGCAGATAAAGAAAGAAAGAAAAAAGTCGCAGAAAGAGGAGAGCGTAAAATTACACGGTAAACTGATCCATTTGATGCGGTCTCGACATTCTCCTGTCTACAAACGCGGAATAAAACGAAATTCAAAACCCTTCTTGCTTTTTGTCTTTCTGTAACATCTCTTCGCCGGATTTGAACGCTCAATTTAAGCTGACTGTTTTAAGGAGCTGATCTCGATCCTGGATACCGATACGGTTATATTTTGCGCTCTCAAAACATTTGTCACATTGTTTGTGCGGGCTATATATTTGATTGTACATGTGGGGCCGTTTTCGATCACAATTCGAAATGAAATTCGTTGGGGATGTGCCATTAATATTTATTCGCACAGGTCGAGCTAAATTTGCGTGTTGAAAATGTAATCCTCGAGTCCATGGTGCTTCTGTTTTGTAATCTGTGTGACATTATACTCGGTATTGTCGGCTTTGTTTCTCTTGTATTTATGATTCCGTGCTCGCCACATTATTAAACGAGATATCAATCTTTTTACGTGTTTATACACCTATTATCAACACGTGTTATACAATTCCTTCCTTGTATGTTAAGGGGTGCATTTACCTTTTCTTAGACTTTTCAGCATACCGTGCATAACAATCGTTTTTCATTCAAGCTTTTCCTCTTTTGCTTTAATTAACAATTTCCCGCTTTATCACTCATTATGTTTGTTTAAATGATTTTTAGAAAAATGTTGATTTAGTTACTAGGAATGGAACAATAAATTATTTTTGGATTGCAAACTGAGCGGATTTATTGCTATCAAAAATATACCTTTGTCATTTTTAAATCCTAACAAATTTCCTTATTTTCGAATGGGATTAACAGCGCTAAATTAAACGATTATTTTATTATTTATAGAGCGAATAATTCTTAATAATTTCTTAATTTTTGGATAATTTGTTAAGCTCCTAAATAATATTTTAAATATTTTTTGGCAAACAAATCTAAAGGTAAGCGTAAAGGCTGAAAATAAAGGAAACTTTGTTATTAGCATGTGTAACCATATAGCACCGATCCCTTTGGCATAATTAAAATGTTTAAATGTACATTAACAGAATATTCGCCGAAATGATCTGAAAACGCACCCCTTTTAAGTGTTTTGAATATTTAATCAAGTTCACGACATAGACGAGAGCAATGCAAAGTATTGAGCTATTAGTAGTTTCAGTTGAACCAAACTGAATTAAATATTTTGTTGGGGTATTTTTCTAAAATTGTTATTGGTGCCCTGAAAAGGATTTTCCTCTAGTGCCTTCTTCTTTTAAGCCGATCTGTTTGATGCTTAGGAGGATATTTGGCGGTCTAATCCTATATAGAGGACTACAAGAGCAAGGAGTGCAACGGCCAGGATAAGATTACGGTGGGACCATTTCACAAGCCTTTTAACAGCTATCTTTTCCGAACGCGTTTATCAAAAGCTCCTCTTAACTAAATTAGTATTTATTTATAAAATATATTTTAACACTTACAGTGAAAAACATTATAATTTATTCTAATCATAAATAACGAACGTTTTACATGAAAATTGTAATTACTGTTGTTTATAAGAATAAACGATAGCATATAGCAATAAAGTATGAGCCAAAAGGAAATAGATATAAATCAAAAACAAAAGCTAATTAACTTTTATTGCAATTTTATGCCAATTAGAAAGTTGTGTATAGTTTGGTTGGAAATTGAAACACACATTTTATGAGTATTTTCCAAGCAAGAACTTTATACTCACTCTGGGCGCATATAGGGCTTGGAAGAGTAATGAACTGAAATAGGAAAAAATAATGTGCATATACGAATTCTACGTTTTGTCCACCGCAAATACAGTTTCGTCCTCTGAAAAACTAAATTAGTTTTCTGCACTAAAATTCACAAAAAGCGATAAACAGACATGAATTACATGTCAACAAGTTTCGAGTACCATCTACTAAATTATTATAAGCAGCTTTTGGAATTTAGCTCTTAAAGTTATTATATAAGTATATTTTTTGTTCGTCAAACTTGCTCCTTAAATTATTTACAATTAATAGGGGATAATTAAGTAGAACTTAAATAAAATTATTAAAAAATTATATAAGAACGAAAAGCATAAGACTTGCTTAATAAGTATAATTTTAAATTTTAGCCCGCGTTTAGCTAACTGAAACTTGTCTGTTAAATAATGCAGAATAATACGAGATTACTTTGTGAGCCCCACCATTGAACGTATTAAAAGCTTCCTAATATTAATGAATTAAAAAATTATGAGTACATTCATTTTTAGCGCTTTTATTTATAGATTAGGATTAAAATATCACAATTAAAAATTCAAACCTGTCTGTACATTTTGCAATAATACATTATACTTAACAAAACAATCGCTCGTTCATTATTAATTGATATGATAATTAATATGTAACAATTTCGCTTTCATTCATCAATCTGTTCTGAAGATTGAATTAATTAGTCTTTGATTAAATCTGCAGTGTAATAAGGGTTGCGAATAAAGCAAGTCAAATATTTACGGGAACATTTCGAAAATAAATAAATAGACTAATTCGATGTTGTTACTTATCCATTAAACTCAACGAATAACTTTCAAATTAAATATTACTACAAGTGGCTTAATTAAAAATAAACAACCATAAATAAATGGCATATAAATGAAGTAGATGTAATTTTTTTATTACTAAAAAAAGGTCGACATCAAAAGCTCAAAAGCTCAATGTTTCCAATAGAAAATTGAAGGTTTCAATATAGATCGTCTCAAAAGCTCTCAACAGGTATAAAAAATTTAAAAATAAATTAATAGAAAATTTAAAAATAAGGGATTGTAATTTTGTAAAAGTATTATTTAATTATTACTCAGTGGAAGAGCTCCAGCCAGATGAAGGGAAGTTTGTGTGGGATATAGAAATAAATTTGAAAACTTTACGCCCAACACATTAGAGAAGCAAAGCAATAATGATTTTATAATTATTATTTATTGTGATATCTAAATAATCTTTTACCGTCGTCCAGTTTATGATATAGCCATGCATGCAAGATCATATTCTCTAATGGGTCGTCATAACATTTTATGGATTTCATATTTCATGAAAACTTAGCAATTTAATGTCTTGGCCACTTTTCTTTTAAGTTTTCGGGTAAGTCTAATGTGATATGAAGAATAGCAAGAAGAACAATCATCAAATTGTAATCAGAACGGGTAGTAAATCATGGCAAGCCGAGCCTTTGCGCGACTTGAAACAGCTGTTGACGAAATGGGGCCCTCTGCCTTCTCTCTTTTCTCTCGATATTATCTGCTTTGCTTACAATGTTTTCATACTCATTCTTTCTTCAACTTTTTAATATAATTGCGCTGCCATCATCATCGTCTTCGCCCGCACGAAAAATCGCTTCTAATTCAGTTACTATTTATAATCGATTTGTCCCCAATTTCAATACCTCGTTTATCAACTTGAACAGTGCTTATTTTTCGTCTTATTACACAAAATTCAATGTTTCTCGACTAATGAAAATATAATTATCGAACGCGATATTAAACGGTTATTAAGGGCGCAGTTGGGGGTTTTGTTAATAAGCCGGCGACTCTGCCAAAATTAATGATAAGTTTAAAAATTAATTTTGACGGTTTTGAATGAAATAATTTGGAAATTTAAATTGATTTAGCTAAATAAAATATTGGTACACATTAATAATTGTTAAATTATTTTTTTTATTCAGCAATAATCATATTTTGATGTGATTTTAGAAAGGTCGTTAGAATAGCACTATTATTACATCAAGAACGACCATTTCTGGTCATTAAACGATTTTGAAATTGAACAGACAAATTTTACATTAATATAATAATATAATATTCTGGCAGTGATTAAAGGAAAGTTAAAACCGCAGTATAATAACATCAGAATGACCCTCTTTGGTGATTTGACGAGAAAATATTCAAACATGGAGCAGCAGCTGAAAGTATATAGGCTATTTTATGGTCGAAAGTACATAATAGCAAATGTAACCGACACAAATACAACCCTGTTCCCTGTAATTCCCTTATGCGGAATGAAGATATACTCAAGGTTTTGGGTCCCCCAGCTTGCACAGTTGATGCAGTCATAAAACAGAAGACGACACTGTCAGCTAGTCCGGAAGTAACGTCATCTGTGCGACTTTCAAACTTGTTATTTACTGCTCGATGGCTTTTCATCCTCTCCTCCTTCTCAATGTATGTCTATACGACGACGGGATCCAAGAGAGATCAAGAAACTTGAGAAATATTATTATTTAAGTCGCAATAAATTCGGTTTGTCCGCCTTATTTAATGATAAATTAATTTTATATATATTTTTAATTACATTTCTGCGAGAAATTTAATTTAAAAGTGTAAAGCGCCTGCCTTTCTAGGTATAAGCTCGTAACAGTTTCAGCTTCAAGTGGAAAACGTGACACTTTTATAAAGTCGCACATCATAAATAGGAAATTTTATTACAACTCAATTAGAAAAATTAAAATTGCTGCCTTTGAAATTATTGCGAGTGTGTTTGACAAAATGCCATTAAGTTTGCGAACGCCCATTAATTTTGCCAAAGGGGGTGATTTCCAGTAAGTTGAAGAGATATATGAACACCTGTATATTTTCAGCCACACGTTCCTCTCTTCCACGACTGGATATACCTGTGCTGCTAACCTTTTCAAATTGCCAGGCTTATGGAAAGAGAGGATGGCTGGAATTGCAGGCAGGAGGGCACAAGCAAGATGCTTCTGCATAGTTATGTGACACTTGGAGATATCAGCTCTTGGAAAATATTTAATTAAGATTCAGTTTAACGGGCCCAAAACGAATGTTTGCTTTTCAAAGGAAGAGAACACTCTCTTCTCTCTGTGCCTGCCTAATTTACGTACCTTCCTAGACATCTATTAGTTTTCACTTATCAAATTGATTGCGTTTTATATTAATTTTATAATTTATTATTAATTTAATAATAATAATAATAATAATAAAATGTCTTTATTTTAGCCTCGGCGAAGTTCAGTCTCAGACTGCTCTACTCAACCGAGGAAACTAGATTTGTACATAACATAACACAACGATGTAATGAGCTGTTCACATACTAAATAAAGTAACAGTAATAATGAAAAGTAAAGTAATGAGTTAAAGAAAAGTAAATCAATAGTAGCACATACTGCAAAAATATTGCTTTAGAAGAAGTACCGTAAATTAAACTAAATTAAAGTTAACAAATTTTGAAAGAAAATCAATATAATATATCAGAATATAATAGAACAAAAAATAAAAATAAAAAACAATAGATAGAAGCATAAATATAAATTCCCTTGAATATAAATATAAATGTCATTCTTGTGATAGGTATAATAATAATGATACTAATGAACACAATGACAATGAAAATGATGATGTTGCTAACAGTCTATAGAGCTAAGCTAAAAAAAGTAAATTACGTTAAATTACGTTAAAGTTAAAGTAAGCCAAATTAAGCCAAAACAACGAAAAATATTAATGATGTTGCGATAAAAATAACATACATTTATATGATTTTTTGAACGCACGTTCAGACATAGTACGTAGGCTTAACGGAATACTATTGTAGAGCTTACTTGACACGAAGGTGAAGGATCTTTGATACAGTGATTTGCGATGGATAGGCACCTTGAGCACATCAGCATTACGGGTATTAATGTTGTGATTAGAGGAGAGAAATACTAGTTTATTTCTGAGATAAATTGGGACATTAGTGTTCAAAATTTTCTTCAACAGACACAAAAAGTGAAGCTTTCTTCTGTTATGTGTATTCAACCATTTTAGTTGGCTGAGTTTCTTACTAACATGATCACTGCGTCGAAGATTAAAGATAAAGCGAACGCACGCATTTTGAATTTTTTGCAATTGAGATGAGGCTCTCTGGTCGATACATGAACCGTAGATGACATCACCGTAATTACTGTGACATAGTACAAGAGAATTACAGAGTTTGGTTCTTAGATTACGGGAGATGAACCTTTTGCTCCTGTATAAATTACGTAATGACATATACGACTTTTGAATTATTGAATTAATATGTGATCTAAAACGTAACTCGAAATCCACATTTAAGCCTAATATTTTTACAGCGTTCGAAGCCACAATTGGCTCAGTTCCAATCTGAATGAGTATGTTCTCTTTAGCCCACGCTGCGTCTTTCCCAAAAATTATAAGTGAAGATTTAACAGGGTTAATTTTAAGACCATGATTGTTTGAGAAATGCAGGATCTTGTTTAAAGTGCTATTGATTTTCGCTACTGCAACACCTGGGTCATTCTTTGTAAACGGGTGGTAAACTTGAGTATCGTCTGCATATTGATGCAGACTGCACTGATTTACTATTTCAGTGGCATGCATGCCAATGGTATAGATAATAAACAATGTTGGCCCCAGAATTGAACCCTGGGGTACACCTCTATTGATGCATAAACTGTCCGACTTTACTCCATCGATCACGACCTGCTGAGATCTGCCCGTTAAGTAACTTTTAAGCAGTTTTACAGTTGTTTCGCCAAATCTACAGCACCCCAGCATTATAGCACAGAGCAGATCATGGTCAATGGTGTCGAATGCTTTACTGAAGTCCAATGATACTAAAGCTACACTGTTGTCATTATCTAATTCGCGGAAAATGTCATCAGTCACTTTTAAAAGAGTCGTAGAAGGGCTATGACCTTTCCTGAACCCTGATTGAGTCAGGGGCAAAAGTTTAGATTCATTCATGAATAGTGTTAGTTGTTGATGGATTAACTTTTCGAAAACTTTGGACAAAGTTGACAGTAGACTGATCGGTCTAAGATCTGCTAACGAGGTAGGTATTTTAATTTTAGGGATTGGAATAACCAGCGCGTTTTTCCAACTGACATTAAATCCTTAAACTGACATTAAATCATTTTCCAACAACATTAAATCAAAGTACTTAAAATCTCTAAAGTCTACGATTTTTGGCTCAGGTTTAGAAGCAGTGACTTTCAAACTACAGCTAGTCAGCTGATGATCAGTGACGTCGTGTAAATCAGTGTGACAAACATCTCCAGATAATAATTTAGCGTTACTTAATGAAATAAAATCAATTTGAGTACAGGCTCGATCAGTTATCCTAGTAGGATGATTTACTATTTGTGTAAGATTAAATGCTTCCATGGCGTTATTAAACAATACTGACGCTCTAGAGTTGGGTATTGAAAGATTGATATTAATATCACCCATCACCACTATTTCGTCCAAAATTGGCCTAATGCTGGCCATGGAGTTCTCTAAAGACTCAACTGCATCACTAACACTAAGTGCAGGGGGTCTATAAACAAATCCATAACCCATTTTAACATTACTTATATTAATTGAAAACCAAAGTTGTTCTATAGTGGTGCTAGGGGGAAAAATTGAAGATAAGTTATTAACAATTAAACTAGCTCTTACATAAACTCCTATTCCTCCTCCTCTACAATTTCTGTCACTTCTGTGGAAAGTGTACCCAGCCATCGCTAAGTCGTGATCTGTTACTACTGGTGTAAGCCAGGTTTCCGTTAAGCCTAGTATGTCGAAGTTGTAGTCAAACAATAGGTGCTTAATTTGGTTTAGACTTGGTACAAGAGATCTGATATTAACATGAGCTATTTTTAGATAAGACATTGAGAAGAAAATACTGCAACAAAGAACAATTACTAACTGATTGAGGTTAAATACAGATACCTAGTTGGCCAAGAGCTTGTTGACAAACTCTATATTTTGTACGGATTGTATCTGGCCACCTTCTTCTTTTCTTATGAGAATCTTACCATCTTTTTGCCAGACAAATTTGAAACCAACAGATTTCAATTCCTTCGCTTTCTTGAGTAGATTGTAAGTGTACTTAGACATGTCTTCATCGATGTAGATTGGAGCGTCACTCTGCGAAATGTTGCAGATGGCTTTGGTGAGTTTACCCTTGTCGGAGCGAGCCTTCAGGATTTTACGCTTTTCTTCAGTCGAGCTTAAAGTTATAACTACTTTGCAGCCCCCATTCTGGATAGGAATGTAATGGGTATTCAATATGTTGTCTTTAGAAATACCAATTCCAATTGTACTGAAGATTTTTTGTATATGATCACTGCATTCCCTTTTGTCATCATTATTACTGATGATTCCATTGATTACAATATTGTTGGATAACTTGGCGTTTTCTATTTTGTTGATAATTACATTAAGACGATTAATTTCACTTTTAGATACCTCGTTGTCGTTTTTAACCTCTAACAGCATTTCGTACATAGCTTTGTTTTTTTTAATTTCTTCTTCGTACTTCTCGTTGATGAAATCCATAGATTTTTTTATGTCTTTCATATCACATTGGATCTCAGTAACAATAGACAACAACTGTTTGATTTCAGCACATGTGGCTGCGTTTCCGGAGATCCTAACCTCACTTGTACAAGTTGCACATGACCAGGACTTTTTCTCGTTGATCATAACTCTCGCCTCAAGTTCAGTTACTCCCGCACATTCCAAGTGAAACCACTCGTTGCAATTGGCACTGCATTGTACTTTAAAGCTCGATTTATTTATATTTTTATTGCATTTACTGCATTTGGCGGTCATCGTGTGTGTTGTATTGTTGGTTGCCCGCGTCATAAATTAATCATAAATTAATTAAATTGTAATAATTATTAATCAATAAATTATAATAATAAATAAATATTTAATTTAAACACTTTTATTTATTAAACAATTAATTACGTGAAAACCCTAAATCCAATCCAAAAGCCGATTGCATTTTCGGATTCTACGGATTTTTCTCTATACGTATACAAAATTTCATCAAAATCAAGCAAGTTTGAGTTTTACAAGAGTAAAACCATAAGTGTTGTACCGCGAGGTCGTTCACCCCGATAAAAATCACCGCCCGAGGCGCATTCCAATACAACGATTAAGGAAAGCACCGCCCATTTACTATAATAGTAAAATCTGTCATAACAATTGTGGAATTTCATTCATGAATACAATGAATGGCGCAGGTTGGCCAACGGTTGAGTTGGCCACACTGGCGTAGTCTTTAGTGTTTATGCGAACTGTCATAATATTCAAGTGTGAAAGTGCTAACATGTGAATAAATCGTTTGTGCTTCCAGTTTGGGCCCCAATTTGGTAGAAATCATCCCTTGGAGACAATCAGTACCTACCCGTTTAGGTAGTATGTGTGTGAAGTGCAAAATATTGGTCGGACCGAAATCGTCGCGGAAAAATTTGAGGTTAGAATCACCAATATTACTTTAAACGAAACTTTTTGCGGCTTTGCGCGATATATACGTTTTATAATGTTTATAAAACGATTTCCGATTACTTTTCGTACATGTTGGGATATTGGTACTATGACAAAATAATTAATTAGTCGCGTAATTTTGAATTAATTACCAGTGAGAGTTTTTGTAGCTGTGAGAGGAAAAGACAATAATAGGAAAAGGGGAAAAGGTGACTGATGCAGTTGCAATCAAAAACTTAGAGAGGGGTTTGGATTTCAATTTAAAATGACACGAAATGTCAGTCACAGGCCAGCTGGCTTTTGTACTCTCGATAATGAAAAGACTAGAGAATCAAAACACTCCTGGCAAACGATTACTTTTCGCTGATAACTCCCCAAAAAGCCCATTCACTAGTTTTCTTATAGACACTTTTCTAATCTTGCCACATAATTTTATTTTTGGCATTTCCATTGTCTCGTCGACGAGAAATTCAATATCAGTCTCAACTACGACTATAACCTGGCAGGGCAGGATAGACGTCTTCTTTTTGTCGGGGCCAAAGTTGAAAATAATTCGCTCACGTATGATAAACGACAGTCATATAAGTATAGAGTGGTGCAAAAGCCGGCATCTCAGGACGAGAGAGGAAACTGGGTAGAGTTATGTAAAAGGCCTCTGTTATTAGTCAACGACCTCCCGGAAATTAGACTATGAGATATGTGCGGGCCTGGTCTCCATGTTTTAGGCGTTCCAGCATTGCACAAGATAGACGACATTGATAATACTCAACTTCAGTTTTAGTATGTTCGTGAGCTCAATACCGTGTTACATAAATTACGTTATCATACAGCTAATAGAAATTAAGCCATAACTAAACCAGACTCGAATATTTCGGGCATGCAGAGCCTTTCTTATCATCAATCACCACAAAAAATGATTACCTATAGGATCGCACAAGAACTGATTATTCAATCTGGCTAAGATTTCGAATTTTGAACTCGATTTTGCTTTTAAATAAATTCCCGGAAAAACAATGTACAGAAAATTGAATTGCGAATAAGCTGATTTGAATGGGATGAACGAACGAGAATGGGAATAGTGAGTTAAATGGGCTCAATCTGACCCGGTCCCCACCTGCACACAGCATCGTAATCTTATAAAGTGCATATCTGTGCGCCTATGGAGACGTGCGGCTCCGGGAACCCGGAAAGACAGCATATCGAAAAAGGATCGAATACTTTTGGAATCTGACATAATAGCAGTCGTCATCATCATGTGTCTGACCGGTTGCTATTCGCGACCAGCCGTCCGGAACATATAAGGGTATTTCGATCGTCCTGTTTCCAACTTTTATTTTTCGTGTTTCCCTTTTAGATACCTTGTACCTACCTACTAGAAAATTCTACTATTATTATAGTAGTCGGTCAAAACGCGCTTTGAATCGCAATGCGATGTAATATTTCGCAAAAATTTAATCCACTCATAAACTGATTTTAATCTGGCCGATTGCAGAAGAATAATGTATCTTTAAGAAGATGGTTTATGTGGTAATTATGATCTGAAAGCGCTCTAATAAAATTCCAACCCTAATAATAAGTTTTATGGGACAGTTGGGAACGTTTCAGGCCAAGTTATTATCAATAATTTTTATTTATTTAATAACTTGATAAGTTAGTTTTTGCTACCAAGTATAAAAGTTATTAAACTAGCTTTTTATAATGCAGTAATGTTTAATGGGTTTGGTGTCATTTTTACCTCAATAACGATAAAGCAGGACGATTATTTTTTTATTTCAAAGGAAATTAAAAATCCGGAAAGCGACTGCACGCATTAGAATTTGTGCGTGCTCGCTTGGTGCTCGGCCGTTTAGTGTGACCGCAGCTTAAAAATCATCGCTTTATTATTCATGCAAAGTTAGCGTATGATAATATATTCAAAATTGATGGTGGAAGTTGTAAAAGTATTTCCATATCGCTCTAATAGTAATAGGTGTATAATTGTGATAATTCTGCGAAAGAGCAATGAAACAAAACGTTTTTGTGTAGCTGGCTCGGTAAACGAGTGGAACTTAATAAGCATATGTAAATTGTGTAATAAGTAGGAAATGATTGTAATGCTCGTCGAGGGAAAATCTCATTAGAGACAAAACGACGTTCATAAAGCCGCCGTCTTCTAGTGCTTCCTTTGACATAACGTCGGAAATCCCTGGAATAAATCTGTCTAATCATACGGCATAACGTGCCAAGTACGCACTAACACAGCATTACCATCGGACTAACTAAGAGTCAGCATGTAATAAGACAGCAACAAGATTCACTGCCAAACTTGCTCGCCTGCAGCCTCCTGATAACAACGTTCGGGCTACGGACGACGGTTTCTTATTTCATATCAACTTCCTGCTACAAATATTTCTCATCGATGTTGCTCCGGCTGCTGGACTGCACCCATTTGGTTTATGAAGATCCACTTTAAATCGACACACTTATATATTCGAATATAAATGTAATACCCGCACGCTCTTTCTTGTAATGCCACTTTTATGCATTTCCATTTTATTTCCAGACTCGACTAGACATTATAATACATGCAGAAGCAATTTAATTTTGATATGATACAATGTAAATGTAAAACATGCTAAATTGCAACTGGATTTCCTCCTACATTTATTTTAAACCGATTTAAGGGTGTTAACCTCTTTTCGGATTTATTATCTAGTTATTCGTTAATTTGACGGCAATGCATCAATTTTTACCTTATTTTATAATCTTTAAAGATGCCAAAAAAAATTAAACAACCAACTTTTTTATAAGAAAAAAAGCTCAAAGAATTTTTATTAATTTGGTGCTTTCTCTAAAAATTCATAATTGTGATTTTTTCATTAGTTTTTGACCTACATGAAGCCAATTTTTCGATTTGGCATTAAAATCAATCAAATAACGTATATATCGGTTCGAGCTTAAAGCGCTGCTTCAAAAGCAGGTGTGAAGCTCATTATTTCGAAGAGGACAATTCGTTTCGATCCGATATCATTAGACGTGAATAGGCCATATGTGAAGGACAGAACAAATTGTCTTGGATTATTAAAGCGAAATAATAATAAGAATAATAATAGTGATAGAATCGATGATGCGATATTGTGAGAAATAAAAAGTTTTTCGGGGGAAAAACGTAAAAGCTTTATTGGAGATTGCATGTTCCGCAAAGTAATATTTGTTTTACATGATGTTCCATTTGAATAAAGCGAAATTGCGTTTATTTTAACATTATGCAAGTATGAAACTATTGCCCGTACACAGAGCGAAAGCTTTCTTGTCTTCTAAGTTAAACAAATAATGGTTTCCCATTTTTGTATGAGAAAAACATTATCTTACATTACAATTCAACCAATGGCGGTTTCGATTTTCCATAAATGATTTGACTCCATTTACTGCACCTGCTTTTTCCACTGGAAATAAGCTCACTCTCTCCATACCCCATATTTATTATACATGTGCTGTTAAATATTCTACATATAAGTAAATGTCTCATAGAAAGGACGATAATCTAAAATCGATACCATTTCATTAATTAAACATTTCTTGAGGACCTTTAACATCAATAACTTCCTTCAAGGAAGCATTTCAATCAACAAACTGGCAGCCATATTGTAATTTTTGAAGTGACAGTTCAATTGACAGTCGAAATTCAATATGGCCGTTTCGCAAACTACTTGATAGTTGTTTCAGCAAAATGAAATGTTGCATAAAGTTAATATAGCTCGAAATCAATGAAATCTAAGAAGAGGAAAAATAAATGGAAACTTATGTAATCCCCAATTAAATTTCACTCGAAGTTAAAGTAAATACAAAATCAATAAAAAGCAAATTTGTCACAGAGAAAAGAAGCAATTTGATTCTGGTTGCGGTGGGTAAAGCCTCTTAGGAGGTTTTTAATAACTTGTTTAACATGCAGCCAATTGACAAAAAGCGGAAATGGAACGAACGAAATTATATATAAATGAAATAATGCGATAAACATGGTGGGCTGGGCGGTTGGGGTGCTTTTCGAAGAGAGTGAAAATTTAATGCGATGGTTTCAAATGCAATCTTCAAGTGAGCCTTTGAAAATTGAGGCATAAATACATTAGGAATAGTTAACGGCAAAATTACAAGCACGATTCGATTCGGAAATTGCGAAATTTGAATTCAGCTACGGAAAGTGATTTCCGTTTTCGCCACGCGTGACATGTACATTTGTTCGCCAATATACGGATATCGAAAAAGAACACCCTTCGATACTTCTAATAAGCAATCCACAGCACAGGTTTTAAAAGTTCCTAATATTTTACGATAAAATATTGCAAATTAAAATTACAAGAGTCCAATTTTATTGAAATTTAGTACATATTTAGAAAATGCTTTTACAATTTAATTACAAAGCCTGAGTAGCTAAAAATTTATTAATTATTTTTGTGAATTAAGCTGAATTAACATTATTAAAAATGCCCTTTTGATGAAAAGCTTCAATTATTTTAAAATTTACGATATAAAGCTAATTTCATTAGTCTAATTATCCCGAAATTTAGTTGAGGCTTTCATAAATGATTCGAATATTAATCAAATGTCCTTACAATAATTTAAATGGGCTCGTAAAAATAAGTTGTGGTGGTAGCAATTTTAACAAGGCAAATAAAATATGCAAATGTAATTGAATCTTTAGCGATGTAATAATATTCGTTTGCAACAAACACACACAAGAGATTAGGGGTTTGGGAGGCTGGTGAAAAGAGTAGAAGAGAAGTCGTGAGCTGAATTTAATGTGTGCATTTGCTGCTTTTCCTTCTCCCTTCGCTGGGACATTTTCCCAAGTTTTGCATCAGAGAACCGCCGCCGTCGCCGCCGCCGCTTATACTTCTCTCTGTTTGCTTTTGCTTATAATATTATACTTTGCTCATTTGAAATAAAATGCCCCACCGAAAAAAAAACATTTGACCGTAATGGTTTTCAGCAGGAATAAAAAAACATTAACACTTTATTTCGGGTTTTTAATTATTTTTTGTGCTTTTTTGATGCAAATGCAATAAGCAAATACTTAGATAAAATGGAATGAACAATGCTGGAGGATTTTTCTGGTTAAAATTGAAGGATTTATGACTGTGCTATTGAATGGGGAATTTTAGGGGTAGGGAATATTTAATTAGGTCATTGCGGGTGATAGAAATTATATCAGACAACATCAACAGACAAATGTGTTAGTTATGTACTTCCGATTACAACTGCACATTCTGATGTTTTGTGATATATAGAAATGGCTTATCTATGTGAAATGACAAATTCAGACATTTTCTCATATTGTTGATAGAAAATTACTGTTCGTAATTAGCCAGGGCCCGATATACAATGGAACATCTGCGCTAGTTTGATAACTCGACTTATAGTTACAATTCTTTCGAATTTTGGTAGAAATATAATTTTAGTAGAAGATATTTATGATTCAAACTTCACGAATTACTCAAAAACTGTACACTTTTATTATTTGCTGAAGATAATTAAAACTTGAAAACTTGTTCATTTAATTAAAAAAGTAAATATACGCAGAATGTTTCAAGTTTGAGATTTTTCAATATGCGCTCACTGATCACACACATCAGTTAGTGGTTAAAGTTGCCTATAAAATAATAAAAGTTGTAACATAATTCAAGTTAATTGAGAAATTACTTTTGCATAATTAATACAAGTTTGTAAATATTTCACAAGATGCGCTATGCTTAAAGATATTTTATGCGTTAAGTAAGCGTACTTTAAATTTGGGGCTTCGTGGAGCTGGAGAGCTTTTAAAGACTGTACCAACCAAACCATAAACCAAAACCGCACATCCTTGCAGCACATAAAAATATCTGCCTTACTTTATTCTCATCATCTTCGTGGTGCAATTATTTATTGCGAGTATTTGGCGAAATTAATGGAAGTTGCATTTGTTAGTGCGAGCGATACGTAGCACATAGAGGCAAGCGTGTAAATTGTATTAATTACTTTAAAACACGATTCGTTGCCGATTAGTGCAGATAGCATGTAATTCGTGCTGTTTTCTTTGTAACGAATGCAAAAGAAGGAGATGAGGAAAATAGTACAAAAAAGCCACCCATCCTGTATTGCGAATTTAAAAGGACCTGAACTCTGAACTTAAACTGGTCTAAAGCTCATAGAAACGAGCTTGCGGTATCTCAAGAAACACTCGTCTTATTATAGTTGAGCATTTTTGCTTCACATGTGAAAAGATATATAGAAGAGCAAAAGGGGCTTAAGGCTGAATGATATACGGGGACGTGCAAACGGCCCTCTTAATTTTTGTTATCGTTACGTTTAATAGCACCAGAACGCGCGTTTAGCACCTCGACTTCTGCACTACAATAAAAACGCGTTATTACAAAAGGCAAATTCGCAAAAGAATGAAATTTGTAGCTTCGCGAATTTTCTAATAACATTTATGACTGATATGGCACTTTACAAAACCGCATAAAGGAATTTATCTAGCTCTCTTGCCTTTTTACGTTTGCTTTTTCAGGAAAATAAATAAATTTCGCTCTAATGCGCCAAACGATACAAATATTATTTTTTATTCAAATAAAGATACTAATAACTTGGCTCTAAAAATAATTGAACGCGGATATCCCGGCGAGTGCGCCAAAAATTAAACCCTTAGCAATTTTCTAATAGTTTTCGCTATTCCGTCTTCCGTAGAACAATTTCGCTTCTTAACTGAACATTCCACGTGGTAAATTTAGCGTACACTCAAAAATTTGGGCCAAAAGAAGCTGTTTGGTCATAAAAGATAATGATGTTTTGTTGACAAGAAATGATTCCCCAAAATCCGATTACAAACAACACTATTTGTGGCTCGAAAGATTTTCACCATTTTCCAGCGACCAGATTCAATTTCATAAGGCGACCAAACAGCACCAGTCAGTCAGTTAGTGTGGTAAAAAAAGCCACAACATTACGGCAAGCAAGCCATCCGCAAAAAGCAATAACATCAATGCTTCGGAAAGAGACACAAGTCTGATCGGATTAATGCAGCGAACAAGGAGAAGGATCGGCAAAGAGTCCTCTCTTCCTGCTGTAGCATCTGTGCAGATTCCCAATAATGTGCAGCAGTCGGGAGAAATCATATTAAAATACCTAAAGTGTACCCGGAGGTGTATTTGCCGTCCACATACCTGCTTTATGTTCTGCTTGCTGCTATATCTGAAATCGATCGTGTCTAATTCCACTATATACAACATCCACCATGCTACTACACTCTTTATGCTCTTTTATTATTTTTGCCTACATGTCAATGTCGTTCAGATTGAAAATTATGCTCTAAAAACTGATTTTTCCATCAACTTGACTTTATAAACAATACAGCTCCATTTTTAGATGCAATCTTCTCTCGAGCAAATCGGGAATTCCGGCCAGCTTTTTCCATCACTATCATGTAGAAGCTTTTTGTCCTTGTTCCAAATTATTTTGAATATTAAATTTAAAATAAATTAAAAAAGCTCAACTTTGCGCCAAATAATTTTTGAACGTTCGGACTTTTCTATTCCAACTGGAAAATTGTCCAAGAATTTCTTGTCCATTCTAAACTTGTCTAGATAAAATTCGCCTTATCGACCATAAACTTTTCAATTTGCGAGCAAGAAGTTCGCAACTTAAATGATCTGATCTGACACGACAATGTCTCATATTTGACCACAAAAGGACGAAAAAGAATTGGCGCATTCGAGGCGTTGAATTTTAATAGAAGCAACGCATTTGTCAGAAGGCAGCAAATTATAAACGAAAATCTTTTTCATCTTTGTGTTTGTTTGGCGAAAGCGTAGTGGAGGTGTACTAGTACGTTTTTCTGGTGCTTCTTGTGGCGTACATCTTTTATAGTAAAAGAAGAATCAAAGAGTGCATGCAACACAGAGGATTGTGATTGCAGTGCACGTGAGGCATTGTGAGCAAAGTGCAGCACAGTCATCTTCAAACAAAACGACCAGCTGCTGCTACTCCTTTCGGGGGGCACTAACGAACACAGGCCAAAAAGCTTACGACATCAAAGAAGCAACTTTTAATACAAAAAAGGGGCAAAAAAATTGTTTCGTGCGCCATCAACATAAAGTCGAATTAGAAAATGACACTATTTGAATTTTGATTACCTTGGGGCCAAAAATATTTTTTTAGTGTAAAAATTAGCTGTAAAGAGTGCTCTTAGAAAACTGTCGTTGTAGACTAACAATTAGCAGGTAAAATGCGTATTTGAGTTGAACACTTTAATTAGTTTTGTTTCCTATACTCCAGATTCACGTTTTCTTCAAACACTCCACTACTAATGCGGTTGAACATTCCACGGTTCTATTCTCCGTTCCAGTTAGAGTAATTAGATATCCATCTGAAACTAATTATACTTCCACATACAATGTTTTAAGTAATTAAGAACTGATTGCACAATTTTGGTGTCTCTTCAGCGAACGTCTACATATTGCACAACAATATATATATTTATGATCAAAAAAATTGCGCTAACGATTCGAATGCATGAATTAATTGGCAACTGCAAACTGAAACTCGATTTATTTTCATTAGCTCTAATTTCGCAAAACACCTGAAATTTTAACAAAGTGCAATCGATGATGCACAATATCAAATAAAGATGGATTGCCAGAAGTGCATTTTCATTTCAATGAATTATAGATTACACTAACTGGAACAAAATTGTTTTATCTCTCGATTTTCGGGCATCAAGCGATTTTTTCCGCTTTCGCGGCAACAGGACCGTACTGGAAAAATAAAATGACTACACAAATCATCCCTAAGAATGCAATATTCTGATGGTATAAAATGTTATATTATTATTTCAGCAAGCGCTGCTCTTCTATTATGTTTTCCTGTTCCAATTCTTATCACATTATGCAAGTGTAGGAATTTTTCAGGAAAGTTATCGTTCATCATTTAATATGCACGTGCCACGAATTTTTATGCATACAATATTTTCTACAACCTTAGCTTTATTAGAAGAATACCTCAACTTTTGCTATATATTTGTAATTCCAGGTGAATCGTTTTTTTGAACGGGAAATTTTATTAGCGTTTAAATTCAAGTATGCAGACGAATTTAATTTAACGATACAGAAAATTTCTATGCACCTAATTTCAACATAATCGGGTCGAACAATAATTTTCCGTTCAGCGCCTTTCAAAAAGCTTAAGAAAATTAAATAAAAATTCCAATTTCAAAGTCTTTTACATCGTAGATTGATCAAAAAAATCCCAATACACCGGTGTTAGCTTAATCGAAGAAGTTATAGAGCGCAAAAATAATAAAGATGGATAAATTCCCAATTTATGATCGTTGGCATATTGAATTGGATTATGTGACTGTGCGTAAGCAATTTGTGGGTGGCTCAGACAATATTCCTTTGAGTATTGCAAAAATGACGAAGGTATAAGTTAAAATGTTGCAAAAACCGCGATGATGGTGATTGGGGAAAACCTTAAAGCGGCTCAAACAGGTATGCCGAAGCAATATTGCTTTTGGTGTGTGTCTTTGAAGCGCATTTTCAATTTGAACAAGACAAAGTACAGGCTTATAATGATAAAAATATATATCGTATATGAAGGTGGAATAATCTAATATCTGATACTTGTATAGACAGACGAGCGAGAGATGCATATGCGACCCAAGCCATATTTTATATATTTATTTTTTATTATTTATTATGTTTTGCCTTCGTTCCGTTGTGTATATTTTCGAAAGACGACTGGATTATGTTTAGCTGCACCGTTTTATGCTTCAATTAAATTGATTTACAACATATAGTCTCTCTGATGCTGGTATACTTGAAAGTAATAAGCGTTAAATAGCAGATTTTCATATACTTTATGCAAGACACAAAAATTTCATTAAATTACGTTTAAGACGGGCGGCACCAGTTAAATGCCTGCCTGAATTCTCAAATTACACAATTCACGCCATTTCTTCGTTTTTTATTTTATCTTCACGATTACCAGTCTAAATTATAATGATTTCCTTTTTATTACAATGCTAAATCTTTTAAACTGACATGTTGAATCAAATAAAATTGAAAACTATGCCAGAAATGCAGGAATAATAAGAATCTCGCTCGCCTTCGCCAATTTTTGAAATTTAATTAAAAATTATTTTAAATTACTTAATAAATTAAATTATTACATTTTTTAAGGTAACTAACATTTAAATTTAATAATTAATGCACTATAATTAATAAATAATTTTTTAAAAATATTTAAAGCACTTTTTTAGCTTTTCGTTGTAGAAATATTTTGCTATTAATTTATTTTTTTTGTCTAACAATTTAATATATTTTTTTATTTTTTTTTTATTTTTACGATTACTATTACTATTAGAAAGTACAATGATTCCCTTTTTATTTCAATTTTAAATCTTTTAAACTGACAAAATTATTTAAATAATAAGAATTTTCCGGCGCCTTCGCCATTTTTTTAAAACTATTGAATAGCGTTTTTAAATTTTTTGATGGTTTTAATTATTTTATTTTTTAATTTAATCAACACATTGACTCATAAAGACATATTTTTTTTCCTAAAAAGTAAATATTTTGTCCTAATTTTTTTTTAACTTAAATTTAAAACCAAACATTGCTTTATATTATTTTATTTCTAATTAATCCCTAAACATTATCTGCTAATTCTCAATGCGATGAAAAACCGGCGTACAAGGAATACACTCTTCATCCTTTTCCTCAGGTATCAAACTATGTTTCATCTGCTTTGGATCCAGTAACCCGGATTGTAGCAAAATTGCAGGTCTCGGAATTTCCGGATGCTCCAATAAATACTCGCAAAACGATTGCGTTGCCCTTAAATTGGTAATTCCTTGCCAAACAGCCGCCATGGTTTCTAATTTTTCTGGCACATTTTTGCATTGCAACCAAGTCTGTGCAATGTCCACTTTCGATGTGAAAGTGGTCATCGGAATACGTCTACCAAACGCTATATGGAGCTGTTTGTGTTGCAAAGCCGCAATGTCCTTTTTGATCTCGCGATATAAGTTACTTCGTTTCGATTGCTAGAAGAGTATTTTTAGCGAATTAAATTAAATTAAAATTGATTGAATTAAATTACTTCTGCCATATTACGTGCATCACAAACAGATCGTGGTAATGATGTGACCTGTTTCATTCTTACACGTAGCGAGGTGGCTGCATGCGATTCCAAGCCAACTTCAAAGATTTTAATTATACTATTCACATCTATTGTGGCCCCTTCTCCTTCATTCATTAGGGTGTTGTACCAGTCGATAAATTCAGTCGCTATCTGAAAATAAAACAAGAAAAGTCTACCCGTTGGCAAATAATCTGGGACAGTTTTATGCAACCAGCAATACATTTTAAATTTACGCACCTTCTCAACGATGGAATCTTTCTTCTGATTTAAATTCATCCGATTCAATGGTAACCTCGGTTTGGATTTCCAAATGATTGCAGCATCGTCGCCCCGTTTGAAGAAGTTTATGAAAGCTGCAGCATCATGTTGTCTGCTGAAAAACTGTTAAATATATCATTTCAAGCGAATTTTACGCACTTGCTTTCCACTAGAAATTTTCTTTTTCGCTGTCAACGTATCCTCATCGAAAATGTCCTTCAGGACCTTCTTGTAAACATCTTCCGACTTCTCAATAAATTCATATTCCGTTTTAACACTCGATCCCGTTTTTGGTCGAATCGACTCTTCCTTTTCAACTTCAGGCTGCCGATATTGACTTGCATACTTTCGATTGAACGCTGGAAATTTTGGATTCTCAGATCCCAAAAGGGCGATCAGTTTCCTGCACTCGTGTTCGGTGAAGACCTTTCTCAAGGAGTCGATGCGTTTGTGTGCCGGCTGGAAAATATGTCACAATAATTCGCGTCACATTGGTTTCGAAATGCGTTTACAATTTCCGCATCCGATTCTAATAAGTGGAATAATTGAAACCACCAGCTTTGAATTTCACTCGAGTTGCGTTCATATTTTGAATACTGAATGGAACGTTTACATTTGTCGGATGAAGAAGAGTAAACCATTTTCACTGTAACAAAAAACGTTTTGTCAATAGTTGCCTAACAACCGCAACATATCAAACAAGTAATGATATTGTTTGAATTTGCCGCGAAAATTGTGACAATTAAACGTCAATGTTTAATTTTTGAATGCGCTAATAATTTAATAATTTGTTTGTTATTAATGATGCGAAAATGGGTTCAAAATTTTGTGATAAAATTCTAGCCGTGGAGAATTCAAAGCTCGAACGAAATGATTCAAAAGACTGGTGGAATTTGGTGTTTAGAATTTTGGACGAAGATGCCAAAATTGTAAATTGAAGTTTGCTAAAATTTATTTATTTTTGAGGATTTTTGTAGCCCGCTCATAAAAGACTGGAAGTCCTGCAAACAGTCTTCCCAAACCATTTGCTGATCGCAATTTTTAAAATATGCGGTGTTACCGAACCGAAATTTCCCGAATTTTCCAAACAATTCACAAAAGAAGTTGACCAATGTCTCAGACCTGGCGGCATTGGCCGGATTTATTCCGCTTCCGGACTATCCAGCTTAATCCCGGAATATTACGATGATAATTTGGATAACGCGACTACGATATTAAATAAAGTCCTCAATCTAGAGTAAGTAAATTAAACGAAAACATTAATTAATTAAAAACGGTTTTTGAATAATTATAATACTACTCAGTCCGCAACAAAAATATAATGAAGCCGAGGCTTTGGCTTATTTGAAAACAAGGAAAAAAGTGGAGTTTAATTTAGATATGCAAGTTGTAGCGGTTGTAAACAAGGTGCAAATAATTTTAATTAAAAATTTGTCTCGTTTATCACGTTGGTTTTTTGAAAAATTCAGATTGCACAAGAATTTATTAGCTGGTACAAAACGTTGGGCGACTTCGATGAGCAACGGATCAATCAGCACGATATTATCGAAATATTTGAAGTCAAGTTTGATACTCATGCACTTCGGTCGTTGGTGATGAGATTGAAATTAATGACTTCAGTTCCGGAGAGAATTGCTGAAGATCGCGGTTTACCAATAGTACGCATTTTTAATTTAAATTTGGGCGAAGGCGCGCTGAAGGATGTTGCGCTCTACTATAGGCAACTTAATATACACCATTGAAAACAAAATTAATTTTAGCGCTCCAGAAGAGCAATCCTTTTTGGCGAAATAAATCGCGATATCGAGAAAAGCAGACGTAGAAATCCGAAGAAAATTATCTTTGGTCGTCATTCCACTAAAGTTGTATTTGACCCTCCTGAAAAAATCTACAAAACTTGGTACTATGGTCCAAATGTACCGGAAAAACTTGAATCTATGGGAACGGTTTTTGAAGGCATTACAAATTTACGGTAGTCCTCCAAACCATAAATTTCCTTAATTAAATAATTTTGTGAATTTAGATCGACTCTTTCGTTTTGCCAATATTTAATCGATCATCCTGAAATTAAACCACCGAAATTCCTGGTTGAAACTGGATTATTAACTGCAAGTAATTTACAAGAAGTGGCATCAGAGGAAGATTTTACGGTTACTCGGAAATCCGTCATGGAGCAATATCTGGCTAAATTTTCTAAAACAGTTGTCAAATAACATGCTATTTAAAAATGATGAGTTTTTTAATTCGCCGTAAAAAATCCGGTTCGTTAATAACACTAATTAATAGTATTATTGATGTACTGTCACAGATCATCAATGAGTTAGTGGTAAGGTCAGAATTTAATACTTAAACAATAATATTATTTAATTGCTTGTAAATATTATGGAATCTTGCAAGTAGCAGATTTTTTTCCGTCAATCCAATTTGTTTTGGGCCCCCATATATTTTTGTTATCAAGGAAATTAATTAATTTCTAATTCTAAAAGTATGATGCACACTAGCAAAATTACGGTCAAAAATCTGGACACAATGTATTTGTTGACGTCATTACTGTCACTTAGAATGCATGACATGTTATGCATTGATGGAATCTAATGAATAGGAAATTATTATTTAAAATTTGTATATTTAATTAGAGACCATATATTTGTCTGTATGGTGCGTAGCTCACTTGCAGTCTGCATTAATTAGCAAACTTGAAGGACACTTGCTTGTCTTCTAAGAATTTCTTTTTTGGGGATTGGGTTTTGTTTTCAAAGATGAAGGGAAAATATTTTTTTAAACTTTAGATTCGATTAAATTATTGTTGATTAGCGACTTGGAGGCCGTATTAGCGTGTTGTGTCTGGAATTTAATTTAGTGTTAAATTTGCTTAAGCAATTACACGCACAATTTAAAAATAATTAATTTTTAAATTAATTCTTTAAATACTTCCACTTATTGTTTATCATATTGTCACACATTGTCATTAAAGCAAAATAAATTATTTTTTAAATTTAATTTTCACCTAAATACTATTTACAACTTAATTATTAAAATAAATATTAACTTTTATTACTAACAGGTTTCGTTTTATAACTTCTTTGGTAAAATTGATAAAACATGTAGAAGTTGATGAAAATATTCGGGAAAAATATGACCATCCAGACTTCCTTGTAGCGCACTTGGCATGATGGGGCTGTTACAGCACAAGTAGTTATGAAGAAAATACCAAATTGAACCTAAAAAAATTTAAAAAAATAATTTTAAAATTTATTTTCGGTCGAATTAAAAATTACCATTTGAAGTGTGGTCAAAAACGACTTCCATTTGGCGACTTTCTGCTGAAATTCAGGTCCCAACGAGGCAATAAAATAATAAGAATACATAAGCACATGTATAAAGGAATTCAGAAGCATGATGGTTGAACTGACACCACCTTGAAAAGAAATAGTCAAATTAGAATTTTACATAAATTAATTTACGAATATTGCGACAATACATTCAAAGGATTGATGTCATTCGATTTATGATTTGTAAATGAATCTATACTTTTATGAAATTAATACGCAATGGAAAAATATCTAATCTTAGTGTTCTTACCCCCCATGTATTTGCAACTCAGCCACGCAATTATCAGGGTACTGCTGTGATGGTAGACGTGCAAAAAGGACACTTGATTATCCTTCTTCCTTAAACGGAAAAATATTGTTTCGACTAATTCGATGGCTTTTAACCAGTAGAACCAATAGAACCAACTTAGAAGGCGGACTGCTTCGGGGTTGTCGGAATAATCGGCGGGTTGGCAGAAGAGATATTGAGTGGTCCATCCACAAGAAATTACCTTTGGAAAAATTTTAAATCTATATTTATCGCACTATTTAATTGGAAACGTATACATATTGGTTTAGTGCGTTCATAATTATTTCTTGAAAGGTCAAGTTGGCAAATTGATTTTTTGGGGAAGTTTTAGGATTTGAGAAAAATATTTTTAGTTTGTTTTCCTATTAGCATTATTATATTTTTAAATTGTAATGGTCTAAGGTTAAACTACCATGCTTACTAGCACAAATGCATTGAATTCAAAATGTGCATCTAATTAATTTTTATTTAATAGAATCGGAAGTGAGGTGAATTTTATTTTGAATAAATAATGCAAGTCGAAATCGATTAGATTTGATTTTGACGCGTTTTAAGTCAACAATTTAATTAGCACTCAATCAAAATAATTTGTTATTGGAAAAATTAATGTAAAAAATTACTTACCGCATTAATAAAAAATAAACAAGCTGTTACTTGAAAGACATTGTAGCACATAATGATTGTCTTCAAATTGAACGGTTTTCGGTCTTTCATGTAGAAGGGAAGAAATCCGTAAACGGCAAATATCCATGCCGATAGCATCATGATGGTCGGATAAGGGGTTTGCATGAAAGCCCAATTTTGGACCCGCTCATCTAAAAGAGCCGCTCATTAAGTGAATTGCAAATTAATTTTAATTCAATCAATTACCTGCCATTACATTGAAAATTTGATCACTGATTGTTAGTCGCATTTTGAACCGCCGTTTATCGATTTCAACTGAACAGTCGATCCAAAACCGATAATTTGTCTTTATATAAACGCACCAGTTTTAAACGTTTAGCAATATCGACACGTGACATCCATAATATTAACCCGATCGAAGGTAACAAAATTAATTTATAGAAAAATGTATGGATCATTTTTTCACTCATGATCAGCTTAGTTGAAAAATCTTTCAGGACAATGTAATATTTAGTAAATAAATTATGGACAGATATTTAAATGGTTTATATGGTGTATTTAACAAAGTAATTGTGATAAAAAACTAATAATAATAATTCATAGTAAAAAAATTGTATAAAAAGATAAGAAAAAATACAATATGTAAATGTAAAAGTATAGGTGAAAATAATTATTTTTTTAATCGCTTTTACTTGTTTTTATTTGGTATATTGTTTGAAGCTAGAAAATTTCTGTTAAATGGACTAACAATATTAATTTCAGATTTATGGTAAAATATTTTAAAACGAAAGACTAGCAAAAATAATATCTAAATTTAATAAAAAATATTTATTTAAAAATGTAAACTATACTATTTAATAAAATTATAATTCATATGTATATTTGTTTATAGGAAATTTAATTTTTGCGTAATAATTAAAAAATTATTAATAATTGATTGCGTGATTTTATAACATACAATTTTTAAATTAATGAAGTAATCGCATATTAGCATATTCCCAACCTGTAATTATAATTTTAAAAAATGCATATAAACCGCAAAAAAAATTGATACTTTAGTAAATCGTCATTTCAATTCTTAAAGATGTTTAAAAAATTATTTCTTGTAATTTGCTTTATTGCTTTTGCCTCAGAAGCTGCATCAGAACATTCCGTAAGTTAAATAATAAACTTATTAATTGCTAAGAAAATTGCTTTGTTAATTATAAATTATCGATTTTCACACTAAATTAAAACAAAGTCGTCATAAAATTTAACCCATCATTATCATTCTGCAGAATTTAAATTTCAATCGACGCATGCTACTATCGTAATTAAAATTATAACATTTCATTAGCATATTGCATACGACAGCGACCCAAATTAATATTCAGTACGTTTTACCTACATACAATAATTAAAAAAATAAATTTGCAGGACGGCTTAACTGAAACACAATTGACAAAATTATTGCACTACCATAACGAATGTGCGGATGAAACTGGACATGATGGCCTTACCGAATTAATTTCAGGAAAATTTGAAGAAACACCCTTAATTAAAGAGCACGCTCTTTGTCTATCCAAAAAATTTGGATTTCAAGAGGCGGATGGCAAACTGAAAAAAAAATTCTATATCGAAAGAATTAGCTTGGTTCTACCGAATAGGGATGAAACCAAAAAGTTTTTGGAACTTTGCGCTAATGAGAACGAATTGCCCGAAGAAACCGCTTTGATTTTGTTGAAATGCTATCATGATGCAAAAAATTTGTAAACAATTTTAATTATGTAATTTAGCTAGAGGTGAATGAATTATTGGGATTTATTATTTAATTAATATTATAGTAGATCAGTCGGTCAGTTTCCAAAATTGTTGTTGTTTAACTGGTTTTTAAAAGTTTGTAGCGCGGGAAAGTATTTTGGGTTGCATAATATTAAACAGCAATTAAAGAAATAGTTTGGTTTATTGTAAACGCATAATTGTATAACTGGCTGCCTACCTACATAATACTACAATATATATTTTAGGATTGTTCCAAAATGTGCTCTTTTTTTGAGAAATTAATTTTTATTAGAAAATATTTCTATTATAAATAAATCAATTCGAATCAAAAATTCACTGTACATTTATACAAGAAAAAAAAGCCTTAATTACGTTTAAAAACGTCAATACGTATTTTTAAGCTTAATGTTAAATTAATAAGTTGTTCAAAGCTCTATTACAAATACTATTGACAGTTTCATAAAATATCACAAAAAAATACCGTACAAGTATTATAAAACGATTATAATTCGAAAAACTGAGAAACCTTCACATTTTCACGCCTTTACTCAAAAACCTAAAAGAAAAAATACAATAATTTCACAGTGAATCGAATTAATAAAATAAATCTAGTTGGAGCCTATCCGGCAGAATTGTTTGGTCTATTTATCGTAATTTTGTTCGGAGTATACATATTCATAATATCTGACCTGCAAGAAAAGCAAAATTTAATCAACATTTCATAACAAAAATAAATAATATCGTACTTAAGATTATTCGGTAACAATGACTCGTCCAATTTATATCGTCGCACTGCCATAATTGCCAATGTTTTCAACGTTGGTCGGAAATCGAGGATGTGCATATCGCTATGGTCTATCAATTTGTCATCGATGTCCATGTTGACCGTCGTCAAAGTCGTCTGCGGACTAATAAATAAAATCGTAATCATCATTATTAATAGTATTAAATTCTATATTTATTTGTACCTTGTGCCTCCAAACAGAAACACCCGATCTCCAACTAGCACACAAGCTTGCCTTCTTCGCTTGCTCGGTTTAACACCCTTACAAGTCAATTGCTTCCACACGTTCGTATTCACATCGAATTCGTACATATCGTTGAAATGCTCCTCTCTTGTCGAGTTGTAGCCGCCGAAGATGTACATTTTTCCGTTATACACAACTGCGCAAAAAATATAGCATTTAATAAAATAAATTATTGGCAATCGTGGTACTAACAAGAAGAATGACTGCGACGTCCAATAGGAATATCACCAGTCGCTTCAGAAATGCGCCATTCGTACGTTTTCAAATCTAAGTACCACAATTTGTTCGAATAAGTATCCTGGCTGTTTAAGTAGACGCTGTACATTGTTCCTCGACCTCCGAAAAAGTACATGCGGTTGTTAATGGCAACGGCTGAGTGGAAGTCTCTTACTGTCGGTTCACATCCTAAAAAGTTAATAAATGGCTGATTTATTTTAATAAGCTTTCGCATGACAATTATTATTGTGACAATTTAATTTCAAACTTTCATCAATGTTTTTAGCTGAGTTAATTAATTTTAGCTAATTAATATTGACTTGTTGGATTGTTTCCTTATTGTAAATTTATGATAATGGCAGATGCGAGAAATAATTAAAAATTAAAATAGTTAACGAAAAAAATTATTTTTAGCTTTGCCAATAATTTAAATGTTGACCCATTACCATAAACAATAAATTAGATAATTTGATAATATAAAACCTGTTTGTAAATATTAAAATATCTGCAAACTTGTCGAGGTGCAGTATCTTGAAAAGAAAGAATCTCAAAGCAGGAAAACGTATTTATTTCCGATAAATAAATATGTTACGATTACATGAACACTGCCGCATTGAGTAACAGCCTATGTAATAGACCGTCATTATTTCCGCAAAACAATTACAGTCCAAGTAGGAACAAAATGCTAAGATCAGAAAGAGAGTGGTTTCCATCCACTTTCACATTATGCCGCTCAACATGTGAGCGAAAGAGAAATAGGAAATATAAATAAATATTACAAGAATGAAAGTGATTCTCTTATTTGCTTTTTAAATGTTACATATTGTCGCGTTTATAATAAAATTTCCAAACAATTTAATTTTCGTCGTCCTTTCAATAAGGTCAATTCCTTATTTTTACTTAAAAAATCTGAACGCGAGCAGTTCAAGTTTAGCCGCGCGATTACAAAGTTCAAAGTCGTTTATATAATCCAATTGATTCGATTTAATTAGACATACTTTTATTTCTAGATTAATACGTGTTATTACTGAGTAATTACTAACTAGTTAAGTCGTGTGTGTAAGGATATATTTATTATTTACGATTTGGGGGGACAAATCACGATTTTGAACTCCGGATCAAATATTAAAAATGTAAACCTTGACCAGCGATTTAATTACGCGTGCTATATTTTTTCGTACACAAAAATACATTTTATTACAATTTTCGCAAGGTCATAAACTACAACAATGTTAATGATAAATTAAAAATAGTTTCATTGCGATGTACAAAATGCGATTACGCTGTATCTACACACGTCTGTTAGTTATTGTTTTTGATTACAAAAACAAAATAAAATTCATTACAGTACTTGTTAACAACTTAATTATACTAACCTAACGTAATGTAAAAGTTATTAAACGGGGAGTTCAAAATTTTTATGAAGCGCAAAACTATTCGAATTTATTCTTTTTAGATGAAATATTCGAAATAAAATTCAAATAAATTATCTGAGGGGTAAATCCAACGCTGTATAAATTAATCGTGTATAAATTTGTCGGAAGTAAAATATTCTGTCTATTTCCTGGATTTCCGAAGACTTCCTTGCTATAAAAATTTCACATTTTCCTACTAAAATTTCTAAATAAAATTCAAACTGTAAAATATTTCTTTTCGTATTAAATACGATTTAACACAGTTTGAAAAAACTGTTACAATCATTCCATAATATTTTCTTAATAGTTTATGTTTATTAGACCAGAAAAATACATCAACAATTAAATCAACAATTTTTTCTCGACTCATAAACGCGATATTATTATTTATTTTTTGTTTAAACTACATTAAACTTAATCATTAGTAATTATAAACATAATTACAAATCAAGGTCAAAAACCTTCACCTTCGCAACTTTACTACAAAAATACTCGAATTTAAATCGTAATTAATTAGCGGTGCGATTTAAATGAAATCAGACCAAAAACCTAAATATAAACAACATCGCCTGTTCATCTCCCCAACAAATAAAATTGCAAAACTAGACTAAGCTAAAAATATCCCACAAAAATAAATTTCCCCGCATCCATAAATTATCAAACAAACCCAAACGATTGCCAAAGATTCTTACCCTTCGTATCCACATACGACCAATGCATCCGATTCAAATCCAACATATAAACCGACTTCGCAAACGCATTACTTTCATCTTCATACCCTCCGAAGATGAACATAAAATTCCTCCAGACGCACGCCGTATGTCCATCCCTCGCCAGCGGAATACATCCGCTCGTCTTCGGCGCCGTCCAGCAATGCCAAACGGTGTCGAAGCAAAACAGCGTCGAACACGAAGCGTTCCGATCATTCCGTCCACCCCAAATGTAAACTTTATCGCCATACACCACCGCGGTATGTCCATATCGCTTATACGGCAAAATATCGTCGTTTTCGAAATAGGGTAGATTACTGACGGGGTGTTTGGTCCATCGGAACGTCGTCGTGTTCAGGACATGCACGTCCATCGAGGTGTAGCCTCTGGAGTTTTCGCCAGTGCAATAACCCCCGAAGGAGTAGATTTTGTGGCCGACAGCCACCGCTGCATGGTTCACCCGTTTGGGGCCGCCCTCCAATTGTGTGATCCACCACATTTCTACTTGTTCGACGATACACTATACATTTAATTGGGATGTTTAGAAATACGCCGGTTTAGGTTTTCCGAATCGCGCGATACTTTTGATACTGTCCGAAATCGCACACTATGCTTTAATGTTTACTAACTAATGCGGGTTATTTTCGGCCCGGCCTTGATCGAAACACTGGCGCTTTAGAATTTCTTTTTTTAACGTGAGTGGTTTCGTTTATGTGTGGCGGATACTTTCGGTTGCAGTCTAGCTAAGCAGATGGTGGATGTATTAGTAATCGAGCGTTTGAATTTGAATGGATTGTTGTTGTTGTTGGTTGGGTAGGGATTGTAACTAGTTTTGCTCGATTACACAAGAGAGCTGTGTTATGTAGGAGGCTACAAAGATCTGTAATAGTTGACTTACCATCTCTTCGGATTTCTGTTTGCACAAATGACTGGTCGAGTACGGTTATATGTAGGAGCAGTGCCGTAATGATGGGAATTCAATGCCTGGTGTGATTGATGTTGCTTGGAATATGATGCACTGTTTTTTTAGGTTTTACACTAATCAATAAGATTAAAATTAATTTTTAATAATTAAGTTTGGTTAAGATTTGGAGAACAATGACATCGAACTGCCAAAGTCAGAAATGTCACTTGAATTAAACGTCAAATTCAAATTTTAATTTAGTAATTAGCCTTTAAACACTCTGTTAATTAATTTAATAACTTTTATTTGTTATAAACAGGATAAAACACACCAGTAGAGCTAAATAAATATTGATTTTGCTGCATGGTTAAACTTTTCAACCAGTGTTGCCAACATACTAGTTTGAAGTTCAAAATTAATGTACGAATTTGATTGCCTACAATAATTTCGATATTATTTTATTTAATATTCTCAATTGACGATCATTTATTAAATTTATAGTAGAATTGTATTTAATTAGCGGTTTAGTACGGTCCTGTCTTCGAACCCTGCAAAATAGGTCAAATAACTACAAGGTTGGCATTACTTCCTATCAAAAGTAATGTCAGAAATGGTGTTTTTCTAAATTGTTTATATTTTTTATAAGTAAGTAATTCATATTTATTTGAATTAAAGCACTTTTAAAAATGTACAGCACATATTAGCACATCATACTAAACGCTGAAATCATTCATTCTCATCAGTTAATCAATTCATGAACATATGCTTAAAAAAAATTCTTCGTTTCAGTGCTGCAACATCTTGGTCTTGGATAAATCATAATAACAAATTAAAGAAACAATAATGAGCACCGAAACAGCAATGAAGCCCCTTTCTGTAATACTAATAACTCAAGCGAAACTTGGATATTGCCTAATTATAAATGTTGCATGCTTATGTTCTTGATCGTTGCATGAGAGAAAGATTTCGACGAAATGCTTACTAATTTGTACAATTTGCACGAAACTTTTGTATTTAGCACCACACAATGCATTGCGATGTACGATGGCACCTATGTAAGTAATTTATATTGCCTGTGGATGAAAAGCAACTTGGTATCGATTAATTCACTAAAGACCGTAATTTTTTTACATTAATTAGTATTTTGGATTATTTTATTTGTCATACCAATTTGGTTTTTTGCTATTAATTTATTGATGCATTTAGTTGTATTGTAGTTAGAATTTAGATAATTTTCTTAATGTAGGCAATTTATTAATCACCTAAGTGATTAACTTTGAACCGGTTCTAAAAATCCTAGAAGGAAATGCGATCTTAGTTTAAAATTTAATGAGCGAAATAATTTAAAATCGTTTAATTAAGTAGCTATTTTTAAAATGTAGCTTTTTTTGCAAATGTCAAGCCGATATGCAATGCGGTAAAAATTTGAATATCTATTAATACTTTAAAAATACAAATAAAATAATTAATTGCTTGTTTGTTTGCTTGTCGTTTTTTGCTAGAATAATATGTTATATTACTACAGAAAATTAACTGCATTTAAATGATAGCATTTTAATTACATGTAATTATGTATCGATGATAAAAATGCAAAACCAATTATAAATCTGAATAATATTTTAGAAACTTTATTATTCTTTATCAATAATTAGAAATAAATTATCTTCTACATCGAAATCAATCAATCATTTAATCTACAGTAAAGATATCTATCCATCATACATCTGCTTTTATTATTCGCTTTTTATTGTTCATAATATAAGTCATTGATCGAAAGCGTGCATGTAACGAGATTAAAAACGAAGAGGAAAAAAAAGAAATTCTTGTCTATGATGAAGGCAGTTTTAATGGCGACTAAGTCAATAAAATGCGTTAATGTACAAAACAATTAAATGACCTGTAACCCTTGAGGAAAATTTCTGGTCGTATATTAATATTTATTATTCATACAACGCAAACAATGCATAACAAAAAAGATTAACATATAAAATTAACTTATTCAAAATTTCGTGTATTGTTGGTTGCATAAAACTGCGCCAAATATATTAGATTAATTATTAATCCTATATTAATTAATTAATTGCGTAGATTAAAGAAGGATGTAAGATTTCTATTAAATTGGATTAATATTTTTTAAAAAAAATATTTTGGTAATTTTTTTATTATTTTATTTCAAATTTTTATTACAAATTTTGAATTAATAATTATACAAACAATTTATATCCCAATAATTGTAATTTTTTGTTATATACATTTGTTGATTCGTTGCTAAGCAATGACGCCAATTGCATCATTGCACTAACTGTATATTTTGGATTGATCTTCAAAATTTGTTTTTGGCAATTTAAAAATATTGATAATCCAAATTAAATTTATTTAGCATTATCGCACACATGCCAACAATAATAGCGTGTGAACTTACGAAAGGAATTTGATTTTGACCTCATCACGTTCAATAATAATATTTTTAATGGGTTTTTTGGGGGACACACGGTATATTTGAGTTTAGGATAAGATGGCAGCACTTTATCGGGATTAAATGGAGGGCAATCAAGTCTGTCTAAATTTTCCAGAATTTTAAGTGGCCGGTTTGATTTCTGGGAATTGGGACAAGGACCCCTGTGGGGATGTAGATTGGGGGTGATTAGATGTGAGAGTCGAGGCATCTATGGAAAATTTCCAAAAGTTTCAAATTGGATGCGAAAAGTTATTTATTATTACTATTTTGTTTTCTTTATTATTTATTTATAAATTACTAATTTTATAAATTAGTAATAAATTTTTTATGACTCAGTAATTGTCTTTTAGTTTGAAATATTGAACTTTACATTAGTTTTCAGTGTCAACGACTCAAAAAAAACCATAATTTATTATTATTTATTTAATTATTTATATAAACAAAAATTGTTTAATCAAATCTAATAAGTAATGAGCGATATGATTAATAATAAATAGTTTTTTCTTCAATGCAATAATGCGGGCCTATGGAATTTGTAATAAAATAGTTGAAAGATTTTTGGAGGGGAGAGGTAATCTTTTATTATTTAAATAAGTTAAATAAACAGGGCTACCAGCATCCAGTTCACAATTTGAATTGTTAGTGATTTGTTTAGTTCTGCGCTAAATTTGAAATTTATTTTGCAATTTTGTATTAAATTAGTTGATTAAAATTAAGATGAAAAAGGAATACGGAAGTGTTAACGTGCATAACTATGTAAGTTATTTAAACAATAATTTTATTTCTGTAATAAAAATTAATTTAAATTAAATTAAAATTTTATTCGGTTGGTAAGTTTCCGTCCGATTAAAATTATCATTTTTGTTTGTTTTGATTGATGTTTCACTATTAGTTATCTCATTGTGAGAAAAATGTGCATTTCCAGACTGCAATGCACTCGATTTGGAATTATTCCATTCCCTATCAGGATTTTAAATCGCCGGCCGATTTTAAATATACAATATTAAGTAATGTCGATGTGCGATGTAGAAAAATCAACATCATTTTAATGTGGATGATAACCTTTAATTAAATTTTTTGCTTGGCTTTGCTTTTAATTAACGCGTGTTTTTAGTAATAAATAAGTATTTTATTTGTTTTGGTCTGAATTGGTTTATTTATCTATCGCGCGCTCTAGTTTTCTAAATTCTTAGATCGAATTTTTAGGTCTATAATATTATTAAAAACATATTTTGTTGTTAATTTATAACATTGAAACTAATCTCGTGTTATATGGTCTTGATAAATTATTATTTGCAATTTCGCATTTTTGGAGCGATTACGTGATCTCCGGGGACAAACTTTATCTCTTTAAAAATGTAAAATTTGCGCTAAAATTCAAACAATAAAATTGCAAACCGCAAAATAGATAAAAAGTCGTTCGTTTTTTTTCGTACGATTTTTTTTAGTTAAAATCGGACGGACGAAAAAAAATATTTTTTTTTTGTTTAAAAAATATTGCTCTATTTTTTTTCGCTCCAAAAAATATAACAATAAATTTTTTGTGCGAAGAAAATAGAAGTGTAAATTACGCTAATTACTTATTTACACTTTAAAAAATATTCGCTTTCCAAAACTCAGCAAAATTCGATATCATTCATTTGTATTAAAATTTTGCAACTATCTGCTCAATTTTTATCTTGCATTTCATATAATACCATTGTAAATATAACGTCATTTTTATCAGCACCAATTTATAATTGTCCATACGTATTATTGCATTTCAATAGTAAATACGACAAACAATTATTTACAATTTTTTTTTCGGTGTAGGACTCGAAAGGCACCATCCCGAAAGCGTCCACCATGAAGCAGGACGAGAAGCAGCGCCTGTTGGACAACGATTTCCAAAACGAGACTAACGTGATCGATTTGGAAAATGTGGCGAGTAGTAGTGTGAATCCGCTCGACGATCCCGTTTTCAATCGGAACCTGGAACATCCGACTTCGAATTTCGATACGATGGTGCATTTGTTGAAGGGTAACATTGGTACCGGTATTTTGGCGATGCCGGATGCCTTTCGCAATGCTGGCTGGGTGGTTGGATTGTTTGGCACGATGGTGATGGGTGCCGTGTGCACGCATTGCATGCACATGTTGGTCGGATGTTCGCATGAGTTGTGCAGAAGGAGTCAGTCGCAAGCGCTCAATTTCTCCGAGGTGGTTGAAGCGGCTTTTAAAACGGGGCCGCAGGCTTTGCAGAAGTATTCCACGATTGCTAGGTAAATATTTTATTATAGAAAATTAGTAAAATATTAATTGGTTTATTTTTTCTAGGCATATAATTAATATATTCCTCTGCATCACTCAGTTGGGATTCTGCTGCGTTTACTTCGTTTTCGTCGCGGCAAATATTCACGATGTGGTGAAGCATTACTTTTTCGATATAAGTGTGCATTGGTATTTGTTGCTGTTGCTTGTTCCGATGGTGCTTTTGAATTGGGTGAAAAGTTTGAAGTATCTGACACCGGCCTCGCTCTTTGCCTCGATTGTTACCTGCAGCGGTTTGGTCATTACCTTCTTCTACATGTTGCAAGGGCTTCCGAATACTTCCACGGTTAATGCATTTTCAACTTGGTCTCAATTGCCGCTCTATTTTGGTACTGCGATTTACGCCTTTGAAGGAATTGGAGTGGTAAGCGCATTTTTAGTAAAGTTAGGCAACACAACATACACGAAACATAGAAAATGGTTCATATTTCGAAAACTAGATTGAGTTTTTACAAAAATCTTATGCCAAACTATTGTTTGTTAATGCCTTGTTAACATATCTAAATTTCATAATGATCGCATAATAATTGTGGGTAAAAAAATTCGAAACAATTTTTAAATTTGGGAAGTTGTAAGTTAGGCAACTTGTTATACACAAAAATTACAAAACTATTAATATTTTGAAAACTAGATGGAATTTTTGCAAAAATAGTATGCCAAATTATAGCTTGCTAATATACTGTTAACATATCCAAGTTTCAGTTTCATTGCACAATAATTGTTGCTAAAAAAATTAAAACCATTTTAAATTTGAATATTTTTATCTTGTTTCTAACAAATTATTTTCGAATTTTTTATAGGTGTTGCCTTTGGAGAACAACATGAAATCGCCGCAAGATTTTGGCGGATGGAATGGCGTTTTAAATACTGGAATGGTAATTGTTGCTAGTTTGTACACCGCGGTTGGATTCTTCGGTTATTTGAAATACGGGGATCGCGCGGTTTTGGGTAGTGTCACGCTCCTATTGCCTCCAGACGAATTGTAAGTTAATTTATTTCGTCAAAATTATTATTAATTATTATTAATAAGTTATTATTGTTACTAAAAAAATTTTTTTCTTGCAGATTGGCTCAGTCAGTACGCTTAATGATGGCGATCGCGATTTTCTTGTCATACAGTCTCCAATTCTACGTGCCCTTCAATATCGTATGGCCTTACATTAAGAAGAATTTCGAAACGGAGCAGTCGAAACGTCTAGCTGAATATGTGACAAGAACGTCGCTCGTTTTCGTAACGTTTGCATTGGCGATTGCAATTCCAAATTTGGGTGCTGTGATTTCCTTGGTCGGTGCTTTCAGTAGTTCAGCATTGGCATTGATTTTCCCGCCGCTGATTGAAATTATTACGTTTTGGCCTGACAAATTGGGGAAGAATAATTGGGTATTGTGGAAAGATATTTGCATTATGTGCTTTGGAGTCGTGGGATTCATTATTGGCTCGTATGTGAGTCTGATGAACATCCTGGATCCACAGGTGATTTAAGATTTCTGGTAAGATTGTTAAGATTTAGATAATTTAAACCCGAAGACAATAAACAAGAGACAAATAATATTTATATAGTTAAAGTTTATGATAAATGTGATGTACTGTTTTAACGGATAATAATTAATTTGTAAGATTTATTTTTTTATGCTAGGAAATATTTATTTATTTGTATATTTTGTATATATTATAATGCTTCTCATTCCTATATGTATTTAATTAAAATTAAGTATAGTTTATTAATTGCACCATATCAAAGTCAAAATGTGTTTGTTGCATATTTGTTATGAGACCAGTATTTAATTTTTTTATGATATTTTATTAATGTTTTTAGATATTTTCTATTTATCGAAATATATCAAAATCTATTTAACGTACGCCACTGTTTTATTTATTAAAAAAAAAACTCGAAAATAATTTACTACAAGAATATTTATTGCAACTATTCGCTATCTAAATAATGAGTATACATAAATAACAGTCTATATATGATTAAAAAATGCAATCCTAACTTAATATTATTTACAATAATTTATAAAAAGACAGGCACATTTGTGAATTTGATTACTTTTGTCCAACAACGCTAAACAAATGATTAACAATAAAAAATCATATCAAACTACGAAATAACTAAGAATCATAACCGCCCCTCGGAGACGCAACCGGGGACGGCGGCGGCGGCAACGGACTAAAATACGTCGACGAACGCGAACTAGGAGACGGCGGACAACTCTCATTGTGACAATGCGACCTGGGTGTCGGGGGCGGCGGAAACGGCCCACCATCATACCGATTCCTAGTCGTCGGATAGTTATAATCACTTTCGTCCGCCACGTCCGTCGAACACGGTGTCGGAGGTGGCGGCTGATTAATCGTCCGATAATGCCGATAGGGCCGATACCGCGATGACGGACTACTGCCCCTAGTGGACGCCGCTGTTGTCGCAGGACTCGGCGGCGGGTTGAGAGTTTCTCTCGGGTAACAAGCCACACTTGATCCGTTCGTATTCGAACTACTTGACGCGCCTGTGATATGCCGCCGATCGTACGTATCGTTCATCATCGACATCCGCACCACATCCGGGATACCTTTGCGCAACTTATGGCTTTTATTCTGCGCACTCGGATGCATCGGACTGAGCGAGTCTTCCGATTGGTCCGTCACATCTTCGCTACTTAAGAACTTGCGACGTTGCGAGTAAAATACGATAGCGATCATGGCAATTACGAACAGCACTCCGAGCACTACGAGAATCACCGTACTATTCGGCTTGTTAACCGTTTGCGCTGCACATAAACTAGGCGCTTCGTCCGATCCATCGGCGCAATTCTCGTTCCCATCGCATACGACCGAATGCGACAGACAAACTTCCGTTTGCGGGCATTGGAAACCCGACGTGCAACAGCGCTTTTCGTCCGCGCCATCCGGGCAATCGGCTACCCCGTCGCAAAGGCGCGAGCTATCGATACACTTACCCCCTTCATGGCACAGGAATTGGTTCGCAGCGCACGACGGACAGTCCAACTCATCCGATCCGTCCGAGCAATCTTTCTGCTTATCGCAACGCCAAGCGAGCGGGATGCAATCCTTCGTTTCCGGGTCGGCGCGTATGATGCAAGTGAAGCGATCCTCGCCGCAGTTTGGTAACGTGATGCAGGAGCGTTTGTCGTCTTGCAGCATTTTGCCGTACGGGCATGCACAAAGCGGTTCGGTGCCGTTTAGGATGCAGAAGTGAGAGCAGCGCTTTTGGTGCGATAGATGGCAGCTGTGCGGCGTGGTTAGTTTGACCGATATTAAGTCGAGGATGTGCGAGGCTTGGATGGAGACGGTTAAGCGCGATTTGCCGGAGAGTTCTAGACGTTGGAGTTGGTGGATTTCGTGGTCGATCCAGTAAAGCCAGCCCGAGTGGATGGTAAGCTGCTCGATTGGGGTTTCGGAGACGCTTTCGTTCAGCAGTACGTGCCTTTAAAAAATTTATAATTAATTATATAATTGTTAATGAGCGCTTAAAAACTACTTACTGATTCTCCCCGTCAATATTACTAATATAAATATTATGCTTCTGCGTCCACACGATATTATCGTTCTCCGAATCGACAGCGATCGCGGAAATGCGTTCGCCTTTCGCTATGATGATCCGATGCGATCCGTCCAGTCTTGCGCGTACCAATTGCGGCGTTTGTCCGTCGTCCGTATAAAACAGCAAGCGTTTCGTTAAATGGATCGCTAGCAATCGCGGCTGCTCGCCTTCTATTTTTTTCAAGCTACCAAATGTAATTATATTATCGAGTCGCGTTACGTTGATTACGTTCTGCGAAGCGCACGTCCAAAACAGCAACCGTCCGATTACATCGACCGCTAAGTCGAAGGGTTTTAGTTCGGAGTTGCTGGGCACTACCACGTTGAATTGACTGCCGCTGGCTTCGGAACGTTTGATCGAAGAACTCTTCCCGTCAATCTAAAAATAAATTAATTAATATTTTGATTAATGTTTGTTAGGAAATTGTACCCAATACAAGAAGTTGTTCTTCGGGTCGAAATCGATGGCTTTCACCGATTTCAACCCTTGGATCGGCAGAACGGCTTCCGGACAATCGGCCGTATCCAAAACTAATCGGACGGCCAAGTTCTTCTGACTGTAGATCATAAAGTTGGTCGGCGCTACAATTATTAACGAATTATTAACTGTCGCTAATTAATTTTGTCTAAACGTACCAATACACTCATTATCAATCAACGTATAATGCGTCGGACAAGCGCAAGTAAATTTCTGCGGCCCACCCGAATAATCAGCAGGCAACGCCAGACAAAGATGCTTGCACCCCCCATTCGCAAAGCTGCACGAATTAATTTCGCTCTGCTTGTGAGCGTGATAAACGAGCAAATCGGTCGCACTATCGCGCCAACTATAAACGCTCGTATAATCGGCACCATCGAGCTTGCGCGCTCTGCCAATACTAAACGTCTTATTATCGCTCCAATAAATATAATCGCCGTGTAACGTAAGCGCAATCGGCTTGAACGCTACGTTTTTCACGATAATCTGCCGATCGTTCGCATTCAAATCGGACGAAAGTATTGCTGGTTGCGTGTCGATTTCCGTCCAGTAAATTCGCCGATGTTTGTAGTCGAGCGTTAAACCAGTCGCTTTGCCGGTCGTTGCGATAAATCGGGTCGCATTGCGGCCGTCCATTGTCGCCTTTTTGATGGCGTTCGAATTGCCGCCCCATTCCGACCAGTACATGTACCTTTAATAAATTTTATTGCAACTGTACGTTAACTTAATAATGATTCACTTACCCTTCGACCGGATCCAAAACGATGCTATGCGGCTCGTTAATATCGCCCCAAAGCAACGTCCGACGACTATCCCCGTTCAATGTAGCCACTTCGATGCGATGCGCTACCGGATCCGTCCAGTAAATATTTTTCCCAAGCCAATCGACTGCGATTCCTTCCGGCGCGACCAAACCAAGATCGATCACCCGCTGAGGGTCCGATCCGTTAATATGCGCTCGCATTATGGTTCGGAGCTTGCTGTCGCTCCAGTAGACGCGTTTCGTGTTAATATCGTAGTCTATGGAGCTAAAATAAAATTTTTAATAATAGTTTCGAAACTATTTAAAATTATTCGTACTTCGCTTGCTTAATTCCCGGAATCGGAATCGTCGTACTCTCATTATTCTCGTTCTCAATGCTAATCCGCGCAATGCTATCCTTTTTCGTGTACAATAAAAACGCACTGGGTTTCACACAATTCATCCGATCGCGCATCAACTCGTAATCAATCTCGCACGCACAAACGCGCGTCTTATTATTGCGATAAAAACACAACTGCGAGCAATTCCCGTTATTATCCTTGCAAGGATTCCACCCCGACACCGGCCCCAACTTAATCGCCTTCAACCCCATCATGTTCTCCATCTGATCCACGATCACCGACCTACCCAACCCGCTATCTTTATGCACGCGATCGATCGCGCGTCTTTGCCAATCCGTCCAATACAAATAATCGCCGATCAAACTGAACCCGAACACATGCGGCACATCGTCGCTGATCAACTCGCCGCGATCCGAGCCATCCATATTCGCAAACTCGATTTTATCTAACTTGGCATCGCACCAGTAAATCTTCGAACTGTTCAAATCCAACGTGATCCCGTTCGGCCAGCCCAATTTGTCCCCGACGATCAACAGTCGCTCCGATCCGTCCAAATTCGCGCGTTCAACCTTCGGGTTTTTTTCGTACCAATCCGACCAGAACAACCAGCCCAACTCCGGTGCCACGGCGATTCCTCTAGGATCCACCAATCCGTCCATTATTATAACGCGCCGATATTTTCCGATATCCAGTCGCGCCACTTCGATCCGATCCGTTCCCGTATCCGTCCAATAAATATTCCGCGAGATCCAATCGATAGCTATCCCGTCCGGATCTTGGATTTCCGTCGAGATAACGTCTTGCTGCTCGCTTCCGTCTAATCGCGCGCGTTGGATCTTCTTCACATCGTCGTCCGACCAGTAAATAAATTCGTCTACCGGATCGAAATCAACGGCGATCGAATATTTTACGTCTAGTAATGGTAAGACTTTATAGCTGTATTCCGGAGAGTCCAGGTAGATTAAGCAGATGTCCGCGCGTCTGGCTAGTAAGAGGAGGTTGTGGGGGCCGTCAGCGCAAGTATGATTGTCGAGGAGTTTTATGCCGATAGGGCAAGCGCAAGTGTAGCCCGGATCATCGGGGGATAGGAGGCATAAATGGGAGCAACCCCCGTTGCGGTTTTCGCAAGGGTGGGCGGATTTGGGTTGGCGCTCTTTGAGCCAGACGCGGATGTCCATTGGATGCATGTCGCCGTGGGAATGGAGCAGTTCCATTGGTTTTGTGGAGGAGTTTGTGTCAAAGTATTGAATTGACCTGGTAATATTATTTTTAGGGTTTTGAATTTTTTTAAATTATTTTTGAATTTTTTTCAAAATTAAATTTTTTTTTTCAAACTTTGAGAGATTTCCAAGAAACTTCTAAAGAAATCCGAAGAAATATTCACGAAATTCCCAACCAATTCATAGATTTAAATTCAAATAAATTTGTGATAGGCAACTAGCAATACACGTAACTACTTAATTTCTAAATAGCGACTAAACCAATTACGATGACAAAAAATAATTTATGTAATATTAAAGCTTAATTCCGTACTATTTGTATAGGAAAAAAAAATCCCGTGAAATATTCACGGTGTTCCCAAAAAAATTCATTTCAGTTATATGTATGGGACATGCATAGGATTAGGCAACCAACAATACACATAATTACTTAATTTCCTTCTAGCACCGATAATAATTAAAATAATGAATACGAATATTCGCGATATTAAAGTTTAAATTAAATACTACTCACATAGTTTTCCAGTCGGTCCAGAACAATTTCGTTTCGAACTTCGTGAGCGCAAACGGATACTCGAAGCCCGTTCCCAAGACTGTCGACAGCATTTTCCCATCATAATCCATTTTTTTAATGAATTTGAGCTTGCCATCCACCCAGTACACCAATTCTGCTGTATAATCAATCGTTAAACCGTTCGGCCAGAATATCGTATCCGTGTCGGATACAATAATCTTGCGAGTCTTTGGATCGCCGTTCATGCCCGCTCTTTCGATTTTCGGGGATTCGCCCCAATCAGTCCAGAACATAAACCTGAAACAAATTATTATTAAATTGTTAAACATTATTAACAAGATTTAGTACCCTTTCATCGGAACCAATGCAATAGCCCGCGGTTGATCGATCTCCGTCCAAAACAGCACTTTGCGATATTTCCCTTCGGTCGTCGCTACTTCGATGTGGTTCGAATCGCTATCCGTCCAGTAGATTTTGTTCGTAAACCAATCGCAAGCTAAACCGTCTGGTGTAAAAACGCCGCCGATTATAACCGTTTTATTCTCCGTTTCCACACCATTGTACGTAATGGACTGGATGTTCTCCAATTCGTGATCGGCCCAAAAGATCTTCTGCTGCTCATAATGATAGTCGATAGCTGCGATGTACGAATTGGTAGTGGAGTTGATGTTACGTACAAGAATCGTGGGTTTGATTTTGGAATTGTAACTTTTGGTGAAGTTTAGTAGTCGGATGTCTTTTGTGGTCGAGTATAATAGTAGGGGGATATTGTGCGATACATGGCCTGTGGTAAACAATACTTTATAGTTATACTAATCTAGATTTAAGATGTAAAGATCGTTTACCTTGATAAGTGAGATCTATGAGGAGTAGTATCAGAATCGCCGTGCATTTTGAGTATCCAGTCATTTGAATCCGGTTCATTTGCAATTACATGCTTACATTTATCACAAATGCTCAGATTTCCATGTTTTTCTTTGCCATTGTTTATCTTTCGGGAAATTGAAGATTGATGCACTTGTTGCTGATGCACTTTTAGATGCACTCGAATTAATTTCGTTGCACTGTTGTGAAAGAAAATGAAGGCGAGTCGCGACGCATTAACACTTTAACCGAAACGAAGAACGAAGTAAATATAATTATATAAATAGTAAAATAAATAAACACAATCTTTAGATAGCAGCAACACAAAACATCGCAGGTGTAATCCGAAGAACTTGATTGGAGGATGAAAATAGAACTAAACAATGTTGCCAACTATAGAGTTTAAGATCACCAGCAATATTTGAGGTACTATTAATTAATATAGCTTTTAGATTATTTATATTAATTTAATATGAAGCTTTGCTTTAATGCTTTTAATTAATTATTTCTTGTTCGTATTCATAAATAATTTAAGCAATGTTGCCAACATAAAAGTTGTGCTTAGTAGGTCAAATAAAAAGTTATTTGGATGACAGATGCAGCAGGACGACCGCCCATTGATTTTTGGTTTGAGTTTCATCGAGTGTGTTGTTCGGGGAGGTGTGGTTAATATGCTGGCTAAAATCCGCACAAATTCAATGAAAAAAACACGAAATGTGCTCAATTTCCAATTAAGTATCTAGTCGTCGTAGTTGTGTCGTGCATAATTCCATACCAACAGAAAAAACGAACCGCAAAGTCAATCCGGGATTCAAATTTGCTTGGTATTTTTTTCAAATCGCACTTCGCTGTTTTACTATTTATTTGTGTTTGTGTGTTCTGTGCGTGTACTTTAAAAATTCAGTTCAACCAGTGACAATATGTTTTGATGTCGATTTTAGTTAGGTTAAGCTTGAATGAACAGCGTGGCCCCATTCCGTTGTTGAAATGAGCACCTGGGCTGCAAGAATGCACAGGCGGGCTGCCACATTTAGCAATGTGGTCACTTCATGTGGCCATCCTTCAGGACCATATCCTCGACGTTTGGAGAAAGTCAAATTCGGGGTGCCCCTCGAGGAAGTCTGCAAAAACGATATTCCGGGGCCACTTCTGGTAAGTCGGCTGGAAAATTTTATTATTCAATTTTCTTATCGAAAAACAAGACAATTCCCTTCGTTATCTTGGTTAAATAAGTGACTGTACGTTTGCTGATTGTTATCTGTAATTTTATTTGTCTTGAATTTAGCATTGTTACTTTGTTTCGAAAATGCAAGCGTTTTAATTAATTTAATAGCGAAATAATATTTACAATTTTGAACTATTTTTATTTTGAGACGTTGTTTTTGTAAACAAACGATTGGATGCAATGACGAATGCAGTCTGGGGCCGAAGACCCTTTCAAATTAATTTTCAAAATATTTTTTTGAGTTCCAAGAATTTGGAAACCTTTCTGAAGAATTCCTTGTAATTATTTTATTTTTAAATTTAATTTGAACCCGGATTTTAATTAATTCCATAATAAATGTACTTATTTAGAAATCCTATTAAAAACCGGAGGTTCCTTTTCCTTATCTTCCGGGAGTTTTGTTCACTCGCCATGAAACATTACCGCAATGCAATTGTCATTGAAAGCGAAGCGAAAAGTTCAACGACCGCTCTTCAATCGTTTTCCCCGCGCGATTTCGATTCGAAAAATTAATTTTTGTTTTGCATTTGACAGGTATTGATTTTGAAGCTGAACAAAGAGGCCCCTTATCGTAAAGATGTGTTCCGGGCGCCCGGCCATCAAGGTGCGATGAAGAAGTTGATACACTTTTTACAAACTGGAAGACTGGTCAATATGGACAATTTTAGCGTGTATACAATTGCGAGCGTTTTAAAGAAATTCCTACGTAAAGTACCTGGTGGTGTGTTTGGCAAAGATATCGAGCAGAAATTCTTTCAAGTCATTGAGATCAGCGATTTGCCCGAACAGCGAAAGGAGATACACAGGTATAAGGTTTTCCTATTTTTTTTTTGCGGTTTTTAATTGCCACCACAAAAGTCACATTGAGTTATTTCATTAAATTTTTAATTCAATTAGAACGAATTTAATTTAATAAGGGTCGAGTAATTGAATTTATTAATGCAGCTAAGTTTTATTATTCCAGCTTAAAATTCGAATTTTTAATTAAAAACAAACCTATTGAAATTTGGATTAATTAAACAAACAATCGTTCGATTATTTCTCGGTAATTTGATCCTATTTTATCTCTGCGATATTAAAATTCAATTTAAAATACTTATCAGTTAAAGTATTTGTGCACTTTTTAATTGTAATGCACGTTATATAATTAATGAGTAATTTTTAAAATATTCGAATCATTAGCGTTTTGTCATAGCAAATTAAGTCATCCTTTAATGAATAACTTCGCATTAATTTTTCTTGCTTATTCACAAATTCAATACGTTTTATGCTACACGATTGCAACGCAGAAAAATTCCTATTAATTTGTATGCTAATTTATGCGAATTCTTATTGTCTTATTTACGTTACGTATAAGTTATAGATTCGTTCTACGCGCCTACATTTTCATTCGAAAGGGAAATTGTAGGTTTTGTCTTTGACATTTTCAAAAACCAACGCAATTAATTAGAATTGTTCGATACAGAAGTTCTTATCTTGATATTGGGAATTTCGACTATAAAGTAAAATATTTATCGCCACAATAAAATAGTATAATACCCAATTATCGAGATTAGAATTTATTTTACAACTCATTTAAGCTGCATTACATAAGCCTACTTAGAAATCAGTATTTAGTCTGAGGTCTCAATTTTGTAACCATTTGATTTTATTCTGGATTACTTAAGTCGACTTAAACTTAAGTATCTAGTGTGCAATAAAGTTATGACGCATTTAATGGTCCAAGTAATTTCTATAATACCACCCAAAATATCTGGCACCATAATTATGCAACCAACATTACACAAATTCGAATTTTTCCCGCAGGATAATAACATCATTACCCATCTACACCCAACGTTTATTGGTCCTACTTTTCGGCACGTTTCGAGTGATTGCCTCCAACAGCGAAAAGGCCGGCACCGGGATGACCAGCGAAGCACTAGGGGTCAGTGTGGCCCCCAGCTTTTTCCATTCCTGCGTCAGCGATGGCAAAACCGCGAAAATGGAAGATGTGATGAAGTTCAAGGTAAGCGTTTGCGAATCAATTATTCTACAATTGCACTTAATTAACGAGTATTTGATAAATTGAACACTGATTGAATTTTTATGCTTCTGCTGTATAATGCTTACTCTTGCATCCAGGCTGAAGTGAACGTAAGTTTATTTATTGTAAACTAACTAACTCATTTTGAAATCGTATTTATTTTCTAATCGAATTCTAAATTCGATTAAAAATAATTAATTAATGAAAAATGGAGCGGCATTTCCTTTTGGAATTGGAGCAAAAGGAAATGCAAGATGTGTGTATTGTTCTATTGAAATGGGTTGTGTTTATTGTTTAGGTGGCTTCAAGGATAATGAAACATCTCATCGAGGAATTTGCGTCGTCGAACCTATTCGGTAAAGATAACTATGAGTATTATGCACGTGTGACTGGCCGAGTATTGCGGGTGCAAGGCGAGTGGATTTGTTCGTTCCAATATCCACCAGCCCCTGGCAAAGGGGTTTATCCCAACGAATATGTAGCGCTGGAACGTTATTTATTGGGTGAGTAGTTTTTTATTATTATTATTATTTACAAAAAAATGTTTCGTTGTAATTATGTAGCTTATTTTTGTTGGTTTGTGGTGATTTTCTTTTCAATTCAATGGTTGGGTTTAAATATTTACATTATTTGTTAAGCAAGATAAATAATCGTTTTGCTTATCGCGCGATAAAACCTATTGTACCTACTTGGAATTAAATTTATAACGAATGGTTTCGATTAAAATTTAATTGGAACTTTCTCCTCTCGCATGCTTTTATTAATCTAGCTAATTACTAATCATGAGAAGTAGAATTGATTAAAAGTACATTAAAGGAAAAGTAGTAATTGGATCGTGTAGGCAACCAGCGATACATCCAAAATTTAAATTTATAATTAAACGCGCTATTTGATAAAGATAAAATTCTGTATGTTTTGTGAATAACTGACTTAAGTAGTGGATTTTAATTGTTTTAATTACTAATCGAAAAAATAAAGCATGATGATGAATACTAAACAATTTCTTAAAGGGCAATTGTCAATGGGTAAAGAAACTTGGCTGCAATGCGAGAATAGTGACCGATGGACGAATTTTGGTTTAGAAGGTAATGATGACAATATACGTGCAAATTACACAGTTTAAAAATAATATGCGTGTTTTTGGAATGGTTTGCTTTGCGTTATGATTTTTTTTCTGTTTAACCGTCAAAGTTTTTGTAAATAATCAGTATTGTATAATTATGATTGTTATTATTTTCCACACATATAGATTTATATTATTATTTTTCTGTAGTTAATTGATTAACACCTGTGATATTTTCATATAATATTAATTCGAATAAATAAATGCTAGTTTTATTAATTTTATTTTCGATTTTATTTTGTGTATGTTTTGCTACCTTTTTGACATTTTTTTGTTTTGCTTGAAAGGTATGTAGACAATTTGGTCAATGCAAATTTAGAATGCGTCTTGCCTTTTCTGTGTTTGCAGCCATGTCGCAAGTCGAAGAATGCCAATCCACTCCGGCGCTAATTGAAACCACCATTCAGCCGCAAGTCAGCTCGACTTCGCTGGGGATGATTGCCGAGCACAGTCTACTCGAATCCTGCACCAGGCTTTCCATTTCTTTGGAACAAAACGGCCTGTTTCAAGGCAACGCAACATCGCATTCATCGAGCACTAGCCATTCGTCTAGTCAGAACCATTCGGGGCCCAAAATGACGTTGGACGAACTGAAAGCCGTCAATCGGTATGCTGAGAGTACAAGAAGCTTGAGTTATCTTCCACAGGTAATTATTTAATTAATTTCTGGCTTCTTGGATTTAATATTTAATTTTAGGTACATGAGCGACAGACTGAGCGAATGAAAACGCGTTCGCAGTGGTTCTTAGGGCCGTCGGTTGAGTGTGCTAGTTGTGGTGGTAGTTTGGATTTACCGTTAAATGATGGTGTGTCTGCTATCACCACTTTGTTGCGGCGGTCTTCTTCGGGAACAATTGGTAAGACAATCTTTTAGTCGGGAAAATATATTTTGCTATAAATTATTTTTTTGCAGTGGGTATTGCGGGTCTTTCGGTCAGTGCCGAATCGGTGCAAAGACGTCCCAGCGTAAAGCGATCAAATTCGCGAGATAAACGCTACATTCATCGATCTGCTAGCAGAAGGAACAAGGAAAACGGTTCACGCTCTAATAGGTATTTCGCCCCATCAAATTTAATATTTTTTCTAATTTTTTTGGGTAGTTTTAAGGGTCGCAGCGAGCGCAAAAATTCCAATTCGCGTTCGAGCAGCTTTAAAATAAAATATGAGAACATATCAAGATCGTGCAGCTTTAAGAATAAAGGCGATCTGTGCTCGTGTCCAGCCGATGAACCGAAAGAGAATGGGGGCAGTACTGAACCAAAGCAACCATCACCGACTGCCAAAACCACCGAGACGATTTGCGTGACGCTGACTTACAAACCACGTATTTAAAACAAGTATTTTAATTTTTGAAATGATTTCAAATCGGATGAGACTGCGAAGGGTGCAATTAATTTTTAATTTTCTAATCGGGTATTGGATTGAGAGAGCGCTTGAATTAATTTCGTTTATTGGAATTTTGTCGTTCCGATGAAGACGAAATGTTACTGAATGCCGATTCTGATCGATTTGCATTTAAATCAATAAACCCTTATACGCTTAGTATTTAATAAGTGTTTTTGTAAATATTTATTGATCGTACAACCACAAAATTAATATATTCGAGTGATTGCATTTTGGTGAAATGATTGCTCTTGCATTTATACAAAAATGTGCATATTTACCTATACGAAAGAAATATTTTTTATTAGTAGGTTCTTTTGATGGATTTATATTTATAGTACCGCATACAGGGTGTTCGAGGAATACTTCTTAGTATGCATTATTTGAAGCCAGCCTTTTCATGCTCACTCTTTATATATGTACAATTTATGTGAATATTTAATCTACAGGGTGGGTCAAGTCAAGTTAAAATCACTTTGCATCACCAACCACATTTATGTTTAATTTATTTTATTTTGATACCAAAAAACTTGAAAAGTACAAAAAAATATTTTTTAATTAATTTAGATTAAGGTCCAGACCAAAATTTGTTATATTTGTAAGATTTTTGCATTCCAATTCAACGTAATGTGCATTTATTTTTCTATTTTGTAAATAGTTTTGATTTTTGAGTGTCGTTTGATTTTTAGCTGCACTGATTTTTCTTTTTAATTGGCGTGGAATGTGTATGAATAAAAAAACCATTTAGTTTCTTAATTAAAAAATTACGTGTTGTTGGAATTACAATGCGCGAGTGAAAACACCAAAAAATTGAGTAAAATACTCTTGATTATTATTAATTTTATATTTAAATAAAATAACATGAAATGTATTACATGCAAACGTTTTTATATACTAGTGTTATTGATTTGATACATAAATTTTATAAATTTAAAATATTTATTCAACTTATATCTACATATTAAATAAATGTAATATTTGGCCTTGCAAAATTAATTCGTTATTGTTTTTAATCTCTTGTTATGAAACGTTTTAGCCAAAGATTGTTGTAGATGTGTTTTTGGTGTTTATTAATTTTCGTAAATGTAAATTACTTTCTTTAAAAATGCCAAAAAAATAAAACATAATAAAGTGTATAGATGTATTTTAATGATCTCTTTTTATTAAAAAAATTATTGTGTTCAACATGAAAAATATAATGTGCATTTCTTTTTCTTTACTTGTGTTATATGTACCTATTACTTTTTTATAAATAAATTAACATACTGTTCTGATTTAGATTTTTTTTATTTAATTTAATAAAAATTCGCTCGATCTTTATGAAATTCGGCAAGATTGTTTATCACATCAATCCAAAGACAGATACAAACTTGCAACTCAATCACATCAATACTTTATCTAATTTTTGAGTAATAATTAATAGAAGTGGTGATTCTAACCTCAAATAAATTCGCCGCTGTTTTGTTGATTCTAACCTCAAATAAGTTCGCCCAGCAGGATCCTTTTATGTTTTTGAGATCCTAGAAAGGTTTTCTTGGATCCAGGAGTTCCAAAACTATCCATAAATGCTTCATTTCCATTTTATTTATCACTTTTCTGGTTGACACATACACTTGCACTTCACTCAGGCTGTCAAACACAATGGCCGCCCGTCGTATGTATTCGGCAACTGCCGTACTAATGGATCGCTCCCACTTTAATATTCGTTCACCTTTAATAGCTTGAGAATGCGGTTAATAGCTTGCATACGGTGGTTACATAATCGATGACAGTGCAGATGCACCGCTTAAGTGTTTTGATGCACGGGGCCAATGACCGCACGTTACCACGCTGACAGTAATTTTCCCACGATCTGAAAGTTTCATATATTTCAATGAAATTTGGTATACGTATGTAGAAAAATGCGTAGAATCCGAGAAAAATATCAGATTAATTCTAGGGATTATAGTTTTTAAGTTATTAATTATTTAATAAATTATTAATAAAAAGTATCTTGGGCTAAATTTTTTAGCTCAATCTGGTTGGATCTTTATGAAACTTGGCAGGATTGTTTATTATATCATTACTATGACAAATATCGACTTTCAATCTAATGCGATGAGTAGTTTTATGCTAAAATAGTATTTAATTTTGAATTTTTAATCGCATTTTCTATTTTATTTAATAAATAAATAATGTGCATATTAATCTAATTTATTTTTAACTAATTTAATTGAAGATGCATATATGTAACGAGAATACATTGTTATATCGCCGGGAAAAATTTTTTGTGTGTATTTTAAGCGTAAACAAAAGTTCAATTTAAGTTGTCAATTAGTTAAGCAGCATCAATTTGGTTCTGGGCTTCTAAATTATAGTAAAATAAATCGTAATTGTAGAGTACCAGTACGTGTTTATAATCTGACCAACTTTCAAATAATTGCAACAATTAATTAAAATGTAATTAATTTTTTAGTTGCACCACGCATAACAAAATATTCAAATATATGAAAAACAATTTAAAAAAAATATAAACAATACAAATTTATTGCAAATTTGGTCTGAACCTTATAAACTACTAATTTGTTTATAGTCTGACCAACTTTTAAATATCTGACACTATTAATTAAAATGCAATTAATTTTTTAATAGCTCAAGGCATAATAAAATATTCAAATATATAAAAAAAAATATATATAAATAATAAGAATTTATTGCAAATTTTGACTGAACACTTTTAATAAATTAGTGTTTAATTATGTATAATAATTAACAAAACATATTCAGGATTCTACATAGACAACCAGCCATACACCCTAATCCTAACTAATAAATTTTACACGCTAGAGGCGCTGTAAGACCAACCAGCGCGAAAACGATCAATTTGAATTCAAAAATATAAAAATTCACAATAAATTTACTACTCCAATTTGAATCAATAAAATTCTAACAAATTCTTGAATGAATTTAGGTCCTCCAAGTCGAGTATCGCGAAAACAAAGATCTTGAAGTCGATCGATGGGATGCTGGAAAGTGTCGCTTTTTGAATAGCGGGAATACAACCTCGCCCTTACACTTTTACCCTCTGGTGCTACACACCCCCTACTCTGCGAGTACGCTAGCTGCATCGCTATGCTATGTCGTTGACTTGCTCGGAACGACATGAAAGAGAAACCGTGCATCCAGCAGTGGTGTGCACGGTAACCCGAGTGTTGGTTCAGTTTGCAGAGCGTTAAACCGGAAACATCGAAAATAATACAAAGGGAAGTCGTTTCGTTCTAATGCTAATTTAGAATAATTTAATTCGACCAAAAAAAAAATGATAAAATAACAACTCAATCCATCACCATGGACGATAGTTCACCGGATTTGAGCTTGAAGCTCCGAAGAGGATCCAGCGACTCCAGAGACTCCTTCTACATGGACTTTGATAAAGGGATAGACTCGGATATTGAGGAGATGGCTACGACTTCTGGAGCTGACCACGGAGATACTACTGCGGATACAACTGCTACCCCCACTGCCTTAGGACTTGCAAAATCTGAAGGTGCTAGGTGAGGTTTTAGATTACCTATAGGCAATTCATTATCTTTAATCTTTCGTCTGGTAAACTTAGACGATTTAATAAGGCTTCCATACTAATTGTCTTACACCTCGTTTGAATATTGAATGTATGGCCAATTGTTCTTCCTTGACGACCAATGATATGATGGTTGAGGACTCAATCAATATTTCTGTAAATCAACTCACTAAATATGCAAAAAATGAATCAATGATATGTTGCAGCTGCATTTTGTTTAGTTATTGCGTGGGTGCAATTGTTGCACATAATTTTTAATCAAATAAATGCACGCTAGAAAATTTGCGCGCATTAATTTCAATCGGGAAGGATAATAAGTGCTTATTATATTTTGAGGCAGATGTATTAGGAATACTATTATTAGCTATAGTTCTTCTTGTGGAAGCTAATTACATAATGGTATGTTTCCTATAAAGGAAACATCTTACGAAAAAATACTGAAGCCAGAAAGAAAATAAATGATTGGATTTATGTTTTCAAATACGGGGGATTAAACGATAAAATTGCTTCTCTGTTAATTGAATTTCTCGTTTGAACGTTCTATTTGCTCCTCCAATTGTATTGGAAAACTCGATTTATTGCTGTTTGTGGAGCTAAGCGATTTTGTTAGTGATTTTTAAAGATGTTCTCTAAGAAAAAAAATTAAAAAGTAGGATTATTTTATCTCCAAAGGTTATTATGTCAGGGACAATTTTTATGGCTGGAGGATATTAGTCAAAGGATACTTCGTTGGAGGAAACTTAAAACTATATATTTTGGGAGAGTGCTATTTTGCCCGGAGGTCCTTTTTGAAGAGCTTTTATCAAAGGGTGTCTATTTTCTAAGCGATATCCTTCAGAAACTTGGTACTTTTCGAGGACTATTTGATTAGAAACTATTTTTGGGAAGAAAAATCAGACTTACCAATCAAAATTAAATAATCAATCAACAGCAAAATAATAATCCTTCAAACTGGAATAAATTTGAATAATTTTGCTGACACCAAAATGAAATGCTGGTCATAAAGTATTTGTGCTTTGACCACAGCAGCATAACCGTTCCATTATAATATAATCGGTCCACATGCGTCTGTATCTATTTGATGTGGGAAATAATTCGCATTTTCAATGGTTTGATTTAGCTTTAATGGAATAATTGCCTGTCTACATTAGCACCCTTCAAACATTCAGTTTGTCATGTAGGGGTCATGTTACTGGACTCAGCTGATCTATTATTGTTTGTTCCATCTAATTTGAATAATGAGGTAATTTCCATTTCGCAAAATTGCTACTATTTATTGTCCGATCTATTTCAGCTGGCCAACCATACCACCCCAAAACATTAGCGGCGGAAGCAGGAGCAGTGCATTAGGGGGCGATCCGTTACTGCCATCTCCAGCAACCCCAAGTGCCGTCATCGTATCACCAGAGTCTCTGAGTCATTCTTCACCGTCCAAATCGACCAAGCAATCTACCCATGTCCAAATAGCGCCGCCGCCACCAAAGTGCGTCCAATAATCTCTTTTTCTTCTAGACGTTAATCAAAACTTGATTCATTTCCAGCAGACCAATTTCACCTGGTCCATTGGCGATCGCTGGATACTATCATCATCAACAATTTCCGGTGATGCGAAGATTATCACGAGCTGAGAAGCAAATTGAATGGCGGCAACTTGGAGCGTAAGTATAGCGCTTACTATTTAAATTGCAAATCCAATTAAGGTGTTTTTATATGAAGGAAGGATTCTATTCAGAGAATCCTTTATGTTTGGGGCGGCAGGATTTTTTTTTGTTTGTAAACGGATAATATACACAGTCGTAAATGTAACTTGCAAAGTTTTCTCCTGTTTTTGGCAACTTACGCGCCTCTTTGTGTCCTGTATTGATTTTTGCACGCATTTTGGCACGTAAGAAGTTACTTTGATGTTTATGGACCTTAGTTTCGGGGTATACAGTGCGGGTATTTTTATTTGGCTTTATGAGGGGGTTAATTAATTATTTAAAATTATTTGGTGCAGATATTTTATCAAAATACACGTTAAATATTTTTTTAAAAAATAATTTGATAGATTTTTTCCATCAGCAATTTTTTTTAAGACGAAGAAAAGGTCGCACTGTATATTTTTCTCATTTATCACAAGGAAACAGCATAAATGCAGTTTCCCCGAAAGACCAATAAGTTTGGTTTCTCCATCGTCGATAAATAATATTTCTGCCGCTGTCACTTGTATTTTATTTTCCGGTATATTATTGAGTTAGGGGTAGGTAAGGAAGTTTAAATAATTTTCTATCAGACTTTTGATGGATTTTTATAGGAAATAAAAGCATCTGCCAGCCAGATGTATTTTTTCCTGAATTATTTATGAAACTGTACTTTAATTAAATTCATGCTAGAAAATATTATTCATTAGAATTTTGAATCAGAGCAATTTATTGTAGTAATCTCAAGTAGTGGTTGCAATGAAACCCTCCACTTAAGTAAGATAAATTAACTTCACATCATATATCTTTCAACTGTACAAGAAGATCAACATTTAACAGATGGAAACACGGTTCATCCTATTTTCCTATATAAATGAGACTCTTGCTGTGAAGATTTTTAAAAGGCGATAACCACATAGTAAATCGACCTAGCTTGGAAATAAGAAACTCATATTAACATAAAAGTATGTTAAATGCAAAAATTTTACATGTTATCACAAAAACCGCATAATAGCATGGAATATATATTAGCGCAAAAAGATTAGAGCGATAAATTTCCTCTATGCTTTATACTGAAAGCTTTCAGCAATTTAATATTTTAATCGAAAAACAATTTCTTTGATGAAATAATTTATTTTCGTCTTCCAAACACCAAGATCCTTATACCTACCCCAACTCGAATTAACTACCCCGTATACCTCGATCCTAATCTAATTAATACATCTTTGATTCGGCACAAAGTTGACTAAATTCCAATTTACCGCCCCGAAATCGAATCAATTATTAATTTGCTCTATCCAGAGACGCCCTAGCCACCACACTATCAGCCCTCTATGGAAAGCTATTAGTGGTGATGGGAACTGCATTTCCCATGGCGGAAGTAATTTCCACCTACGTTCCACCGTCCTTCTACGAGGCCTACTATCTTTACCTCTACATCGGCAGCATGGTGTTCCTCCTCTACATGTACACCGTGATGCTCCGTGACAAGCGGAAACGGAAGAAAGAAGCTGCGGCCGAATCCAGCGGTAAGCGCAGACTTAAAGGGGACCATAGACGCGCTTTTATATCCGCAATTCCGAAATGCGCGTCTATGTCCCGCTATATCTTCGAATTTAATTAATTACCAGACGTAGGACGCTCTAAGGACGACAACAGCATCCTCTCGGATGAGGAATCAGACAATGACACAACGGCAGACACGAGTGTTGACTCTCAAAGTTCAAAAGCCTACCGACAGCGAAAAGGCTCATTATCATTGATGCAACAAAAGCAGAATCATTATGGCAGTTTCTACTTGCGCATGGGGGCCGTTGGTGAGTGTCTTTAATGTATAGGGGACTGGTTCTATTTAAAGCACGACTAGTACTTGTTCAACCCCTTTTCTTCAAATAGAACGTGTAGGGTGCAATAAGTATTTTTTCCAGCATTTGGCATTGGAAGCATGATTTACTCGGGCCTGGAATTCGGCCAATATTTCGAGTTGGAGCGCGACACCAAGTGCCACAACGTCTTGCTGGCGTTATCGCCGGCTACGCGGATGGCGTTCATCTTCATCCAGATGTATTTCATATTTTTGAATAACGAGGTAAACGATTTAATTTTGTGCGCTAAAAAAGTTATTAAATTTCCGCCCAATTTGCAGCAAATCCGCATCTACCGACACAAAGTCGCAGCGCGTTTCGGCCTGATGCACATGATCGGCACGAATCTCTCCGTGTGGCTCAACGTGCTCGTCCAAGAGACCAAGCACGAAATCCTCACGTTCTACAACCCCGAGAACAACTCCTTGCGAATATCGCACAGGATTCCGTATAAGGGGAACATTCTGGGGCTTCCGGACGTGCCGACTGACCATCCGCCGGAAGCGCACGGTCACCACATCATCGCCAGAGGCTTAAAAGGTCCTCATCGTCTCTACGAATGCAGACGCACGAACATAATCGGCTCACTGGTCCAAGATGCCTCTCCATTCCTATTCCCGTGCACTATTGAGTACAGCTTAATTTGCGCAGCGATTTTGTACGTGATGTGGCGCAGCATCTCGAAATTGCCGCCGACCGGCTTAGCCGCTCTCAAAGCCAAATCGGATTTGAATGCGTACAAAAGGAGTCCGCATCATTATTCGGTGGATTGTGCGAGAGCACATAAAGGCTTATTCGTCGGCATTTTATTGTTGGTGCTCACGATCATCTCGCTCATTCTGTTCTTCGTGTTGATCTCGCGCTCGGAATTCGTAGGCCTCGCGGTGATTGAAGTGAATATCTGCGAGTTGACTCTATATGGATTGACGACTTTTGCGTCCGTGATTGGCATGTGGCAGATCCGCCAATTGAAGTATGACGGCAGCAAAAATTTGCAGCTCGACAATATTTTGCTGATTGGCGCGCAAACGGGGATGTTCATCTATAGCACGTTTACGATAATCGGGGGACAGTTTACGATCCAGAAAAATACGGTGCTAGTGCTAGTGACGGCTTTGGCCTCGCTGTTGCAGACGACGTGTCAGACGATTTTTATTCTGGATGCCTCGCGACGTTCTTGCAGCACGCCCGACCAGATGCGCAAGAAGCCGGGTAGAGAAATTGTGACGTTTTTGTTGGTGACGAATTTGGCGATGTGGGCCATTAATACGTTGGAAAAATCGCGAGCCGAGTCGCATCCGATACAGTTACATTTTTATGGATTATGGGCTTGGACTATAATTACTCACGTCTCAATGCCACTCGCTATTTTTTACCGATTTCATTCGACTGTTTGTTTGTGCGAAGTCTGGAAGCGGGCGTATAAAATGAAACCCACGTACATGTAGTATCGAACGAATAACTATTATTAATTATTAAGTAAACACGACTAACGAATGCTATTTGAATAATAAAGGAGTTAATAACCTATTCAGTTTTGGATATACGAGAGAATAAATTGTTTAATAATATATACGAATTTACAAAAATGCTCAAACAATAAAGGGTGGGGGCGCGGCCAAATTCTACCTTTATGTGGCACAGAGTATAGTAGTAAATAATTTCCTATTGAAGTCGCTCAAAAACGCAGTAGAAAATTTTTAAAAATAATTAAAAGCAAATTACACTCAAATTAAGTCGAAAAATAATTTTCTTAACACTTTTTTGATTTTATTAAATACTTCCGATTCGTGCATAAAAAATTAGAAGCCTTATGGAGCTTGCAAGTGTGAATTTCATAATTTGCACGGATATTTTGAGACTTCACTTCTTATAATGAAATAGAAACTTTATAAGATATATTTTTTCAATTCCAAGAAGACGAATTTAGATAAATATCAAGATGAATTATTCATACAGGTAAAATAAGGTGTGGAACAATAACCTTTGCGATTCTAGTTAGACTAGTAATTTTTATATAAATAAATGTAATGTTTTTTACAAAGCGAAACATTTATTTTAACAACGAAAATCTTTTTATATTCTTATTACACAAAATAGTATGACACTTTTTGATAAACTCGTTTTTATGCAGCACCAAGAAGACGAAGAGTCTTCCAGTATTTTAAACAAAACAAGCAATTTTCTACTGGATGCACTTTGAATCTGTTTGTGGCATTTTAGTCTGCCATAAGTCACATCAAGAATAAACGAAATTGTGCGCAAATAATTTTTAAATGTTATCACAACACTAAGAAACATATCTGAATATAATTGCTCATTTATAATTAAACAATAATATTCTCGGCAGTCTCTCTAAAATTATGCAAGTAATTTATTTAATCATCGTTGTAAACAATTATTGTTAAATTATTCCATCAGTTATATAATTTATTTGTTTATTGTAAAGTAAAAGTAGACTCATTTAAATAATGTACAAATTTTGGGAACAACAACACCTAGCGTAGAACTAAAAATAATTTTGATACCTTTAGAAAATAGTAACTGAATGTATTTTGTGTTAGATTTTATGAATGAAGAAATCAAATCGGTGCCAATCAAAACTAATTAAGCTTGTTATGTTTGTAGTTTTGTATGAAACTTAATTTGATAATTTTTGTAAAAGGCTGATTCATTTTGTGCCATATAATATTAATTAGAATTTAATTTGTTATAGATTTACAATTTTATTGTACATATTATATGATTTTTATTTATTTCGTGTTATTTTTAATTAGAGTCTTATTATGCATTTATATATTGTGATTGTACTATTATATTTCAATAAATTATTAATCCACTTAGAAATATTTTTTTTAAATTATAGAAATTTAATTGCGAGCGGAAATAAAACCTACACGAATCCAGCCCCCATTCAAATAATTCCCACACTCAATAATAAGGTGAAATAATTATCCTTGATTGATTTCAAAAAACGCGATATCGATTCTTTAGCTACAACTGTACTGCCGGAATTTAATCGAAATTCAAATAATGTGACTCCACTAAAAATCATACATAGTATGATGGTGAGGGTGTAAGGGCTAACTGCATCAACCCATATATTGAGGGTGAGGGGGCTAAAATGAAAGAATCCCTTCAGGCTAAGGCCATGTGACGTAACTGCAGAAGAGGGGAAATAGCGTGGAAACGCATAACTGGTACTGGATTCGGTACCTTCGACGACGAAGAGACAGTTGTGTGTAGTTTTGATGCATTTCTGTGCATAGAACGACGTCAGTTTAATTACGACCGCAGTCCGTAGTGCAGTTGCATTTAAAAAACGCTCTAAGATAATTTTGTGTTCAATGTTGATAACAATTTTGAAAAATTCTGCACAATGATTTTGTAAGTAATTTAATTAATAATTGTAGTCGATAGTAAAATATGCATTTAATTGCGCTATAATATTGCATTGAAGGCTATAAATAAATCTCATAATTAATTAAGTTGCGCGTTAAATTTATTTTCGTTAACAATTATTTCGTTTAAAAATTTGGTTCAATGCACTTCATATGCACTTGTTATTATTTTCAAATCATTGTTTGGGTTGCATGTTTTTCAAACGAATAGTAGAGTAAAATTCGATCGGCGTCTCTAGCGTCGCGATGCTTCTTTGTTCGATGTAGAAACAGGTGTTTGGTGGGGATAAATAATCCCTGGGGGTAACTATTACAAACATATCAATATTAAATAACAGTTCGAAATTAATGGGAGCAACAATTCTTTTTCTAAACGAGAAACTTTCTAAAGTTGAAGAATGAAGAGTAATTACTCTAATTTTATTAAATTTCCTCTTTAAAGAATTTTTAAAAAATTTCTATGGCAACGTTTTGTTGATTCAGCCCCTCAAATCCCTTTGGAATTGATTTAACTCCCCTATTTACGTTTCTTTCGATTGAAAATAGAATTCAATAATCACCCTCTTGTGCGGTGTGGTTTATCTTAAAGTAGCGTTCAAGTTTAATAGCTCTCTATACCGAGAATAAGTTAGTTTGTTTAAAATAAAAAGCAAACGACTGCAGTCCATAAACTTGTTTCCACATTTAACATCATAATCGATTTTGCAGCGCGATTAGAAATCTAATATCCTCCATAAAGTTTTGCGTCCAGAATTGAGTTGTTTTTGTTTCGAAAATAAACATCAACGACTAGTCGTACTAGATCCAGTTCATGTTGGAAAATCATGTTCAAAGTGTTGATTTATGGACCACACACAACATGTTCGTTATTTAGTGTTGACAACATAATTTTTCCTAGTGGAGAATATTTTAATTATTCATGGTCCATTGATCATCGCGCCCTCCGAGTGTATTTTCTCAAAATTAGTAATTTATAAATAGATTGCCTTCAAGTACCCTTCTACATCAAATGAACTATGCATAAATTTCCTAAAAAGCTCGCCCTCACATGCACAAAGCTTATTATCGCGGAAAAGCACATGGAAATGCGCACAAACCATCCCTTAGACAGCTTGACGCTTCAAATGCGACCCAGCGCCCCCGCGACGTCGAACGGCAAACGCCGCAACTCGCCACTATCCAGCAACACGTTCTCTATAAAGTAAAATCCAAAACTAATGATTGCAGATCTGTTCATGCATGTGGCAAGTGCATTTCGATGTTTCATGTTTAGCTAGAATAATCAATGATTTGATCAATAGTCATGAAGTGCTACAATGAGCAATAAAATTCAAGACCAAACTATTAGTACTGATGATCGGGTTCAGAATGTTGTCAAATGTAAAGTTAAAATTGTAAGTCTGTTGTAAATAATATAATAACCTGTAGCTGCTTTGATTTTAATTTTCTAAATGTGCATTATTGATATTGATACTAATTAATATTGTGTTGTGGGTGTGCATTGCGCTTTCCTAGGACAATCTGATTGAGATGAAACTGGGTCAGTTACTATTATTGTATATAAAGCGTAATTAGAATTGGATTTTGTGTTATTTTCATTTTGCCGGGTTTTATCGTCGAAGCAGATGTGGGAGAAGATATTTTTGGAATTAATAAATTTATATTTTGCTCATAAAATTTAATTGAGTCTCAATATCAATCAGATAATATAAAGATTTTCGGCGTTTTGTCTCATTAGAACGAGCCGGAAGCCGATTTTGAGAAAAACCGGAAACTCCACCAAAATTTCATGAAGATATTTTGGTCAAAAATTAATAAAGTTTTAATAATTTTCGCTCTAAAAATTACATTTCCTTCATATCTTGAAGGAAGACTTCAAAAAAGCAAAAATATCTTTTCAAAAATCCTCCAAAAATACCCAAAAACCCCGAAATTAAATTCTTATTGACTCACTTTTTGGATCCTAAATAATTTATTGCATCATTTTTGACCCAATTGAGATAAACAAAACTGTTTCCAATATCTTTTGATAAAACCCAATTAACTAGTAGTCTTCCCGTTTTCCCCCATTAGAAACTCTAATTTTACACAACCTTGTAATCTATGAACATGAATGTCCACTTTGTAGTCAATTAAGCATGAAAAGTGAATTTTGCAAAAATCTTCCACATCTGTGGAGCGATTTGGAGCAGCATACACAGCGCAGTAGCATATTTCCGATCCAAACAGAATCGCGGGTACGTCGACCTAATCGCAGTAGACTAGTTGTAAGCACGCACTTTTGTTGCTTTATTTTCCGAATAAATATACACGTTGACTTTACTTCCGGTTATTTTGTGTTGTCGCATTATAGCAGATCTAATAATATTATTATAGTCCCATAATGTCACTTCCTACATCTGCGACAGACCGCGATTGAACGGATTTTCGTAATGACCTAGTAGTCAAAAATTGTGGTTAACTCCAATGTGATGGATTAGATATTTTGAATTTTTGTAGTATCATTAGTTAGGGTGAGTACCGATAATAAGCTATTTTGGATTTAAATACGGCGGTGTAAATTAAATTGGCAATTGTTACGATTCAGTTGGATATTACAAAATCCAGGATATTGGATTTGAGCTTTTCTATTCCTAGTTTAATGAAAATAAACAAACATTATGGTTATATTTTGATCAATATTGCTGTCTGGGTGTGACCTACATTAAGTTACTCTAGATCTGATGGAAATAATTAAATAATCAATTTGCGCTATTATTTTCTGCAAATTGGAAAAACTACTTTACTGACCATCCAAACAAATTTAGATCAAAATTGGATTTTAATTGCAATGTCATAATTTCCGGAGTTCTTTAGGGGATGAAATGCAAAATAACTAGTATTTAAAAACATAAATAGAAATCAATTTAATCCTTCACTACTACAGTTTCAAACAGCTTTCCCAAAGAAAGCATTTACTTTCCTCTAGTTATGTCTATTTTGGGATCTACATTAAATCCTTGTAGGGTGGATGGGAAGCTATGACGATTTTACCGCTAGAAGCCACACTTATGGACATACGGAAATAATATCTTAATTTATATTCTGCAAGCATTGATTGTCTTCAACAATGTTCATTTTTCTTGCAGTATAAAGTTACCAACATGCAGCGGTGTCCTTACATCCATGAGATGAAGGAACGTCTCCTTGGAGAACAGATACCTATGGAACCAATTGTTACGCCAAAGAAAATTCCAACTCCACCGCCTTTCAATATGGACCAAGAAAAGCTTTTGCAACAGCAACCAGTTGCTACCATTGTTAAAGTAATTTTTCCATCCCGCTCAACATCTTCATAATCCTAATTAATTGATCTTGTAGTTGAATCCAGATGGTTATGGATCTCATACATCACCCACCCATCGAACACCACTCATGCCTAAGGAACCAGACGATGAATTGCGATACGTTGACCGTTCGATGATGAGACATCCGAAAAATGCCAAGTAAGTGATTTTATTTTGGTCCAGATCCTCTTAGATATTAAAATTTGTCTCCGAGCGGCTTTATGATGTTTGCGTAGTCTCAGTCTTGTAATCGTGGATTTTACGACTATATTTTTATCCATCCAGTAAATAAAATTTGCTCTTCCTACATTAATCAAGTTGTTCGTATTTATCCAGGAAATAAACCGAATTATTTTTGCGTTCCGAACATTTGTATGTAATTCAGGAGTGGAGTGTAGCTTGCTACGCCCTCATGAATGGAAGGGAGGCTTATTCGTTGATCAATAAATGGTACAACAGCATCCCGTCAGAGAATATCACAATATTCCTTTTCCTGCACATTATAATACTACTTTAACATGCATAATAGAATTTATACACGTTCATATCCTTTTATGACAACTCCCATTAAAGCGCCAACTAATTAGTTTGATGATGGCAGTTGGAGAGAGATAATTCGCCGTTTTTTTCGGGGGGTTGTGGAAGGGGAGATAAAATGAGTAGTAGTTTTTCGGGGTAAATAGTAAAAATGATGCGAATTGCCATGTTTTGGGTGAGGTCATGTAGGGGTTACTAGGTCGAAATCCCGGGATAGCTGTGTTCGCCACCAATCGACGTCGTCCTGGACCACCACGTGATTTTCCGCAGCATCCCTTCCTTCATCCACCGTTCAGGAAGCTTACAGTTCGCGTTGCGAGGCATCCAACTCAAAGCTTTTTACCATTCAACGTACATCTAACCGTGAATATACTATTGCAAATTATTGGTGCTAAGTGATAACGGGTTTTCTCCAAAAACGATCTCGTCCATTTATATTTATACAAATCGAGGAGCAAAATGTGAAATCCTGCGTCTAAGACGCGAAAAATCGTTACCACCCCCTTGAATGTATCTTTGGAGCTGAACAGAAAATTGCACCGAAAGTTTTTCCGACCAAACAGAACCAAATTCATCGATAGGTTTTTTAAAGAATGTGATAATTGCAACGAATAGCCCGAATAGATGAATGAGTTGTTTTCCATTTCGCTTTTATTGAAATAACATTAAAATGGTTGGCGGTGAAGTCAAGGTTGCCACTGTTGAGGTGGAGTCTGCCGACAACATGGCGACACTTCCGGTATCTCGAGCCCATGGCGGAAATGAAGCCGCAAACGAAAAAAATCCTTCCGGCAACAAAGAGATGGAACTCAAGTATGTCCAGGCCAAGCCGGACAAAAGGTACCAAAACTATTGTCTCTACGTCACACACACACATTTTTCAGGATGACACTATTTTCTAATTATACAATATGACATCTTAATCTAATTTTGGCAACGCCCGAACTTGATCTCCGATTTTCCGTGTCTTCAGATGATTTTTCTGTTAGACGAAAGTCGATTTCTGCAAACGGGATTAATTTATTTGGGGAGGGATTATGTTAACCAGAATTGCGACCTACTCCCGAATTTTCAGCGTATTTTTAGTTCGTTAGTGTTGGTGGAAGCGTTTATATCTAGTTGTGAAAAATGGATAAAATTATGTGCATTTCTGAACAGGCCAAGTTAGTAGTAAAATAAACATTCATTTAAATTTAAACATGAAATTAAATCCGGCATTCGTTTATCATTTTTTTTCATCCATCAGGGTTGAATAATTGCTTGTCAGATTATTCTGATTTTGGGTCCCTTAATGGGCCGTGTTTTGTATACGATGGTTTTTACTGAATATTTAAAGTGGACACAATAGGGCTTCCTGTTAACATCTATTATACCCTTAAGTACATTACATAATAAATCCCCAAGTGCTGTGTTGACTCCAAACTATTAATTACTCTTGCAGATAATAATAAAACTGACCTTGATATTCATTTCAGTTTTTGATGATGAAATGAAACAGACCTAAATAATTAACGGAGATTAGATAGAATTACAAAATGTTGCAACAATCTGCACAACTGCAAAACTAAAATTAAATCCGACAATAAAATCTAAAATAAACAGATCATTTCTTATATAGTATGTAGTAGTATTTATTCCCAATTATCTGCTGGCAACGTGAACTTGTGAAATTATTTACTGTAACAAATTTATTTCAGGGTCTGTTTTCATACGCGTATCCAAATAAACTCACATTTGTAATAAATTCATCTAAAAGTTAAACATTGAAGGATATAAACAAGATAGTCATTTTTATCCGTCAGATCAGCTCCAAAATTCAGGAATTTTATGACTTCCAATTAGGAACTCCTGGGAAGATTAAAGGACCGGCTTAACAAATCTATTCCTCCCTTAAATTGAGATGTTTTGAGATTCTTTCCATTTGATTTCAGTTTCTCCTTCAAATTAATGTTGTCTATTGTATTTCTTTCAGGACGTCGCTGTTTATAATAATGAGCTTCGTCTATGCTAAGCTCTTGATTGTAATCTGCGTGGCATACGTGATTTCCGATGTAGTCACTCACAACATCCCCCTTTACTACTACGAGGGTTTCTTCACATACTTGTATGGAATGAGCATATTATTTCTCCTTTACGTGTTTTGCTTTTTGCTGCAAGAGAGCACATGTTGTTCCGGTAATCAAGAGAAGAAGATAAAGAAACCGCCCAAACAAAAGGTGAAAGAAAAGGAGAAAGAGAAGAAGAAAGAGGAGGAGAAGAAGAAGAAGGAGGAGAAGGAGCGGTTGAAAAAGGAGAAGAAGGAAAAAGAGAAGGAGAAGGATAAGGATAAAGACAAAAAGAATAAAAAGCAGGAAAAGGTAGATTAGCATTTTTTGGATTACATTTCTTTCAGCTAATAATATAATTACAAAATGAAACGAAAAATATTGTTACAGTGCGGTAAGAGTATTTTCTCACTACCATATAGGTAAATTGACATTACATTGATAAAAAATCAAATGTAATGGAAAGTAGAACACCTAGCTACCTTAACAACGCGCCGTAACTATGTAAAAACAATATTTACCGCGGCAGGTCACTTTCCGCATTAGGTCACTTTCCGCGATAGGACACTTTCCGCGCTAGGGTGTCTAAAAATTAAAAATATACCAAACGAATGAGGAATATATTTAAAATAATTTAATTTATTTATTAAAATTAATACTAACAGAACAATTTGAACAATTTGAAAGGGTAATTGAAGGAACATTGTTTTTTTGATCAATTTTTTTCGTTTCTTGATTCTCATATTTTTAATTAAATGTGCAGGACTGACAACACCCAAATGAATGTGCAAAATTATTGTTCAAATTATACATTGCCTTAGCAACCATTCAGCATAGACGACTAGATTTTATAATATTATAAATATAAACACGAAACCAGTGTGCCGCGACTTTTTGATAGATATAAATGGAATGTCAGTTTATTAATTTAGTAGAGTTTACTAATGATTTTCAAATTGGTAGTGAGAAAAACGTAATGCGCAACACGCAGGTAAGTATCTTTTCTGTCCTCGGAAGATTGTGTACCTCGGCTCCGCCTCGGTACACAAACTTCTACCTCGGACAAAAAAGTTTACTTACCGCTACTAGTAGCGCAAATAACTATTTTTATACCTTTCGAAAATAAGTAGATTTGAATACCTAGACTTTAAAGCTTTTTTTCAGAGATTTAAATTTCATTTTGTAATCAATTAACTAATAAATTAAAAACAGCGCAGGTACTGCTTAAAACAAATACAAAACTTAAGGGGTGGTTTATCTTATTATAATTTCATTTTATTTTTGTTTGTTAGTCGTTTATATTTTTGGTTTCATTTTATTTATTGTTTTGAATTTTTTTTGAGTTGATTTTGTTGAGCATGTTGTGCGTGTAGACGGAGAGATTTCCACGCAAGATGCGTGATGTGGTCCAGCAGCGGGCATCTTCCCCAACCCACCAGGTGAGAGAAGGTTGGTCTCCTAAAATCCCTTTCATCCTCCATTTAGTCACTCACAGTTCTCCATCCCTGTATCAGGAAGTATAAATCGTTTCGCTCTTTGTTTTTTGTTGCTATTTAATTTTCTTAACTAAGTGATGATGTTTTCAGTTTATTCCATTTAATTAGTGTTGATGTAAAATGATCAATCAGATCCGCTGAATTAAAATGTCAATACCGCTATTTTTAGCCAACCATTCGACTGGAACTAAAATAAGCACTTGTTTTTTTTTCTATAGAAAAATGTCATCATCGAGTTATTTTCATTGACCACAAAAACCCTGAGTAACTTTATACAACATACACGCACAACCAAGCCGCACTTCTCATAATTTAACCCTTTTATTTTCAAATTTTATTTTCCGTATCATTCTTACTTAGTTTTATTTGGTTTTGTGGGGGTAGAGCACCTACCGACGCAACTCAGAAGGGGTGGTTGACGCGGGCCTGGCAGCAGTGCCGGTGCCTGTCGCCGAGATCTCACAATCTCAACCCTCTACTGTTGTCTCGCAGGAACAAACTCCTGCAGCTGCAGGTGCACCACCTGTACCGCCACCGGCTCCAGCCCCATCAACCCCTTCCGCCATCAACAACACCGGCGTCGACATTGAAGCTGGCACCGTTGCCAAAATGCGCATCAAGCGGAAGACCACGCAGAACGATCACAGTCATGGTAGTTTCTTCCTGCGAATTGGAGCAATTGGTACGTTTCTTCCTTTAGAGCTAATCCTAGATCTCATTTTCTTTGTACCAGCTTTTGGTTTGGGAACCATGATCTACAACGGCTTGGAGTTCGGAGCGTTCTTCGAGGTGCCATTCACTTCCAAGTGCTACATGATCCTTCGCGGTGTCAATCCGGTGCTCCAAATGATCTTCACTTTCATGCAGATGTACTTCATCTTCATGAACTCGCGTGTAAGTTTCTCCTTTTGTAGTTCTTCTAGACTAATGCTATAAAAAATAGCCGATTCTATTCTTCTAACCATTTCAGTTAAATATTCACCGATTTAAAGTAATCGCACGTTTTGGTTTGATGCATGTAGTTGCAACCAACATTTGCGTATGGATTCGAACCTTAGTGCTTGAATATCTGAAAGAAATCACCAAATACTACAACCGGAAAGCATTACTAAACTCGACCAGACCGACAGTGCAATCGCCCTTCGCAGGTAAGCTTCACCTTTCAGTTTCTTTATGAGCTTTTGCACCAAATGAATTGCAGATAGCATTCGATCGCACACACTACGCAATGCAAACACAATTCTTGGCACGCATTTGGCGGTGCCAGATGTGATACAATCCACCGCTTCCAGTGTTGTCACTGCAATTCCAACCGCCAGTTCAACATTTAGAAATCTTCTTAGATCAACAGCTCGTACCACCGCCACCACTTTTAGCAGTGTACCTACCACTTTATCTGCAACCACCAGCACCAGACGTAAGTCTTAGCTTTCTTCCTTTTGGTAGTCAAAAATAGTCTCTTAAGATCTCAATCTTTATTTTGCTCCCCAATCTTCCAATTTTAACTAACTAACTCGTACTCCAGATGTGTTCACTACATCAACTACAACAACTCCAACAACCTTATGGAAAATGTTCCGTACTAACCCAATAACAACCACCACATCATCTCCAAGTACTCTAACAACTACGGCTTCCCGACTATGGCGAGCCTTCACCACTAGTCTAACAACTACCACCACATCAACCACTCCAGCTCCACATAAAGGCTTCATGGACTTCAGAAGCTTTAATAATTTTGTGGCAAATGATGTTGCTAGTGGTATGCTTCCCGAATTCGTTATTTAAACAGCAAATGTTCATTTTGTATTTCAGTGGCTGAGGAATCCGACTTGGGACAAGAGCTGTTCTCGAACCTGAACAATAACTCGACTGAACTTATCGACGACATTATTCCGCAGGCATTCAAAGCTTTCGGTGCGAATTTTAATAACTCGGATAGTTGTGGAAGAGTCAACATAATGGGATCGATTGTCGAGGAATCTGCTCCGTATTTGTTCCCATTTATTATTGAGTATTCCCTTATTGGAGCCGCTGTGATTTATGTGATGTGGAAACACATTGGAAGAATTCCAAAGTAGGTTGAATGAATAAATTGGTGCAAGTTGATTTGATTTTGTGATTTGGTGCAGATACGAGACGCAGGAAGATTTGGAGCATCGTTTGGAGGTGATGCTGAGTCGTCGAGCAGTTGCCATCGCTCACGCTCAGCAAGGTCGCGTGGATTGCGTTGGAGCCTCCAAAGGTCTCTTCTTCGGACTGCTGATGCTGGTCGGCTCCTTGATCTGTCTCATCCTCTTCTTCGTGCTCATCCACAATGAAGACTTCCGACTCTTGGCTATCTATCTGGCGGATGCTTCGCATTGCGTCTTAATGGTGCTCAGTATTATTGCAATTATCATCGGATTTATAAGGTAGGTTACTGATAATGATAAAATATGCAACAGCACGGCATTCGCTTACTCTCTTCATTCTCATCTATTCATTTCGCTGCTTCATTCACACACATCACACCAGTATGCACATGAAGTCTTCCAACATAAATTGCAGGGTACAATCGCTCAAGTTCAAAACGGAAGAACAAAGTGATCTCAACGATATTCTGCTCCGCGTTTCCGCTTTTGGACTGTTCATGTATGCCGTCTTCAGTGTCATTGCTGGCCATTTGAACGCGTTCACCAAAGAGCCCAATCTGTTGGTCATGGTCACTAGCGGACTTTCCATAATCCAAGTAAAGCTTCCACCCCCTCAATCGTTCTTTATCTACTCTATTCTCTTAATAGGTGATTCTCCAATTGTTGTTCATTGCGGATGTCTCTCGTCGTCGAGTCCATCTGCCCGAACATGACCGCTCCAAACCCGGACGTCAAGTGGTGACCTTTTTGCTCATCTGCAACATCACGATGTGGATCATCTACACGTTCGAAACCCAAAAGGTCGAAGACAATCCGGTCCAATTGGAGTTCTACGGATTTTTGGCTTGGTCCATTGTGCAACGTATGACGTTGCCACTTTGCATCTTCCATCGCTTCCATTCGGCGGTCACACTAGCCGAAATTTGGAAGACCAGTTACAAAGCACGTCTTGAATAAATTCGTGATCGATAGTCATTTTAGATATTTGAATATTTGGTGGTCGCTTTTTCGCAAACGATGAATGAAAAAGCGACCACTTGGAAGAGAATGTGTTTGGCTCAATTCGATATTGTTGCTCATCAACACGGAATATTTATTTGTTGATTTTTTATTTTTATATTTTATACTTTCGTTACGACTTTTTATTCACATATCGCGAACAAAATTCGTTAATTTGTCTGTTTAATTTTTCCGCTTTTCGTTAAGACTGAAAATGAATGAATCTAGTCACACTGCATTATTTACTTAAAATTCTACGGAGAAATTAACACATTTTAAGGGACAGCTAGATATGTTATACGCACACATTTCTATAGGCTATCGAAATTACGCTTTCGCCGCCTGGTGGCAAGATTTAAAACCTTTCGACGACAAGATGGCGAGCGAAACGTTAATTTGAATCGTCTATACATCCAATTAATTGGTAAGTAGAAGAAATAGATTTTGCTACAACTTAAGTATAATATCCATCCTCCAAATATATAGCATCAATGTTCAATAAATAATAACGTATATATCTGACGTATTCTCAATGTGTTAGAATAGTTTATAATTTATTTTCGTACGACCATTGCGGTTCAAAAAATTTACGTTACAAAAAAGACGTTAATTAAAAATAAAACCAACGTTTTATGAGCGCTACTTTAAAGATTGAATTGTAGAAGATAGTTATTAAATGTTGATGGTAAATGTGTGTATATATAAAAAGTCAAATCATATGAGATGTGATTTGTTCGAAGAAACTGGTATCAATTGTACAAAAATACGGTTTTATTTTGAATTCACCCCCCGCATTTTTCATTTAATTCGTTTCACCAATTAAACATAATAGATCTAATTAAATATAGTCGATGAATGTACTGCTTGTAATTTCTGTGGACCACCAAAATACACAAAAAATTATTCAATACAATTTAAAAATATATTCTACCCAAGAGACTTGAGAAAACCTACAACCAAATTTAGAATTTGATATTTTGTGTCAATTTTTTATTAGTACAATTCATAAATTAGTTATTTTTCTGATTCTTACAAAAATTAATTTAGGTATCTACGACCAACCACAATTGGTACAATTCAAAGATCAAACATGATTAACAAACAAAGAGAGAAATCATTAATTTATGAAATATATGAATGCTAATTTGGTACCTGGATTATTGCATTTTTCGTCTTCAGACGAAATTTAATATTCTGATGGCCAACATTTTAAAGGCAAAAATATATTATTATAATCGTTAATAAAATGTGATTCCATATTACGAATGTAATGTAAAAAAAAACAGTAGATTTAAGTTAAATAACGGAAAATAAAATAAAATCGACGTGTTCTCATGAAAAATAAAATTTAACTGTATACATTAATAATTGTCTTGTGAGAATCTGTGTTAAAATTATATCATAAAAAGAATTATATAAATGATATTATTAATAATATAACAAACATAATATATAATGTTATAGAAATAGAAAAGATATGGACAAAAATATTAATTACTTAATTAAAAAAAAAATATATTAGTCTTTTTATGTATATAAATAATTTAATTCTTAATGTACACGTATTCATTATTTAAATAAAAATAGATAAGGATTCAAGTTGCAACTATTCGTAATAATACGTCTGTAGAGATTTTAAATTTATGCTCAAAAAAATTTTGTCCATGAAGAAAAAATGTGTTTGACTACTAATTGGTGTAGATGGGCTTGAATCGTACTCAACACTGCCGTTTTCTCTAAATGTTCGACGTTTCTCATCAAAATATATAAATATACCATAACATCATGCATTTAATATACAGGCTTGTGTGGATTAGTTACATTGGATAATTTTTAATACAAATCTTCTTACATTTGATATTTTTAGTATGTTGTGTGTAATTTATTAATAATGATGTAATGACAAAAAAACTGTAGATTAATCAAACGTTTTATTAAAATTTACATTGTTTATTTATTTAGATTAATAAAACTTTAAAAATAAATTTACGCGCCTTTCAATTTAATTTAATTATTGAGCTTAGGCAACCAGCGATACAGCCAATATTTCTCCGCTAATTTGAATTTTAGTATTTAATTATTTGGATATTATGTAATACTATAATTGTAAAAAATTCCAGCCCTATTTTTTTACCTTAATTTTAATTTAAATATCACTTGCACTATTTTTTTGGCGCTCTTTGCAAAAATGGCAAATTAATTTACCACACAAAAGGAAAATATAGGAAACAAAATATATATACCAACATTAAAATTTCTCTTTTAATAAATAATAATACTATGAAAACTCACCCTTCTTCCCATCCTCCCCATCAAATTGCACCGGCTCGATTTTCGCGGGTAATAAATGCCTTATAGGTTCCACAATAACCCCCTTATCTAAATAAGTAATCCCTTCCGTTTGCAAACATTGCACATTAACCCCTAATTTGGCAGCAATATTACTAGGTGGAAATACAATATGCACACATTTCTGTACATACGGAACCAAATCGTCCGCAAAACACATACAAAGTCTCGTAAATGCATCCTTAGAATTCGCAGTGAAAGCTTGCTGCTCCTGGCCGTATAAAATCACAAGCGCGTTTGCAATAGTAATTAAAGCGTTTTGCAAAGCGTCTACTACTTCAGCGATAATGCTGATCGGAGCGCACACTTTTAAATCATTTAAAGCGTTTAAAATATTGTTCAGAAATTCAGCCAAAGGGTAGAATTCTAGTAAACTATCTGGGGGTTGCAGAGGTTCCTCTGACTTGGTTTTCCAGGGAACGTTTGGATGGTTCTTATTTATTAAAGTGAACTTTTCGATATTTTGCTCGAAGTTCGCTAAGGCTTTGTTTATGGATTGGTTTAGTCTGGTTGCTATTGTGTTGGTAAAAATCGGAATGAGTAAAGTACGGAAATCGCAACCTACTTTGCTGAAGGATACCCCGAAGTACATGCATTGCTCCAGGATGGATTCGATGGAACTTGCACCGTTGTTTAGGTCTTCTTCGAGCGTTATTAGGAATTCGGATATCTTGTCTTTAATCCAGCTGTAGAAAATTACGTTTTGATTCACATTGTGGCTTTTGACTGAGCCCAGTGGGTTGTGCTCGTCGTCGTTGAAAATCGCGCGATATTGTGTGATGATATTGAATAAATTAACTCGAGTTACTTCAATTACTTTCGTTAGGTGATGATTTACTAAAATTACAAATTAATTATTTCGCTTATTAACGAGCTTATTAATAATTTCTTACCATTTTCTTTCGGAATATTATTAAGACAACTCTGCAACCAAACATTCCTCGTTTGCAGAAACTTTACCCTCAATTCCGATTCGCTAAAAACTTCCATTCGGCGCAAGTGGCCCACCAATTGCATGCATTTAGGTAATCCCAGCTCTTGCCTTAGTTGCGATAGCAATTGATGCAACATCATTAACCAAGCTTGGTTAACATCATGAACAATACTCTACAAAATCCGAAATTAATATTACTTACAGTTCATTTACCTCAAAAATTACTTCAAATATGGGAATATCCGAATGCTTGCTATGCAATTTCCGCACATAGCTGGCCAACTCCAAGGCATCCTCGTACAAGCCATCATTAATAAACGAGTTCATCAATTGGGGCAGTTCAAGTATTTCCAATAATTGTGCATTTCTCGTCAATGTCAGAGAATTCAACTTTCGCAAGTTGTTAATGCCGCTGGTGCTCTCGGTAAAACTGTGGCATTGCTCCTCAAATCGCGGTATATCATCTAATAACTTATCTAACTTCGTATCAATTGCATTAAACTGTGTAAACAACTGTCGTGAGCATTCCGCGGTCTCAATGAAGGTTTTGTAGTTCGTCACAGCCAATTCTTGCGTTTGTTCCTGGACCGCTCGCTTTTCATCTTGTAAATGCGAGGGTTCCTTTACTAAGTCTTCAGCCTTATAATTGCCTAGCTTGGAGATGTAATCGTTAAAGTGAACCGTGAAATCCCACTCACCTAAATGAAGCAATTGAGTTCAGTTGATTACAAGTAGTTTTAGGGTAATCTTACTTGGTATTCCGTTGGGGAATATTAATTCGTATAGTTTATTGCGATCACCAGACATTTTAAGCTTGTAAATTGGGAAATAATCGCTAATTTACATGACGTGTTATACCAATTTATTTGAGGTTATGTTGAAACTAGTTGTCAAGAAACAATGTTGCCAACTGTAGAGTTATGATTATAATATAATTGTAAATGTAAATTTGTCTTTGTAAATAAATAATATATACTTCAATAGTTAATTGGACTTTATTACACTAGTAATTAAATATGTTGTCACATTTTATAATATATTTAATTAATTCTTATTCAAAATACCCCAACTCTTGGGACAAATTTCCATAGTTGCCAACTGTAGAGTATCACAACAACATTGTGCGTAATTTTGAATCTATTTTTGTTGTTTTCTTCAGTTTTAAGTTAAACAAATTAATATTAACTGTGTGTACTAAATAACAAACACCTCAGCATACATTTAAACAAGTGATATCAAATTTGGGTGCAAATATTGCATTCTAACCTCACTTAAGGATCAAGAATGCCTGCCGAAAATATTCAATACTCCGAAAAGTACGCAGACGAAAGGTACGAATATCGACATGTAATTCTACCCCCTGATTTGGCGAAAGTGGTGCCCCGGCCCCATTTAATGACTGAAACAGAGTGGCGAAACTTGGGGGTGCAGCAGAGCCCCAATTGGGTGCACTACATGCTCCACACACCGGAGCCCCATATTTTACTGTTTCGCCGACCGCTCAGCGATGTTTAGCTTAAAATTGGTATGATTGTTATATTTTAATTACCTGATTCTTGCTGTGACATTACTTGTAAATATTTTTGTATTTTTGTACTTTTTGTAAAAAAGTTTATTTATAATAGTTGTAAATTTGGGGAAGATGTTCGGGAAGTTGTATCGAAATTTATGTAGATTATCCATAATACCTATTAGTTATTATTGTGAAGAAATTGGAATCATTTCAATTTAATTCGTTAATTATTTAATTAATTATAAAAAATGTAGTTTGCGATTAATTTTTGGTACATAAATAGTTGATTTATATTAAAAAAATACACATGTTTTAATGCAACCTGCAACTGCATGAGATTTCCCACAAAATTCCGAACATGCACTTCCTTGAAGGAAATTCCGAGGGAATCCCTAAAAAGTTAAACGTCTAACCATTTCCTAGTCTTATCTGAATTTCTCACGAGTTCGTTCCACTTTAGAGCAAAACAAAATTCCAATGTACACTTTTTGCCCAATAAATCACGATAATGGACATAAACATGTGTTCAACCGTTTAGCACCTCATAAAAATTTGGAATTTAGTTTTTGCGGATATTTCACGCACGACTTCACATATTAGATCAAAACAAGTTTTTTTGGTCCGGCGCTGCGCTCTTATCTGTAAAATGGGCCACTTTAATGGATTTTGTATGAAAAAAAAATATACTATCAAGTTTTATCTCTGCTACTGTCCTAATTTCTAATTAAGTCAAATAAATAGTAAAGATGATCTCAATTAAATCTTTATAACACCATAAAGTATATTTAACAATAGAAACTATTTTTAGTAAAACTACTTGAATAAATTAAGAAGCGTTATTATTTTTATCATGTTTTTTTTTTTTTTGATAAAATGCAAATACAGCAATTATTTATTATTTGAGTACCTAAAAAATGGAAATCCAATTAAAATTATTCATACTGTGTTTGAGCATAAACATATTGTCATGTTAAACTGTTGTAATATTTTTTATGTTGAACCTTTTAAATTTCACCGTTAATTAAATATTGATAAATGTTATACTATGTACCTACTTGAATCCAGAACAAACACAAAATTCAATTTCATAGAATAGTGAAGTGATTTTTTTATTAGTGATCATCGCACCATTGAAGTTGAATAATTTATTAAGTAAGTATAATTTTTATTAAATAATTTAATCTAGAAACTTGGTAAATATTTACTCAATAATCTAAAATACTGAGAAATATACTTTATCAAATCTCGAAGAAGATAAAAGTATCCAGATTTATAAATAATAAAACCAATAAAAAATAAATCAAGTTATTAAATAATTGAAATACAAATTTTATTCAACAGGTTCTTTTCGAAGATAATTAAAAAAAAATGACAGGAGCCAAAAAATCAATTATGTTTGTAGTATTCGTATCAATAACACTGCTAACATATCTAAATATCTTCAACTCAAATATTTTACCCGAAGAAAAATTGTTACCACCACCAAGAATTGTCCTAAGATCAATTAATTCAAATACAAAATATATTTTATATTTTACGAAAATGTTCGACCGTACAGATTTTTATATGGGACTTGGTAAAGACATCTTCAAAAACTGCCCAGTTAATAACTGCCTAACTACCAGCAACAGGACTCTAATGCCCATCGAAAAATATGACGCCCTTCTATTCCATACAGTTGAATTTAACCCGAACACGACAATAGATAAACCAAAACGCAGATCTGCAAACCAAGTCTACATTTTTGCTGGACTAGAATCACCAATGAACACTCCGAATTTTGGACTTATGAAGCCATATTTCAACTGGACTATGACATACCGACTAGACTCCGATATCGTCTGGTCTTACGGCAGCTTCAGCAAGAGGAAGACCGGCTACATCCCACCTACCCCAAAAGAAATCCAAAATAGACCCAAAAATATTACTTGGTTCGTCTCTCATTGCAATGTGCAAAGCAAACGAGATAGTTTAGCTAAGAAACTAAATAAATACATCGATATAGAAGTTTTTGGCAAATGTAACAACCACACTTGCAAAGGATCAGAAGATTGCTACGCCACCATGGACGAAACTTACAAATTTTATTTATCGTTTGAAAATTCCATATGTAAAGATTACGTGACGGAAAAGCTCTTCAATGTGCTCCAAAAAAATATAGTACCGATAGTTTACGGTGGTGCTAATTACAGTCTACTAGCTCCCCCAAATTCAGTGATAGACGCCAGCGAATTCGAAACTGCAAAAGAACTAGCAAATTATTTGCACAAATTAATTGAGGATCCAGTCGAATACTTAAAGTACTTCGAATGGAAAAAAAACTACGTTGTCAACTCGAATTTAACTGGAGTATTATGTGATCTGTGCCGAAAACTGCACGAACCATTGCGGCCACAAATATATGACGACGTGAACTTTTGGTTCCGAAAACACAAATGCAAAGGCACCAAAGATTTGCCCCGAATAGTGTTCAGAAATTAAGTTAATGTATAAAAAAACAATAAAGTCACAATTCAATATATTTTTATTGACAATTTATTACAATTCATTCTTTTCTTCCACAAGGTACGTCACTTTGCTAACTTTATTCCCAATTAGCACCTCCTTGGTCTCATACTTGTAGACCTTCGGCTCCTTCACCTCTTCTTCCTTCTTCTCTACCGGCTTTACAGGCAACTCCGGTTTGGAGTACGGGGTCCACAAGGTTGAGGATGGCAAAGTACCGGAAGCTTCGGCCTTCACAAAGTTAGTTGGCGACTTGTTAGCAATGACGGGTCTAATTGGTTTGACTGAAGTACTTTCAGTCGAAGGAGTACTTTTAATTTTCGGTAATGAGCGTCGAACATACACGGGAAGGCGGTTGGCGCAACCCATTCCAGAGGCACTTTTAATTTCAGTCGGTTTATTCTTGTATTCCTCAACTTTTGGCGCAGCCGGAATTTGGACGTCTTCTTCAGCTGTCTTCAAATTGGTAATTAAGGCTGGTACATCCGGTTCTACTTCCCAGGGAACAGTAAGCGGTTCCAAATTCACCATATCAACTTGGACCTCAGGATATACGTTCTGAATGGTTCTCGGAAAAGAAGTGTTTGCTTCACTCAATACATGTTCTTGTATGACATCAACCTTCAGAGTCTCAGTAATTGGTTTGACTATCTGCACCGGCTTGATAGCTTTAGTTGGTTTGGAATACGATGACTTAATCAAAGTATTATTGCGCTTAACCTTCAGTTCCTTCTTTGGGGGAACCTTTTTAACATCAGGTTGCTTCTTCCAAGCGCTTAATGTAGGTTTGGGTGTAGGTGGTCTAGTATTCTTCGGAGTAGCCTTCAAAGGAATCATAGATGGCTTGTCCTTCTTATCTTGAACCTTAATATTCATTTGGGCCTTCGACTCTTGTAGATGCATGCCATTGGTCATCTTAACTTTCACTGGTGCAATTGGAGTCTTCGGGGCACGTCTCAAGTATTCAAACTTCTTCGGTGGACCTGCTACCGGTGCTTGCACCTGTCTTGAAGCGATGGACGGCAATTTCTTCGCAGGAGTTGGTCTAGTTAAGTTTGAAATGGGTTTTCTTTTCGGTACTTTACTCTCTAGCTTCAATTTAAGAGGTGCAACAACTTCTTCCTTCTTCTTCAACTCCGAGTTGACCTTAGCTTGGACGCAAACACGCTCCAGAATTTCTTCTACGATTGGTTCAGTTAGATTTTCTTCTAGTTTATTGGTATTTTCTCGGGTATTTTCTTCTGGTAGTATTTTCGGTAAGTCATTATCGGTTTCCTTCCATTCTCTTTGAATGATTATGGTCTTGTTTGCTGCTTTCGATGGAATATTATTGTTAAATGTCTCCATCATTACCAACGCCCTTTCGCGTTCTAACATCACCAACTCTTTGATTTGTTCTTCTTTCACGTCCGCAGGTGTTTTAACGGGAACTGGAAGGTTGGAAGATTTAGGTCTTTTGACTTCTCGCACCAAAGCTGGAGGCTCGGGCGACTGACGAGCTTCTTCGGCAATTACAGCAGATTGTATTGCTTCTTGTGCAATTACAGCAAATTGTAATGCTTCTTCTGCAATGATAGCAGGTTGTAATGCTTCTTCTGCATTATCTGATTCTTCTTCCTCTGATGCACTCAGGTTCTTGTCTCCCTCCAAATATTCATTGAGGGGCTCCAATTCTTTTGGTGGCTCTACAGATTCTTTGGGCGACTCCAAAGTTTCTTCAAGTGGCTTCAAAGTTTCTTTGAGTGGCTCCAAAGCTTCGTCAAGTGGCTCTAAAGATTCTTTAGCTGGTTCCAAAGTCACCGGCAATAAATCCTCCTCCAAATCGCTGGTAGAACTCAGCTCCTTCTTCAAGCATTCATTAAATTCTATAGATTGCTTGAACAGCTCCTTAGTCAAAAAGGTTTCAAAGGAGGTCACAGACTCTTCACTCAACACCAATTCAACGGAATCATTTTTCTCCGAACTATCCGGGGTATCCGAACTAACCTCAAGATTGCAATTACTTATAGATCTGGAAGGCATAATTGCAGCCGGCATCACGTTGTTGGTCATTGAAATTTCTCTCTTGGTTTGACAAATTGTCTGGTTAACAAAAGAGTTCTCAATGCTGAACAAATGGCGTGCAGCGGTGAGTTGGTGATCGCATCTGGCGTACAATTGGCGTTTGCACAATTGCAACTTCTGCTTCAGGATGTAAGCATTGATGGTCTTCATGAGACTATCATAACGAAAGGGTTCGGTGAATTTAGTGCGCAAAATTACCTCGAGCTTCACGATAAGTTGCATATTGAACTTGAAGTCTTTGACTAAGACTTGTCGGTTGAGGTAGATAGTCGAAGGAGTTACGACGGCCATCTCAGTACCCTAATTAATCAAAAAATTACCACAAGTTTGAATTGGATCCAACTCTTACCTTGAGGCAATAGTCCTTCAAGAAGTCCATGTTCTTCCCAAACTCGATGAGTTGAACATTCTTGATCGCCTTGGCAGTGTTATCAACAGCGGTTGAATTCATCACACTTTTCTTACCCTTCAAAAATCGATGGTACGACTTGCTCACGATAATTATCGAGGAGATTTGCTGCTTGATCTGGAAGACGCGGATTTGCGTTTCCATTGCTAGAGGATTTATGAATTGCAGGATTTTGGCAAAATCGCGCAACATTGCGAGTTGCGTCTTGAACATCGGATCAATGGTGCGGAGGAACTCCACTTCTTCCCCATGGGGGATGCAGATCGTGGTTTCGCCCATGTTGCTGTATTTTTCGCTAATTGCAACAAAATTTTTATATTTCAAGTTATTGTCAATTTGATTGGAAATTGGGGCCGAATTTCGATTGATATTTGTAGCAACAAATCTGACTAAAGGCTTTGCAGTCGCTTGCCGCAAATATTTATCACTTAACGAGAGGAAATTTACTAGCAATTTGGTCATGCTGTTCAAAAACTTGCAATCGCGAATTTAACTTGACGTTATTTAGTTAATTTAGGAAAAACAAAAGACAGTCGAAACAAAAAACTGTCGAAATTTTGCAGGAAATTTTGCGATTTTTATATTTCTTCCCAATTACTTAATATCGCGGTAATACTTTAAATTTATTGTTCTAGTAATAAGCAAATGCATCCCTTACGTGTTTCCGATAAAGTTGTAAATGTTGCTCGTTGTTGTACCAATTCTTTGTGGACGAGCGTTGATGGGACTGCGTTGTAAAAATGTAAAAATTGACAAGTGACTATCGAATGCAATTCAAAGCTAACTAGATATTTTTATTTTTCGTTTAAATATACACGTCTGAATGCAAAATAATCTAAAGTATTATCCTTTAAAGTTATTACGTTGAAGCTGTCTATTATCGCTTTAATGGAAATTTTTAATCGAGATCCTCTCCACGCTGACACTAAATCTTCTGATGTAATATAACATTTTTCTGCAAGCGAAAAATTCACTTTACAATCCAATTAAAATTGATTTTTCTTACCGGTTGTATCAAGTGTGCGGAAAAGTTCTAAAATGTGCAATTCCTCATCGAAGCTCAAATTTGTTTTGTTTTTCAGGAATCTTTGCACTTCTTTTATTAATACTTGCTCCTCGTTTTGGAACAAATATGCGATTTCTTTGTCTGCCGGGGAATCCCCGTACAACGAATTGTACAAGACAATAAACTCTCTTTTGCTGAGTTTGGTTTTAGTTTCATCGTCGAATAACAATTTTAAATTCTTGTTAAAATTGGACATTGTTGCTTGACATAAAGGGAGCTGAAATAAAGCCTACTTTACCAAGAAAAAAATAAAAATCATCTTTAAATATGCAAATCTTTTTATTAAAAATAATAAACTTCCTTAAAACTACCCAAGTGACTTAGCGACCGCTAAATTATGAATGCGATTGGTCCTCGACAAGTACGAGTACCAATAAAACAAATTAATGGTAAGAAAGAGCAAAGGAAAAACGATCCTAGAAGCCCGATCAATTTTAGAAACCGAATTAAATCTTGGTGTTCGCTTCTTTTTTCTTCTATGAATTTTGCGACCCTGATAAGACAGCCGATGAAGGGGTGCAATTTTGGTTTCGGCTGCTGCCAGAAAGCCTGATGCATCTTTATCCGATCTTCCTAAACATGAGGATAAGCTGGTCCACGGTTGGGATGGTCTTCTTGGGGAAGTCATTGGTATGGAACACGCTGATAAAGGAATTACTTCCAGGAGATGATGTGGGTCCCCGTTGTTTAAGTTTGGAAATGGGGATGGTTTGGAGCTGTTTCTCCGGGCGGTTGCTCCAGAAATCTAAAAAATCGTCGGTCAAAAATAGATTTAGAAGATTTAAAGGACGTACTGTTGCGGCTGAAAGATCCTTCCCTTCAACATTCCAGTCTTCGTCGTCGCTGCTGGAATCGGAGTTAAAATCGGAGCTGAAGTAGCACTCCCCTGATCCGTATTTTGTGAAATAATGTACAACTGCAAACTATATCAAAATTATTTACGGAAAGCGAAATATCTTCTCAGTAACCTGAATAATCGTCGCAAAAATGAAAGCAAATGATAGGAAGACGAAGAAATCGAGTGCAGTTGGATATGGCACTTTCGGTAAATCCGTCCTAGCTTCCAGTCCTAAAAAAGTCATGGTAAGCACCGTCGTTATGCCTGAAACCACCAAAATGTACCCAAATCATCTCAAATAAAAATATTTCACCTAAAGAAACGCGATCGGCGGTCGCTTCGCGGTTCAACCAAAAGGACACCCAAGAAAGCACCACCAAGAGCACACAAGGACCATAGACTTGGATCAAAAAATTGCCCATATGTCTTTGTAAATGGAAGCTGACGAGTAACATTGAGTACTGAGCTGCAAGTCGAAATATTAATATTTATTCTGCAAGTTGAAGTAAATGTTTGAGGAGAATAGGGCGTCTCATTATCAGATTAAATTAGTTTAGGGTCCGTGTAAACCCAACTAAAGATGATTATGTTTAGCAAACAACTAAGTGTCTCGTCTTAAATTAAAGGTGACTTTAGTCGCAAATAATAAGCTTAGCAAGGCTGATAATATTACGATTAATAATTCAATTATGGTATTATTAATTAATAAAATAAAAAATCGTCTTACATAGATGAGAAGGACGAACTTCTGATTTGGCGCCAGCGTTGAGCATCGAGTCGGTATGATTGGCAGCAGGGGTGGCAATTAAATCAAACTGCGAGAGCTTCATGTCCTCTGCAATTGCCACTTGTCGGTTTTCATTCCATCGGTAAATTACATCTTGATTTGTATAACCGACTAGAACAAGGACGAAAAAATTACGCCCGGATTAATTAAAATCGAGACTTAATAGATTCCTTTTAAGCCTTAATTAGTTTTTCAATCTATCGGCGAAATTTTAATTTAAACAACAAGATTCAATTTTAATGGATGCGATATTTTAATATCCACCCGAAATATTTTGAAGGGGATGCAAATGCAAATGTATTTCTTTTCGGAATACGCATCGAAACATAATATTTTATCTAAAATTGTTATTCATTTTTTCTTCGTCCTGAAGATATGTGGATCCTTATACATGAAGGATAATATGCGATTAGTGCGTTTCAGGCTTGACTGAAAGCAGCTTTTCATTCGCTCGAGCAGATATGCGATTTAAAATATCTATCTCTCAACATCACATATTCGCTGATATGGGGAAAATCCGTTTAACAAGTCATCGAGAAAAGTTGAAGATGTTTTCGAAATTAGCTTACAAACACTTTAACTATTGGATCAGAAGAAAAAAACAAATTCTCTATTTTGCTCTAAAAAAACCATCAAAGTTTGAAAGAAAATTGACCAAGAAATTAATTAAAATTAGTACCGACCCGAAAAAAAATTCTAGCAACTAAATTTGGACTAAATTAGCCCTAAAATAATTTCCCTTTGGGAATTTCCTAAGAAATAAAATTCTGAGATTTATCTCCAGCTATCCATTGCCTTCCAGATTCTGGATCTGGTCGCATATGTTGAAATTTCAATTGTAAGGGAAGATCGTGATGAATTTCCCCATTTGTCTTTCCCCAATTAATTCTTCTACCGTTAAGTTTAAACTTTAAATTATACATACATGATCCAAACCGCAAAGGACATCGCTGAATATCCATTGGGAAATCTTCCAAATTCATCGGACATCCCGCCTTTATTGTTAATCTAAAAAAAACATTTGCCTTAAATTATCCTGCGTGTTATTTCAGCATCTTCTGGTAAACATATCGTATGCAGATGATTGAAACTAAAATTCGATTGCATTATTTGCTTAATGAAATTCGATGTTGTGGAAGGTCAGGGTCAGTTATCTCGAGGAGCTTTATAGATTAAGAGATTCACATTGTGGGAAATGGACTATTAGGAACAATGCTTTGCAGACAAATGTACAATTTATCTCTCATAAACGCTACCAATTATAGGACCGAGACGCGTATCACTTTTCCTTCTAAAATATCAAAACTGAGGCCGATTAATTCCAGGCACGTTTCGGCAAATCCAACCAACTATATACACCACAATGTCGCATCCTTATAATATACATCATTTTATTCCCAATCCAAAAATGTATTTATGAGTGTCGACCAAAAAGATATCGTCTATTCAAATTATTTCGATGGGTCGCAAAATTGGGGCGGATTTTTATATTGAGGGTAGAAATAGAAATACTTGCAATTTTATAGCAATTTTTGGAAAAAGGACAAATAGTTTTGTCAGTAATAAATTATATTGGCGAAATAAATGAATATTTTAGTCCAAAATAATTTTTAAAAATTCAAATAAAAATAATTTGTCTGAAAAAATAATAATTTTGCTGAAAAATAATTTTTGTCAAGCAAAATAAAATTAAAAATTAATATTTTCCATAAGAATAATTCATATTAAACTAAAAAAAAAATATTTACCTGAAATATTAGTAATAATTTTGCTGTAAAAAATAAAATTGTGCAAAAGCGACTCCGGATACAGAACATTTGTATTAATCAGCTCCGGTTGATTTGTTCAGTACAATCAGTTCTTTTCAAATTATGATCATTGTTAATGCAAAACATCATAATGCAATCTATCCACAAGATTAATTAATAAGCATAAATTCACTAATTAAACTAAATTATATCTCTTTGATTCGGATAATGATGATGACATTCGATTAATTTGTTTTCGATTGCCCGTAGTACTTGTTAATACACTCATCAACTTATTGGCCAAATAATTTCTTGTTTATTACGCGAAATAAACCGCGAATTTTTAATTAAATTCAAGACGCGGCGACGAAGAAAACTTTCTGCATCTGAGTACCGAAATTATCTGCAAATGATTACCTACCTATTTGTTAGCTGCAATTACGCCAATTAGGAATGATATAATTTTTGCATAAATTTAAATAAATCGAGCTAGTGGTTGGTGGGATGTAATTAGTCATTGTATCAATCTCGAATTACTCCAATGATTTAATTTAACAATAGCTTGTGTTGTGTTGGCGTATTGTGCAGAAAATCGGGGCAAACCTTTAATAGGATGTCAATTAATATCTGTAGTTTGGGTTTAGGTGGAAGCGATTCGTCAGTGAACTATGCAAATGTGAGTTTGAGTTGGTAGTTGCTATCGACAAGCTTTAATTAAAGTTTGTCTTCGGGAATGCACCACTCTTGAGATCAGCCTTTACGTCTACGCTCAACTACACATACATATACGATAGAAATTCAATAGAATTATTTTGCGATATTTAACAAAATATTTAACAATTTAAATTAATTTAATTATTTTACCTGGAGGAATACAAAACGCGCCCATTCTGATAAAGTCGCACAAATTTATTGGGGGTTGTTATAGTGTGCAAATAGGATTGCTTTCCATTATAAAAGTATGTGTCTGGTTTCCAAATGCGTGCCAACATTGAGATACTCAACGCTAAAGTATCACTTGCATCCCCTGAAAATGCTAATCTTTTATCTACCCATGATTGACGAAAATAACAATCCATTGAATACGTCTGGAAAACAAGAATTCAATTAATTAAAGCGTTTTAATTGTAATTTTAAATTAACTCTGATCTTTAGAGCTAACAAAACGAACAAAAAGCGTTTCCAATTTTAGCACTGAAATTAAATCCTGAAAATTACCATGTCGACTTCCGATATGGGGCCCATACTTCGCACCATGATATCCACTTCCACCACTGCTGGAGGACCTAATTAAATTATCAAATTAATTACTATATTAATTTACAATTTTTTAAATAATTTACCGCCAAAATCCGGTCGTATACTATTGTCGTACCCTCTCAGTAAATTATCGAGTAGATTCGAAATATTTTGATGATTATTGCTCTGAGGCTCCTTATCGAACTTAGTTAACGAAACTGCAGTATTCGTATTCAATTCGATCACAAATAATAAGCTACTGATGCCAAAATGTACGAGCATCCTTTCAAAAATTCTGAAACATCCTGAAAAAAATTATTTAGCCCCGATTTCCTTATATTTGTGTTTGAATTAGCATATAGAATGTTTGCAAAATTTGATTCGGAATTTTTGTGAAACTATGCATAGCTAAACCAATTTGGAATTATGAATTTGCGAAAAAATCAACTCTGTGATTGCATATGTTTCAATAGCATACTCAAAGCAATTTTCCACAGCAAAACCAAATTTTCGTCTAAGCTTGTTTACGGTACACCACTTGAATTCGCTTTCTCCGAGAAAATCCAGTTTGTCGTGAAAGGGATTAAACTTTAATCGTAGCTATGTTTCCAAAACATATATATCGGCTTATATGACTATAAAAGTGCTATTTAAAATAATACTACTCCGTATAGAGTTTTTCCGGTAATTCGGAAAAGCTCTTAATTTTTTAGAGATTGTATGGTATAATAGAGAAATTAAATTTATTTAGTGGGAGTTCATTAATCGCTATTGAAACATAGTCGAAAATAAATTCAATTATTAGATTCATTAACAAGTTCACGTAATGCAATCAAAACCCAATGGATCAGAATATTATTGCCAATAACTTGATATGATGCATCTCAATACAAATAAATGGGTCAATAATTTAATTAACACAAGTTATGGACAGAAATTAATTATTGTAAAATAAAATTAAAAAATATACAGACCAAGTTTTAACAAAATCGGGCTTTTATTTTGACAATATAAATTTATAGTTAATTAAATACGCTTATAATATTTTTTTTAAATTAATGCGAATGTAGACAAAGCTCAAATAAATCCGCACTGAGCTTTGAATAAACTTTGCGACTTTATTAATACCTAAGCAAACTAAAAATAAATCTTCCCATTCAGCATCAAATTAATTAAAAATAATTAGTTATTGAAAACGAGTTTGCAATAAACTTTGTCGTTTATACCAGATCATAGAAGAATCGACGACCTACTTCAAACAACTTCATTTCCGACCTTGCATTCGTAAATCTGTTCGATCCTTCTTATTTCCATCAATTCTTCTTGTACCGGATTTGTTTCAATTTTGTGCATTGCGAATTTCCGAATTATATAGAGAGGTCAGTGGAAAATTATTAATTTACATCATAATGCAAATTTCAGGCGCAAATGAGATAAAAGCGTTATTTCATTTGAAATTGTGGTGAATGCGCTGTAAATTGTTTCAAGTGTGTGCATGCCACTTGAATTGATTTTTGCCATTTAGGCATATAGGACTCGAAATTGATTGAGTAAAAAATTCAATTAAAGGAGAGTGGCACGAGTTTATATTTAACTTAATTTAATATTTAATTTGTTAGTTTAGCTTCTTAATTTAATTATTTAGTTTTCCAGTAATTATTAAAAACGTTAATTGTTTCACATTTTAGTCGATTAATATCTAAATTAAATAAGTGACATAATTTATTTTAAAATAAGGGACAAAAATTAAGCGATTGGGATCAAATTAGAAAAATCCACTGCTGAAAAGTCCACGAGAATTGAATTAAAATTAAATAATTTCGTTAGTGTAACGAACATTTGAAAGTGTTTGTACGATTTATATAAAATTTCTTTCAGCGTGAATAATTTTTTTGCAAAAAAAGTCGCATACTAGAAGACTGAATAAAGCTTCACAATTTCAGTAATCAAAAGTGTTAATCAAACTACATGTACTGAATAATTACAACGTTCTCATAAATTTCATAAATTCAGCTTTAATGACTTTATATTACGAAATTGTTGGTCTGGTCACCGTTTGTCTAATTACAATTAATTCGCTATAAATTGTAACTAGTTTTGCAATTATGAAGCGTTAATATGGTCCTCAAATAATTTTATCAAACATTTAAACAGAAATTAATTCAGTATTAAACTAGTTGCTGTTTTTCGACTTTGAGATCAAAGACTTGTACACCACACGGTTCACATTAAATTCATAACGTCATGTAATTAATTCTGCTTTTCCCAAACTTTTCCAAAGGATTAATGACTGTCACAAAAACTTATTACATCCGTGAAGAAATAGCATATGTAATAATGCAAAATTGTTATATGCGCTTGTTAAATAAAGCATATTTGATCAGCAAAGAGGAAAATCCATATATCTACTTATTTCAAAAATTCATCTGACTGAAAATTGAGACGCCCTGAAGGCACTGCAAAATTCTGCATAGCACTTCTTTAATGAAAAGTTGCATGCACATCCGAATATTTTTATGAATTAACAACTTAACCACTCAAATCATATGTTTGCCGGCTGCAACTTCTCTGCAACTTCTGATGTTGATATAAATATCAATATAAAGTTTAAGTGCAACGTGTGTGAGCTACTAATGCAAGTAACACCTTTGGCTATTTATTGGAAAACGTGACAGTCACTGCATCTATCACATTTCAAATCGACTCACTGTTCTTTAATGATTTGAAAAAGGAACTTTTAAATGGACCTTCTCGGGTTTTATTTAATTTACGGAATTAATTATTTTTAAATAAATTTAAAACTAAGTAAATTGGATTTTGACGCGTTTTTGATTTAATGGCAAAATAAACGCTATCAGTGAAGCGAAAATGCCCATTTGGCTATTATGATGACACAGAGGACATCATATGATAACAAAACAGCTTAATATCGTTTTATCTAAGTTGGCAAATTTTTTTTGCAGAATAATGAACATGCATTAAAACGTCATCACATAAGCACAAAGCTTATCTGAAATTTAGATATCGGAAGAGCTTTTATCATCCATCATCAAAGAGTATTTTATTAAACTGTTTAATCAATTAATATTTGATTGCGTTTTCGAATTTATTTATTTTGTAAATTACTTTCAAAGTTTCAGGTCAATTTTATTAAAATTATTTATAAAGTTAATTTAATTTATTAAAACTTTTTGCGATATATTTATTTTTTATCCGCATTGTAAATTCATGAAAAGCGTATTTAAATTATATTATACCGAAAAATGCTTTTTATAAATTAATTAAATGTAGTAATTGAAACCCTAAAATTAGAAAGTGTTAAATGAGCTTTTTCTTGTTCGGCTGATTGGAGCAGAAAATTGTGCCAAATTGGCACAGTAGCTCAATTAAGATGCTTGTATTCTTTTACAGCAATTAATTATTTAAATGAGACGTTTAATTTTTTCGCTCTTATAAAAAAGGCGTTAATTTTGACTCAAATTATAAATTACATCGTAAATCCCCTTAATAAAAAATCCTATTTTTTATTGTTGATTAAAGTTGTTAAACAAATCTCATGTAGTTAAGTTGTCACCCATTTAAATGTGAACAAAGAATCCTCTACGAACATCCCGAACTACAAGGAAGTTCTTAAATTTAATGGGAATTTAAATCGGAAAGCTATAAAAAGTTTTTTTTATTTACAGCTCCATTAATTCAAAAAAATACTTAAACGAAAATTTCTACTAAAATTAAATTAAAAAAATAATTGACAAATAAAAAGCGTTTAGCGAACTTACCAGGACGAAAGTCGCAGCAAAGTTTACCGCACCAAAAGCACAACTTTTAATTTAGCGCACAATAAATATATACTTACAAAATAATTTTTCTAACAAGCAATAAAGTTCTGTATGGTGTTGAATTTTTAACTATATTACACGAGGTACTAAAGAGGTTTGTGTCGACATAGAAACGTTCTGGATTTATTTGGCTGAAGCGCACACGATATCCAGACGCGCAAAATCCGCGTGGCTGGACCATTTCGCGTCCTTATACTTGTCTCTTTAAACTTTATGAGAGTTTAATTTAACCTAGAAGGATGGCCAGGACACGCACATGTCACCCAGCAAAATTTTATTTGACAAACAACTCGACAACTAATTTTTGGATTTATTAAGACTTGAGATAAGATCGAAAAAGTTTGGGAAATCGGTTGAAACTTTTGCTATAAACGGGATTTTATTGACTTCGATTTGATATTTGATTATTTGGACATGAAAAGTTTAAACTACGTACTTATACCAAGTTTCAGCAAAATCGGTTCATCCCAAGGCCGTTAAAATGGGATTTCTGCAACTGACGGTACAAATATTGATATAATACAAAAGTTTGGAGCTTTTTAAATATTTTTTGAATATTTTTCCAATAAAAATCTGGAGCAAGGAAAGGATTTGATGCAACAGTAAATCTTTTGTCTTTGATACAGTTAATGTTGATTGAAAGCTCGACTGCAACTTTCATTCTGCCAATGTTTATATTTGCTTGTCTGGATTCTGGTAGATGTAGTACAATCAATCAGCAATAACATAATGCTTTATATACTCACTGATTTACATAGTCAACTGGAAATCAAACTATATACATTTCCTATTCATGGAAATTCAGAATAATATGTGAAACAAACAGAAATCTGTCGTATTGCACTTTTCAGCCGACAAGATGCAAAATACACAGACTTATCAAAGCTCTACGATATTATTGCGATAATTAAATTTGCCAATAATATTATTTGTAGCGGAAATTCCATTAATTCCAAAGGTATGGAGGAAAACCTCATAATGAAACCATTTTACAATCAAACATAGCGATATGAATTATTGAAATTTCTCGCTTGAACATTTTCTCCATCTAGTGATGACTTATTGCCAAATTGGAATAATTATGAATTATTAATGGAAAAATGTAATTTGCACTTGATGTTCAGGTGTCAAGTGATTTAGCCGCTGCTTTTCTTTTATCATTGATATTTGGGTCTAGGTTAGTTGAGTGGTTCGCTTAAACAGGCAAAAAAGGAGACTTAGGATTATGAAGGATCCTTCACATATTTCCATTCATCAGCGTTATTCAAATCCTCACCATTCCATTTTCTCCGCAAACCGGCGGAAATAAATACACAATGCGGATGTTTAATAATTTTATTTGTCAATCAATAAGCAATAAATAAATTACCGTAGAGGAAGCAATTACTACTAAATAATGTTTGTCTATGGACCTAATTACGAAGGAATTTCACACGAACTTTGAGCACAATCAAGCCATGGATTCCAAGCGTAACGGAAAAGCTTCGGATCGGCCCCTTCGATGTCAATTTCCTGGTCAAGTTGAGGTATCAATCCTTTGCGATAGTCGACCAAAGCTCGTTTCATTCGACGCACAACACTCGGGAAAAATTTGGCCAAGTCGTTTTGTTCGCATGGATCACTTGGCACATCGTACAGACATACAGCGCCACCTAATTAATTATTTACGATTTTTTAATTAAATATTTGCGTTCGATTCGAACTTAAATTCAATTCAATATTGTATAGAAAATATTTCATTCTACTTTAATACATTTTTATCGATTTTATAGGCAACAATAGAGACTTTTGGATATTAAATTCAACTACATTACATATGTCTATCTTTAATTAAAAAATTTAAACGATGCATAATTTGCTATAATTCAAATATCCGAAATTGGATTAAAATACTTAATGAAAATTGATAAAGTGAATTATACATGAGATATTACACAATGCGGGATTTAATCCAGTTATGCATTTATGAGGAATTTATTCAGCTTAGAAAATAAGAATAGAAATATTAAAGCATATACATTTTTAAATTTCGCGCCAAGAAATGTCAGTCTGTCTGTTGCCATATTAAATAAATAAATACAGTCGAGTCCTCTAAATGCATTTTTGCGGTATTAATATTATAAATCATATAAATAAATTCTCATATAAATATTTTTCTTAAGTCAGTCAAGAGAATTTTTTCTTGAGCTCTACGTCTTCAAAATATCTCTAATTTTATCTCGAAAAAAATAATCAATTGTGCTTATTGTTCCAATATTTCGCGAATCAATAGAAAATGCGTTTACTTACTCGCAGGATCGCAAGGATTTTTTTTCGCCTTAGGTCCAAGACACGCAAGGGTAGCTGCACGTCGCAACCCTTCAAACTCCACCTCTGTCAAGGGGGTGTAATTGACTTTTTTCAAACTGCGGCCTGCAGGACTGTCGGCTATAGCACTCGTATTGTACTGCTGTTCTTCTATATCCTCCATCACAATGTCGCCGAAATAGCCATTGTACGTTCCATTATTGCTTGTACCTGCTCGAGAAATATTATTTTAATTTATTCGCGATTTATTTGTGGCCACTTGGACATGAATTGTCTCTTCATAAAGTTTTATGGCGATGAAGTGGACGAATTTTATTATTTAACGAAGTGTGTAGATATTAGAATGTCAAACAAAATCAATCCTTGTTTGAGTTTCTTCAACTATTTGCAGTCAATATTTTTATTTTGTCAAAATAAAATTGTGCGAATTTTTTTTTTTAAGGCAAAACTATATAAATAGTCCTTTAAGCCGGACTAGAACGCATGAACGAACTATTTTTATAAAATCGCTCATAATTTAATCCTATAATGTATCAACCGCGTTTCATTTTCAAATATCTACGCAAATACAAAAAAATGCAAAGCATTCATTAGCATTCGCAATATAAATTAGTATTTGCTGTAGAAGGTACTTTAAAAATTATTCCATCTAACTTTTTCCATATCCGACATGAATATCTGCCGTCAAAATATGTTTTTATATCAAAACTGATGTAGATATGTGCGAATCTGACATATAAGGGTGTAAAGCTGCGATAGCGGATAATTATGTTGAAATCTTGGTAAATAAGCACGTTTAGTAAAGTTGGAAATGAACCTCACTTACCGACAATCAATTTCCAGTTATAGAAGCGCAAAGCTGCGTTCCTCGTTTTCTCATCGATATTAATTAAAATGTCGTTTCTTGGTGATGGCAAATCGTATACCTGAAAAATGGAATAATAATCCGTGCGAATTGCGATTTAAAAGTGCGTAATTATTTCGTTACAATTAATTTAAAAATAAGTTGGCGCCTTCGCCAATTTTTTAAAAATGACTTTAAGGGTGAAAATCTTTAAATTGGTTAAGTTAAAGGAACAATTGAGTTATATTTTGGATTGATAAACATATTTGCTCTAGTAAAATCAAATTTAGTTCAAAAAATGTCAAAAAAAACTGCCAAAAAATGTTGTATTTTGTGTGACTATTTGTTTAATGGGTTCAATTCAAAAATAATTTTTTTAAACCAGTTTTAACAAGCCGATTTTGTTGAAACTTGGCACACATATGTATTTTGGATGACAATATAACATACTAAAAAATCATCCCCCCAAACCACCCCTAAGTGCCCCAAAAAAATTATTGAAAGCAAATTTGCTCACCAAACTGGACCATTGATCAAATCCATCCAAATCCGGATCAGTGGTGACAAAGTCGCCGGAATCTCCACCAGCAGCAGCAAACAAAGTCGGAAGCCAATCGGTAACATGAACAAGATCAGTGGATACTCGACCAGCTTGAACTAGCAAAGGACTCCAAATAAACGACACACTTCGGACCCCACCTTCAAAGAGCGTATCCTTGATGCCTCTTAAAGGATAATTACTGCCCCAATTATGAGAGGCACCCACCGTGGGTGCGCCGTTATCTGATATAAAGACAACAATCGTGTTTTGTAACATATTTTTACCGTCTAGCGACTCCATAATTGTGCCGATGCTATCATCCAATTTGGAAACCATTGCTACAAACAATCGTAATAGAAGCAAAGCGTTTTACAAAACTCTTTCTTGTAATCACCAGCATAAGTTCGTCTATTCGCATCGCGAATGTGTCGGAATTTATTTATAGTTTCCTGAGGAGCTTCCAACACTTTACCATTGTTTCCGGCATGAACAGCCAGATGGGACATCATCAAAAACAATGGCTTATTTACATCGTGATTTTCAATTGTCTTCACTGCGTAGTCTGTGAATAAATCTGTGGCGTATTTTCCGGATTCTTCAAGAGCTATTTGACCGTCGCGACGAAGGTCGAAACCCGTGTAGTCCTTGTCGTTAAACTGTTTGGGATTAAATCATTTGCATTGCAAAATGTTCCAAAATTAATTGGCAAGCCAAAAATATTTTATTTATTTTTTAAAAAATATGAAAACTTACCCTCCAAGTGGACAAATAATCATAATAACTCGTATGACTGTTGTAGTATCCAAAATGATGATCGAATCCTCTGAAAGTGGCAGTTTCATTCCATCGCGAATATCCCATATGCCATTTTCCGACTAGATAAGTGTCGTAACCCATTTCCTTAAATTTTCCGATGCAATTTAATATCGCATTGTAACATTATGTTAATAAGCGTACAAAGATGTTTGAAGCTTTGTCAAACTGATATTAATAGTAATAAATTTAATTAACATAACGAATAAATTTCCTTTGCAAACATAACTTTATGCATTAAATTTATATGTTATGCAAATGCCAGCAAAACTTCGATTAGTAAACTAAAAGCTCCCTGAAATGAACTACCTTAAAGTATTGTGGGAGAATTTTCGCTTCGGGGAGCGCTCTTTTTTCAGCGGCTGATAATGCTGGTCCTTGCATACCTGAAAAAATCTCCTATCAATCATATTCGCCCGAAAAAAAATTATGTAGTAACCTAATCGCATGGGGTATTTTCCGGTAAATAAGGCCGCCCTTGTTGGGGTGCTAGTGGCCTCCACATAATGACTATTTAAAATAATCCCGTTATACGCTAAGGCATCGATGTTTGGGGTGGGAATTTGATTGCTACCGTGAAATCCCACGTCATTCCATCCCTGAAAAAAATTATTTCAGTCGAAGAGGCGTGAAAATATTTGTTTAAATTTTAGGAGCTGAAAACTAGGCCAATGGACCATCAATAAATCTGGTTTTAAATAATTCGAGATTCTGTTTTAATAATAAGATGTGCTTCGTGACAGAAGTGATTATTTATTATGAATAATAATTTTGTGGCTGGATTAATTATAGTCTAACCGGGTATGAAACTAGTTTTTTTTTCTCTCAGCGCAAATATTTTTACTGTTGCTCATTCATATTAATATATTTCTATAGAAATTGCTATATTTTTCCAAAGAGATGTAAACAATTTTTTTCACGGCCTTCGTATTATTATATTTTCATACAAAAGATTTCATTTTCGCAACAATAAGGCTTCTTAAAAATAATGTTTTTGAAAACTTACAAGATCGTCAGCAATTACAAAAATAATATTCGGCCGTTCGGCTGCATTTGTAAAAGTAGCACCACAAATAACAAGCACAATTTGAAAGAAACGGCGCGCACTTTGAATAACCATTGTTTAATTCACAACACTAAAGGAGGATGTTAATTGTGTAAACAATCAGCGACTACTCTTTGTCTTATGAAGACGTTTGTTTTATATGGTGTTATCTGATGATCAATTTATATCCCCATAGCGGACCATCATGGTCAACTTCGTTAGCATATTCAACTACCTATGAAGTTCGTTGATTGCTAATATATGTTTTAATAAATGCAAAAACAAGTTTGCTGCTAATTGAAATCAGGTTTATTCAATTATTGAAAAGGGTGTCTAATTAGAATTATTTGCCACAAGTCTAGCCGCATTTTATTGCACTTTTACATGAATGGATGCAATATGAGTGAATTATTCGCAACTTGAAAGCATTTTCCTGTTTTAATAATAAAAGTATCGAGTGGAGCTTTTCAATCATTTACAAATTCTCTATACTGTAATAAATCGTGCTAAGTTTATTAATTTGATCGAACTGGACTTAGCAAAGCAATTTACTTAACGGGATAATTAAACGTTTATTATGTTGTTTACACGATTTCTGTTTGAGAAAGAACAATCCGGTAATTTAATTTTATTTCGAGCAGTCAGACTAAATTTAATTATTATTCAGCTTATAAATGAGGTATTATTTACATTAATGGTGAATTTATAATTTAAAATTAGCGACAAGTCAACATTAAGGGTGCTAAAAATATAAATGCGCTAAAATAAATCATTTTAACGAATTTAAATTGTTAATTTATTAATATAAATTATGTAGTTTAATGTAATATTATTTAAAGTAGTGTTAGAGCCCGTCAGGGCAAAGGAGCTTTCGGGGAGCTTTTGCGTCATTTGAACGGTTCGATTTAGATTGAGTTTTTGACCCACTTTTACTGAACCGATTTTCTTCAAATTTTCCATAAGTATTCCTTATTTATGGTAAGTAAATAATATATTAAAAATTTAGTCCTCAAGGACCTTAAAAAAAATACAAAAATTATTAAAAGCGCGACTTAAAAAATGTTGAAATTATTTTATTTAAAATAACAATAATTTAGCGTCTAAACCTTCGATATAAAATTGTTGAAACATTATAAGGCCATGTTTTAATGATTTAAACTACAATAGATGCTGTGGGTATTTAAATAAAATTTTAGTCTCACATTGAAGACGAAATTTAATACAATTAAAAATTGTCATTGAAAATTAGTGGGTTTCAAAATTTCATTTATTTCCAAAACTAATTGGAAACAAAAAGTTATTGTTTAAAGTTGAACAATTTAAACGAAATGCGTTTGTTTCCACCTAATTATATCCACAATTAAAATAGTTTGCTTAAGATAAATGAGCCTTAAACGTGTACATAAATAATTTGCCCATCGCTCATCGTGATAGTTATCGAAATGGTTCTCGAAACAATAAAATTACGAATAATTTGATTAAGTTATATTTAAATAATTAGACGTATTTGTTTAAAAACACATACATCTAAGAGGAAACAAATAAATAATATGCGGAAACTCATAAATTAAGCAGTAATAAATATAAATCTGATAGGCTTAAAGCACGTATTATTTTTCTGAACCAAATCCAAGGTAACTATTTATAAGTAAGTGCATTGTAAAACACCGGATACATTCCACTCACACTTATTTCACTTGTAGTAAAACCCGAAAAAAATTAAAACAATCAACAAATTTTAATTACGAATAATTACGATACGAAAAAAAAATAAAAATTACACTTCTGGTTCTCAATTAATTACACAAATTCCACTAAGTTGAACAACTAAATTGAAAATTCAATTTGCATAACTCATACGATAAAATATTTAGTAATCTGGCAACTAAATCCAAACTGCATTACACCTGTCCCAACAAGGAAAGCTCCATTTAAATTAGATGCTCCTGAAAAATTAACGAAGACACGTGTGCGACGACGAATTTCATTAGCAAAAAAATAATCAATTAAGAAAAATCAACGTGCTAAAGTTTCCTGCAATTTCCAACAACGATTAACATCAGGACGTTCAACATGACTGATTGCTTCGAGATAATGAAAGGGAATTCCCGACTGTCGTAGTAGCTACTTAAGTATGTTTGTTTTTGTTTATTTTTATAAACATAAAGCAGATCGTTAATTTGCTTTGTTTGAGTTTTTATTGGATTGGAAGTTAGTTAGCTAAATAAATAATAATAATAATAATAAATAAAATATGATAATCATCTCAATGTCTCAATCGATTTATGCATTATTTTTATACTGCGGTTTTTCCTTTACGCATTTGCAATTTAAATCAGTTACATTTTTATATTGTAATTACACCTATCTTGTTAAATAAATCAGAAGAACAGTGGTATTTACATGACCTAATTGGGTATTGTATTTTTCATTCTGATTTAATAAAACATTAGCGCGTCGAATTAACATTGATAAGAAGAGATATTAAATTATTATCTGGGTAGCATGGATCTTATCGAGGCTTTATTATTCCTTTGCGAATTTGTTGCTATTTAATATTAAACTTTGCAAGTGTATTTTGTATTGCCTATCGTTTGAAATTAACAATAAAGATTAATAGCTATTTATGCAACCAGTTAGGAAATGCATTTTTTTGTGTAACGAGCGGATTTCTGCGGGACGAGCGCAGCGAGTTATGCAAAATAACGCGAGTTACACAAAATAGCATTTCCTAACATGTTGCATACAAGATTTTTTCTAATTTTTACAAGAACCTTCTCAAAAAAGAGTTTTTTAAACTTATGATATTAATAATTTAGTGAATTTTATCAAAACAAGTAGGCTTTATTCGGAACTTTTCATCACCAGTTGTGAAATATTTTTCATTACATCACCAGTTGCGTAAAATGTGCCGTTTGCCAACTACAATCGATTTTGAAAAGTCACATTTTACATGCCAAAATTAGAAAAATAAATTAATTTATTATTTAACTTGCAAAAAATTATTTAAACTTTTAATTGGCGACTGTTTTTTAGTAATAGAAACTTTCTTTGGCGCTCAAAGAAACTTGTGTAACTAGAAAACTTGAGGTATAAAATAAACTATAAAGTAAATTAACAAAACTTTAAATTTAAATGTAAGAAACTAAGAATAATTATTTTATTTATTTAAAATTAATTTAAATTTCAGCAATTATCACTAAAGTGTAACTTTAATTGTATAAAACTGTTTCAAAATTTATTTTATTTAAATTTCTTATCAATTTCCTACTTTAACATTGTTTTTCTAATTTTGGCATGTAAAATGTGACTTTTCAAAATCGATTGTAGTTGGCAAACGGCACATTTTACGCAACTGGTGATGTAATGAAAAACATTTCACAACTGGTGATGAAAAGTTCCGAATAAAGCCTACTTGTTTTGATAAAATTCACTAAATTATTAATATCATAAGTTTAAAAAACTCTTTTTTGAGAAGGTTCTTGTAAAAATTAGAAAAAATCTTGTATGCAACATGTTAGGAAATGCTATTTTGTGTAACTCGCGTTATTTTGCAGAACTCGCTGCGCTCGTCCCGCAGAAATCCGCTCGTTACACAAAAAAATGCATTTCCTAACTGGTTGCATAAATAGCTATTATTCGCAATAAAACAATATCATATGTAATAAAGATAAATGCGACATGTCGCATAAATTATCATAAATAATTATGAACAACTACTAATGCAGTGTGACAGCTTTCAAAAAAATTAAATCAATCCACTTATAGACTTTAATAAATTCTATAATTATTCTATTGTATTTTATAATTTATAAATTGCTAATTAATATAAAATTCCAAACTAAAAATAGCAAAAAAAAATTAATTATGCTTGAATAAAATTCTATTTTATGAGAATACCGAAAAATATTAGTCATATAAACCAAAAACTCATAACAAATGCGGTTAATTAATTAACAAATTTTAATTACTAAACTTGATTGCAAATCCACACAACGGAATTGAATTGCAAACAATAAAAATCCACAAAACAAATTTAACAATAAATAAAGTATTGACATTGACCATGAACCTCTTTTCAAATTAGGAAGAACATCGAAACTTTATTTATAACACGAAATTAGACCTTTGCGGTTAACCAAATTGTCTAATTTACAATAAAAAAATTTATGAAGCGAAACGCATCAATATAAATTGAGAAAAAAAATTTCCTGCTTTAATGAAAGCAGGACTTTGTCAAAAATTGATCGGCAAGTTTCAGGGTCGCTTATTATTGTTTGGGTGCTAAACTAAATTTTTTATTATTATTTATTAGCTATTCAGTCATTTAAAGTAAAATATTAATTATTTAAATCGGTAATTAAATTAATAAAAAATAAATAGCGAATTTATTACCATTTTTAATATATTTTTCCCGTGTACAACATTTTGACTAATTTTTATTATTTAAAATTAATGTGAAAAGGACATTTTTCTCTAAGTACAATACAAGGACTAAATAAATCCTGCAACCGAACCTTCTAAGGCTCTTAACAAAAGGTTGAAATTCTTGTTAACAAGACATTTCCTTTTCTATAAATCCACAATTATTTATAACAATATGATAAAAACCCGCTTCCTGCCAATACTTTAACGGTACTTTATTGATTTATATCGATATTTAATTTGATCCTAGAGAATGATACTGTCACTCACGATTTGGGCGTTTAGTCGTAATTTTTACCTTGAAATTAATCATACGTACTACAACAATAATTGTATACGCTTAAAAAATATTAAAATAACTGTTAATATTACAGATGTATCAATTACAATTAAAGAATTATTTTTTTCTTGCATGTACGTAAAGAAATAAATAATTTTTCCTTGAAAAAATCATTAAAATTAGACGCTTGGATTTAATTTAGAGTACTATAATTTGTTTATGTTATTATAGTATTATACCAAACCCATAAACGACTAATATTATAAAGATGTGATCCTTGATTAAAATTGAGCTTATCGTTTTCGAAAACCTTGATTAAAAAATTCCATATTAGGAGAAATTTAAACGATAGGTCAAAAAAACAACTTTTTCAAAACATATACGCAAATTTTGAACTTTTCGGGGATTGCCAAAATTATCTGCGCCCCTCCAAAAATATTTTAGAATTATCTATACCCCGAACTGCAAATTAACTTCAATTTCACTTTCTTGGAAGTTCCAAAAATGCCCAAAAAAATAAACAATCTGGGTTTTCACGGTGCAAACTGGTACAAAATATTACTAAGGATTTCCCATTCGATTACCAGTCTATAAAATAAAACCAGAATTTGCATGAGCATCTCATTAAAAAAAGCAAAGCCGGTGTCCAAGCTATGATGACGTCGAAGAACTTCAAGTGGACCGAGAAAAGCTAGAGAGATTGTACATTATTTCACCCCCACTAAAATATATAACATTAACATACCTTATATAAATATTTTTCTGCAACAATGATTGCTTAAATTAGTGGTAAGACCATCGGCGTGGTGTTCCAAAGTTTGGTTTCGACAAATTCCTGCAAAATGTTGTTCGTTTTTGGACAATTGACAATATTTTGTCTAGTGTTCAGTTTTGGCGTTTCGGAAACGAAAACTAAGCCGAATATAATTGTGATTGTTGCAGACGACATGGTAAGTCTTTCTTAATTATTGATAAGGTGCGCTTCTGGTAATCAAACTTGTGCAAGCCATTTAGCAACCAACTAATCGTTTTAATTGCTCATTTAGTCGTCTTTGTATTTAGTATTTTTTACTGGGGTTTCATAAGAGTGCATTGTATTTTTTTGTATTTTTTTTATAATCATAATTGTGTGACTAAAGTTTTCTTTGCAAATTTTCACACAATCCACCACGTAATTTCCTGGTGTTCAATATAGTAATTTCTTCTTCTTGAAATACGTAAATGTTGACCCAAAAATGAAACCAAGTCACACATAATATCCTGTTTGAATATAAATTCGTTACGAAATTATTTCGCATCATTTTGTAAATAAATCGTAATAATTGTACGAAATTGAATGCTAAATGTTGAACTTGATACTTGATCTTAAGAAATATGAAAGGAAAGCTATTGTTGGACGTAGTAAAAATGACAGAAATTTATTGTTATATTATTTCAATAAATTCTTGAGTAATTAGCGTTTATTTTGCAATTATAAACTATAATTATATGTTTATTAATATTGTTGATGGAATTGTTTGGACTAATTTGTTTATCGATAGTCGATTTCTATAACCCGGCGGAAAAATTAATTATATAATTCTTATACAATGGTAGCACGTTTCGTAATTATTTTGTAACAACAAAAACAGATTTTTAAATATAATTTGTCTCACAAAAAAATTAATTAAACCTTTAAGTTAAAGATTGGGAGAAAAAGCGCGCATCATTTAAATTTAGCGCCTATTTTAAAAATGCGTATTTATTTATAAAAATTATAATTTTAACTTTCACATGGAAGTTTTAAATGAAAAACAATTTAGCTGTAAGAATATGTTTACAATGTCAATAATTAAAACAAGTAAACAATTAAAATTGTATTTTAACACGATTTCTAGGACAAATTATACAAGTTGCATTTGTTTACTTAAAAATCTGTATAACTTAAAAAATATTGCTAATATTCTTTCATAATTAATTTAAATAATTGCATCATTGACGAAACATTTTGACGTCAATATCACGAAATAATAAAATAAAAGCTTCACTGCAAAGCTCGCATTTTTAAAATTTTGTCGCCTAATTTTGAATTGTAAATTAAAATTAATTTAAATATTTTCCGTTAGACAATTCCGATAATTTCCAAACTAATTTGGTTTTATAATTATGCGGTTTTATGACATATTATTTTTTTTCCATAGGGTTTTAACGATGTGGGATTCCATGGTAGCGATGAAATACCCACACCAAACATCGATGCATTAGCCTATAATGGTGTTATTTTAAATAGCCACTACACTCAAGCCCTTTGCACCCCATCCAGGTCGGCATTCTTGACCGGAAAATACCCCATTCATTTAGGTAAATAATTTTATTTTATAGTTTCTCTCCAATAGTGCGTAAATTTCCCAATAAATCAACTTCCTGATGTAATATTTGTCTAATTTTTTTGACCACAATTAGTTAATTAAAAAATTCAAGGACAATTTAAATAAAAATAGATTATATAACAATATTTTCTTAATGAGTCATTGTATTGATTGATAAATTTAATTACTTTTATAATGTGTTTTTATATTCAAATCTTGACAATCAATTTTTTATTCGTCTTGGCAAAAATCTCATTAGCGGAACTATTGTTATAGTTTATCGTTCAAAAAATTCATAAAACGTTTGTTCAATTAATTAGATTCACGTGCATTTAAATATTTGAAACAATTTCAGTTACATATGCTTGTTCACACTTACAAAGGGATTTCAGTAGCTTTGACTAGAGATTTTGTTGCAGGAACAGAATAGCACGTTTTCGTGCTTGTTCTATTTTCATGCAACATGTGCCTGCAACTCACTCGTAATCTGAATTAATTCAATCAATTTACTTTGGAGTTAAGTAGTTTGAATTTGCATGTCTGCATCCAAACAAAAAGTACACAAAAAAAATTAATTACTAGGTAGAAAAAAGTCCGAAAGCGCTCCATCGCGCTTTTCTTTGACTGAAAGCTCCCAAACGGTTGAAATTAATTAATTTATAAATAAATTGAATGACATAATGCAAAATTGATTGAAGCTCATATTTTATTCAAATGCGACATAGATCTCGAGGTTGCAATCACAATTGTTGTTAATAAGAAGCATATAGGATGTAAAAATGCTGAAATGCCTGAAAATAAATAGAGCACATACATACACGGATAACAAATAAATTTTAAAGTACGCAATTAAAAATAAAAATAGAGTAGGATAATTTATAATACACAGTCGCGAGTTAAAATAGTTCCTTGGGAATTAAAAGTAACTGCAACAATACATTTATTTATATTATCCGGATCTACTATGAAATCACTTTGACCGCAACCTTCATGGATTTATTACTACTGCTTCGTATTTTCATCAGCTACTTCCTTTTTCCAAGAATAATACGACATTAAAAAATTAAGAGTCTAGTAGATTTCCACCGTCTCATTAAATAGTCGTCAATCAAATTTAAAAACAATTAACATAATTGCGTATTAATTTAATTAACGTAGGAATGCAGCATTTGGTTATTTTGGAACCGGAGCCTTGGGGCTTACCACTAAACGAAACTTTGCTCCCCCAACATTTGAAACGCAACGGGTACAAAACGCATGCGGTCGGAAAATGGCATTTAGGATTTTTCAAAAAGGAATACACGCCGACTTATCGAGGATTCGATAGTCATTTCGGGTACTGGCAAGGATTGCAGGATTATTATCAGCACACTGTGCATGCCACGGTAAGAAAACGTCAAATTAGTAGCCAAAAGGCTCAAAATAAAATTGTAGGACGTTCAATAATATTTTTTGAAAATTATAGTACACACCTGAAAAAGGCTACGACATGAGAAGAAACATGTCAGTCGATTGGGAAGCAAAAGGCAAATATTCAACCACTTTATTCACGGAAGAAGCGGTAAAGTTGATCCATCAACATAACACTGAAGATCCCATGTTTATGTATTTGGCGCATCTTGCTCCACATACGGGAAATGACAATGATCCTTTGCAAGCTCCAGATGAAGAAATTGCAAAATTTGCGCATATTGAAGATCCTGAGCGGCGAATTTATGCCGGTAGGATCAAAATTCGATTTAAATATATTTGAAATTAATTTATCAAAAATTCTAGCCATGGTTTCGATGCTGGATAAAAGTGTCGGAAGTGTAATAAGTGCATTGCGAGAAAAACGCATGCTGGAAAATTCTATTATCCTTTTTATGTCGGATAATGGAGCGCAACCTGAAGGTATCCATGCCAACCATGGATCTAACTATCCATTCAAAGGCGTAAGCTTTATTATTATTTTTTTAAGTATTTGCAATAAAATTATTTTATCCAGGCCAAAAATTCAGTATGGGAAGGAGGAATGCGAAATCTAGCCGCTATTTGGAGCCCTCTCATCAAGAAACCCCAAAGAGTTTCCAATCAACTTATGCACATTTCGGACTGGTTACCAACATTCTATTCAGCTGCAGGTATTTTATTTTTAAAAGCTCCTCTCAATTGTTTTTATCAATTTTAATTCTTTTTCTCAGGTTTGAACATGAGCGACCTCCCAGCCCTAGACGGCCAAGACTTATGGCAAACCATCTCCGAAGAATCTCCGTCACCCCGCATAGAAGTCCTCCACAACATCGACGACATCTACAACTACGCCGCCTTAAGACAAGGAGATTGGAAATATATGTACGGATCACCCGTTAAAGGAATTAACGATAAATGGATGGGCAACTCCGGGAAAAGCTCCGCTTACCACTACGATCCGAATTCAGTTCTTCATTCGGAAGTAGGAAACGCGTTAGCCGGGTTCATAACTTACAAGCAAATAAAGGAGAAGAATACGAATTTGAAGGCGCATCTTGAAGCTAACTTCACTATCAACATTTTGAATAATGAGGACGTGGAGCGACTTCGCACTACTGCCACCATAAAATGCAAAACGATCGATTTGGACAATTTACCGGAAGATGCAAACTGCAACGCAATGCAATCGCCTTGCTTGTTCAATATTCGCGACGATCCATGCGAAATGGTGAATTTGGCGAGCCAAAGGCCGATGATGGTGATCAATCTCGAACGGAGGATGCTGCGATTTAAAAAATTAATGCTACCACCACGAAATGTGCCGCGAGATCCAAACGCGGATCCGGCCAAATGGAACGGCACTTGGACGAATTGGCAGGATTGCGATGTGGTCCTTACGCAGAGGATTAGTTTCAATAAATTATCTCCGATTGCAATTGCGTTAATTGCAAGCGCTTGCATTGTAATTACCGTAGTGGTAATTATTTTGCTGGTTTTCAATTTGCGGAAAAAGACCAAACGCAGTCGGCCAAGTTCGATATATGAAGACACTGTGGAGCCTATGAAACCGAAATGTGGTAGCCTTTTTGAAGAACGGGAACTGCAAGTACGGACCTGTTTAAGGGACCAACAACGGACTGTCGAGTGATTTTTGCACTAATTTTTATTTCCCAGGGAAGTTTTTATTAGTGCATTTCGTGGCTTTATTTATAGTTTTGGTAATTTATAGTAAATTACTTTAAACTGCCTTTAATTCTAATTAAGACTAATTTATTTTGTACATATATTTTATAAATACATACAGTATTACAAATATTCGTTTTATTTATCTAGTTTTATCAACAATTAGCATAACGCTAATATTTTTTTAAATAGAAAGTAGTTTTAAATAAAGTAGAGAGGTAGTTATATTTAAATTTGAATTTGGCGCATTAAAATGTATTGCTGGTTGCATACCCAGAATATGCACTCAAATTGCACTGATGGAGGTCATCGACCAGTCGACTGTCAATTGTCAAACGTCTAAGTGCAAAAGTTTATTTACAAATATTAAATCGTCGAAATAGTGTAAATAAAGGCAGAAAAATGGCATCATCCGAAACAATACAAGTGAGTTCTTTGCCACTACCTCCTATGCAATACGTCAACCAATATACTGATGAAATCATACGAAGGGGGCGAGCTCCGAAACCACCACCCCCTATACAAGAAACCTACCACATGTTTGGTAATGCTTTTAACACAGAAGAAAGCATAATTCGCCCGTTGGAAAGCCAGGTAATGATTCTAATTAACCCCAACAAGCTAGTATTTACAATTAGAATTGCAGGGCATTAAAAGATTGTACGCCCTACATTTCGATCGACGACGAGAATTGAAGAAACTCAATCAATCCCTACTAGCAAACTTCCTAGACTTATTAGACCTGCTCGTTAATTGTCCAGATTCGACACGACGAGCTGAGAAAGTGGAAGATTTGAGTTTGCTGTTTATACACATCCATCATTTGTTGAACGAGTTTCGGCCGCATCAAGCTCGCGAAACTTTGCGAGTGATGATGGAGTTGCAGAAAAGGCAGCGGATTGAGACTGTGAGTCGATTCCAGAAGCATTTGGATAAAGTTAACGAAATCATTCAACAAGCGATTCAGAATTTGCCGGAACCGATGGAAATGGATTCGAAGTTGGCAGTTGAGACGGATTTGCTTGTTAATCAGAAGGAAATGGATAAGGACGACTCGAACCCGGATCCGTGTTTTATTCTGGATCGAATTATGTGTAATATTATTGATAATATGCAGTAGCTTTGCATTTCTGTGATTTTGAGTATTGTATTTAGGTTTAGGGTCGTAACGAGTCCGTTTCTATTTGTGGAGCATTTTAAAATAAATTCATAAGTTCTCGAAATTTGGATTTATAATTTAACAGATTTTTCTAATTAATTAAAACCTTTCATGCAATATTTCCCAAGGACGACAAAAATATAGTTCAACATTACATAACATATTAAATAATTTTATCAGCGCAAAACTATGAAAATATTTCATAATTTGCTATTTAATATTAAGCATAAACCTAATTATTCAAACTGCTAACAACAAATTAAGCTGGAAAATGAATAATGTGCATTGTGGAAAAGTTTAAAGTCAATTTGCATGTAACTCAAACAATTGCGATAACAAATGTCAAATTCCAATAGATAAAAAAACAAACTACATAACCATGTGATTCACGTTGTTGTAATTCAATTAATTAAATTTAATGTAATCCAAAATGCACTCGCTGCATATTCCAGGTAAAATATTTAATAAAATACGCTTAAATACAATTTAAAAATTAATTTTTAGACTGGTTGGTGAGATGTCTGCAAGCAGTGCGAAGCCAAATAATGCAATGGTCAGTTCAAAGGCCGATCTTAACTTTGACCCTTGTATTAATTTCCTGCGTTGCATTATTACCAGCAATTACGGCCACTGCTTTAATGCCAATTGTGCTGCTGGTTGATCTGAGCAGCTTTTTATCAACAAAAGGTAAATTAATTAATATTTAGCATAAATTTAATTTATTAATATCAATGAAAAATTGTTATGTTTTAGGAATCGTTTACGTAGTGTACACCATAATTTTCCAAGGCTTAGTGCTCGCCGTTTTGCTGGTATTGTTATTCTTTGCAGCGTTCGCAATTGCAACCAGTGCAAGTGTTTTGCATTCTTATCAGTTTTTTAAAGGACGAGCCAAACGATAATTTGGAATTGTAAAAATAATGTAAATTAAAAACTATTGATTAACTTGCTTTACGATGTCCCACAATTGGTCCTGCACTTCTTCGGGTTGTAGTGTGTTTGCGGGAATGTGGAACGCTTTCGATTTGTGGGTAGACGAATTTGTTGCGACTGCTTAGATTAGTTAAGAAAAATTATTCATCTAAATTCTGTTAAGAAATTAATAATAATAAAGGATACATCCTGAGACGTCTCGGCTTCCAAAGTCAAACGTAGTTTTCGTCAAGCTTTTGCACACTAGTATTTTGGCCCTAGAATTGATTTCCTTGTAAAACGTTTAATTTAATTTATTGAAGCCTTACCGTTCTAATTTTAAATTTTGCTCCTTTATTTCCGACTTTAATGAGTCTTGCTCTTGTTGCAAAGCTTGCAAAATAATCAACAAATCGTCCTTTTCTTGCGCCACTTGTTTCTGCGAACACTTTTGCGTTACAAAATTTATTTCAGCCTCATCTAGTAAATTACCTGCTCCTGATTGATGTAGTTTTCTTCGGCAAGGACTTCATTGACGATTTCATTGTTTAATTGATTGTTTTCTTGTTGCTCCTTTGAGTATTCTGTTGTTTGCAATTCAAATTTTGGCAATAATTAAATTGTTAATAAAAATATTAGTAATAAAGTACCTTTAAGTTGGCTGTTATAATCCTTCAATATTTCTTCGAACGAACATAGCGAATGAACAATAGAGTTCTTAATATTGTTAATTTCTTCTGGCATTGTAAAATATAACCTCAAATTTGCAGAATCCGGTAGAAATGGAGCCATGGGCCAAATAAATCCAACAAAAATTACCGCAAATGTTGCAGAATGTTTAACAAAACGCACTACACAATTTAAACTTTTAAATAACTAATTATTAATAACTTTTAAATAATATGATGCACTTTTGATTGTTTACAAGTCAAATTTCAAACTTCAGTGTTGCCAATCTGAAAATAAAAATCCCCCCCAATTAATTCGCAGCTTACAAAAGTTATACAGGGTGTTTGTTAACAAATGGTATGGATTATATGCAGGGTGTTACTTAAATAATAGAACTAATTAAAATAAATAAACTGAATTCAAATAAAGTTTTAAAATATATTTTTACAAAGACAAAATTTATTAATTAATTAAAAAAAATTGTATATAATTTATGATTAATATTATAATTAAGCCACATGCTTAAGTTAAGTAGACTTAAAAAATTCTAGCAAACTTAATGTGCATTATTTGTTCAATATTCAGCAAAAAATACACAATACTGTTGTTATCTTATTTAAAAAAACTTGCATAGTATTTATGTTAAACAAATAATTTGCGTAAGATTATCTAGCATTTTTGAAATTTTGTATTTGCTATATAAAAATGCAAAACGGAAAAACTGGACTCTTTAGTGCTTGCAAAATCTCCAATAATGGCACAAATCAAATTTCTATTGTCCATTAGTGCCGTGATTATTTGTTCTTCATTATTCGTCGCTGCTGCACACCACGGTAGTAGTACCAAAAGCATCTCCAAAGTACTAACTTTTTAAACTAAATTATTTTAAAGGAAGCGATAGAGTTCATCATGCCAATCGGCATAACCATCACATTTTGAAAAAATCCCATAAAATCCATTACAAATCTTTAGATGAAACACCACAGTGCCATTGGGTGTGCGATGGATCTGATCCAAGCAACCCAAATGGTACTAATCCAGGCGGAAATGGCACTACCGATAAACCTTCAGGTACTGGAGGTAAGAATTTTTCAAAATTAAAACCAAATTCTACTAATTTTTAAATTTATTTATTATGCAACCAGTAATACATCCAAATATTCAAAATCTAAATTTATTCCACAGGTATCTCGATAATCTCTCGAGGAACAATTGTCGCTTTAGTCAACACTTCCTCAAATGTAGCCCTCCTTCTAACCGGAGTCTTGCCAATATCCATCGTTTTAATTAATGGACAAACCGGCCAAGGATATATAATTGATATAAACGCATCCACCGCTTATCTACTATGCGCTACACAATCCTGGAAAGTCTCCAACGAAACCATAGAAACCTTCCTAGTAAAAACTGGCAACTTGCAAATGTTGGTAAACGCCGGAAAAAAGGCTGGAGGAGGTATAAATCTCTCCGACGCAAAACTCCTAGCTTTCGCCAGTGAGGTATTGGGTCAATTAGGGGGCGATTACACCCTTACTGAATTGATCCAAGATTATAACGAAAGAATTAAAATCACCACACAACGTCTCATCCCAAGTGACACAAACATTCAAAACGTAAGAGGGTTGAAATGGTTCTGGAGCGTCGACATCGGACTTATGCATCTGCTTGAAATTGCCCCAGGAGGATTGGACGCCCTCCAAAAACTTGGAGTCAAACTCAATTTGACTGTTCTTTTCCATGCTTCCAGTGGAGTCGATGTAGTATTGAAGGCATTGGTGCAAATCGGCGAAAAAGTAGACCTTGCTAAACATTTCGGCGGCGTTTTGAACAACCCGGAGAAGTTCTTGGAAATTATTGCATCCTTCCATCGGAATAGTGGAGTTGATGGTATTTTGAACATCATCTACCAGATTATCTTAACGGTGAACCAACATGGTTCTTTCGACGGTTTGATTAAAGCCGTTTTGGAGTTCGGCAAACATGGAGGTCCTTTGAGCATCGTTGGTCCAGATTTGACCCATTTGGCTAAAGATTTCCTGAATTTGACTTCGAGTCAGAACGCAGTTTATCATAATGCAGCTCAACTAAAGGGATTCACCAGCTTACTAGAATCATTAGCGGATAATAATTGCTTGATTAACGATATAGATGTTTCGGCTATTGTTAAAATTTTGACCAGTTCCGATTTCCCTGGATCACTCCAATTGATTATTAAAATATTCACGCAATTGGGGCCCAAATTTGCCGCTGGTATTCCAGACGTTGTCAAGCATGTCTTCGCTTTGTTTAACGGTTCGGATTCCGGGATAATTAACAGCTTAATTCCGGGAGTTAATGTCGGAAGTTTAGGGAATTCTTCGAATATTTTGGGAAGTCTTACGAAAGGTCTGAATTTGACTGAAATTTTGTCTGGAAATTCGAATATTACTTCAGCTTTGTCGCATATTCCTGTGCTGGGAGATATTGTCGCACAGCTCCAAAAAGGATTCGGTGGATCTTTCGATCTCTGCCATGTTTTTAATGCTTCTTCTATTACTGATGTTTTCAAAAATAGTAAGTCTAGCTCTCGGTCTAGCTTTAAGTTCGGTGATGTAGATTTAATTTGAATTTTTTAGGTCCGCTTAGTGGTCTTCTAGATGGCTTCAAACAAAGTACCAAATTTAAATAACTTTTGTAGTTTTTGTTAATTTATTTCGGAATTATTTCAGATCCAATTGGTGGTATTATTTCCAATTTGACTCAAGGAGGAGGTATATTTAATATACCTAATTTATTATTATGATTTAATTTATTATTTTAGGTCCTATTGGTCAAATTATTGGAGGTCTATCCAACAGCTCAGGTTTGCAATTATTTTTTTTTGGTAGTTTTAGATAAGTTTGGTTGAAATTTTTTAGGTGGAGCTGGAGGAATTTTAGGTGGTCTAACACCCCCTGGTAAAATATTTGTCTTTTTTGTAGTTTTAGTAATAATTATTTGGGATTTTAGGACTTGGTTCTATTCCTGTTATTGGATCCTTGTTTGGTGGTGGTGGTGGAGGAGCATCAGGTTCTGCTGGTGGCGGTGGTGGAGCTTCCGTTTCCGGAGGTGGCGGTAAGAAATAGAAGAATAATGTTTTTTGATTGTACATTTGACTTTCTATTTTTTTTTTGTAGGTGTGAGTCTTAGTATCGGCAATACAGAAGCTTCTGGTAATTTTTAAATTGAATCAAGTAGCAATTAAAATATAACTTTATTAATTTTAAATAGGTGGAAGTTCTCCTGCAGAATCATCGGCCGGTAAAACATCACCAGGAGGTAAATTAATTATATAACTAATTAATAATAAACTATAAAGTATAATTTTTCAGGAGGCGAATCTACAACTGCAGGTAATAATAATTACTAAGCAATTAAATTTATTTGCTGATTTCTTTATTATTATTTATTTAAATTAATCTACTACCAAAAAATGCATTTTTCTAATACATTTTGACTAATATAGCCCCCAGAGACCGTAAAAGCCATGTCCATGGAAGACATCATTTGAAGCACAGGCACAATTAACCCCATAAATGGCATTCAATAATTTATAAAATTAAAATTATAATAAACTGCTAAAAAGAACCCTTTTTTACCCTCATTAAGTCATTTATTTGAAAATAATAGAACCAAAATAAATATTGCAGTCAAAAAATTGTATTGCTGGCTGCCTATGTAAAATAATAAATACATTTTCTTAATTAATTCATGTGAATTAGCATCAATAATTAGCAGTTTTTATAAACTATAATTAAAGAATAGACCTTAACAAACAGAATAATAATTAATAAATAAATACATTATGTTTTATTTTAATTTATTTTTTGATTTATTTTTGTTTACTCTATTGTTGCTATTTTAATAAAATTTTATTGTCAAAATAAATTGTTTTAAACCGATTGCTTAATTACTTAATATTTATTTACTTGTTTTCTGCACTCTTATTGGAGAATTTAATTTTTTACTACCTTTTTAATTTCTCATCTTGAATGATTACTATTTTTAAATTTACTATTAAATAAATAAACAATATAGAAATATAATTATAAATACACACTATAAATTAAATGACTAAGAACTAAGAGTAGATAATTATTGTTGGAGAATTTTACAGAAGCTTTCATATAAAACTTATTAACAATTTTTCTTAATAGACTTTTTTTTAATTTTTACACATCATTAGTGATGCAATGATTTTGTGTTGTAAGCAAATATATACACTATAATACATCAGTGAAAGTGCATTGCCAATTACTAACAAAACATCACAGTTTATAGGTACATTAATGGTTCATAATGGGAAAAACAGAAGAACATTTTTGTTGACGCATTTTAATAATTATTGGAAAATTGGTTCATTAATTAAGCCCTATTTAAAACCAATTATCACTTAATTAAAAAAATTATTCAGCAATTTCTTATAAAAAAAATGTAAAGTCATTGTAATTTTATACGTAAAGGTATTTGAAAAATTTGCAAGCTCAAGTCGCATTTAAAACATTAAAAAAATTGAAATATAAATAAAATAATGTGTAAACAAATTTATTTACCAAAATAGCTCCTTAAAAAAATAATATTAAAATAGGATTTCCCAAAAATCAACTAAAAAATAATTCTTGTAGGCGGCAATATTTTTTACCTGCGAAAACTCGTTCAAAATAAAAGCAAAATAATTTTCGGGGGGTTTTTCTGTTTTGCTTTACTCTTTTTTACAGCCTTGACCGGTCAAAAAAATTCCAGTACACCTCTAAAAATAATTATTATATTTTAATCAATTATTTGTATAATTTTTGCGTAGTATTTAGGTCTGAAGATGCACGATTCATTGTACAATGCAAAATGCTTGCACAATATTTTATGTAATTTATGAGTCGCAACAAATCTAGTACCTTTACAATCACAATTAAAGAACAATGTGACCTTTTCTTAACAGAAGAAAAAGGTTCAATATGTGCAATTGATCGAATCGATCAATGATTAATAGTTTTCCTCACATATGTAAAAATTGTCATTAGTATAATTAATTTTGTTTAAATAAATTATCATTAGTAGAGCTACTATCTGTAAAGTTCTTAAAATTAACGATAATTAGTAAATTGATTAGTTAATTTGGTTCTTTAAAACTTGATTTTCCTAATAATTTTACTGGAAATAATATAGTAATTTAATTTGGAATAATTTAATTTGTTATTAATATTTCTCTGAAAACTATTTGGTTTAGCCCCCCATCCCAACCACTTTTGCTTAAATTACCAATACCGCACTCCCTATACGCAGATATAAAACGAAATTTACCAGATTCACTATAGACACTTAACACGTGAATAAGCATCAGAATTGTTTAAATAATTACACAATTTTTCGAAAAAAAAATTATTTTCTACACTTCAGCAATTCACTTTATTCAATTACGAACGGTACTTGCTTATTGTTGTTCTTTTAGTGCAGTGTGGTTTATTGTGCAAATATATTAACAAATACTGTAAGTAATTAATTTATTTTAAGCCTTAATAATATTTCTAATTGAGAAAAATATTTAATTAAATTAAATTAAATTTATAATTAAATAATTGCATTGTTAGTGCAGCGACTCAAATTTAAACAACACTAAAAAAATTATTTTGTGCCCACTCAAATTTGCGTAATTATTTTAAATATTTTAAACAAATTTAGAAATTGATTGCTAAGCATAATTGAACCCAAAACTCAACCTTCAATTTAAAAAATCGTATTTCATTCATTTACCAATTGAGAAATCGCATAAAATCAACAATAATAATTAATTTAAACAGCATACAATAATGGAAAAAAAATCCGTGATCGCTGATTGGTATGAAAACCAACACATCTTCATAACCGGAGCTACCGGATTTATGGGCAAAGTCCTAATCGAAAAATTGCTAAGATGTTGCCCAAAATTGGCCAAAATCTACATGATGGTCCGCTCGAAAAAGGGGAAGAACCCCCAACAGCGACTTGTAGATTTTCTAGACAGCCCTGTAAGTTTTTTTGCTAGAAAAGTATCCAAAAATTGCCTAATTATTGCAAATTTGTGCGTATAGCAGTTTCATTCCTAAAGCCTTGAAAATGTAGGCCTCAAAAATTAAGCAATGTTTAGGAGAAATTTTTACGCACACCAAAAGAGATGAATCTTAAGGTCAAGTGTATTAAACCAATAAATAATTGCAACACAAATTCCACTAGGTATTCAATAAAATCCGAGCTGACAAGAATGCAACAAATGTATTCGAAAAACTGAAATGCATCGAAGGAGATGTCCTGAATGAAAGCTGCGCCTTAGCACCAGAAGACCAAAAGCTCCTGCAAAACAATATAACTTGCGCTTTCCACATGGCAGCAAACGTGCGCTTCGATCAAGATCTCCCTTCTGCTCTAAAAAATAACACAGGAGGCACAAAGAACGTCCTGGATTTAGCATGCACCTTCAAAAAATTGAAAGTATTCGTCCACGTTTCGACTTCGTATTGCCATTGCAAAGAAACAATTTTGGAAGAGCGACTTTACGCCGCTCCACATGATCCAAGGTAAGCTCAGTTCAAGTTCAAGTTTGCAAACCTAGATTATATTTCCGGTTTTATAGAAAAATGTTGGAATTAATGGACTGCCTGGAACCCGATCTGATCAAAATGATCACACCAAGACTGCTCCAAAGCTCCCCCAACACGTACGCCTACACCAAATGTTTAACGGAGCAGCTAGTATCAGAATACGCTGATAAATTGCCGATAGTGATTGGTAGACCTTCAATTGGTAGGTTTTTACCGAAATTTTTGGCGTCAAGAAAGAATTAATTTTCTGGGGAATTTTAGTTACAGCAGCTTGGAAGGAGCCTTTACCAGGATGGGTGGATAACTTGAATGGGCCCACTGGGATTATGATAGGGGCTGGTAAAGGGGTAATCAGGACAATGCATGCTAATGGAGAGTTGGAAGCTGATGTTGTGCCAGTTGATGTTAGTTGTAATATTTTGTTGATGCTTGCGTGGAAGACTGGGTCTATGGAGGTGGCTAAGAAGGAAATTGATGTCTATCATATAACGGCTGATAAGGTATTTTTAATTGGACAAATTAATTTAATAAGACAGTTTAAAGAAGGTGTAATTTTAGGAGCAAGTGATAAGTTGGAACAATTTACTAGAAGTTGGAAAAAAGCACGTCTTAAATAATCCGTTCACTTTATGCCTTTGGTATCCTGGAGGAAGCATGAAGTCCAGCTATTTCGTCCATATGATTGCTTTCTTCTTCTTCCATTTGGTCCCAGCGTATTTTGTTGATTTTTGTATGATCGTAGGACGTCAGAAACCCTTGTAAGTATTTTAAGGTGTTTTTATTTTGGCGCTAAGGAATATTTCTTATAGTCTGGTGAAGACGCAAAAACGGATTAAAAACGGTTTGGAAGTGCTGCAATATTATGCGACAAGGCCTTGGTTCTTCCACAATGAGAAATCTATTGAGCTCTATGAGAGCTTGAGTGAAACTGATAAGGAGATATTTTATATCAATAGAGGAAATATGGATCTGGAGGAGTATATGTTGAATTATGTGTTAGGAGCGAGGACGTATTGCGTAAAGGATGCTCCTGAAACTATTCCTCAAGCTAGGAAAATGTTCAAAAGGTAGTAATATATTTTTTTTGTATTAATTTTGGTAATTTATTTAAATATTTTAGATTGTATTATTTGGATTTGATAAAGGATGTTATCCTTTACGGACTGGTTGTGTATTTCTTCATTATTTACGCATTTCGATTTTTAACATCAGTAGAAGACCCATTTGTCTATATCAACAACACAATTCAAAGTCATTTAACAACAATTAAAAGCTTATCTTAATTATTTTAAATTGTAATTAATTTTAAATTTAGATAATAATTTATAAAACTGTTAATTATTTTTTGTAAGATAAAATAAATAAAAACGTTTAGTTATAAATATAATTTTTTTATTTCAATTTATTAAATATTTTTAATCACTTTGAAATGTTGCTGATATAAAACTTTGAATTATTTTTTATTAATTAGATAAAAGTTCAACAAAAGTTATCAAAATAAAATATTAAAACATTCTTTATATATTTTTAGTCGCAAAATTATGAATCCAATTAAAACTAAATCCAATAATTAAATTAAAAGCCATCAACCAAAAAAGGCTTCCGTCTTAAATTTCTTAGTGCATAGAAAACTGATCGGTTAATTCAAATAGTGTGCTTTGAAAAAGTGCCAGACATGTTTGTATAGGGTTGAGAACACCCTGCCTAAAGGGATGCTGTGAAATAAATCAATAAAATCTCCCAGACAGTCAGCCAAGTTTCTGATGCTGCTTGTGCTGAAATGTAGTCGGTTAATTTCTAGTGTAATTAGTGTTTAAGATTATAACAAAATTATGTTAATATAGAATAATGTTAGTTAAGGGTTGGTTGTATTGTTTTTTGTGGTATTCCAGCATCCTATCAGGTAAAGCAAATTTATATTAATATTTAAAAAATTACTTTAGCGTTTTTTAGGGTATGCTTGTCTATTTTGTCCACTTCTGCCAGTCCTAATTTTTTCTAATAGACTCTACAGATTGATCAGCGATATTTTGTTCACGTTTTGGCAATACTACCCTACAGTAAGATTCAAAAACTAATTTTTAAAAATAACTAATTAATTAATTTAATTATTTATAGGCACTTTTAGAGCTGCTTTGTGGCTGCCACATCCAAGTTTCTGGAGATCCAATTCAAACTGGAGAAACATCCTTACTAGTAATGAACCATCGTACAAGAACTGATTGGAATTTTCTCTGGCCTACAGTTTATCATTGCGTTATAGGGAAAAATCGGATTTGCCACTCCACAAAATTTGTACTAAAGGATTTAATTCGCTATATTCCAGGACCTGGTAAATAATCTCTTTAGAAAATTAATTCGAGCTTTCAATAATATTTTTTCTAGGATGGGTAATGCAATTAGCTTGCTTCATCTACATTAAGAGATGCTGGATGAAAGATAAAAATGTTTTCAAAAAATATATAGATTACGTTGCCGATATGAATTATAAATATAGTTTAATTGTTTTTCCTGAAGGGACGGATTTTACGGAAAACACCAAGAAAGCTAGTGATAGATTTGCTGAAAAAAACGGCTTGCAAGTAAATTTCTTCAATATATTGTTTGATATAAGATGAAAATATTTTCTTGTAGAAATACGAACATGTACTCCATCCAAGAACTACAGGGTTTACTTATTTAGCCCATGAAATGTTAATGAAAAATTCTATTGATGCTATTTATGATATAACTTTAATTTATATGGATAATATTCCGCAAAACGAGCTAGTAATTTTAAAAGGCCATTTTCCTAAAGGCATAAAGATACATTTGTCAAGGTAAATTAATTAATATTGTTAATAATATTTATTAATTAATTTTTTTGTAGATATCCCAGTTCGATCCTGCCTAAAACCGAAGCAGGGCTGAAAGAATTTTTGGAAAAGCGCTGGTTGGATAAGGAAAAAACCATCAAAGAGTACCATGCGACTGGGCAATTTCTGCATGGGCAAATTTTGAAAAATAGCAACATAATTGAATTATATGCAGCTTTAATTTTCTGGTCCTTGTTGCCTTTTGTTACGTTTTATATTTTCTGTTTTTACGCATATTTCCGCTATTTAGTAATTATCCATACAATAATTTTAATTCTAATCAATCTAATATGTGATGGTTTCCAAAGTTTCGAAATTAACTTGTACAATTTCAAAAAGAAGTATTTTTATATTTAAGAAAATATTTATTTAAAAATTAATTAGTAATTTAAAACGAACGTTTTAAAATGTGAATTTACGTGCCAAATATTACTGAAGTAAGCAAGAATCAAATCGATTCGATAGTAATTAAGAATCTAGTATTTATCTCAATCAAAAATCAATGTAAATATTTATTGTATTTATATTTACATATTAGAAATAAATACAAATAAAATAATAATTTATTTCCCATTATCCTGAAAGCTGTCGCCCGACAATGAACAAAAACTGTTTCATCTGCGCTTTTCGGCCAACTTTACTAATCAGCTCTTTCAGCAATGGATTTGGCAAAGCAATGTGCAAACATTTCAATTCTACTAATAAATCTGAAATAATTAACAGCAAATTTAACCGAATTTCCAGTATGGTATTGTGCTTTGTATTTATTATTAACACACTCATCGAAATGTCACATACATTAAAAGCCCAGAAAAGCTTCGAAATCAAATCGATTATCCTGAAAGCTGAGTCTATCGGATTTTTATTCGGGCTGCAACGAATTATTTTAAACAATTTCGACTGGCATTTGAAATTGGTTGAATTAAATGGAATGGTGGCGATTTCAGAATATATTAAAAAATTCAGGATTAATAATGCAAAGGACTATAATTATTTGTATTTAGCGACGATGGTTTATTTTATTTTCTATGCGATTTTGAACGCGTTTACTGCTTACGTTTTAATTGAAATGGAGCAAAATTATTCGTCAATTGGATATTTATTCGCGTTGAATAAATTTGTGGTGTCTTCGATAGTGCTGCCGATTTTTTTTCAGGCGATTATTGAGCTTGAATTTTATAAAATATTTTTTAAAAATTGTTTCACTCAAATTCAAGTTGAAATTCAATACAGATTAGCTGTAAATGATTATGATTTTGATTATAATTCTAGACGAGAAGGTTTTATTAAGAAGATTCACAAATTGAGAAAATTATATTTAATTATTTTATCGAGTTATAGACAATGCAATTTATTGTATAAAAATACATTATTATTAGTTCCACTTTTATTTTATATCCTTATTTTATTATCGACTACTGTGTTAATTTTGCAATTAATGTACAGCGTTAATATTGAATTATTTGATTGGGTCATGATCATTCGATTTGGTTTTTATTGTTTAATAATGACGTACTTCGCCATTGCTTGCGATTCCATTCTAGAAAAAGTAAGTAATTTTAGCTTAATTTTTAATAAGCACCTATACTAAAATTATTTTAAGACTGAAGATTTAATGTCCGGCTTATTTAAAGTACCGCTAACTAAATTTCACGCCGAGGAAAGTAGAGAAGTATTTAATTTTTCTTTAAATTAATTAGGTAAGTTTAATTAATTAATTTTAGTTGGAGTTGCTGTTAAATGCAATGACCGCTGTAAGACCCACATCAAGTTCTTATAATATTATCACACATGGGAAGGATTTAGTGGCATCAGTATAAACTGTCAAAAAAATTATTTCTAAATTACTGTTAATGATTATTTTATTTCAGATAATGGTAAATGTTATAACATACTGTTTAGTGTTAGTGCAGCTTTATATATTGTTCGATAACATGAAATAATAATTATGGGAAGATGAGTAAGTTATAAATATAATAGAATATTGCAGCAAAAAATGCAATTTTGCAAAACTTGTCCAGAAAATACATACTGAAATTAAATAATAATTAATGCTATTAATAAATAAAGTTTGATAAATTACATTTTCATATTCCATCTAGCAGCTGGAAGCATATCATCCGTTTCCTTCAAATTATATCTCCTAGCCGATTTAACCGCATTGATAAAATATTCTCGCAAATCCAATCCATCGCTATCAATTTTATAAATTTCCTTTTCAATTTTATTCATACTTTTCCGCAATTCCACGACGGAACTTGTATCAAAATCCCAAGCTTTGGTCGTATAGTACTCGAACATTTCGCCTCCTTTTTTAATCCGCATTTGGATATTGTACAATCTACCAACTCATAAAATTAATTAACGCTATTTTATTTAGTGGATAAAATACATCGGTTTGTATCCAAAAATTCGCAACCAAAAATCGATAAAAATCGCAGGAATTAATTGAAAAACCCAGAAGTTAAATGCTTGAATTACTCGACTTTTTGTAAATCCTCCACCAGGATACCACAAAATCCCATTGAACGGAATATCATTCTCCACAATGTTTTTACCTAAATCTATGATGTCCTTCCAGGATAGCAAAATATCCTCTTTTGGGGTGCAAAGATTAAAAACCTGCTTCTCCCTAAATTAAATCGTTCAAAAATAAACTTTAATTCTATTTACTATAAGTACTACTTATTTTGCGAATAATGATGAGCAATTATCAACATGCTATTGACCACACAATCAGCAGGAATCAAATTTGCATACGACTCGCTATCCATATACATCGAACGTATGACTCCTTTTCCAGCCCCTACAAAAAGTCCAATAGGTCCTTGAAGATTGTTGCTCCATCCTGGAATTGGCGACTTCCAAATTGGTACCACTACGAAAAACCTTCTAAATATCTAGCGCAAATAGTTAAAAATTATCTAACCAACTGCGGGTCGCACAATAACTGCTGGTATCTTGGAAATCCTCTCCTGGACCAAGCTTTCAGCCAAAGCTTTAGTGAAAGTGTAAGTATTGGGAATATCCCCTAAAAGCCTTTTAAAAAATTATTGAGTTGCTAATTTTTGCGTAGATAAAATACTCTTTAGTCATATTTTTCATAGTAGAATCATCAATCCAGCTCAAACTGTTAATTACCGCGTGAGGATCTGCAGGAGGATCATAAAACCTCTCATAGAGAGTATTTTCTTTCGGGAAAGCAAAAGCAGTAGACACATGAATAAACAACTATAGGAAAATTGTTTGCTTAATTAAAGTTGCGTAATATTAATTATCTTGTTATACTTGTAGATTGATGCATTGCTCAGCCAAGTCGAGCATAAATTTGGTGCCTCTTGTATTCATTACAACAGCATATCTCATTGTATCATCAAATCTAGTTGTTGCAGCTGAGTGGAAAATGAAATGCACTGTCTGTTGCAATTTTTCTCGATGCACAAATGACATTCCCAAGTCTTTTTCGGAAACATCGCCCGGTATTACAATGCATTTTCCAATTGCTGATGGGTTTTCTTTTTTTAATAAGAGGAACAACTGAAAATATTATTCAAATTGGTATTTTCTAGGAAATATTCATGATGCGTTATGCATTTTTTAAAGGGAAAGCGCATTTGATTTTGGTTTTTAATTATTATTATTGACTGGATAAGTAATGGATTTGTGCATATACTGGTATTTTGCATCTTGTTTACCTTTATTTTTGCGTTATTGCATAACTAGAAATCTTCTTAATTCGAATTTGATGCAAACTTTATGAATTTTAATGGAAATATTGTCATATTTGTATAAAGCACTCAATATAGTGCCAATTATTTAAAATTGTGAAATTTCTCAAAGAAGTCAATTATTTTCTATATAAAATTTATTACGCTTTATCAATTACTAGTTCAAAAAAAATTGCTTTTACCAAGACAAAATTAAATTAACAACAGTACTTTCAGATTATTAGTTCTCTAAGTAGATCATTGTTATTGTTTAAACTGTAAAAGCTCACGAGATTAATTTTACTTTCAATTACAGGGTGCAGTATAATTAAAATAAATTATTAAAATACTTACAGGATTCTCAAAAAGGTCCTGCAATCGCTCCTCCGGAGTCTTCCCCTTTTTATTGCGTAGCAATAAATAAACCACCCCAACTTTAGTACATCTTAAAAGCTTCTCGACTAAAACTTTACCCAAAAATCCACTTCCACCCGATATAAAAACTACTTTATTGCTGAAAAGATCCGAAATTCTGTCGACTGTATGCATTATTATTTTTGTGAATAATTAATTTGTGACAAATTTGGAAATTAATTGAATATTTGTTGCACTACAATTAATTACTTGTGTCTCAATGGACTTTCTATATCTATGTTAGTATCTTGTTCACCAAGAATTGATTATATATGGAAAAAAGCGTGTTGGTGGAAGTGCAAGTGATTGTCTTCAAAAACCATCTAATTATAAATAATATATAATAATAATAACTATTTACTTTGTGCTCTAGTACCCTTACAAAAAAATAATAACAATTATTAATAAGACTAACAATAACAATAAGTAACACCTAGTTACCTCAAAAAATTAAATTAGATTAAATTAAATTTAAATTGTTAACGTGCCATCTATCGAAGTGACTTAAGTAGTCAACTTAAGTAGGTAGAAATTCTTAATGCAACTTAAAGTAGTTTGTTGATTCTCCTGCAGATAGCACCAGTGTATTTGAATTAAAATAAAGCGCGACTAATTTAAATACTAATTAATTCAATTATTAAATTATTTATTTCCCAAGTTAATCAATTTAACTGCTCATTAAATATTCTCACAGTACAAACATTGACATGTATTAAGGTTGAATTAAAATTAATCTTGAAGCAATATTACTCTTGAACATGATGAATCTATTCCATTAATACAATTGACATATAATGGATTATAATAATATTATGAAATAGTATCTTTAGTATATTTAAGGATCTCTTTCTCTATGTGGAATCAAGATACATGAAGAAACTAACTGATAGTTTCAATCAGAGATCTCGAAGAAAAACTTGTATCGCTTTGTAGTTCTTCTTAGGATTCCCATTCTAGACATTTTATGAATAGTTTATGAGTTTGAAATTATTTCTACCAAGTCTGAGATACTTGGTGTGATATTTTATTGTGTATTCGAACGGATTTGCAATTTGTAACTTTGAGATCTAAATAATGCGCATTCAAGGATGTTTAAGGATTTATCGCGATTTTAAATTTATTATTTTGGCGGTTTTGACTTCGCCAACTTGTTATGTAACTCATGTTATACAACAATGTATTTTTGATAAAATGACTAGTTCCTCAGTGATTTTCTTAAATATTCTAATTGCATTTTTTTGCCTGAAACTAGTTTGCCCATAAAAATCAGTTCTTCAGGTGCAGCAGCAGGAAAAAAGTTGATAAATTGGAATTTAATGTTTTCAAATACCAACACATTAAATGCAATTTCTGAAAATAGAATTCTTGAAACTGTCAATGTTTATTGTTTCTCAACTTTTCCGATGTGGATTTTTTTTCTGCGCAAAACCGGTAAATTGAATTGTGTGAATTATATAGAAAATGATCGCGAGTGATTTACTGTATGCGGTGACACAGTTTCCTTGGATGGGATCATCTCTAAGTCTATCTAAGGTTTTGAGTTGGATTACAACTACTACGGCTGCTCATTGCAAATATGACAGACAAGCAAGAAAATACGGCTGCTGGACAAAACAAGCGCAAAAACTAGAATGTCGTTTGTTGTTTCGTGATTGGCATACCTGCTGGTGGACGCCGTCACAGTGGCGGAACAAACACCAGGTTCTAAGCCTATTTTCCCCTCACTTTTCCGTTGCGTTTTCACCCACCGAAAAAAATCTGCCGGAATTTCTAGACTCATTTTTAAGGCAAAGTTATTTCTTATAATTTTTTCGACTTAGTATTTATAAATAATATTTGATGATGCAGTTTTTGACAGTCGGTATGCACGGCTTGTTGCATTCAACGTGCTTGTTTTGATTAATACCACATCGAATTCATTTGTTTCTACTTATCATAATTAATTAGCGAGTTTTTAAACTGTTTAAAGACCCATTGTTGCTCGCCAAGTTTATTCAATAATAATAATTAATGAAGGCAACCCCTCAATTTTTGAATTGGTGATGTTTTGTGTGCGGGTAATAGATTTAGCGAGCAGATAAAGCAATTTTCTATACAGCTCAATTTAAATCAACTTAGATGCATATAAATTGGCGATAATTAACGTTTTTGTGCGGTGTGTTCTTTTTTCACGCCATTTAAATAATATGATCACGTCTGTGGCAAGAAGAAGGAGTCTCACAAGTCTCTTAGGCTCGTAATGAGTAAATTCATTTAAAACCATAATAATAAGAGAGTGTGTTGTCTGTGTGGAATATTTATAGCCATTTAATAGCCTCTGTGGTCGATGACAATTACAGCAGAATTCCATAAAATTTTCTACTCAATCAGAATAATACATCTGTTGGATATAAATCATATATCTGTACGTACACCTACCTTGTACCTTAGAAACGATATTAAAATTAATTGTTTTCAATGAATAATATTGTACCCTCTTTGTACTTTATTGTTGGCCGTTTCATGACTGATTTTATATCCTTAAGGTGCAGATATCTCTTTGGCACAGCAAAATATCTATATGATAATTAACTCTCTAACTATTATTATTATTATTATTATTATTTTAAATGTGCATATTAAAGCATTTATTTTGAAACGGTACAAAACTTCATTAAAATGTTTATTTACTCACATAGAAATTACTTAAACGTTACGAATAAAAAGCTTCTCAAAAGCACTAAATACGCGTGCATAATTCAATAATTAAATAATCTAAATGCTCATCTATTCATAAACGTATTTATAATTAAGAAATTTACTTAATTCACACCAGAACTTGATTCATTACAAACATTATTAGAATATGCTATTATTTCAACCCTAACGAAAGAAATTTGAACATGAAATTGAAATACAGGAAGGAATTATTAATGCCATAATGAATATTTTTAATATTAGAAAGCCAACATTAATAAGTAAATGTCATTTGGAAAGTGCATATAATAGTTAAATTTTAATATTTCAAGGTTTGAACAATTAATATTCTTTTTATCAAAAAACTTGCGCGGCTTTCTGATATTAATCCCAATTTTTTTATCCATTAATTTAAATAAAAATTAATTGAGGAAAGCGCTCCACCAATTGGTAATCTCCAATCTTACATTAACCATTGGTCGCAATTTTTGGAAAGTTGAAATAATTATCCGACTAAATTCAACAATTAATTTATTTAACTGTTAAAGAAATTAAAACGGCAAATAAGTTTCTTATCTCCAATTCAATCTTTTCATCCAGCAAACAAATTAAATATAAAGCGCATTTCTAATCCTTTGTTTCATCGAAGTCGCCTTTATTTATAATTATTATATTGAATAGCGCCTATTTTTCATCTATATCAAAATAAGAAATTGAATTAAAATCACTCAAGAAAGTTGTTCAATAAATGTATATCACCGCACTAGCTTGAATAAAATAATTCTTATAGCTTGCAGTCGTTGTTCGTATATAATAATAATAATAATAATAAAAAAGAAAGAAAATCTTATTCCAATCGGTGAAAACAAATGAATATCGACAATGGAATTGCTGAAAGATAAAATCAAAAGCAAGTGAAATGCGCCTCCAGTAACAAACTATATGGTGTCACGATAATATTGATATCTAATTGTTATAGTGCAACGTGCGAGAGAAATAAAACAAAAAAAATAAAGCTCCAACTAGCTGTCGGCTAAACAACGAAAATCCGAATAGAACTAGAATGGAAAATGTCCAATTAGACCGCAAAAATTTCGTCCGCCAAAAATTTTGATTATAGAAAAAAAATGCAGCTACATGCAGGAAAAGAATATAAATATTTCAACGGGAATCCGTGGAATTGATTCCAACATAATACATACACGAAAAAGGATATAAACGTATTTAATTTAAATTGTCAAAAGTTATGGCCGAGCTGAAGCAAAAAAGTCTAGCAACTTTTGGGGCACCAACAAAATGAATATGGATGCTTTGCAATTGTCACCCGTAATTCATTAGTTGATAATGATTCCCAAAGCTCCGCCTATCTTTGGTCCAACAAGCTGTTTAGTAACTGCAGTTTTTTTTTCTTCGTCTTCTGGTAATAGCCACCATTACAAGACATTACAACGGGTCCACACACTCGCCAAATTGTTTGTGCTTCTAGACTTTTGGTCTGATGATGATGATGATGATGGTGGTTTTTCATTTCTTTCACCATTGTTTAAAATCGGAAATACAACTATCTACTATACAGGGTCATCACCAAACCAATACTCAATTACTTTTATAATTAAAAAATTAATTATAATGCAAAAGTAGCAATTTTCAAATCAAAGCAAAAAAATACTATCCGAAAGCTCTCAAAGCACTTGACCAAACATTTTGGAACATTTGAATTTTTTAGAAGAAATTAAAAGTCCAAAAAAGCCATAATTTTCGCAGTCTCAGACACGTTTGAATAAAATAGTTGTAACACATTTCTGGTTAATAAAGTTGCATAATTAAACATGAATAGCCATTAACAAGGTGCACCTACGTGGCCAACTATAACAATAATTGTAAAACAAAATATATGTTCGGTGTCATGTTGATTTTTCAGGCATTGTTGTTTTATAAGGAAAATTGTATACAGTGAAGAGAGGTTTTGAAAGAAATGTACATAATTCATGTGGTGCCACAAACTGCCTACCTCATTTAAACATTATGTAGGTCGCAAAACGCCTCTAAAGCTTGAAACATATGAAATAATACACCGGTACGGATTGTCTTGCTTTGGATGTAATTAAAAAAAATCTAGATTAAAATGTACCGACAATTTATTATACTAAATGATTTCATGCATTCCTCTTATTGCGACCAGGAAACCAAATGCTGCTGCAACTGCACCAAAAAGTTTACCGTTTTTTCCATCAGCAGGAAATTTCATTTTAATTAAGAGAAAATTAATAATATTTTTAATTTTCTGACACTGAACTTAATTAACCATGTTAAGCTTTTTTAAAAAATAATATTTTTATGTTTAAAAAAATTATAAACGTTCTAACTTATACGCATCATCAAACGTTCAACAAACAGAGCTTTGAGCTTTCGGGCTCTCAATAAGTTAAACTATATTATATTTTTGCAATATAAACTTAAAACCAGCCCGAAATCCCAAGCTTACAAGCAAATACACTACTTAGTGTAAATTGGGCGAGTAAATTTAGAACCTGTCAAAATTTTGGCAGTTCTAATTGGCGTAGGCTTTTTAAATTTTAAAGGGTTGTTAACTTTGTCAATTAGCACCTTTGTTTCAAATTTCAAGATTCTAACATTGTTATTAAGATAATTTTTCCAAAAAAGGTTCATTTTCTTACTCCTCATTAAAGTCACCGAGTCTCCTCTAGAAAACGTACTTCCCGTGGTCCTAGAGCTTTGAAATTTGGACTGCACATATTAAATATTATTTAATCGAGGTATTTAAAATTTCAAAACTGTATCTTCAAAAATGGCGTTTCTAGCACTAGTTTACTATACTTTTTTCGATACTTAAATAGGTATTATAAATTGGTCCCATTAAAAATAGTAACTAATAGGTATGTATTTATTAAATAAAAATTCATCACATGTATATAAATAAATTTCGTTAATATTTATTAAGGTACAACATTGAAATAAATCACTCATGTTTGTTTTCTAATGAATTATTATTTAGTTGCCATAATAAGGCATTGAAAAACATGCTAGGCTTGAAACTAGTATGGAATTCACAATTTTACTGAAAATAAAAAGATGACAGAGACGTCTTAATTACCTTTGGTACAACACAATTTATAAAAATTGACAACTTATTACTTATATACGAATATATAAACTTGTATTTCTTCACCTTTCATCTTATTCCTGATGATGCAAAAAATAAACGCATTTGTAAAACTCTATTTATTTAATTATTGTTTTGTATTTCAATCAATTACAATAATATTGAGCTGCGATGCCACTCCTGTTTTCAATCGTAAATAATATATTATAATAAAATGTATATGGAAACCTGAAACCTGTCGGTTGGATTCGAATTAAACGCAGTTTCTGTATACGACGATGCTATTTCGAAAAATGCAATACAATATTTTAATTGATGCTTTAAATTAATTGGAAACCACCAGTAAGGACCAAAATATTGAACCACCAAGGAGCTGCCAAAACTTTGGCAGCCTAACAACTTATTTAAATTTTGAAAATGATGTAATTATGCTTCTTCTTTTGGAAGAGACATGTTATGCATATTATAATCTATGGCAAGCAGATTATGATATGCGTGAACTTTGCTATGGGATAATATATTTATACACCTACCGATCTAACCTTAATAGATTATGATAAATTACTGGACACATAGAAAACACGTTTGAGCTTTAGAAAAAAAATGTTTGTGCACAAAACTATTTGTCGATGATTTATTTCGTATGGTATAAAAGAGAATATGAGAAGAAAAAATAAGGTGGCATGAGAAAATCTAGAATTTTTTCTTCTATTATTATTGTTTTGCTACTCTATCTAGAGTTAAAAGCAAACACGTTAATCATGCATTTTTTCAATTTTGTATACTTAACGTCATGTCGCGGTTCAAGGTTCAAATGTGTACAAGTTTCAATTTTAAGTACCACATAAATTATTGTTAAAGGTCAGTCTAAAAGTAACGGTCTGCAATTACCGACAAAAATTAAAAAAAAAAAAAAAACTGTTACACTCAAGAACTTTTCGCCCATATTTATTAAAATTTCTTTGTTTCTAATGAAATTTCTAAGAATGCTTTAGTTAGAATAAAGCTTTTGTGTCTCACACACGCTCTTTATTGATTTCGAAATTGTTATGTAAATTTTCGAGTTCCGACACATAGAGGCTTAAGATTTTTACGAGGTGGATATATTTTTATTTCACAGCTTTGTTCTGTTTTTCTTAGTCTTAGCACCGAAAACTCGAAATTTGCATATATTAGGAGGATTGTGTGTGAATTCTAATTTGTTTATGATTTATGATGAATTTATTTACGCATTCATGATGACACAAATAATCCTGATAAATTAAATAAAATAAAAAAAAAGGATTCGCTTCTAATAGATAATTCATAATAAATATACCATGCTACCAAGTAGCAGTAAATCTATATATGAATTAATATATAATTCCAGTAATAATAATAATATTATTTCGAGGCCGTCCAGTAAACTGTCAGACATACTGCTGTATCACAAAAATAAACATTAATATTGATATTATTAAGATGAATTAAAAAATAAACAGTTGCTTTGGAAATAATCGTATAATAAATAGTCTATGAATCTTTAGCAGTTTTTTTCCTTTTACATAATTATTTATTTATATTCAAATCGAACCTATACAACATTTATATAATTATTGATATGCAAATTTAGATTCTTAACTTTGGTTTTATTAATTGAATTCATAATTCTATATTGATTTTTTTATTTAAAAAACAAATCATCTAGATTGTGAAATTTTGTACTAAAAGCTCTGAATTGACCACCCTGATTATAAATATCGTATTAAATAATAGCACTTTATTAAAAAATGATGTAAAATTAGCACTACAACGTGCATTTGCTGCAAAGGAATAGGTAATAAATAATGTTAAGAGTAAATCAATGATGGAGGCAGTAATATTTATGCTAAACTGAGTATTTGTAGGTATGCAAATATTCTAAGCCATGTTGTTAATGTCTAAATACTGTACGGTGGTCATAATTCATGAACATGGACACACATATGTGGCTGTTTGTGAGCTGAGGTCCTGTTTACTGGCCAGGCTCTTTCTTATTATGTATCTAACCATTCATTATGCTTATCTGTATAAATAGAAAACATTACGTCACTAAAACAAATTCATTAGCTTTTAATTTTTATATAAAAATCCTCTTTAAAAGAGAATATAATGTTATAAGCTGGGTCGGCTGGGAAATAGCTGAAACCGAAAAATTTCGCCAGAAGGCAACAAGTTTTTGATCTGAAATTGCATATGGTAACGTCCCTAATAATTTACTATATAGACATCCAATAATTTACAGACTTGAGCAGGTATTGCTTTGTAAATTAAGCCTATACTTCGATTTTATATGGGCCTCTCTGCATATAATATTATAATATATTATATTTATAATAATTTGATTTAGAATTGCATTTGACATATTGTTTGCTTGGTTGTAGGTTGCAATTTTTAATTTCCCATATTGAAATTTATCGTTCGACAATGGAAATCGAATTATGAGATCATAAACATCTAGACTCAATGAGCTGATTTACGTTACCTTTTCTATAGTCGTAAAATAGTTGATTCTCTTTTTCTGTGTCATAGGTTACACACCATCCAGGCCATACAGGCCATACTATTGCATTTTGTCACCAGCTTTATTGCATTTTATATGTATTTACATTATTATTCTTATATTTTATTATATGTATGCAATATAAGCTTAAAACGACCCCGCAATTCTAAGCTTACAAGAAAATACACACTATACACTAGTCGAGCGAATAAATTTAAAAACGGTTAAAATTTTGGCAGTTCTAATCGGCGTAGGACGTTGAAAATTTACAGTATGGATTAGTTTGTCATTTAACCCCTATGTTCCAAATTTCAAAGCTCTAGCATTTTTTTAAACATAATTTTTGCAAAAAAGGTTCATTTTCTTACTCCTCATTAAAGTCACTGAGTCTTCTCTGGAAAACATACTTTCAGTGGTCCTAGATTCTTGAAATTTGGACTGTATATATAAAATGTCATTTAATAAAGGTGTTGTAAATTTCAAAACTGTATCTTCAAAATTACATGATATAAAAAAATTATATCGTTCACTTTTGGGTGACCTCGACTGTACCTATCCGGATTTTTGTAGTGCAATGCATGAATAAAAAGAGTTTAAAAAATTAGAGTTTAATGTATAAATAAAAAGAAAAATTAATTGAACAAGTCATTAAAAGCAAAAGGCAAATTGGCATATTTTATTATCTGAAAGTCACATTCTTTACGAATCCCTTTGACTTATAATGTGCAGTTTAAAAACGATTTGATTGGAACAGCAAAACGTTCGAAATGGGGTTATTATTTTTAACGAATTACAATTTATTTACACAATTGTTTATTTTCCAAACTAACTATGGGTATTTACGAGCGATGCAGCTCGTGTGTGATATTATTAATTCCAATTTCTGGCTTTTAAAGCGAATGGCCCTGGCCTCTTTATCACACATACATAGCATTCAAATATATAAATAACTGCAGAACTGACTTCAACATGTACGAGTTATAAAGCCCACCAACAAAAGATGCTTTTATTGTGTTAATAAACAATGTTTAATTGCATCTGTATTTACAAAAGCTTTCACTTTATTCTTTTTAATTATTCAGCAGTAAATTTATTTTCGTTGGTCCGAATGGAAGAGGAGCAAAAATCGAATGCTGGCTATGATGAAAAGTTATGAAAGAATTCCTGTAGTGGCAATTAAGGGTGCGCTTTTTTCGCTAATAAACATCTAGTTACCTCGACGAAACCGGCTAAATATTTGTCAACATTCATTTATATCTGTAGGAACATTAGTATGCCAACAAGTGGCTCATTTAGCGTTGACAAAAAGTCTTTTGCACGATCTGAGCCGGCATGGCAGTACCGAACAAATGCCTGTCTGGGTTACAGTGAGCTCTTTCCTCGAATCACGTGGTCTATGGACTCTGGCGGAGTCTTTTTTGTCCCGTTTGGGGCCCAAAGAGTAAGAATTTTTTAAATGCTGACCAAAATGCTTAACGTTGTCCGGTTGTGTTTGTTTGGGTTCCATGGAAGGCATCTGGCGAATTCTGTTTTTGGACACTAATTAACAAACATAAAGGCATTGTTTTGCCAGGTTCACATACGTTTTAACAAGTTTATGCATCTCTTCATGCGAAATTCTACCGAGAAATGCCGCCGCACAAATTGTTCCAAATTATATGCCACCTAGGTCGATATCGATGACAAAACTCTTCTTCTTCCAGTTCATATTTTTAATAAATCCACAATGTTTTTTATTTAATAAGGTTTTTGTAAATGTTGTCGAAAAATCTGAGCAATCATCATCGATTGTGCTATTATTGAATGGTAAAAAATATGGCATGAAATCAAAATAATTGTTGATATAATCACGTTTGTAGTTTACAGTTTATTTTTTATCTCTTTCATCTGGAATTGGATTAAAACAAGAACATTATACCTTTCTAAGCTTTCTCCACGTCTAATACAGTGTGTCTGATTTTATAGGAACAATTCTTAACTATTAGAAAAACAATGCAAGGACCTGCAAAGCTAAATCTAATTTGAAGACAATAGTCTCTTAACTATTTTCTAAGAAAACAACTATTATAATTTAATCTAGGAGTAACTTTATATGGGAGATCAACTTCCCCGATTATCTCTGATCTTAAATTAAAATTAAATAATTAATTAATTCCGTTTAATTTTTCCAAGCCACTCTGTCTTCTATCTAGAACAATAAGTGCTAAATCCTATTTCGTAACAGCCGCAGTTGCTTGAAAAATTGGTGAAAAAAATTTGTTACTGGAATTTCGTTACAACATAATTCGAATATTTTGTGTGAAAAGAAAAAAACTATTTGATTTTCCGTTTCAAGTATGTATAATGTATTTGATTTGTATATACAAACCGTTACTAAGACTTACAGATTGCTGTGTGGCTGTCAGATTATTAATTATTAATTACAAAAAATGTACTGACTAAACATGATGCTGAAATGTCGATGTTTAAATTTTTTATTTAATTTTATATTCAAACGAATTGTGTTGATTGTAAACATATGCACATTGTAAATGATATTAGGTAAATAATAATTTATTGAGCCATAAAATGGTAAACAAATGAAGTTTTTATTCGATTAATATCGACGCCCTTTCAAAAGATATTTCACTTTGTGAATTTTAATGGTTTTTGCATCACAACTACAAAGTTTTATTATAACGACGACCACGACTATAAAAATGCATTTTCCTTTTGTTCCCATCACTACAAATTATTCATTTTTTTATATAGCGAGCTGAAATAGTTTTTGAATAAAACCATTATTATGTTTGAATTGTCAAAGCATTCCACTTCTGAAAACTGAAAACAATTTAAATTGTGCAAAGCTAAAAATAGCAGGAATAGTTTGCTTTGTTTCTAGTAGAATGTCATAAAAACTTCAACAATTATAGAAACTTGTACGAATTTTGGTGTTAACGAAACTATAATGCTTTCAGATCAAAATAACTGTTCATTTTTATCTGATCCTGCTATGTTATTTAGATCCTACTTGATGGATAAAAAATTGAAGTATCATAATTGTCTTTTTTCCAAAATTATAAATAGGTACTAATTAAATACCTATAAATATACCGTTTAGCACTTAATAATGATTGCATTGTGTTAAAGTATATTGCAGGTTTTATCATAAAAGTGGAAATTGTTATTCGTTATCGTTATTATAACTGAACTTTCAATTCTGGGAATTTCAGGTTTTATGCGAGGCAAAATTACATGAAATTGTATAAAAATTGGTAGATTCCTCTAGTGCGGGTAATATTTACTAAAATTATTAAATATTTAGGTAAAACGCATATTTTGTGCCTTAAATTCAGTGTAGTTTATATTTATGTGATAAATAACAAAATTATTCCAAATTTGAAGATTCTAGCATTGATTTTACCGAACTTTTTGGTTTAAGGTTCATTTCTTACTCCGCATTAAACTCTCCAGAGTCTCCCTAGAAAACGCACTTCCAATGGTGCTAGCTCATTGAAACTTGGAATATACATACAAAATGTTAATTAATAAAGGTGACCATTAATTTCAAGATCGCATCTTGTTTACAAACAATTTTAAAAACTAAAAATTGCATAATTTTGAGCTAAAAATGTAAAATTTTCATATATTTTATGATTTGTGAATATCTAAGTTAAAAAGAAATAGACGATAAAAGCAACAGGTTGATAAATTTATAAAAATCAATTAGATTAGGCAAATATTTAGTTAATAATAATAATTTGTGTTTTGTTATCTAATGTTTGAATAAATGCGGTATAAAATAGTCAATTTTTGAAAATGCAGTGCATTTTGTGTAGATTAAATGGCAATCTCCCGTAAAACGTTAATGGTAACGATCGCAATAAAATAATTAGTAAGCTGTAGAAGATACATTTGAAAGAGTATTAAATAAAATTAAAGTAGATCCGTATTTTGTTTACAGCATATAAACTTATCAAGTAAACGAGAGTCATAAAACCATATAATAATTATAGATTGTACCTTCTGTGTGTGTATAGGCTATATGTTGCACCGGACGCGCTCTAAAACATATAAAATGTTGTCTTTGCATCCTACGAGGCAGGCCAACAACTACGACTACCTTCGACATAGGTATACAAAACACGGGGCGACTAGATGGGGCACAGAGTAGAACAAGTTTTGGGTGAGTATTTATGATTTTGTCTGATGTCTTGGAATTACCTCTAAATCATTTGGGAATAACACTTGCTGTAGTACATTATTATTAACTATACCACACAAATTACGGTGATTATTATCTCTCATTATCCAATATTGGTTTAGATCGTTTCCATTACATAAAAGCTCATTAAGCTAGCAAAATCTACATAATAATGACTATTATGCAAAAACGTAATTAACAAATTAGTATAACTAACAGGAAACATTTTTATTATCCCACTATAATAATTTGGTAAATATCTTCAAGAACTTTAACCCCATGCAGAAATTGGTGATAATTAATTATGTAAGACTATTATAGTTTTATAGCCTGAAAATATATATTTCCTTATTTATTTCTCGCTAGGAAAATTTAATTTTTGCATTAATGTCTCATAAAGCAATTAAACTCTTATGTAACTTTAATGTTACAGATAATTAACATTTTGCTTTCTATGGATAAATAAAACCATCATAAATTTTTCGTATAAAAATTGTTTATTTTAAATAATATGTACAATAATTTACATAACATAATTACAATATATTTACACATTGTTTTGGTCTTGAAGAAAAATTAAGACTAAACTACAAAATGTACAACAATAAACAAAAACACAAGTCTATACAACTACTATTAAATATTATAAAATATATATCACATTTAAATGAAGAAGTGAAAAAATCTACGATTCTTTTGGCGCAATGACAGTAAAGATAATCATCTAAACTGTTGAATAATATGGCAATTTATTCGTTTATAAATGTGTTTTTAATAAATAAATAAATTAGCTAGACATTCTGTGGCACATTATTTGATATCAGTTTGAAATCGGAAAACAGCAACGAAGAATTTTCGGAAATATGCCAACAATTTGGAAATTATGTTAATTCTGACTGATGATGGACACTCTTCCAATACTACGAATGCTTATACATTGACTCACATTTGATAATTTGATTATAAACTTTGTCAATTCGTTCATTGAGTATCTTGACACTTTTATCAGGAATAGTCGGCAAAATGTCCTTAACCGTTGCACTATTCTGCTGTTCAAACATTTGCCGCAAAATGTTCCCAACATTTCCGCGCATTTTTAACCGTTTTATAACATCCGCCGTCGATTTCCGAAACATGCAGAGATTCTCCAGCAAAATCGAATGGTACACCTCGTACTTCTTCAGCAACCGATATCCATGCAACAATCCCGACTCGTTATCCAGAAACACCAACAACTCACTGTCCATCTTCTTGGCCAAATTATGCGCTGGAGCGTTCATAATATCAGCATTCCACTGGTAATTGTACAAATTATTAACAATCCTATCTAAATTAGCTGTTAGATAGTCGAAGACAATCAAATCCGACCACTGGGCAAGCTCAACCAGATTCCTCATCTGATCCTGATAGTTCTTTGTCATGTTGAGCACGTCTAATCGGTTCAAATGGCGTTCAAGCGGCTTGAAAACAGATGGAATATTAGCAGAGTTCAAATTCGAGATGAACTGTGTTAGAACCACAGGTCGCTTGGAATTCCATTGGGCTGCTGCAATTTCGCCACGCAAATTCCTCCACAACGGCGCTCTTAAATCCACTATACTAATCGCACTTGGTGCTAAATTTGGAAGCTTCAAGATCTGCGCCAGATAGAAGCTGAACAGTTCGCCTTGGATTTGGTCGGTATTTTGGCGATACCGGACGCATCCTTTGGAGCCATCCTGGAAGACCACCAAACGGTTCTGCATCCGTCCACATCCGTTCTCCAATTTGACGGCGACAGCTTTTTCGAGGTAATTCGACCAGATTGTGTGCTTCTTCTCCCGGTATCCGTCAGGTAAAGCAGCTTCGACTTTGGGACTCCAATAGATTCCATTGTCGACCAAACCATCCTCGAAGGTTTTGTCCGTATTAAAGTTCTCGATAAAAGAAACTGTCGGAAATTTGTTGAGCAGTTGGCTGTCGTTCTTGTGTCCATAGCTGTTGTTCAGGAAGATTGTCCGGATGGCAGCTGCTGATGGATTGTTAGTGGTCGATGTTAAGGTGGCATTTTTTGGTGTGGCTTTGAAATAAACTAGTGGAATCAGTATTCCAATTGTTAATCCGACACTGAACGCAAAAACTACACTTATAACGATCAAGTTCTTGATGTACACTGAATTAGTTTTGTGTGGCGATGATGATGATGTCAATTTGAAATCACTAGTCCACATGTTAATGATGCTGCTGGTGGTGCTTTTGTCTGCGGATGGTTTGTTAACACCAAAATTCGTATAAGTTGCCATAATTATAATCGTTACCACTTCATGTCATGTCGTGGCTTTCGAAACAAGAAACTTAACAAAACTCGCAACAACTCTTTTATTTATGATAAACTGATTGCTTTCAGGTTTGTAAAACTGAACTGAATATTCTCTTCGATTTGGTCATATCGCACACGATAAACTGGGCACGTTAAGTCAGCTCGAGGATCATTTATAGACTAAAGCCACACTGGTTCAGACACAGAACTTGAGTTTAACAATACTGATGTAGAGTGGGAAGAATATCTGACATATTTCGTTAGATAAGGACGGCTGTATATAAGTGGATTTTTCTTCAGGGTAGACGAGGAAAGTGACCTGGAGAATGTGGAGTTAGACAGAGATGAATTATGGCTTTGCAATAAAAATAGTTTTATTACTTATGGGATTGGGGGATATAGATAAAACTGACCTAAAATCGAGACGGAGACTTTACTAAATACAATTTATTCCTTTTCAGGAATTGATCGACATTCAAAGATTACTCGAAGATAGCTACACGACAGCAAAGAACAAATGTTTACATAAATTAGCTCATTTCTTAATTACATTATTGATTGTTTGCTTGTTTCAGCGAACTTGAGGCGAATATGAGTCTCCAAAAAAAAGCGCAAAGGACACGAACCCCAACACACATAAAACTCAAATTACTCAAATAAATTAAAAATAGACGCATTGACTCACAGACATTTTTGCGGATAGACGAGTAATCCCTACATTTCTGTGGTCATCGACTCAACATTTATATAAATAAAATTGCAATTAACAATAATTAACATAAATTAACTTATTTCTTAATCATATTATGGATTGTCTGGTTTATATAGCAATTTTAAGCGGAGAGCGTTCGCTCGCTTAGTTGCGACTGGGTCTCCCGAAAAAGGCGCATAAGACACGAACCCCGAATTTCATAAATCTCAAATTACGTACAAACGTAAATAATTAACGCATTTAAAAAATATTTTCAGTAATATGCTAGGTGTTAGATGAACATTAAAGCGTTGCACCCAAAAAAAATTCAATAAAGACTTACCCTTTGAGTTTCTTCTCGATTTTCTTGGAGAAAATTGCTAGTTTCTGTGAACAAAAATAAATAATTTCAATTATTTATTTTAAATAATTCTACTAAAGTTAATCTGATAATTTCTTGTAATATTAATAAAGCAGAGCTCAATATCAAAATAGATAAATAAAAATCTATTGAGAACACATAAACTTCACTAATACGAGTATGACTTTTATTGCTTAAAAAAATATGATCGGAATAGTGAGATAAAACAATTTGAATGTAAAGTATAAAAAAAGAATGTTTACATAAATTATCAACTAACAAACTAATCGCGCAAATCTATAATTAAATTATTAGTTAATTACAGGCAGCGTTTAATAAAAGTGAGATAAATCATCGGTCTTTCTATGGCTGGGCTATTTTGGTAAGCAAAATTATAATTATTATTTATAGTAGAGATATATAAAAACGGAATTATTAAAATGCGCCCGGCCGGCAATTAATTATGCTGGTGTTTTTTGAACATCCAGTATAACTCGGTAATGATATGTTATTAGTACATGTATTGTTATGAGTTGGGATAATTTAGAAATTGGCCGTGATTACTGTTATTCACTCACGGATAATTCTGGGTTTAGTCAAAGCTGTATAATTTCGGTAAGTGATTTGAACCTTTTCGATCCATTTTTTCAACACGCAGTGACAAATAGGAAGTAACATACAAAATCACCGAATTAATTAGCTAATTTAAAAGAAGGAAGATAATTAACATATAGCGTCATACATCATCTGCAACATAATTTGTTTTACAATATTAGCTTGAGCGAGAAAAAAAGGAATTAACTTTTTGCGCGTGTTTTTATGCTGTAATTAATATCGCAGAATTAAATTATCCTGTTTCAAGTAGCACATCTAACGGGAGTGCCTCTAACATTTTGTCACAATTACACTATGTGTATATCTAATAATTACTTGAACATTATATTATTCAATTAAATCTAATTGACATAATCACTGACTTATGCTATAACGCAAATGTAAACAGTATTCAGTTACATTGTTATTATCCTTTAAGCTTCAACTATTTTATCAAATTACATGGATTAAGGACGGTGCAGCATCCTGAAGCTATTAGACAATAGGAAATGCTAGTAGATTGTGGTGTGTTGCACGCATGCGTAGCAGGAAAAATCGGTTTATGTTGGTCGAACACCCTGTATTCGAAGTGAAACAATCCACCTACTATAAAGCGAGTAAAAGAGGCATGGAAGAGAAAGAGGAACAGCAAGAAGAGATGAGTTGAAAAGCATCCTCCCGACCGTAGGCATGCATGCAATGCATATTCAAGCCAGTTGAGAGGCCAGAAATGAGAAACGTTATTGCAACTTGTTCTATTCCACAAATATTATTTACAATTATTGTTTTATACGACCATAAAAATACATTAAAAACAATATTTGTCTTTCTTGAACATTATTTTATAATTTTATTCTCGTCTCATTTTAAATTATTGTAATGACTGTGTTTATATAACCTGCACTTTTCTAATATGAAAGTTAATATATGCACAAGACCCGACAACCGGTCGGCCTTTGCAGGACCGTACCAGAAATTTATGATTATTCATATTTTTTCGGGATGATTTCTCGAATTTTTCGAGAAATGTTTGAAAAATGAATCATTTAGAAACAAGGTGAGCATATACGATGGGAATGAAATGGTCTGCTGGTTGAGCTGAAGCGCGTCAGACACCAGAGCAGTTTATAGGTACATGATTTTTCAATCACTTTGCCGTTTAATCTCGTTATAAGCCATTTAAGTGGAAGTCAAACAAAGATAAACATTTTAAAACAATAAATTCAACCACCTTGAACTTTACAATAAACAAACACGAAAAATAATAAACTTGTATCCTTAGAAAGGAAATTGTAATTATATTTTCTTTCAAGCAATTAGCATTATAAATTATTATTGTTCTTATTGACGTTAATAATATGCTCATATTTTAGAATTTCCTAATAACAATATTATTGCAAGGACGAATATTACATATTACTCGTAAATTAAACTTTACAGGAAATATTTTCAGCTATTTTATTTTTATTTATAATGAATGTTGTTTTATTTATTATAGTAATTAATTGAAATAACTATCAATTTTTTACACCCACACAATTATAAACTAATAAAAAAATAGTTATGGCTACAATATAAACTAATTATCACACTACTCGTATAACTAAAGTTTGCAGGAATTATTTTCAGCAATTTTATTTAATGATTGTTTGTTAAAGTAATTAATACAAATAACAATTGATTTTTTACTCCCACACATTCTTCGGATATTTAAACTAATTTCATATAGTATTCCATGAATTTAATTAAATAATTAAAAAAATAATTGGTAGATAAAATACAAATTAATGTTATCATATTTTAAACTTTCTTAATTACAAAATTGCGAAGCAAGGACGAATTAAATACGTTTATGTGATGGCAGGAAATATTTTTCAGATATGTTGCGTTTTTTAATGATTGTTGTTTTCTTTATTGCTGTAATTAAATGAATGCTGTACACATTTTTCAGCCTACACATATTTGAAAATACTAGGAATAAATTTGAAAATTTAAACTATTTCTGTTAAAATTAATTATTTACATACAATGGAGAGAATTGAATTGTTAGAAAGTCATAAAAGCATACTTAAAATAATTTATATTAAATTGATTATAATTGATTATATTAAACTTCATTCATTTATCAAACCAAAAAACGCTTAATATTTATAAATTATTGAAATTATAGTCCCATTATGTAATGTAAAACTGTATAATTATGTAAGCTTACAATTAATAAATAAATACATAATAAAACTATGCTTATAGTATTTTCCATAACATTATAATTTGCTGTAAATATTTTTAGTAATGCTTTTTTATAAATTACATTAGAACAACTTTGTTGCGTTGTTTATTGCTGTAATTTTATAATTATTAACAATTTTATAGGAATTTTTCATCCTACATTGATAGACTACAATGTTTTATACTACCTTGGCTATTTTCTATAATAATTACTGTGAAATTTACGATACAACTGGCATTTTTTTTTTTTGAAAAATGGTCACATACATAGATAAATAATATATAATCCACACAATAGTACGATTATTTATTACAAAAATAATTAAATATCACATTGTATGTTAATTTATTTAAACGCGCTTCAATATAAAATTTATCACTTTAATTACAATATAGGTAATTATTTATCAACATGACATAATTTCGGGTTACTTTTGCCTTTTTTGGGCATTACGCTCCTACCTACAATGTTAGATATTAATCTTGGTTTAATAAAAACATTTATTACATTTGGAACAATAAGAAAAACTTGATCCATAGATGACTAATTTACTATTTCCTTGAATATTAATAAAATATATAAGCAGGATGAAGTAAGTGGACTTGTTTTAATCGCTATTAATGATGATTATTAATTATTTTCCATGTTCGGATTAATTACTCAACATTGAAAAAATTCCAATGAGAAATTATGATCCTACTATACTAAACTTTTTCAAATGTTTTGGCCAAACAAGAGGCTAATGCACTTTTCGGTAGTCAATAAATTATTTTTATTTATTCAAATTAATTGCTAATGACTGTACGAATAAAAAAACTTAATTTACACAACGTCTTTTATTTTATTGCAAACTTTTGTCATAAAATTGATTTATTGTTATAATATCCTTTAATACATATAAAATGCAAATTATTACTCATCAAAATCAGGTCCGGACTGCAGACGAAATATAATAATTAGATGCGCTTTAATTTAATTGATGAGAAAAATAATTATTGTAGTGTGCTAAAACCACATTAAAAATTCTGCGAACCAAATTTTTATAGGCGAAATTCTGGTCGCGGGAAATAATTTAAAAACATTTCGTCTTGGTTTGAATTTCTATTTAATATATTTCTGCAATTACTATACATTTTCTAATTAAAAATTAGCATCTGTTTCTAATTAGTGGCATGTTTCTTTGGTCATGTCTCCAATTTGCGGTTTGGATTACATAAAACATTTAAATGTGGGTAATTTATAGTAGTAGACTGAGCCGAGATCATAATAGCATAATTTTTCATTTTGAAAAAAATATTCCCCTTTAGAAAAATTAACACCGTATTGTTGTGGACACTTGTAACACTTCTACGTTTGTGCGTGCGATGATAAAATGCATACTATTATGGAAAAAGGACAGCTCTCAATAATAATAACGATAATAATACAAATCGTGTAGATATCTGTTTTGAAGGGACCTTAACCTAACCTAACCTGACAGTCTACTTGATAAATCTGTTCGTGGCCTCCTATGATGAATCACTTATAAATAAAACCATTGTTAGTGCAGGGTAACTTCATTTATACTAAAGGTGGCTTCTTAGCAATGCCTCCTCACGAACACATTGCCGTTTTCTCTCCATCCACAGCAACTCGAATGCATTTCATCCTTTTTTCCAACAGGTAGAAATTTCAAAGAGCAACTTGAATTTCAATGAATAGCTTGTTTTTGAGACTCTATACATATATTTTTGCTATAGCGTAAAAAATGACATGAGAAATATATGGATTGGTTTGCTTTAAATATTGTGTTTAATGAATGAGACAGACGGAACTATATACAGGGTGTCTCATTTGCATAAAGCCAGAACACCCAGAACATAGAGGAATATACATGAGGTCGGTGTCCAGGCGTTTCCACCAATTTTTAAAATTTCCCAGAAGAAATTTGGTAAGCTCCTTTGCAAGGAACACCCAAAGTTTTCTATCTTAACATTAGAATCAAGTTGTTCTAGTTTGAGAAGTATCCTTGATATGGAATTCCATGTAGGAATACCCAGAATGTTGGCTACCAAATTCCTATTCTAAATTTAGAGGAACACCCAGAATTTGCTATTTAAATTTCGTTTATATGAAAGGAATACCCAAATAAAAATACGATTTTTCATCATACCCGAAATTCCTTGATCTTGTACGAGTAGCTTCCAATGCCTTTATTAATTGTGAGCAAAGTTTATCATCAGAGTCGAATAATGAAAACAAGAATAGACCAGTTGCCCAAAATATCTCGGGTCGCTATATACATATCGTATACAAGTTATATAGCTTATATATGGTTTGGAATGCCGACGTGAATAATGTGATTTTGACATTTCTAAATAGCTTATACTTATACCGAGTACTCTCAGCTACCCCTGGTGCGCGCAGTGGTTATCAAACTGTTCTTCTTTACAATTTTTTTTCCTCTCCCAACGTAAATAAAACACACATAATGTATATCTATATAACTACATTATTTATAATGCACATATACAGAGTGTTCATTAATTTTTATACGTCCAATGTACAGTTTAAATAAACATATTTTTCAATGGTCGAATCATAATAGCATTTTACAGCAATTTAGAGCACAGTTATAATTACATCCAGTTTACTCAAACAAGATTCAATTTGTGGCTGACCGCAATATGTACTTATCTCCGTACAATTTTATTAAAATTTATACAACTATAGCAATTTTGATTTTTTACCATTTCGAATTCCTCATCCATTCGAAATTAGAGAGGCGAACCTACACAAAGCACCAACAATTGGAGTTTAATTAAAAATATTAGTTGGCGATAATATAAAAAGCGACTTGATTCCACGACCAAGAGAAGAGCGAATGCTTGCACATGCATGATTTATCATGTCCATTTAGCCATTTTTATCTGGTGGAAAGAGGGCAGGTTTTTAAAAGGAGCAAAAGCGAAAAAAAGGAGCAGCAAATGTTTTATTGTGGAATTTCATTAAATTTCTTAGCGTTTCTTGTAAAACAGGCATTAACACCATCCGAAGGTAGTCAATATGTAGACTCGGTGCTCTGGAATTCTTGGAAGGCACTCTGATTTTATAGCATTGGTTACTCTCGAGGAATAGATAATAATATTGAGAACTTTGTACACAAAACATGCATCACATACCTTACAATATTGATCAAGGACCTTTTGCTTGCTTTCTCACCGTCAGCCAGAACGCACTTTGTGGTTGTTGTTGGTGACTGTCATGTGACGGTGGTCACTGCATGATAAGTGTATTTATTTTATACAGAGTGTTTCAGGGAAATTTCCACCTAATCTCAGAAAAATCCTCAAACTACTTTAACGACTTGACCGATTTGCATAAACATTCACTTGCAAATTTTCAGGTTTCGCTAGTAAATTGATAGATTATTCAAATAAAACACCCTGTATTTAAATATTTGTCTGCGGGACTTATCAATGTTTTATTTACGTTTAATTGCAGCTGCAAATATTTTTGCTCCTTCAGCCAATAATCTGGGTATTCCTATATGGAACATTATTGAAAGTAGAAAATCATAAGAAAATTTCTGGGTATTCTTGATTCTATTGGTAGTTAGAAAAAAGCACTTAACAGAAATGCAATATCTCCTGACGCTATTTATGAGTCTGCAACGCGAAGCAGCCTCTTATTTTAATCGACATTGCAATTATTTTTATATTATTTTATGAAAAAATTCTGTGTGCGCGTTTTAGTTAATCGAGAGTAAAATTTAATTTAAACTTGAACACTTATTGCCGTTTACATGCAAGGGCAACAATACGCGCTCAGCTGGATATTTTTAATTCGTGCAGCAATGTTGCTAATGATATTATATACCAGATGCAACAAATACTAATAACAATATTAATTCCCAAGTGGAGAGCGCCCCCTTTGCTCCCCACATTGATGAGACTGGGTTTCATTGAAAGTGCCAGGCGAGCGAGCGCAGCATCCTGCATATGCTCTGCCAGAACAGATAAAGAATATTTATAATATTGGTGTTTTTATTTCACACAATAAAAATGGAAGGTTAGGAGGACGCTAAGAGTGCGGTTCGGTGCAAGGGAAACAGTTGGAATGAGATGTAGTCATATATAACCATGGTCGTAGCGCCACCATGCTGGGGTACTATGCTAGTCCATGCAGTGCTTCTCAAACAAACCATCAAACACATCCTTTATTAGTTTATCAGATTCCAATTCCGATGCTAAATACGTTTTAACTATTCCTACTTAGACCTAAACATGTGCATCTTCCAATTACGCACCAATTAAACAACTCTTCCTGAAGATCCAACCAATTATTAACTTAATATATCTATTTTCATACCAGGAATGTCCATTCCAGGCTAAATAATGATCCTGGAATGGGAGCTTCCATTCATAAAGTATTCCCAGATGCTGCACTCAGTAACACCTTGTACAAGAAGATCTTCAATTTAGTAGTACCACCAAGTTTGATCTAATTTCCAAAAAGATTTCTGGCCTTCCATTCATAAAGCTTCCCATTTGGTACAATTTGAAACATCCAGTATAAGACAGGCTGATGGTTTCTTTCATGTGCCAAAAATCTCTTTCAATTGTGTGATCGAGGTCTATTCTAATTTTCTACACACAATACAACCTCGCACCTTTCAATATCATTTATCATTTTCGTTTTTGTACTGGTTATGGTTGTGGTAGCTTATTTTTTTGATTTGAAAAGTTAAACGACCATCAAAAAGTTTTGTAATTATCCGAGTTGATCGCGGAAACGAATTTGAAGATAAGATAATGATAGATGGATGCACATGAAGAAGTAACTGTTTCCTTTTGCTTGTGGTCCGTAAAATTCGCCTTAATTACAAGCAATAAAAATCGGTAGTAAAACGGAGATTCAATTATGTATTTAGTTAAAATTTTAATAATTTCGTTCCTTGAACAAAACGAAAATGACCGGAAAGGACAAAACGAAAAACATTTCGAGAGAGAGGAAAAAAGAAGAAATAACTTTAATACTCACTCTCCAAATCTACCGTTTAGATATGGGCAAGCACTATGTTTAAAGATGGGTCAGAGATAAGCTGCGATATGACAAACTTAAAATATGAACCTGTGTTTAGTTCATTCTTCCTCAACGTCCTTTATGGCCATCCCATTCCACCGTCAGCCATCAGACAAAAACGGAACCATAATAGAATTTCAAAATTTATTTATTGTAGGGTCCCATTTCTATTGAATGTCACATATAACGACATTGTTTCGGTATTTTTTATTTCTTTCCAAAGAGACATATTATAATAAGCTGCATTGTTTCCTGCTGGGCCACGACATTATTAATTAACTCGAAAATCGGGAAGAAATGCTGTGACGAAATTCATGTTAATCCCATCAGGATTGTGGTACCCTTGTTGGTCAAACCAAACCTGGCTGTCTACCAGGGTGAGTATACAACAATAGCAGGGCTCGTACAATACTATGTGAGGAATGTACGATGGACCACCATCAGCAACCAAAGACCAGTCGACAAGTAGAACCCTTCCAGTGGCGCACTGAACCAAACCAATTGGTGGTTTGGACATTTTTGCATCAGGGCTTAAGAAAAAAGCAAATTTGGGAGCGCTAGTTTTTTGGCAGGCACGCCACTGGCGTAGATTTGTAATTGGAAGCGTCTATATACCGGAACCGATTGGACAAATGAAATTATTCCAATCGAAAATTGGACCCGATTTCTTTGCCTGCTACGACTACTGAATGCCGCTTTCATTTGTTATTCGGCGAAATAATTTTTACTATTTTATTGATGGGCTTCTTTTTAATGATTGGAACTAGTTTTCATCAGTTGCATTCTACACCATCATCCAACAATTCGAGATGATTATTTTCGTTTCGAAAACGAACGATGGAATCAATGAAATGAAATGACCATTTCCACCCAGATCCGAAGCAATTAAAATTTATGATTTGTGATCTGCGTAGAGAAGAATAATCGACTGTATTATCTACGCTAATTAAATTATAACTGATTATTTAATTATCTAAACTAATAAACAAAATTGTTGTGCCCACATCAGGCAATTAAATTTTATGATTTGTAATATAATCAAGCAAATATCTTAATCAGCCGAGGCAAAAGGTAAAATAAATATCCATTAGAGCCATTTATATTAATCAAAATTTTCGAATCTGATAAGGAGGATGTGAGACAAGAGCGGCTGATTCTATGGGGACAAATATTCCTCTGGTTTGTCCACTGTGTGGTTTGTTTACGATCAGGGTTAGACTTATGATAAATGGGCGCGGGCACCTTCAGATGTTTTCCCAGGCCTCTTCTAGACGATCGCTGCATGGATCCAACGCTTTCTTTATTATTATTGGATTTTGGTTCGAGCCACCTCGAATCAACTTGTCTCCGTATTTTTTTGTCTCTTATACTACTATTCCTTTTTTAATCAATTTTCTAGATTTTTTCCATCTCGCCAAAACTGTAGCAGCATAAAGACCGTCTGGATTGAACGAACGCGTTTTCTTAACAATATATGAACCGGAAACCAGGTCAATACCTCTCTCATTCAGATGTTCAATAACAAACAACAATAGGTGTGTACCTTTACAGAGAGGGTGCTTAAATGCATTAAAAACCTTGCAGATTATGTTACTTTTTCTTTATGAAAACAAATTATGTTAAACATGCTTCACAGAATTGCAATACTAACCATTTCAATAGAATAGTATTTCAACTAAAAGAGCATACAGGGTGTCCATAATTTATCATAAAATTGTATTGTAACTTATTGATGGCAATTCTATTAGTTATGGCACCAAAAAGGATTGATTTCTAATTTTGGTGGCGGTGAAGGTGAAAATTATAAACCAGTGAGAAGACACTGAAGAGGCGTCTTAAAGGCTTAAAGAAGAAAAAGACTTAAAGACGTCCTTTAAGACTAATCCAAAAACTTTAGATTTTTTTTCGCAGATCTCGATGAACCTTTTATTTCTGCTCCATAAGCATTCAATGGGTTTGTTCAAATTTGAACGGAGCTCAAATTTCTTGTAAAACATGTCAATAATAGCCTGCTTTCAAGGTTCTCAACTATGTCTTAAACGAATTAAAGTAATTATCTAAGAGCAATGAAATTGAGCTGCCGGTCTAATTAAATCTACGACTTGTTTGGATGGATGGAAATGCATAAAGCTCGCCGCAAGTCCACTTGTAATAAAATTTATAACCGTAGATACTATATATAAAAAGACTTCTGGCTCAGTTTTTCAAATTTAAAAGAGCGAGAAGGAATAAAAAATGCTGCACACACATTTTATACACAACAGGTTATAATTTGTTTCTTTTTATGTTCTAATTGAATATGACAGTTGCGAGATAATATATCTGACCTCAAATTAGTTGGATGCCTGTATGAATGATAATTAATTGAATTAATTTATTTGCCTTTAAATATCGTTTTTATTTTCAGGTCTACTAGACTGAGTCCAGCCTGAATATCCTGCTTAGCTTAGGTATGTGGGTACTACAACAAGCCCGCATTTGTCACACATTCGTAGTACCCAGATGAAACAAAAGCTGCCAGGTTCGTTTACGTGCTTTGCAGACCGATTTGAATAGTGTGTGCATTTTAATCGCTCACTGACATTTTGCACAATTATTCACCTGAAAAATCTGTGTTGTGTTGTGTACAAATATATTGAAGTAGAGAATGAGAAATGCCTGTTTCCTGTCTATTTTGTCGGCACGTACCGACTTTGAACGCCTGATTCTCAGAACACCCTGATGTCCGAGGCTCCTTCTTATTCTTTATTTGTCACCGTTCATGGCCAAATATATTCAGATCGGTTCAATATCTCGTTAAACATCCAAATGAATAACTAAACATCTTTTTTTTTACTTTCAAAAGAATAATTGCTTCAGGATTTTTATCAATTATTGTCTAATTAGGATCATTAAGTTGTTAAATAAAACTATAAAGGTTTTCTAAGATTAACGAAAATTTAAATATATTAATGAAGAAAATAAATAATTTAAATTATTTGCATGCCTAGAATTTGCATAAACGGTGAAGACGATTTAATTTCTAACTGTGTTCCTTAAATAGTAATTACTGGTTACTTAAAATAAATTTCTCCAACAATAAACTTTGACTATGAAGTCAAAATGATTTAAGTTTATGGAGCTAAATTGCTTTATTAGTAAAGGCAATTTTAAAATATGGATTTATGATTATAATTTTAGGTTTACTTACCCAGTTAGAAGGCTGGACGAAAGATATGCTTTGAAGATTTTTGAGAACCTATAAAATAAAGAACAAATCAAATTGTTAGCATAACATAAAAAAAGTGTCAATAATTCGAATCAAATATTGACAACTATTTCAATAAACAATCGTAAAAACATAAAAACACACCGATTCATAAACTAAAATATTTATAAACTCATAAAAGCTCGAGTGTTTGCATTTGTACCACAAGCAGTAATAACAGCCCAACCTTTACGGCACTTTTATTTGAGTACCTACGGGGTGCGATTTCTCTCAAATATCCAAAATAAGTTCAAAATAAAAAAAGACCAAAAATTTACGATCATTTATCCCGTTTTTACGGAGCTTCCAACATAACTTCTAAGAAATACTAAGTGCCACAATTTTTTTTAACAAATTGTAAAGAACTTTAGTCTCTGTTTAGAGTACTAGATATTCAAAAAATCTTTCAATCCCCGGTATATTTTTTGGCGCTATTAAAGTAATGACTGCTTAAGAATCCTAAAACAATAAAGCGAGTTTACATAAAGTCGTAAGATTTTCTCACTAGCCTGACAAATTTATTAGTTTGCTAACGCAATGTTTACAAGGATCATTACGAGCCCACCAAATATTGACACAGTTGTCATTGTGCAAACAAATTTGGTTTTGAAATTATTACAAAAATTAGAACCCTGTCGACTTGTTAAGACCCTAAATGTGAGCTAAACGGGAGGATTAAATGTATTGGTTTTGACACTAAACCGGATTATGTTTCAAATGTCGTCGAGTTGAATTTATATGCAGTTCTAAATCCGGTCCTGTGCCATAATTGCAAGTTACACCCGAGAGGCGGGCCTCAGCCATTATGTAATAATGATCAAGAAGGCCTACAAGAACATATTAGCGTGACGTCACAGTTGGTCTAAACAACAACAGCTCGTTTCCTCACATGTTTACACAAAAGCAATAAAATCAGCAACCATCAATGTCATTTTCGATTCATTATTACAATTTTAATCTTGATCCGTTTGTTGTCTAGTAGCTGCAAACATAAGTATCCAGCCAGTCCTGCTCGACTACTGTTTTCTTCCTTTCAATTTCTTCGTTCATTGCCAAGCTCTCTGTTAATTATGGCCATTTAGAGGTATCTAAGTGAGCGCTTTTTTGATTGACATTTATGTGTGCAGTATATTTTATTATTGCATAGACTCAAATTGGAATTGCTTTTTCATTCGGTAAAATTGATCCTTTAAGTGTCAGAAAAAAAATTAGTTGGGAATATTTTTCTATGTATGGAGTTCCGTTTACGCACAAATATTGGCGAGCTTTTTGTCCGACCAGGAAATGTAAAAATCCCAGGCGAGCGTTTGCGAGCATATTTCTTGAAATGATTAATGATTTTTTCAAACGCTCGATATAAAATCTATAACGACTATTCAACAGCACTAATTGGAATGGTGTTTATAATAATTAATAGCCACTTCGTTTTGATTTTGTATTAAATTAATTTAATTAGAAATTAATTTATGTTCTACATGGATAAACAACGCTTCAGATTTGGAGGAATTTATGTTAAAAAGTGTCTTTTCGCATCTATGTATTTAAATAATAATCCAATTAGTGTAAAGTGTGTGCCATAAATAATTAATAAAATCCTTCGCACTCGGTTTTAAAGAAACGATATTTAATTAGTATCACTTAAAAGTTAATACCTAGCTATTAGAAGATCAATAATTATACATAGTTGTTTACATCAAAATGCAAAAACAACATGTACATGTTTAATTCAGGAAATTTTTTGCAATGCGTCGTGCAAATAACGCAAAAAACTAATTTATACAATTATCTCACTTGCAGACAGGTCTGAAACAGAAGTTAAGCAATAAAATGTCTTACTTCTATTAGCGCACATAAGCAACAATTTATTAATTACATCCTTAATAGGAAATCTTTATATCCTTATACCTTAAGAAATTAATTATTATATCTATGATCAAAAGGAAAAGTGATCCGCATTTGAAACACAGCAATAGTTTGCCTCATAAATTAAATGCGCTCGGACCTCCCTCGATAATTCTTCCAGTTTAGAGCATCCGGGCCCAAAATGCAGGTGTTGAATGTCAGTCCCTTGTCTAAATTTTTAAGTCTAACAATACCTACCGATAATAATTCAGAAGCTGCTTTTTTAACGATTTTAGTTTTGTCTGTTACTTTACTAGATATATTGCAAACCAAGTCCGGTCCTGAAGGGGCGTACTTGAATGGGCTGGTGTGCTTAATTGTGTGTTAACACCTGCTTGATGTATTGTAGTTTAATAGAGCTTGATGAGTAAAATATGTGATGCCCGCCTTTGAAATTTTAATTTATTATATATAATAAACAAATAATATTTTGCATGCGTACGCCACTGCGCTTTTCCGAAATCAATCCTATATATGTATAAATAATACTTTTAAATCTATTATGCTTTTTAAGCGCTATAAAACACTTGTAAAGACTTTAGTGATAATAATAATAAAAGACTTAGTCTTGTCTTGTATGTTACATCAAGTACTTGAGCCTCAAATGCAATAGAATGGCTCGATTTTTTCTTTTTTCTTCTTCATCACTCCGCACTGAATGCTATTTAATAATGCGTGAATTACACGTTTACAATGTCGACGAGTCTCACTAAATTGCATTTTATTGTATCTAATTATTATTTATTATTCTCAAACTGCTCACAATACATTTACATATGTTGTGTAGACCGAAAATATACATAAATTCAACTTTTAATGTCTTCTCCTTCAGATACAAGCACCAAAAACTCCTTTTCAATAAAATTAAACGACTTTTATTTATAACGAGCAAGAACAAATTCATTTAAAGCGAGCACGAACGAGCATGTGCTAACATTACATTGTTGCTACAATAAAAGTTCTACATAATAAATAAGTCTTATCTACTTAGTACTTATTTGAATAATTTATGATGAGCAAATCCGAGCATTAGCGAGCATTCTTTATAAGGTGTTGCCGTATTAATTTAACGATTTGATAGCATTCACCACAGATATGCATTTGATGCGTATTAAAAGTGAATGCTTTATGAGTATATTGTTTAACGTTAGATTTATGACACAAAGTGTCCGTTATGAGCATTAAACAAATGACAATAAAATTGTAATCAAATGGTAAAATCTATTATACTATTACAGAAAACCGTATCTGTACTTTAGCACGTATTTCCTGGTTTCAACGATAATAAATTGACTTTTTACAACATGTTCAACATCTTACACTTTTATAACTGTTCAAATCGGGAAAATTGTTTTGAAAATCATTTAATTATTTATACAAATATGAGAATTATTTTAATCAACATAATATTTGAAATATGCTTGTAATTTAATCAACTAGTTTGCAAAATTATTCATCAATTCCCATAGGTATAATTATTTTAAGTAGCTGCACAAAATTGCAAACATGGGATTGTAAAGCATCCTTATGGTTTTCCAAAAGTACCATTAGATATTTTATAGAGAGTTTAATATTAAAAAATAGTCCATTACAAGAATAGCCTTACAGACCATTTGAGCTATGTTTCAATATATTGACGTAAATTTTGGCGCGACATTTGAATAGTTTACGGATTTAATCTCGCATCCATCGATATTTCAGAATATTTCTAGAGCAACTTTAAATACCTACTTTAACATAGATAAAAAAATAGTTATCAGATAATCTTTACAGCATTTTTTTTTCTTGGCATATACAGATAAAATATTAGTGGCATTTAAAAAATATGTAAACCGATTTGACAAGTAGATCTGTGAGATAGTAACCCGAGATATATTTATAAATGCCCGTAGAGGCTCATCGTAGACTCACTAATCTTTTTTCTAAGTTGACACATGTCATAATTGATGTATGACTAGACGGGGGTGTATTTTAAATACCACACCATACGAAGAAAAAACACACCTTTATATCGAACGAATTCGGTAAATAATGTGCGGTGCGGCATATCGCAGTTTATTGAATATTTTTTCCTGCAGAATTAGTGTGACAGAGAAAACGAAACTTGTCTCGACAAGGCGTTCCTGCAATTAATTAGGAAAAATTAAATATGGCCACTACAAAGTCATCTGCTGTCATGCGGCTACGCCCCTCATTACGCTCTGAAACAATTGCCGATCACTATAATTACAACCCTGGTGATCCGTTTATTGTTGGCACACGTCAATCACCATTCGCTCCGATGCACTCTTTGAGTCCATCATGCAATGTTCTGCCTCTATGTCTCGCAAACAGCCGACAATTTGCAATTTTCTGAGCGTAATATCAAAATAAATAGAAATAATTGAAAAGTAAGGTGCCTCGATGCAATTTCTGAATTTTCAGCAGTAACGCAAACGTCAAATTTTTATGCGGATGAGGAACTTTGCTATTTAAAAAAGTAAGGTGCCTCGATGCATTTACTCACTTTTTGACTATTTTAAAGTGAGTTTCAGGAGAAATAATAAAATAATTCAATACAGTCCTGTATAGGAATAAAGGTTTGGCCCGATGTGCATAAATTTGAAATTATACATTTGGTTTGCGATTTTTATGTGTCATTGTTTTCATTGTGTTATACTTTTTTGCTCGCTAAATAATAGTAATATGCTTTTGTGGTAAATAACTGTTAGTATTTGAACATAAAATGATTGAAATTCTTCGCTCATTATTATTAGCGAACAATTAAATATACAACCACATCTCACCCACACTTGTCGATATTGGTTTTAATATTAATTGCCTGATGGCTGTAAACTATTATTATTCTAGAAAATAAATACAATGGATAAATTACTTCTGACACAATAAGTATTATATAGAAAATAATATTATTTGCTTTGTGTGCAATTTTTTTATTATATGTGGTAGAATATAAACTCCTCCACAATTTCTTTCTCAATTCTCAATCTCAATTGTAACGGCACACCTATCCTATATGTAGCTATTTTTAATTGCACAAGTTAATATGCATTGCTTTAATACAGTCTAAGTGCTGTATCTAAGTGAGTAACCGCATTTAAATCACGAACGCTAATCCTGCATGTCAAATCGATTCGATTTCTATATTGAATTATCGGCGGCGACTCCGCCATGGATGGCTTCTGTGTTTTACCAAAGCTCCTTTTTTTACCATTAGCCACAACAAATAACAATGCTGCAGTAATTAATAAAAAAACATTCATTAACCACACAAAAATAAACACATTATGTTATGACTCTGCTAAATAGATGATGAGCATCCCACATAAAATGACTCGAGTATTTTTTATCGTAAATTATTATTATTATTTATTTATTGAAGTGTTGAGTATTTAGATTTTTTAGCAGCTCAAGTGTCTGAACACTTTAACATAATATTTACTCATCTCTTGAGAACTGATGGAATCTTGAAAAGTACTTGGACAATTAACTACATTGTTATAGGGTGATGCTATTAATATTTTTATTTGCCACTCAAGTTGCTGGAAAAAAAATTATTATTCAACGTGCGAATAGAAACTCTTAATCCGATAAATTTCCAGTAAGTGTTGATATGATTATTATTGAGTTACTATAACTAGCTTTTCGAAAAATAATTTAAACGGTAAGAATTTATGTGTAGTTAAAGCCACACCATAAAAGAACATTTAATTATGTGCTAAAACTGTCATAGAATAAATTTCGAAAAAAAAACTACCGGTAGGATACTGAAATGTAACCATTCATTTACTGTTATCAAGTTTATTTTTATTTTTTATTCGCGTATTATTCTATTTATATTTGTAAATTATTGCAAGCATGTAATGCAATTATAAAGCAAATTCAATTAAAAAATTCTAATTCTACGAAATTAAAATTAAAATGCTGTAATTTTATCGAGCTAGATATCTCTCTATCAAACTAGACCGCCTATTTTGGAATGTTGTCGCTATTTGCATCGAATTTCGTCTCCTTTTTTTACCCATCACAATCCAATCCAACAATATTTTTCTACCTAGTAGCAGAAACTAGAAGAATAGGTCTTTAAATGGTGGTTGCAAGATGAAAATTCCCGAGCGCATCGAGGCCCCTTACTTTTTAATTTTAAATAATAGAATTCTTGTCGATCATATATCATAATCAAATTTGGATGGGTGGAAACAGTCGTGATATTTAAAAGGCTAATTGGTATAGTTAATTTTCGTGTAGCATTTAATTAGTGGCTATAAGTAATTAATAATTGTACGTCAGGATATTGAAAATAATGCAGTCAACGAGCATAATTTCCGTCTAAATTCCATTTGGAAATATATTTTTATCGAACAATGGGAATGGTAGATAAAAAAATCGAAGATGCAGTGAAAGACATGATTATTAATAGTTGTATATATAGGCATACATATTGTTAATATTTAAAGTTAACTATCTATTGCAATGCAAGCAAGAGGTCAATGATTTAAAGTAAAACTACTTGAAGTTTCAAGTACATGGTCGAATAGCGAAGTGAATCCATGATGGGTCTTCTTTCTGTCTTTCTATAATTGTAATTATTCTCTAACTGTTATTGTTCGAAAACGTCTTTGGGGGTCGCATTTGTTGTTATTGAAATCATCATCATTTTTAAAAGAGTCTTGTTTCCATGCGGGTGGGTCATTTTTTTCCAACTGCTCATATTTAATAATATAAACAATCGTTTCAGCTTGTAGATTCTATTGCAACCTGTCTATTTACTTTTAATTAAATCGTTTTTCATGCTCTCTAACGACCCATTCCATGGGATTATTCTGCATCGACGAACTACCATCATCAATTTCAACAACAAACTGTCAAATTTTAGGAAAAAATGGCAAATAAATAAAATATTTTTGCAGGATATTTTTTTTTGGGAGCCTACCACCCAAATATAGTCCCTTTTCTTGTTGGTATTCTTATTTGGACCTCAAATAAAAAAGATCCTTGTTTTGCAGGATGCATTTCAGCTGCATATTGCAAAAGGTAAACGAAAAATCGTGGATGTCTATTCTTGGTGAGCAAAATTCTTAATAATAATGCTGTTTTACCTTGAAACATCAAATGAAAAATGTATGCGGCATATAGCAAAGTTTGCATATTTGTTATTTATGTGACTGAATTTATTTTTGCTATTTGTTTATATGTCAACAGCAGGTGGTTGAATTTTATTTGAATTTTAAAATTCAACTTTTATTTTGATGGCAGTGACTTAATTTTATTTTCCGTGGTATAAATTTATTTATTTTCGATGGTAATTGAATAATTTTGAAATAGTATATTATGAATGAAAATTAAAACATCATCTGTAGAAGGATGTGGAGAGATTTTATATTATGTAGTGTGGTTTGTTAAAAGATCATTCATGCGAAAGTTAAGAAGTGACAGAAAACACGACAGACGGTATAAAATGGTTTATATATTATAAAGCTGGACCAAATCGGTTGTCATGTTCGTTAAAAAATTAAAAGCCATCAGCAGAGGGCTCGATTTCAAATTCAAATCGTTTTCTATGTAATTAAACTCGAGACTAAGGAATTCAAACGATTAATATTATATTATAGTTAGTAATAAAACATTTGTTTAATTGTGCAAACATCATATAATAGTTGTTCCCACATTAGCCAGTAAATGTAGAGCGTAGCATGAAAAATGAAAATAATATAATTGTAATTCGCATGAAATTTCAGTGGAAATGCGAAAATTTGATATTCGTTCTACTGAAACCGACAAGAGCCATTTTAATTACATGTTAATTTCCTCATAATAATATTTTATAATTAATAAATAATAGCTGTTTAATTTCTTCGTTTTCAAATAAGCAACACTCGGAGACTCGAGTCTCTTCTGTGGTCACGTTTAAGAGACATTCATTTCTTAGAATTAAAGGACTGAGCATTTCAAACATTCGATGCAAGTAATTAAAAAAACAAACAATCTCTTTAACATTGTGTAGACAACGCTATGACACTTTTTCATACCAGGATTTCTCTGGCTTTTCAGTCGCTCCTGATGGCCACTTTTTACTTTTACAACAAATACACCCTTCTTTGTTCTTCACACAGCATTTCCTTGAACCACGCAAAAAATTATGAACCGATTAATTACACCGTTAATTAAACGATTCCTGGAAACGAGAAAATATTCAAAAATCGCGCTTCTTTTCATTTTATCCACATCCTAAATAATTTCAGAGTCAAGCTTAGATCGGATTAATGATTTGAATATTTTAATTAATTCGTACAAATTTAATTCGATTTAAAATCAAATCGTTACACGTACGTCCCTGAGAAAGTTTTTACGTGATGTATTTTGCATAGAACACTCTGATTTCAGTGATTGATTTCCCACGACAAAATATATATGCAAATATTATTATTACTATTCCTGCAAGCTCATATGCATAACTGAATAATAATGCAAATGCTCGAAGTCTAACAGGGTGGAAAAATACTAATTAGATAAGTTTCTCGAAATAATTTTTCAAATTAGAAAAATGTGTCGAATATATTCAGAAAAAAAAACGATCGTCTGTGACAACCCGAATCTGGAAACATTAATCTTTGTTAGTAGACTCATTGTTAAATAATGACATCGCAGTTTATATTCGATAATATTCTACATGACAACCCAGTTAGGTTTAATTTAACCAAATATTGAACGATCACTTTTTTTTCGTCGACTATTAGCTAGTTTTTTTGAGAACGAATTTAAAAAGCAAGTGAGGATGGTTGAAAGTGAGAGAAGAAACGCATCAGGCAAAGGCAGAGGCAAAAGATAAGGAGTGCAGTGCAGTGTAGAACCTGTTACAAGCAACTGGTCGTATATCTTAATTTGCTATGTTATTCAAATGAGTTGTCTCCAAAGTGTGCCAGCAAACAGCGGAATCCTTTGCCATCCATGTATTTTCAGACAACTTTGCATGTGTTTCTTTCAGCCTCTCTCTGTACCTGTTTCAATGAATCAATGACTCACTAATACTTCTTACAATTAATTAATGACTTATATTCGTTCATTTTACAAGAATTTCGAAAAATAATAGAGCGCATAATTCAAATAAAATTATTTTGAATTTTAATGAAGGAAAATGTTCCTGTCGACTAGGCAACCAGTAATACAAGGTGTTTGATATCCAACCACTCGCACAAATTATCGAATATTACAATATAATTTAGCGAAACCTAAAGAAAACGATTGATTACGATTGTATATTATATTAATATGCGTTTTCATGCCTAATTATGGTTTTGTTTCGTTTTAAATCCGAATCGCGACCCAGTTGCGATTGCAACAAGGGTAGATACAAATTTTGCGCAAAGTTAAAATATTATTTGATTTTAAAACTTACATTCATTTGTATTTGCTTTTCGGCTTCTCTAAATACAATATCCGCAAAGATTTCCATAATCACTGCCGTAGATAATTAATTATTACAATTTTAAATTAAACACTACACGATTTGAACACTGTTGCGACTACTCTGAAGTTAGCTCATTACGGTTTCGCAATATTCCACCATGAATATATTATCAAAGGATTATATGAGTCCTTAAAGGATTATTATACGATTTAAACTATATATTAAATAAATAATTATTAATTAAACAAGTATTTTTATTATAAAATTTAAATTTAACAAGTTTGTGATAAAATACACAAGAAAAAATATATTAAAATACTAAATAAATAAAAAAATAATTATTCACAAATTAAAATTATTAAATATAAGTATAATAAATAAATATGTAATAATTATATATAATATATATTATATAAATATATAAAAATATATTTTGTATAAATATTATTAATAATTTTTATTATTTTGTACCTTTGTACAATTCATATGCAATAAATAATTAGATATTAAAATAAAATCATTACATAATTTTATATTAATTATACTAATTACCAACTTATAAATGAATAAACTTTCTGTGGTGGAGAACACCCCTTTCCAGTAAAAATCACCCTATATTTTTAGTGCAATTCTTTTGACACTAGTAATCAATGTTGGTAGCTTTGCTTCAAAGCATTCTGGGTAAATGGCGTTAGCGTGTTGTGAGACAGCTAAAATTTGTCTCCTTTTAAATGAAAATAATGTGGCGTAATTAAAAAGTTGCAAGTCAAATGTGGTGCACCAAAGTTTAATTAACAAGTGCGGTATACAACTAACGAAACGAATTCAACGTTGCTCGCTTCATTTAATATTAACGGCCGACGAAAAAATGGTAATGTCACTTTTTTCCTATCGGCTCATACTTTTACAGATCTTTCATGTTTATTTTTGCTTTTTTCCCGTTTCAATCGATTTAATTCTACTGAAAACTGAATTCGATGCATAGAATTTTGTCGTCTGAATGCAATCCAATTGATATTGTTGGGTTTTTTCGCTGATTAGTCGCGTTATGTTCGCTGAAAAACTCATAACCAAAAAATACAAAAAAACAATGTTCCCTTTGTAGTTTAGCGAACTTAACAGCGACTAATCGTTGCGATCTGCTATTAATTGCAAGCCCTATTCATAATTAATATGCGAATTTAGGGCGTTGGTTTGCGCCATATTTGCTAGTAAATAAAAAATTTATCTCGGATTATAGATGCATTACTCATAGAGTGCATGAATTTTTGATGGGCTTGTATCGAATTGAATTCAGACCAAACAAACACGTCCCCAGCCCATTCCGCGTACTTATAATTATCCTCGAAACTTGGTTATATAATTATTCTATTATTACTTACAGAATCATTAAAAAATATTACAAAAAATCTATTTTACCAGTTGTTTATGTTAATAGTCTAAAAAAGCGATGGACGACGATAATATGTCTGACAGTGATTTTGGGGATGACGAGGATCCAGACACCATCGAAGTACCCGGTATGTATAGCCCACTTAGTCAATTTAGACCGCTAGCGATCTGTTAAAATATTAATTTGATGCCTTTTCGCAGGTGGTGGCAAAGATTTGGCGACAGCGGCCACAATTCTGGAAACACGCGACAACAAACTGAAACTCGAAAACGACATAAAACAGGAGATGAAAATGCCGAGCCACATGGGCCCGATGGGATTTAACAGTAAAATGTCCAACATTCCTCCCAGCACTTTCGACATGATGCGCAACCCTTCAAGTAAGTCCCGCATAATTTCCAAACTCGTACTAAAAATATATAATGGTCCTAACATTAAATGTGCCGATGTGATTGTATGTTTGTATTGCGTATTGTTACAGTGGGTTCCCCATACGGAATGGGCAGTGTGGCCGCAATGGCTAGCATGCTCAGTAGTTTGGGGGGCCCCATGAACATGGGCTCCATGTTCCCTCCTACTGGTCCGGGTGGGACTGGTTTCAACGCTGCACAGTTTTTGCAGCAGAGTAAGTCCAAAAATCTTAAACACTGTGAGTGCTCGATGTCCAATTTAATACCCTCAACTAGTTTAGTTACTAACACAAAATAATTGGGGGTGCCTTTTAACTATTCTTACCTAGTTAGCTTGGACGCAACATTGTAGCATGTTAATGTTGCGTTTTGCAAGATTTCGATTTATTTGTTTGTATTTTTTTGTTTGCCGTGTAAATTCGGCAAACTGTCTAGTAATTGACCATTTAACACGATGTCCAATTCTGCATGGCTATTTGTATTGTTTAACCGCTTGAATTAAACATGTTACTTAATTTATTACGGCGGGATTTTTTTATTCAAAAAAATTCCTGCTTGTAAAGTAGCGCTATTTAAAATCGCCACTTAAACCAAGAAATAACAACCCTTTTCCAAAACAGTGGAAATGGCAGCCTACGGCATGAACAGCCCTTACTTTATGCAAAACCTCCAATCCATGCTCTACTCAAACCAAGCGGGCCATCCCCAACAATGGGGCCCCTTAAGTAACAAAGCGGTGCAATCGATGTGGATGAACCAAATGGACACGAAACCGATGCACCAGCAAGAAGAGGAGGAAGTGGACGATGAAGAGATGGGTGTTGCTGAAACCTACTCGGACTATATGCCTTCGAAATTGAAGCTGGGTAAAAAGCACCCCGATCCAGTGGTTGAGACTGCTTCGTTGAGTTCAGTAGCACCCGCTGATGTTTGGTATAAATTATCGATCCCGGATGATACTATCAAAGGTGGACATTTGTCCGCGTTGCAGCTGGAGAGTATCACTTATGCATCACAGGCGCACGATTTTATCTTGCCTGACGGACATCGTGCCGGATTTTTGATTGGCGACGGTGCCGGAGTTGGTAAAGGTCGTACAATCGCCGGCGTAATTTTCGAGAATTATTTAAAAGGTCGTAAGCGCGCTATTTGGGTTTCGGTTTCGAACGATTTGAAGTACGATGCGGAACGCGATCTGCGCGATATCGGCGCCAATCGCATCGATGTGCATCCGTTAAATAAATTCAAGTATGCGAAAATATCGTCGTCGATTAATAATAATGTGAAAAAGGGTGTTATATTTGCCACTTATTCCGCGTTGATTGGTGAAAGTAATTCGGCGGGCGGGAAATACAAGTCGCGATTGAAGCAATTGTTGCAATGGTGCGGTCAGGATTTTGACGGGTTGATTATATTCGATGAGTGTCATCGCGCTAAGAATTTGTGTCCGGTTGGATCATCGAAACCGACGAAAACTGGTCTCACTGTCCTGGAACTGCAGAACAAACTCCCCAAAGCGCGCGTCGTCTACGCCTCAGCCACCGGAGCCTCCGAGCCTCGTAACATGGCCTATATGGTGCGACTGGGCATGTGGGGCGAAGGCACCCCCTTCGCAGAATTCGCCGATTTCATATCAGCCGTGGAAAAACGCGGCGTTGGCGCTATGGAAATCGTAGCGATGGACATGAAACTGCGAGGCATGTACATTGCGCGCCAGTTAAGCTTCCACGGTGTAGCTTTTAAAATCGAAGAAGTCCCGCTATCGAAAGAGTTTGAGAAAGTGTACGATGCCAGCGTCAAATTATGGGTGGAAGCCATGCAAAAGTTCCAAGAAGCCGCCGAATTGATCGATGCGGAGAATCGCATGCGGAAAACGATGTGGGGACAATTTTGGTCGGGACATCAACGCTTTTTCAAGTATCTTTGTATAGCGGCGAAAGTGCCGCATGCGGTTAAAGTGGCGCACGAGGCGATCAAGTGTGGCAAATGTGTGGTGATTGGATTGCAAAGTACGGGCGAGGCGCGCACTTTGGAGCAGTTGGAGCGCGATGATGGCGAGTTGACCGATTTTGTGTCGACGGCCAAAGGGGTTTTCCAGACGTTGGTTGAGAAGCACTTTCCGGCACCGGACAGGAATCGGATCCAGAGGCTTTTGGGGCTTGAGATGCCGAATTCGTCGAAGAAGGCCGCGGCCAATGGGAAGAGCGAGGAGGGGAATAGTTCGTCCGGGAAAAGGAAACCTAGTGAGTATTTTAAAAATAGGTTTTTTGAAGTTATATTAATAATATATTTTAGTGCGTCAAGCGGCAGCGCGTGCCGTCAAACGCAACAAATGGTCGGCATCCGACAGCGACAACGATTCCGTAAAAAGCAACGACTCCGACTACCAAATGTCGAACGCGGAAAGCGAAATTTCCGAAGAACATTCCGATTCAAACGCCAGTAGTGATTTCAACCCGTTCAATTCCGATAGCGACTCGGACAACGATCCATGGAGCCGCAACAAAAAGAAGGGCAAAAAGCAGAAAAAGTCACCAAAGAAGCGCCCGTCGACGCAAGACAAACTATCGATGCTCCTCACGCAGAAAGTGAACAAAGCCGCTTCGAACGGTGGCGGTCCGACGAACGATTATCGTACAGCTGCCCCGCCGAAGGATGCAATCGAGCGCGCTTGTTCGATGAAAGAGGACCTTTTGGCGAAGATTGAGCGATTGGGCGATAAGCTGCCGCCGAACACTTTGGATCAGTTGATTGACGAGTTGGGCGGGACGGAGAATGTGGCGGAAATGACGGGCCGCAAGGGTCGTGTCGTACAAACGGAGGATGGCGGGATTATGTATGAGAGTAGATCTGAGCAAGATGTGCCGCTGGAGACGTTGAATTTGACTGAGAAGAAGCGCTTTATGGACGGCGAGAAGGATGTGGCGATTATATCCGAAGCGGCATCCAGCGGTATTTCGCTACAGAGCGATCGGCGAGTGAAGAACCAGAAGCGAAGGGTTCACATCACGCTCGAGTTGCCGTGGTCGGCGGATCGCGCCATCCAGCAGTTTGGTCGGACGCATCGCAGTAATCAAGTGAACGCGCCCGAGTATATTTTCCTCATTTCCGATTTGGCTGGTGAGCGGCGATTCGCTTCGATTGTGGCGAAAAGGTTGGAGAGTTTGGGTGCTTTGACTCATGGCGATCGACGCGCCACGGAAACCCGCGATCTCAGTCAGTTCAATATTGATAATAAGTATGGACGGACAGCGCTTGAGGCTACGATGAAAGCGATTATGGGTTACGAGTCGCCGGTGGTGTCGCCGCCGCAGGACTACAAGGGTGAATTCTTCAAAGACGTTGCACATGCTCTGCTCGGTGTCGGGATTATTGTGAATAGTGAAAGTTCGCCCGGTGTTTTATCGTTAGATAAGGACTATAATAACATGTCGAAGTTCCTCAATCGCATTCTCGGCATGCCGGTTGAACTTCAAAATAGACTTTTTAGGTAAATTCAATTACTAGCGAGTGTTTACTAATTTTGAAAAATATTTCTATGCTTTCCAGATACTTCACAGATACTCTAGCGGCGATTATAACGCAAGCGAAACGGTCGGGTCGTTTCGATTTGGGTATTTTGGATTTGGGCGCCGGTGGCGAAGTGGTGAAACGTGTACGCACGGTAACGTTCCTAAGAAAGCACGCGACTGGTAAAGCGCCAACTGAGTTGCATACCGTTCATGTCGAGCGTGGCATGTCTTGGCCGGAGGCTTTGGAGAAGTTGTCCGAGCTGGCAGGGAAAAATGAGGGTTTCTATATTTCGCATCAAGTGAGGAATAGTAAACATACTGCGATTTTGGCGGTTACTGTTGAACCGGGGGCTAATAAGAAGAAGAACGAATCGAAGAAGGATCAGATGTTTTCGGTGTATCGGCCGAATACTGGCTTGCAGTTTCGGCAGGAGAGTTTGGCCGAATTGGAGAAGAAATATAAAAAGGTCGAGTCGGCCGATGCGGAAAAGCCCTGGATTGAGCAGTACGATTCGTCGGTAAATACTTGTTCGCACGCTTATTGGCGCGGAAATTGCCGAAACGTTACCATCGGCCACGATTGCGAGGTCGGCTTAAGACGGCGTACTTACAATGTAGTTTCCGGTTCGGTCCTTTCGGTTTGGAGTCGCGTGGAATCGGTTCTAGCGAATAAGAATGGCTCACAAAACAACAAGATGCAGGTCATCAGATTGCGAACGAAGGACGACTTGAAAGTTGTCGGTATGTATTTTATATTTTTATTTATTGTAAGAAAATATATTTAATTTTGGCGTGTAGGTACTTTAATTCCAAAGAATTGCGTGGATGATTTAATCAAGGCGCTCTCGTCAGACGCGGAGAAAACTGAGGAGAAGACGTTTTAAAGTGGATTTAATTTTGAAACACAATACAGGGCAACAATAGTATTTTATGGCACTCAGTGTGGCATTTTTTTATAAGACGTTTGGCATGTGAACTAACTGTACAGTAGTGTTACAAAGAATTGATGGATTTGCGGAGGATTTGTTTGTTCGAGTTGGAAACCGAAAGGTGAAAATTATAAAAAAATATTATGAAATCTGTGAAATAGTTATATTTAGGTATTTCTGTATTTATATGACATGTAGGTTTTATTACGCATATTTTCTATTATCATTTCGATTTCATCTTGTACAAATTACGTTTACGAATTTATTAGTGTAAATTTTAATTTTGGTTTAGAAAATTTGGCGTTTATTTTTTAGTTTGATACATTTGATGATTTTATAATGTATATTTCAATGTGTTCAGTCGATAAATTAATAAATCAGTCAAAATAGAAGATTTTTTATTCCTTTTCCTAATTTTATTTGTACTTATTACATTAAAAATAATAATTTTTAATTTTTTTTCTCATCAAAATTGATTAATTTAATTTTTAAAAAAGAATAAATTATATCTTAATTTTTCTATAATTAATTAATAACTTAAAAACCATTAATTATATTCAAAAGCCGATAGCTTTATTGGATTCTGCAGATTTTTCTACATCGGTGTACCAATTTTCATAAAAATCTGAGCAAGTTTGCATATTGCGGGGGCGTAGAGTGCACTAATGCATCTGAACATGCACCGATGCTCCAGGTCATTCACCCCCAAAGCGCATCAACATTCCAATAAAAATTTCGCCCTCTTACGGCAATAATATAAACGTCTATTTAGTTAGGGAATTTTACCCCTACGCGTTGTCCACCATTTTTGTTTGCAGTCAACTTCAGTGCGATGCGGTAAACTACGCGTTTGAACTTTGAAAGTGGTGAAATAAAAGTGGTGATTTGGACAATTTTAGGGCCGAAAGGCCCCAATTGTTAACGAAAACCTTTTAATTCGCGAATCAAGGAAGTGAAAGACATAAAGTGCAGTGCGGGATGAGTGAAGTGCAAAATTTGGTCGGCCCGCAACAGCTACGAAAGTATGCAAGGTTAGATCCACTTTACTAGCATTTAATTAAACAAAACCGAACAAATATTGTAGGAATATATAATAATTGCGAATATGCTACCGATTCCTCATAAAAGTAAACTCGCGGGTCGATTTTTTGATAATTCGCGAATTATAGTCGGCCAAAGAAATAATCGCAAGTCGAGTATTCAAGCAATCACAAACTTTGGTTTGGCTTACTAATTTTGACGGTCCGATTAATTTACAAATTCTGATTGAATCAAATTCTTTAAATATAGCATTTATTTTTAAGTTTCATACATTGATTATTGGTGTTACGGATTTCAACGCGTCTCAGTCGATAAATTAATTAATAGAGCACTTAAATAGGAATTTCATTTTTTGGCCACTTCGAACTTAGCCACATGGCTCAATACCAATTGCAAATCCTTATCAAAAGCATGGAACGTCTTGTACTTTTCAGCAATCACGTTCAATCGCGCAATACCTTGCTTCATTTTTCGCAATTGCCCGATTAAAATCGAAACCTGATCTCTATCTTCTAAAATTAGACCGTATAAAATTTGATTTTTTGCTGTGATATTTATATACCTTTTTCCAAATCGCACCATGGTTTTAAGAACTTCTTGGAAATATTGGTCTTTGAATCGCCTTGTTCGAAATTGTTTGCCATGTTATAAATGATACTAAATTAATTTTGCAATTTAAAAAAATATATTGGAACTAATACTAGAATTTTGACAATTATTAAGCCGCGTTTTTCTTTTGTTCTGCTTCCTTGGCGCGCTTGATTTGCATGTCACGCTGCTGTTGCAACACTTTTCGGAAGGTTTCCGCTTCTTCTTCATTCTCATTAGTAGCTAATATATTTAAATTAAAATAGTGACAACAAAATAATTTAAATAATATTTACCAACAAATGGGGCTTCTTCGCCCTCAGAATCCGTACTGCTTTCATTCCCCGTTGGCCGCAAATAAACATCAGATAATTCCATCCCCGCTGGAACTTCTGTAATCAAATTCGGTTCGTCAGTTTCGGCTTCGTCCGTTCTCTTCGCTAGCGCTTCCGCGCGAATTTTCGCCCATTCTGCTCTATAATCCCTACAATTCCATTAATTAATATCTCTATCAAATCGTATGAATATTTAATTACTTTTCGTATTCATCCCTCGCCAAATCAATCAACCCATACAACTCATCAATGCCTTGCCCAGTTGCCGCACTGACGCCACAAACTTTCAAATTCTTGTAAAACTCGTCCAAAGCTAAAGCCATGGAGCGAGTTAAATTGCTGATGTAGCTCTCATCCGCTTCAAGCGCTTCTTGAAAGACCTCGAAGTCTTCCATCCAATCTTTCGCGTATGAATGATCAACAATATCAATTTTATTCATGACGACTATGAAAGGTAGTCGCGTTTTGTAAAGTATAGAACAAGCGTAGAGCATGTTAGACATGAATGTGACGGGCGATGTGCTGCGAACTGTATCGACTACGTACAGAATTACAGTGGGCAGACTAGCTGCCAAAGTTTCTGTGATTATTGACCCTGTAATGCCATATAAAAATTAATTAGCAAAAGTGCGAACTTTCGTTCTGCGATTTTTACCCGAAACAGACCACGTGAAAACTTCGATTTGTCCCGGCGTGTCGATAACGCATAATTCGTTCGGAGCTTTCTCGATATACCCTATAACTTCGGGAAACTTGGTGGAGAATAGGTTAAGGGACGTAACGATGGCCCCATTGGGGCCCAGCTTGTATTGTTTCATTACTTCTTTGTAATTGACTGTATCTCTTACATCTGCCAAGAAATTGCTGTAATTTTGCACTAAAGTTATAAATGAACTTACCAATATTGGCAAAGTATGGTAAATTGATGCAGGCTGGGTCTAGATTTACCGTGTAGGGCTTTTTGTGGGAATTTGTTAGTCTTGTAACAAGGGATGTTTTCCCGGAGCCAGCCATCCCTAGTACAATGAGACAAATAGGATTCTTCGATGTGGTTTCGCCTTCGCTAATATTCGACGCACTTGCCATTTTTAATGATCTATTTTAATAGTAATTAACACTGTTTTAATTAAAAAAATATTTTAACATAACCCCAAACACGTGGTAAACACAAATCAGCTGTTAAACGTCAAAATGTATTACCGGTTGCATAATAAAAGCACATTTTGATTTAGTTTGGAGTAGTGCCACAAGTGAATAGCGCCGTAATGCATAAATAAACAAACAATAATATTTATTATTAGATTTTATAATGAAGCGAACAATAGCTTGAAGTACAATTATCAAGATATGCTTTATTTAATGTGTCTATCACATTTAAGTGGGCCTTTGTGTACTTTTATGAATCCAAGATTAAATTAGAATTTAGGCAATAAAAGTTCATTTCACATTGAACTCCAGTTTTTTGTATAATTAGTGGTCGTGAAGTGGTGCATTAATTATGTGTTAAAGTGAGTATGACTTGGAATTAATTAATCAAAGCTTTTATATTCAAGCTTTATATTTTAGGTTATATTGATTAGAAATGGAAGATAAAAAAGAGCCGCAAAAGGAGTTTGTGCACCCCGATGGGGGCTACGGATGGGTTATTATAGTTGCAATAATACTTATAAACGTAAGTAAAAATTCAATTTCGAATTTTTTGGCAGCTGTCACTTTTTTTCCAACTTCAGATATCAGTGCTACCAATCATACAATGTTTTGGGATCATTTTCAAATCCGAATTCGAAACTTTAGGCATAAACAGTGCGGAATCATCTTTTCTACTACATTTACAAAGCTCACTCTTTTGCTGCTTAGGTAAAAACAATTAATAATCCGTAATTATGATAACGCAATTATTTTCAGCATTCGTCTTCAGTCCATTGTTGAAACAATACAGCTTCCGAATTTTCGGTTTAGTTGGAGCGATCCTGATGAGTTCCGGGATATTAATGACGAGCTTCGGTAATTCTTACGGCTACTTCATTTTCTCTGTATCTATTATGCTAGGGGTTGGTCAGAGTATTCTGATGCCTTCGACTTATTTAGCCATCAATACCTACTTTAAAAAAAGACTTACACTAGCTACTAGTTTATCTGTGACTGGGGCCAGTATGGCTCCGATTTTTATGCCAAAAATATGTGATATTCTTCTGACTAAAGTAGGCAGAATGCATACTGTATTAGTCCTATTTGGTATTTCGTTGTTGTCAATAGTTTGCTGCCTTTTACTTAAGCCGCTGAATTTAATCGACAGCAAAACGAAAGTAAGCAGATATTTTGCAAGTGTAAAACTCATTACAAATCATCGCTAATTTCAGATGGAAGAAGTCGAATTAGCAGACAAACTTATAAAACCAAATTCCGTTTACAATAATCCAACTACAGTGCCTATAAAAAAAGATACAATCCTATCGCGACTTTACAACATTTTCGACTTGCAATTGCTCAAAAATTCGTCCTACATTTGCGTTGTAATAGTGCTAGGCTTGTCATTTGCAGCCGAATTAAACACCGTTTTAATGATGCAATTTTTGCTCCCGGAGCTATCAAATTTTACTCGATCTGATGTTGCATTGTCCACGACAGTGCAATCAATTTTTGATATTATTGGTCGATTAGTTGTACCTTTACTTGCACATATGGCTGATGTGTCACCGAAACTTATGTATTCAGGAACGCTTTTTACGGCAGTTATTGCCAGAACGAGTTAGTACCCATACGATTTTTTTTAAATTTATTTTGACTAAATATGTTGCAGTTTTGGCTGTTTTTTGGAATTCCAGGAACGTTGTATTCTTCAGCGTTTCGCTGCTAGGTTTAACTAAAGGATCTAGAGCAGTTTTCCAATCAGTTATTATTCCAAAGATAGTACCTTTAGATAAATTGCCAGCAGCGACTGGGATTAATATGTTGTTCACTGGCGTCGTTTCGATTATTATTGGTCCAGTTGTTGGTAAATTGATTACAAAATTGGGAATTATTTGAGTCTAAATTATATTTTTCAAGGTGCCATTCACGATATTACTGGATCTTACGTCTACGCTTTACATTCGACGTCTATTGTGTCGCTTGGTTGCGTTATTTTATGGATTACTGAAGGTTTTTTAACAAGAAAATCGACGACGTCTATTGTGGAAAATACTTGATAATTTTTTGTATATTTTTTTCGAGTTTGAACGGGAATAAATGATATTTTGTTTGGTATTAAAATTTGTGTATTTTTTTCCTATCCCAAAATAATTTCCTAGACTCATTTTGATTTAGTTGAATTTTAATTTAATTTGTTTGGAATTCAACGCTTATTTAAACTGAAATTATTTTTGATTAAATTCATTAGCGAAAATGCATTTAAAATATTTTCCAGCTTGTGTTTAATAATACTAATTAAATTATTTAATAGTGTTAATTACAATGCATTATTGACTAATGAAGCGGATGATTACAGTTTATCAGCGCTTATAAAATTTTTATAAAATATTTGCGGATAATTAATATTTCGATTTTGTTTCAGGCTTTAAAATTTTGGAATAAAAAAGATTTCTTCTCCGAAATGAAATTTATTAGTTGAAGTGTTTGCTACTAGACACCGCTGGATACACCAATTCCAGGATTAGATGTCAGTGAGTTTTTACTTTAGGGTCCTGCATGCTTTTTTGGGTTTTCTTTCAGAGCGCATAAATAATTTGCTATATAATTATGGTTTATGATAAATATTTTATTTATATACTCAATACAACTGCAATATTTTCTAACAACTATTTTACAAATAATTTCCAAAAAAGATTAATATAATATATTAACAATATTATACGAAATTAAAAAATAAATACACATTATATAATAATTTACATATATTTGCTTTGCTTTCACATATATAAGGTATATATTAAATAATTAAAAATAAAAACAAAAATAGAATAGGCAGTGTATATAAACTACTGACTTGTATCACAAATAATTATATATAAAAAAGAACGTCCAAAGCTCTCGTCATCCTCATCTGGTATAAAAACATTGTTTTATTAGTTTAATATAAATATCGAGATCAAAATCAAGCGCAGTCTTAACAATCAATATATTTAGCTAGCGATGGTAGAAAAAATGCTTATTAATACATTTTAGCAAGATATATAATATAAACTTTTGATCCCCCTTATTGTTGTAATTTTAATCATCAAATTAATTTATTCGGCATCTCAATGATATGCAACAAATGATTTATTAATTAATTTTTACAAAATTAAAACAACTCGCCTATCAATTAATTATTTATTTGACACATTTGGTTTAATGTAACGTATACTTTTTATACTGTTCGTTGTTGATAATAATAATACATCATTAATTGAACGAAAACTTTTGAGTGATTATTATTTTAAATACTAGGTACATAAAATTCTATATCAGAATAGGTGGAAAAATATGTCTATAAGTATCTAGTTTAATGATTACAATGATTACTTTTTTTTTGTCTTGATATTCTATATTGTCTTTCCTCCAGTTTCCAAAAAACGCAATTATTTTTGGGCCAAAACAAGAACACCGAATGATTTCTTAATATAGACAGCCTCACTCTTCCTGAGAAATAGACAGTAAATAAGAGAAAATTATAACAATTCATAAAACAATAAATTAACTATTTTGTTCCAATTGGAATCAATTAAATATTAAAAAATTAATAATTAAGTGATTCCAGTTGAAAGAAAATCCGTCATTGACTTTAGAAACTTATCTACAGCTTGTGGAATGAATTTTAGTCTTGTGACGTCACTGCCAAAATCCATTCCACAAACCGTAGAACCCTTTTAAATTGAATCAATAATGGAGTTAGCTGAAGTGATTTGAATGAAAGCGGGAATTAAAAATGCGTTTCAGGCGGCTCATCAATATACTTGCACGTGAACGGATTCAAAAACCAAGAACAAAACGATTTCTCATGCTTATGCTTGCATTTATTGCCACCACGTCGATTATGCAAATTATGCGACAATCGACTTGTATCTGAATCGATACTCGAACTCTCACTATCTCTTACCACACTGTCATATCCACTTTCGGCTCTTCGCGAAATCGCGGCAGGACTATGCTTCGACGTCCTCGGCGTCGAGTCGTGTCCACTGTCATATCCTTCAGACTTGTGAGTTAACTTGATGGCGGCCACGCCAGTCTCGAGACTCAAAATCGCTCGATTGACACGTTCCGCAGACGGAAGACTGTTTGGCGGTGGTAATGGTTGGACTGTGATTGATGCGGCAGGAATAAGTGATTCTTCTTCACGTAAATTCGGATTGGAAGCGCCATCCGGATGACGCAAATAGGCTAAATTATTATCTTTGCTATATTTGTGGCTGTAACGCTGAAAGCGGCCACTCAGTGTCGATTCGTACGCTTTTTTTTCAGTCAAATCCTGCGTACTTGCAGATAGATAGGTGTCAGCGTACCAGTTTTGAGCTGTCGCTGGTCGCGTCATGTTAATCTTGCAGTTTTCGCAGAATTTCTCTTGGATATAGGCAGGTTCGCTGTAAATGCTACTGTTATCTGGAGCGCCTCCATATAACATGTCAGTCAAAGTTAAGCTCTCACATCGCGTCAACACGCGGTTTTGTTTCTGTTGCTGATATGTCTCGGAATTGGCGACATTCGCTTTTGCTAGTCGGTTCGTGTAAAGTTCATGTAAACGGGCTAATTGGTCAAATTTCTTCTGCGTCGTTTCGTCCAAGTTACCATTCTTCGGATACGGATTATCCGGGTCTTCATAGTCGTCATTATTGTACAGACGGTCATATCGATGTCGTGGCAGCATCCGCTCCAGTTCGTTGTACACGGAAAGCGAATCCGTGAACGTGGAAACAATCGTCAAATTTTCCTGGCTTAAGATCCGTAGAGGATGGTCGAGCGGGTTCTCTTGGTCGACTTCCGGCAAAGGGTTCTCAGAAAAGCCCATGCAAAGCGCAATGTCTTCTTCCGTAACTTGCAAGCAGCAATCCTGCATTGGTACCGGTTCCAAAGGTTCTTCCACTTCAATGATCTCTAAGACTTCATCCTCATCGTCTTCGCTACCATTGTCTTCATACACGCTATTCTGGTAGCTGTTATACTCCGCGTTCGACAACATCCGCTCCTTCAGCAAGATATCCAAACTTTCCAAGGAAACTTCTCGACTGCTAAGCGGTTGAATCAAAGGCAAAGCTGGTGGAATCTCAACCGGCTCCTCTTCGAACTCATCATCGCAATCCCGTTCTTGGATCACATCATTCTTGACCAGATTCATCTTCAAACCCGTTCGTATCGTCGACTCTTCCACACTTTTCGTATCTACACATTTAACCACCTCTTCCTCCTCTTTAAACTGAGTCAATTCCTTGGGAGGCGCAGTCCGTGCCGGATGATGTTTCGTTCGCTGAATTTGCGATGTCTGATGCTCGATCCATTTTCGTATCATATTCTTTTTGTGATTGTCCATATAGCCATAGCCGGCCGTCGTCTCCGTCGTTGTCGTTTGCTGCATCGGTCCATCAATCCAAGTCTCACGTTTCTTTACGTGACATGGTTCCTTCATTAGATGTCTAGCTTCGGCTACTTTGCTTTTTGAAATTCGTGGCCCGTCGATCCATTGTTCATCGCTATTCTGCTTGGACGCTCCAGCAGTTTCCGCTTTGTTTTTAATCGAAGCCGGGATTCGACTGGGTGAAGCTTTCGGCGTATGAGCCGGCGAGGACTTATTGCTAGGACATGTTTTTTGGGGAGCTTTTGCTACGAGTGGACGTTGTTGCTCGGCTATGGAGCCACGCAGGATTTTACTGATGGCACATCGATTGTCTCCGGAAGTAAGGCTGGGGATGTAAACTGGTGGATGTTCACCATCGGTCGCATCATCGGCTGGACCCACGTAGATTACAGTATCTGCTGAAAGGTCGCTACTGCTGGGATCGGGTTCGCTGCTGGTGCCTGTCGTTCTGGTCATCTCCTCACCGGAGCTTCCACCCGAACCGTTTCCCGTTCCGGTGGAGATGAATTTGATGCGTCTTCGTCGCATTCGATGGATGCGAGACGCTAATTGGACCGTGGTTAGCGTGTCGGTGTAGTTTTGTGCGAATGGAGATACATGCACGATCATCGCCGCATGGCAAGTGAGCGAACTCAAGCAATCTTTCAGTAATTGGGTCAATTTGTGCTCCTTGTATGGTAAATGCTTCTGGCCATTAAAAATTGCGAGCAGAATATTGCCGACGCCAGAAAGTGGAATTCCACCGCTAGCTTTTCCCCGTTCGGAATTACCCAGGTCGATCAAATGCAGACGACTTCTGCCTCCGGCCACTGAAACAATTTTTCAGCTTAAAAAACAGAGGCATTTTTCTGCAGATAGCGCAGCTACAGCTACTTTGATAAGAAATCCAATTATCATAAATTTTTCGACTAATCTAAGATACAATTCTAATTGTACTACTACGAATATCGCATCATGCATTTGTTAGAATTCCCAGGGCTAATTTACTTACCGCCACCCTTGCCAGCAACGCTGTACTGATAGACGTGCAGAGTAAACAGGAGATGGGAATCGCGAGCATCTTCTCTGGTTGTTGGAGCACGACATTCAATGGCAGCATCCAAGTAGTGAGCGGCCTTCTCTGCGGTGGGCACCCGCAGCTCACAATGTGGGGGCTGGTTGCCAAACAGAGGGTCGTCTCTTAAGTACATACCGGGAGACTGTTCCGAGTCTGAAACAAACACTCTCTTTTCAGGTGGCCAATCTTTCAGAAAGGAGTGGACACTAAAAACTAGGATTTGTCATCGTAAAAGGAACTTGTCAGTTCGTTCCTATGTTTGTGAAACTGCCTATTAAAAGCCCGCCAAGTAAAAAAGCTCTAATAAATTTCGGCTAGATTCGATGGTCTAACTTTTGAGATATAATTGACTTAAGAGACCCCTAGTTTTTTCAGGAATTTTCGAATGTGCATTATTAATATGGATTATTTGAGTAATTCTGTCATATATCCGTGTCTGTTTCTTTCAAGGCCGTAAAGCGACTATGATGGATGAAGCCGTGGTTCATGCTTGATACCTCATACATCATTTTACCTTTGTTTATGTTTAATCTTTTCGTAGATATGCTTTTACAAATTTGAACTCATGTGTAAGGTGACGTCTCTTATGGCATGCGAAATCTCTGATGAACGTTTTGTTTGCGCTCCGGGCCTAAATCAAACTCGAACCAAAACTTTGTATACCACCGGTAATACTATCAGAATATAAGAGCAACATGATTTTTATCGGCAACTTTACAACATAAGTAGTACATACAGGGTGGTTTTCAATTACCTGATTCAGGACATTTTCAGTTAAAATTAAAGGACTTTGAAAAGTACCTACAGTTTGCATGATGCGAATTTCTCATCATGAAACTTTAGATCAGTATCATCAAGTTATTAAATTACAACCGGATATACTGCATAGTTTTTCCAAGTTTGTTGCAGTAGCAAATTAATATCACTGTCAACAAATGCAGCAACATTGTTGCACTATATGCAAAGAATGCGGAAAATTATTAACAGCATTTTGATTATTTTTCATATTTTATAATCGCGCTCATTAATGAAAATAACGTTTCAGGAATTAATTTAATTACAAATTGTTTTGAACTCAAATACCAAATATTTTGGTTTTATTTATTGATAGGAGAAAATTATTAAATAATAATAGATCTTTTTTCTTAGCGAAATAAAATAAAAATAGCAGTTGCGTGTTTCCAAAAGTATTCAAAAAATTATTAATTAATAAAAAGCAGGAATAAATGTATAATTAAATTACTTGTTGTTTGATAAACGCAAATTTAAAAAGGCATACATATTTCGCTCATATTTGTTCGAAAAGAATTTTAATCAACTATTATATATAAGTTTTTGGCGCATTGGGGGAAGCTTTTCGACTTTCGTTTCTCCTGTTTCCAACTTTTATTTGCAATAATACGCATCTGTATCCAATGTCAAGCATTTGTGACAATATGTAAGACACCTTGTAACATTCGCCCCAAAATGCACTTGCCGCTAATAAGATCCTTCACAGATTCCAAAGCAAAGCCAAACAGCTGTCTCATTTTTGTATGTATTCCAATATGGATATTTGTCGCGTGTTACATTGTTAGCATACATTTTCGCGTGCACCTCGCGTGCCAACCGAATGTCATTAAGCTATTTTAATCATTAAATCAAAATTTAATATGCAAGATATGTTGTTAAGCTGCTGCTAGTATAGAAAAATTGTTTCGGGACCCGTTTCCATCACACAATTGCATCAAAGCTTCGAAATTGAAGCTTTGTACCGAATAATAATGTCGCAGAGTCGACTAGGATAATTACCTAAATTAATTAAAACTAATCTCGCATAAATTCAAGTATGGAGCGGAGGAAACTCATAAACTTGGCTTCAGTTATGGCACTTTAAGATTACTACTCTACGTGTGATTTGAATTTAGATATCAATTTCGAAATCAACTAGTTTTCGACTTACCATTCGAATACCCGGCTAGTAAATCCCTCAGTTGGTTGGTTGGTCCGCAAACTTCGACAGCTGACACTCGGACCGAAAATCGGGCCCCAGTTTTTTGCTTTTGTTCGTTGATTCCTTTGAAAAGCCATGCAATTGCACATGGAATTATGCCCAAAGTATTGGCCGTTTCTGGTGTGCCAAGCATGGTGTAGGATTTGCCTGCAAAAATATCGAGAGATTTATTGTGTGAATGGGATTGAGCTGAGCAATGAGCCCCTAGTGCACAATTATAGAGTAAATGTAACTCATCAACAAGCAGGTCAATAAATACAATGTGCCTGTCCATTTGCATGTACATAAAAAATCGTTTCAGTTAATCAACAACAACACTATTTTGGGGGGCAAGTAATGAATTTTTGTGCCAGAAATTAGTTAATTAGCGAAAATTATTATTGATTGAATGATTTTTAACTCGGCATATTAATCAATGTCTGTTTAATTTAAGTCGAATAATTATCCACACGGCAGTTTGTGTTTTTCAATTAACAGATGAATACGAAGAAGATCAATCTTACTTCAACCCTGGTGTTTGCACACTTAATTAGCTCGCGAATTAACGCAGTTGCTAAACTTTCACAATTAAAAAGCTTTGTCATACAAACTTGATGATGTTTGGAATTAATCACAACAATAAATAATTATTAGCTAAATAGTAGACAAATATTTTTAAGAAAAACGTTATAAATTTATTTTTTGATGAAGTTAATATCCTGAAAGAATAGGGATAATGTAATGATGCGTAAAATATAATATTTAACTGATGAAGAACCCTCGATTTGTATAATAATCTGAATTTAACGACATCAGCAGAAAGTCTGAAAGTTTAAGGACGATTTAGAAAATATCCGTAATCCTCTAAAGGAGATATCTTTCTTTATAGGCCCAGTATTTATTTGAAAAGGGGATTAGGTTAGCTTATCGGCCCTCCTGAAAAATGCCCGATTCGAATACACACTACATAGAGTGTTTTGTATGCATGCAGAATGAAAAACTTTCATCAAATTGCAAATTTTTTCACGTACAAAATGCACACACGCATTGTTATATTTAATATTTATACATGGATTTTTATTCGGCTTTTTCTATTAGCTGTGCATTTTGAATAAATCCATTTTTAATTATTTATTGAACGTTTACTATTTTCAAAAATCCAAATCAAGTGATAACTAACTGAAAGCTTCCTCTCAAGTAGCTGAAAGACAAAAAAAGAAGCTGCTGCTCCCTATGCCAGCCGAGTTTGCATGGAAATGGGTTATTATCCACAATGTAATATAAAGAGAACCGCAAGTTCATTTAAATCTTATCCAACAATCTGCTGAAAAATAGTGGTAAATTTTTTCATTCGCACTTACCAAGTCCAGCATGTCCAAAACAGAATAAGCATCCATCAGTGCCATTGATAACAGCATGAATAACATCTGTAAGGGCACTCGAACACACCTCCGTCTATAATCAAAATACGTGCTTTTAGAATTCATGTTTCTCATCATACTTCTAATTTAAGTTAGAAGTAGTCTAGTGGCTGCTTTGCATGCATTAAATTCATCCACACCAGCTGCTTGCAATTGCACCAGCTTATGCTCTACATTTCGGATTTGCTTTTAAACATTTTTGTTTTTCGGCCAAAACAAAAATAAAGCGACTTGCTAATGAACATTTGCATTTTTTGACGTTTGTCGCTGCTGAAAGCTCGCTGCTATCGATTTGTTTCCGAAAATAACTAAATCGTATGTGAATAATTGAAAAAAGCTCTGGATATGTTTATTTGTGTGCATCTTTTGAGTTGCATTTCAAAATTCAAATTAAAATGACTCGCTCCAATAGAAGCTTTTATTGATTTGTTTACAAAAATTGTGAATTTATTTAATAAAGCGCAGACGGTAATTATTAGTTTACAGTTTTATAATTGGCTCGTATATGTGGAAAAACTTTAACATAATTCAATTAACTTTTGTATATGAAATTTCATACAGCTACCATGATGTAACATAAGAGTGTTAACAGCTTAAAAATGAAGATAAAAATTTGCATTTTACATCAAAAAAATTTACGACGCTGAAGCTTTTAATTCGGTAGTAAAAAATTTCATGAATAAACCTTATCGTAAGTGTAGAGGGTTGATAAACTAGGTAGCACAAGATGCGCTCTCTGGGTTAATGACGATGTAAAAAAAGAAACGTTTCAGATTTCAGATAAGTTTATTATTAGAAGAGCAGAGAGAGGGAAATCGATATTTGGGGGTGAATTGAAAAACTGTGGGAAAATATACTATATATTTCGCTTTACAAGAAGTAAAGCTACTAGAACTGTATGTGGATATATAAAGAGAATAGAGAAGTGAAGTTTCGTGAGTGGGCACTCACTCAAAGAAATCTGAAATCTTAAAAAGATTGAACACGACTTTTACATTTGTGTCCCCCCTGCAGGTTGATTGGTTCCCGCGCTGCGGAAGCAGATATAAAACCAAGGGGTGCACTGCGACATTCTGGGATTCCAAATCATAAATTACCCTTTGCAATTGTATCTGGATTCATTAACTCCAATCCGAGCACTATATATTATTACACTGGTAATCTTATTTTAAAAAGCTCTCCATAAGTGCCCGACATTCAGCTCGCTTTCATTACATTCCAATTATCCCATTATAAAAATGCAACAAAATGATCGCATATTACATGCACGACGAATTCAAACAAAATTTCGACTGCAACCCAAATAGAAAACTCATTAAAGTCACTATAATATATTCCCCGGTTAAAATTGACCGAAGCGCTTCGGTATTTTAAATCAAATACTCGAACCAGCCCTGCCATAGAAAGTGACTTTCTATTCATACCCTGTTATGTGCTTAATTAAATCATGACTATGTGATTCGATCAAAAAATGTTCAACTGACCTGCGAATCGTCCTGTGAAAAAATTGCATCAAATGCAAACATTTTGGGGGCTGCCACCCCCACTCGGCGGTCTTCTGGTGCAGAGGATCCACTGCATATCGATGGATCTATCAGAGTCACTTGTTTCTTTCGCTTGTCCAAACTGAAAAAGCTGTGCGAGCTAGTTGCACTGTCGGAGGCTGGGGTGCAGACGGGGTTGGACACTCGCAGCATCACTTTCACCTGCAACGAAGAAGTTTTGGTTACATTTTTTTTGATGGAAAATAGTGTTATGTCATCTTTGAGCTTTAGGGCTTTTAACGTCGTAACCACAATGTTACAACACACACACTATTGTTTTTTACAGCCGCACGAACAAATTTTACGAGCTTGAAAATTATCGTAAAACTGGCTGTTGTAACTATTTGTCACGAAACGGAAATAGAATCCTTTTGCTAAATGTACTTATTTTTTATTTACTGCCACTAAAGTCTATTTATTTCATTTCATTAAGGCTTGCCCTCCAGTGGAAGTAGAAAAAATAATAAGAATCGATAAAGGCGCAGTTTGAGTGGTTGGATAATAAATATACGAATTTAATTTAGACTACGTCTTTAATGAGTTGCTATTAAAAAGTCTTTTAATGTATAATTAAAATGACATAAATTGCAGACGTAGTTCAAGTGATGTTCATATTCATTAATATTTGGCCCTTCTGCGTTGATGTAATTATGAAAGGGCACGTCAGAAAATGGGGGGAAACCGAAATTCACTTGCAGTCGCACTCGACACTATAAAATCTTATTGTTAATTAATTTTAATTACAATTACAATACGGAAGATCAATACCAGAGATATTTTGAATATTCTACTAAGGAGAATATATTTTTTTTGGCACTAAATTGCAGTCGTTTTTTGCTCGCTCCCTGATTCGTCTCTACTTGTCGCACAAAATCGTTAAGAAAATATAACTTTGACTGAAAGATAAGAAGGTCGTGCCAAAGAACACCGTATAAAATATGGAGAAGATGCAGAGCGTGACAAGAAGATAGTAGTGTTATATTGAAGCGCTGATTTGAGAGATCGATTCCTACTCGGAAATTGGGTTTGTAGATGCTCTAACGATAAGTGTTCCAGACTTGAGTTAAGGGATGTTCAACTTATTTATTTATGTGTGTCCAACATACGAAGGAAATCTACATAGAGTAGAAAATTGAGACACTAGGATCAAATTTTGAAGTATTTTGAGCACTTTTTGGGAAAATTCAATTTATTTGAGCGCGAATATTGAATTTTGAATTGTAGGTCAGAGTTGCTTTACATTTTCGCATTGTAAATTATGTAAAGCACTATTAAACTGGTGTATAATTACAAGCACGGAGTTTGTCTAAAATAAACCTGTTGTAAAATCGATAGATTAATTCATTAAAATTAACTGGCATCCACTAAAAGGAAATATTAATTAATAATCATAATATTGAAAGTTGAAAGTGATACTTTACGCATTGTTCCATCCTTTAGCATGTCGTCGTACAATGCTAATCAAGCTTAATCACAATAAGACACCTGAATAGCACGTTGTTATGAGACACACACAAAATACTTTCCACTTTGTGGGCGTTTAATGGAAAATAAACAGTAGGCTTCTAATAAAGCCAGAGCTTGGGGTGCAAAAATGGAACACTTGAAGATTCCTTGATTTCATTTCGAATTTCAAAAGTGGATGAGGCACGTGTAAAATGTATGATGCATGTTTGTCTTAGTTTCTACTTAGTTACATAACGAGTCATAAAACATTACGGCCACGAACACAATCATGTTGCAGCAAGTAAACTATGAGCTTTTGCATCGTAAAAAGTTTGCTGTAAAATTTGATGCTTCATTTGTATACCATAAAACTTTTGCTTTTTACTGCTTATTGATCAACTTGAACTATTTACGATTTTATTTATATTTTTTCCAAAAATCATTTCAATAAAACACTCGAATGTATTTCAAAGGTAATTTAACAAAATAATTTACGTGTTTGAACAATAAATAATACACCCAGTCGAGTAATTATTATGTATATTGGTAGCCTTAAGCTTTCAGGTATATATGCGAGTATATTAATTAACAACACAATTTCATTGTTTATATTTCATTCAGCAAACGTAAATTTTGATGAGGTCCATTATATGTTTATTCTATGCAATAATTGCAATAAAAACAGTGTTCATATTAAAGTTTGCGGGATATTTTTTAGTTCTTTTGAATATTTTTCAAATTAAAGTACAAAAAAAATTAAGGACACTTTTATAAACTCTTAAAGATCCAATTAAGTCGAGCTCTTCTAGTGGCATGTTTCCTAGTTAATGAAATTTCGTTTGGTAACTTAAAATAATATTCTTAAGCAAATTGCTGCTGTAATTTAATCGAAATAATTTAATAGGCAATCAAATCAATTATAATTATAAGTTTCGGAATGTGCACCAGCTAAAGGTAGAAGGATGATGAATATTTAAGCATTATACGCGTCAGTAAGTCAATTTTGATGTGCCGCTGGCTGTCGCTTGTCAAACACCACGAACAGACTACTATATTTTCGATGGAGGTTAACTTTAATCACAGTTTCAAATTTTAGCCCTACAGGACTATAGAGGGGTTCCCTTTCGTATTTCCGTCCATTAAAATTGACGGCTCTTTCTTATCGGCTGGCAGCGTAAAATTAAAAAAAAAATAAGCGCTCCCCGTAATTAAATCAATTAAGAATTTAATTTCAATTTAATCGAGGCTGGGGCTAATATAATAAGTAGCCGGTTATCGTCGAGTTTCATTTGCGGCTTGGCACTGGGACTAGTTTATCGTTGTGGTCAATACCGTGGTGTAGACATTTTCAATTTATAACAGGTAATGTGTACTAGTATGTATGTACATCTACATATTCTCGGGGCCCGTTCGTGTGTTTAATTTGGTACAAGGGTCAAGGGACCTCCACTAGCACTGCAACGAACTGAAGTCGAATTTTGACTATTGTTCGGCAAAACAGCAAAAAGAAACTAAACGAAACATACATAAATCCTGGAGAATTTATTTTTCAATCGTGGATTGTTTTTCCATACCACTAAATTTGAAATGGGGTAGCTGCGCCCTTACGGAGGGGTTGTTTTGCGCTCTATATACATCGAAGACAAAGCTGGACAAATATGTGAATAGGCGAAACGGAAAGGGAAAATAAATATAATCGGAAGATTATGCAAATGTAATTTTGTTTGGGATATTGGATTTATGAAAATACCTTTGACGGAAGCTTTCGTATTGATGGGACATGGTATAAATATGGTAACAAGGTTTTTGTCACATGGAATCTAATTTATTCCGAATCGATACAATGGAGCTTTGTTTTTTTTTATTTTTCGAATGGGAAATGGAGCGAATGAAAATATAGTTTGTGATTAGTAATTCATTTGTTTTCTCATTAGCCATGAAGACATATCGGGGTGATTTGTTGGCAGTAACTTGGTATAGAGCTTTAAGTTATCTCGTCGACACCCTGATGGATTTATTAGGAGCGTATCTGCTTGTGTTGAAAACTAACATGTAATTTTACTATCTGGATGAGCAGGAGCGAAATTATTTTACTAAAAAAATAAATAAAAAAGGGGTGGATTATATGCACAGGATGAGCACCAAATGGATTGCACAGAACAATATTTTTGGAATTTTTAGTGTATTTTGACAAAATTTTCTGAGGAAGCGAAATGTAAATAAATTCTTCTCGCACCCCAATGCGTACAGACACACAGTATAAAGGACTATAAAAAAGAAACCCTCAATAATAACGTTGCGGGGAATCAATGCATTATATTGTGGAAACATATGCAGTTCTGCTTACTGTTACTTTTCTTTTACGCCCCTTTAGACAAAATGGCCCATCAATAATTCATTTGATATTTATTACCTATTTTATTTTCGTTTTCTTATAAATAAAATAGAAATCCACCACCACCTGCGTTTTGCAAAAGAAAAGGAAAAATTAGGTACGCTGCAAATCAAAAGGAAAATGCGTGTTAAATTATGAACAGCAATATCTATATAAAACCTTTCGATATAATAAAACTGTGAAATAAAGTTAGAGAATCGATATCTATAACTATAAAATTGATACGAAAAATATGTAGCCAATAAAATTCCAACTATATTAAAGTAGACGAAGGAAACGCGTATTTTGCCATCACACATGTGGAAAAATGACTAGACGAGTGATAAATTTTAATTAAAAATTTACAAACCAACCCGAAAATTCTTGCAGTCTTAATTTGAAATTATACCACCGTTTTCTATTTGCCATATAATATTTAAAAGCGAGGGTTAATGCTGATGGCAAATCTTTTGCAGGACGAACCAGCAGCGGCTTTGATGACAGTTACAGTTTTCAAACTAATTAGGCGTGCTAAGGCTAAGGGCGTCTCTTGGGGATTGTGTGGCATTGTTTTCGAATATACTGTATAACGACATTCCGACTAACTTTACTTTTCAAAATATTGAACAATTCAATTTTTAAGGACGAAAAAAAGCCGTATTTTTGTTGTGTAACATGCACGTTTCAGGATCTTAAGTATTGTGTTCCATATACGTTTTTGGAATATATTTGGAACATTCTTGGCATTTTATTTAAATATTACAGCATTTTTTCTAATATTGCTTCTCTGCCATCGGTAATAAATTATTTATTACACTTTATTCAATCATTTTAGTAAGAATCTCATTTATGCTCGTAAATTTTTATTTGGCTGCATAAAAAATAATGAGGATTTTTAGTTAGCAATTTTGCAGATGTGTTAAAGAGAAAATATGTCTTTCGCTTTAATATTGTCACAATTTAAAATCTCTTCCATGGTTCGAGCCATAAAACATTAAATTGTAGGAAATAAAATGCTCAACCCCGCACATAAATTAAAAACATATCCTCCTTTAAATATTCGTATATAATATTGTCATTTTCCCCCCATGTCGAATATAATTACGACTAATAATAGCTATTTATGCAACCAGTTAGGAAATGCATTTTTTTGTGTAACGAGCGGATTTCTGCGGGACGAGCGCAGCGAGTTCTGCAAAATAACGCGAGTTACACAAAATAGCATTTCCTAACATGTTGCATACAAGATTTTTTCTAATTTTTACAAGAACCTTCTCAAAAAAGAGTTTTTTAAACTTATGATATTAATAATTTAGTGAATTTTATCAAAACAAGTAGGCTTTATTCGGAACTTTTCATCACCAGTTGTGAAATATTTTTCATTACATCACCAGTTGCGTAAAATGTGCCGTTTGCCAACTACAATCGATTTTGAAAAGTCACATTTTACATGCCAAAATTAGAAAAAATGTTTTACTACTACTTTATTATAATATATATCGTATATTGGACGTTCGCAGCGGGCCAAAAAGCGAGGTGATTTGAATATTTTAATTGCATTTGTCTTGTGCAGAGCATTTCTTGTCGTTGTTTTAAATGACAAAAATTAAATTTATTCGAAAATGTTTAATTAGTTTACGCGCAGTGTTTCTTAGTTTACGAAAAGTTACGAGACCATATATATTAAAAGTAATGATTTAACTTTACACATACTGCACACAAGTCGAAACTTTCGTAATAAGCTACAATATTTCTTTAGCCACCAAAGTCGAACACTTAATAAATTATTCCCGAAAAAAGCTAAAGCCGTATTATATATTGTGTGCGGCTGAGGAGGAAGAAAAAATAAATCACTTTGGCAACAGGCAATTTTGACTATGATTGAAACTCAGTTAAGTAGATAAATGGTCTCTTCAGTTTAGATGGAAAACTGAACTGAGCCTGGCACCCAAGGATATGTCGAAAACACAATGCTTTCCATTTTTTTTATATATTTTTCGGTGGTAGAAATGGTATCGCTCTCTTGGAACAATATGTATAGCCACCAATCTCGGTATACAAAAGGGACATGACCAAAGAGGAAACGGTCATCAGAATCGTATCATGCCTTGGATTTCCATCTCGACGTGATCCGAGTTTAAATGACCACACAATACAGTAGCACCGAACATATTATGGATTCCTATTACCAAATAAATTGGTATTTTATATCATTTTATTGGCCCCCGATAATAATGCTTTTCGTTTTATTATTTTCGTAGTACGTGGTGGAAAAGTGGATTAAACGGCACATTTTAATATGTGGCGGTTTCAAAAAAAAAAAATAAAAATTTATAAGTGCTTGTTTGTACATCATAAAAACATTCATTTAGCTGCAACAAGTTGTGGCATTAAACGTACGCCTCAACGCATTCCGTCCAGTTGAGCTACCAACCGGATAACGCGATCTTACATCTTTATGACTTTTGCTGTGTTTTTGTGCACCCCTCGCATTTATTTAAAATGTACCATCGACTGCGTTTTTCACCTTCTACACATACAAATGTTGGCGAAGTCGCCGGTCGAAATTTTCGGACAGGACGAGGGGCGCACTGAAAGCTCCTTTAGTTGAAATAACTTTAATTTTTTGCAGTTTTTCAATTCCTACTAAAGCCAGTATATTTTTTTGTATACAAAAAGTATATTTTACGGAGAAAATCCGCTACTTGAGACTAGTTGAAAACTGTAATCCTGCAAGACTAACTTGGATTGAAATTTGAAAATAAATTCCTGAGTAAACTGTATGATAAGATGACGTGTATAGTACTGGTTTCGTATATTATGTATATGCAAAGTTGGCAATTGGAAAAGTTACACTTACACCCGCTTGAAAATCTAGGAGCAGAGCAAGTTAGTTGTAAAATATATTCAGTAACATAGATCCCCCAATCTGCTTAAGGCGGTTCGCTGGCATGCTTTATTTTATTCTCGTTGTAAATCTAATCCCATTCCTATTCAAACTGCAGTCGAAAATTGTCCTTAAAATTGTTCTTGCATCGAGATGTTTGTTTATTCAGTTGATTTTCTATAGTACGTCAATCTATAGAGGTTTCTTTCGGAAATGTATAAATGGTCTTTCTTTCTGGCTCTATAGCATCATAAAAATCCCTTTTGCACTTTATACAAAAGATTCATTTAGATAAATGGACTAGAGAGTTTTCTCTTTAGGAAAATAAGGAAATGTGTGCAACAAGGTATAATAGAAGGAAAATCGCAGAGTATGAACGTTTATGTGCAAGTTACGATCATGAGTCCTATCTATCCAAGTTTTAAGTGTAGTTATAAAAATATGCAATCAAGATATGAAAATAAGGAGCTCAACGAGACAACAAACTTTCAGTTTACGATCCTTTTGCCTATTCTGCTTATTATAGCATCCAACTTTGTGTATATTTTGATAGAATTGGATTCGATTTTAATTTTATTCAATATTATGGAATATTCTACCATCATTCCTATTTATATTTATATAGGGAAATATAATATGCAGAGTGAAGAGCGAAAATGTCATGCATATGCTTTTGCAAGGTATATTTGAAGAGGTATTCGTATATATGCTCTCTAAATGTCTTTCTCTCCTGGATGCCTTCTCCGAACAATAAGTCAGAAGATGCCGCAATTTTGACAACTTGACTTGTGTTTACTCTGTTAATTTTAATGAGGAGTTACGATGAGTTATTCTTGTCGCCTTGTGTATACAGTCGCTTTCAAAAACGACAGACAATGCGCGACTTGTTTTAAGTAGTTGAAGCATTTATAACTAATTACTTTACCTATAAAATCTGCCATCGAAGCAAAGAGGAAAACAAATTAATTTTCTCACAACTTCTTCTTTTCTACCATCTTTCACTCTTTATATGCATGGAAGTTAATTAACTGTTTTTCAAACAACTTATAAATATATTTTTCAATATGCAAGTTTTTCGATTTCAAACTACAACTTTTTTAATTTCATATATGCAAACATTTTAAATGGAGTTTGATTAAATCAAATTGATAATTTTAATGTAATATTGACTAATTGCAATTTTAAATTATATTCGAACATTTTAATTCGTTTAAAATCGCCACAAAGTTGTTTTCAATTTTTAATACTTTTAAAAGGATTTAAATTTGTTTAATGTGGGTGTAAAAAAAGGCCAGAGGCGTACAACGAATGAATCTCCAAAAATATCAAAAAATCTCATAGATCTTCAAAGTCCTTTAAAAGGACCTTTAATAAACTTCTTCCCCTATTGATTGGAAAGCCGAATTTTTCATCACGCTTATGTGAAAAACAGCAATAAATTGAATAAAAGAAAGTGTTGTTTGGTATTATAAATAAATAATGTCATAATAGAATGTAATAGGTGCAACCACCCGTATTGAAAATGTGACTTATTTTTCTTTACGAGTCAATTCCACGCACTTTTGAGAATGGTTTAGATGCAGGCGGCACGCGAGCCGTTGGAGAGGAGATTTACGCGGCCAAACAACGCAAAACTGAAGTCATCGGAGTCAATATAAACAACACAGTTCAGTATATGGGCGTGCTATTCACACATTATCGTTCAATTTGCAACAAGAAATATTTACTCTGCATATTAGCGGTGGATGTTCGGTCTGGCACAATGTTATCTATGAGTTTGCTTTTATTTTTTGCGCGTGTTTCAGAAAATTAAACCCGTTTTAATCTTTTTAATGGCCGATATAAACCCATTTCTTTTGCTGCAAATTAGATTAGTGCATTTTGTTCAAACCGATCACCGCACACCAAACCTTTATAGTTTCAATTGAATGGAATTTAATCAAAAAAGCGTAATTTGGCTGCAGGTATAGCTCCGCGTTATTCGAAAAAGTGCCAATCGTTATATGATTGAGAACTGAATTTGGGTTCAGCAATCAGCACGCCACAGGGTGGCATTTAATTCCGCGCCGGGAGCGAAAGGTAAAGCAGCAGCAGCTCATGGGGGGATGCTGCAGAGAGCACTTTACTGGGATCGTGTCTGGGGTCCGATATCATCGCAGGATGCCCTAGGATACTCCATATAATACTCCACCCGGTGTCCACAGAGTTTCCAAGTTTACAACTTTTCAAATGGCCAATATTACATTTATATATACAACAGAGAGGGACACTTTAAATTTACAACCTTTTATGACAACTCACCTCTGGTTTTATCTCATATACCACAAATACAATTTACAAAATTTGATTGATTTTTTCCAAAAATTTCTAAAGGATCAAACAATTTCTTCCATTATTATTTTTATATGATATTACTTGATGAGTTTCGAGATGTTGTTAGCACCTAAAGTGCCATAGAAAAGTGTTTATAGGTCCATAGTGGCCATGTCTTTAGTATACACAAAGTCCCAAATAATGCTCTGGTGGGTCTTTATTATTCAGCTCCTTGTAGTACGAATTAAGTAGCCTGGAAACGCTATAAAAGTCCTAACTGAAATTATGTAATATGTGTACAACATTAACAAAGAGAAAGCTGAAAATGAATATGGTTTGATAACCAGGCTTGTAAAATTGATGCTCGCCAGCCTCCTGCTATATTTCAACAAAATTGAGGATCATTGTGTTTAATGTGTTTGCGTTGAAATTAAGATTAATGTTTTAATTGTTTTCATGATGCATATAATCGAGCGCAATCGTTTGTTTTCATTTCGTTGGCCATAATTACGATGCACCTGCAATTAGGCTTCGATTTGATAAACACCCTGTATGTTGGCTATTAAATTTAAATATGTGAAGAACGTAGGAAATTGTAAAGTTCATTTTTATGATGAGGCGACGATAAAAGGTGACTTAAACTGGTACACGATGGCATATTTTTCTAATGTTGTTATTATTATTCATACACGGTTATAAATGTATGTAGTATATATTTACAACTACGGGAAACGCAGGAACGTAAACTAATATGCACTGCTGCAAAATAAACTATGGTTATATTTGAAATATACGTGCGATTTAATATCCAAGAGTGCATAGTGCATTTACATTAAATGTACCTATATGCAATTTCAAGTTATTTAAATGAACTTGTAACCTTTTCTATGTTATGCAATAATACATAATCATAAACAATATTTATTACACATTTATATCACTCAAAAGTGACACGACAAGTAATATTTTTACGTTTATTGCACTTCCGAACTACAATTTCAATACATCCATAACTTACCAGCATTTTCTTAGATCTGCCCTGATTTATCACCTCTGCGCACGCCAGGCGCATACGATAATAACGCCATTACCCCACTAGTAACGTAATGCTGCTATTTCGGCGAATTTGCATGTAAAATGGGAAATTTTCTTGGGGCTGCTTATCCATGCATTAAAGCTCACCACCTTCTGGCAACAATGGCATACGTTTTCATTTCAAATATGCCTTCAAGGTATTTATAACTCTACGTGGTAGGGGTAATAACGTCTAATCTCTAGGGTCTCATTGATAATTATTATAACACGAGGGGTGGAGGTAGAATTGTGCTGTTCTAAGGGTGGAGATTCGTAGAGGGCACTCTTGGGCCTCTGGGTCGCAACTTCCGTCAACTAAATTTCTATAGTTGCAATTATTTACACCGACAGACAAATCTAGTACAAATATTGTTTCCTCCTGCATGCTGGCTGCAGAGGCGATGGTTTGCCGAAACTGATATGAAATCAATACTGTACGTTTTAATTGAGGCAATAATTAATATTATCAAAGGACTATTATTCGACTACAATATACGGAATTTTTAATGTGCTAAACGTTTTAATTAATATGGTAAAATTTACTTTGTGCTACGATTTTCGTCCATATAATATAAATAAAAAAATTAGATCAAAGCTTTTGGATTTGTAAATATAAATTATAATTAAAAATTCATATATGATAGAAGAATGTTGTAAATCTGTAAAGCTGTTTCGGATTTTTCGAAAATTATCAAATAATCTCGTCCAGCATGATATTGTTCCTGCTTGTGCCGTAATAGATTAATGCTGGGAAAACAATAGAGCACATATAGATATACGCATCGCAGACAGACTATAGCACATCAGCGCTTGTTATAATTGAAGATTAAGCCCTTTTGGCATATGGACTAACTCCGCCAACCAGGATTATCAGATTAACGAGCACCGAGCGGACTTAACCAATCATTAATATTTTTGCATATACGGCAAGCGCACGTCCACTTTAATTAATAATTTGTTTCAATCAAATCGTTTTCCGCTGAAAAACCAGCTTGTTTTCGCAATAGTTGGCGCGTTTGCCAAAATATTTACTAAATTTTTGGGAATTAATTAACAGAAAAAATCACAAACTCTAAAGGAAGATTGTTTCCGTAACATCATTTCGCTTCCGTGAACTAGGGGTCCTTAAATACCGCTTGCCGCCCTTGTCTTTAAATAAAAGGGGAATGATTGACCCTTATATTGATGTCTCTTCGGACTCGTCCAAATCACTACCAATTGCTTTCTCAAAGTGTCTATTTCTTATCCTTTGCTTCCGAGCGACTTTCAAGCGACTGTTGTAAAAATCACGACGCAAAAAATGTGCATCTTGAAAGTTTTATTGCAACATAAGTAAGTTTGAAAATGTTGAATTTTATTCATACGTACATTTTTATTATGGATGACTTTTGAAATAAAAGCGAAAAGAAAAAGAGAAAAATATGCTGCTGATCATAAATTTTGTTCAAGTTTCATTAGAGTTTAATAATTTAATGCTTAAATTTCTTTTGCTTTAATTCTTCCCTGAACGCCAGTTAAAAGTGGAAAATATCTACTGCATTCACTGTATAGAATGGAAAAAACTTTTGAAAAACCTAATTACGGTACAAGTTTCGTGGGTATTTTGCCCATGGGCATTCGCCCTTTGATAGCATTTTAACCCTTTTGCCATGTTTCCTAAACTCATAAATATTGATTATGGTATTTGTTTTGTATAGTCAGTTTTCCGAATAAAGGGCCTTGATGTAGATGATGATTTTTATTATCTGCTAAGTGCACTATTAAATATAACTTTATCGTACGTTGATGGTCGGGATATTTCAAATTTTATTTCGTGATGCAATAAGTGTCTTCTAGTATAAGCTCATGGAGCTTAAGAGTTGGCTATATTTGAAAATGCTTTTTTTATGTCGCAAAATATTACAGGGCGAGAAAAATAAGTTACGTTCTGAAATAATTCAAAATATATTAAATAACTGGCCGAAAAGCTCGCCCAAAAAATTAAAGCTCCGTCGATTTTCATTTAGATAAAAGTTATGACAAGCGCAGATTTTCTATATGTTTGCTTTTACGAATATTATTATTAAATATATAATGCATCAATATGTAGAACTACATAAGGATCTTTGTGTTTGTTAGTTGAAGCCCAGTGGATGGGAATCCCAAGTGGCGCTCCGTTGCCGTCAGTTTGAATTCTTGTTGCACCGAGCTCTTACTTTTTATATATTTATAGCGATGTTTAGATGTTGCTAAACTTCTTTTATTTTTTCGTTTCCTGGTTGCTTCGTTTTCAATACATCCACACACACACACACATAGAAGAACTTCAAAAGAAATGTTCTCCATTCAAAAAAACATTTTCTCCGGGAAGCTCTAATCTAATTATTCCGGTTTAAAAGGACCGCAATTTATCTATGGATAATTCGCAAATTATGGCTAGAAATCGTAATTTGTATGGCGTGTATGCTAAATAGCCGACGAATTGGGAGTTATTACTAGTCGAGATTTTTATTATAGGGTTTATATGGATATGATGGAGAGTCGAGCTATGATGCGTGCCAGATTGCTCACTGCACTCCGGATTTCATAAATTTATATAATGGTATCAATTTTAAATTTATTTCATAGTTATTTTGTACCGCAAAACGACAAATATATGAATAACTATTTGGCTTTAGATTTTGCGATGCCAAAAAATTTGAATAACGAAATTAATTTTGAAAGGACGATAAATATAATGAAAACATAAAGTTAACACTTTGCAATACGAACAAAACAGCCATAAATAAGGGAAAGACGCATGTTTTTGTCAGAAGGTTTTTATGAAAGTTGTCGTCAGTAAAAAATAGGGGTTGGTGTTTTCGCACAGTTGAAAGTTATAGATTGTCTTAAGCAATTGCCGCCCCTCTTTATAAATTCACGACGTTTTTGCTGCCACCTAAAATATATATAATAAATTATATCTGTTATGAATAATATTCAACATTAATTGAATAATTAATTAATAAACTTTCGCACAATAGATAAATAAATTAAATGCAATTTCGTGTCCATCCAGTGGATGATGCACTCGGAATCGGAAATGGAGCAAAATTTGCCCCATTTTTCTCTATAATCTGTCACATTTCCAATTATAAAGTTTATATGCATATTCATTCAGCCTTCAATTACCCCAAATTCAAACAAAATAGCAGACGAAAGGAAGAAAAAAAATAAGGGAGGAAAAAAGGATATACAGCTTGCATTCTAGTCTGAACAATTCGCTGGGTCTCATCTGCGCGGCTGTCAACTCTCGATTCGTATTCAAGATGCGGAGTAGAGTCCAATTATTGGTTCCCTCTTTCAACTTCTCCATCCTCGGGCATCTTCTGCAGTTGTCTATGACTTGCCGCACGCCTATACTACTATACACACTAAGACTTCGACAACTCGTGATGTGGGTAACATTAGAAATTCTACAGCACTCTCTCCTCCTGCTTTGTCAACCCACCCACTTCGTTACACTTTTTCCAGTCTCTTCTTCATTCCCTCAAAGCAGCTATATTACGCAGTTTAAATATTTATGAATACTTTTCGATAGTTTGCATATCGACTCGAGCAAATTCTATTCGTGATTGGCTTCCTCATTCAGCCAGAAATACGACCAGATCTCAGATATATTGAGTTAATTTCAAATTAGATGAGTTTCCGATATGCGAACTGTGCAGTTTTGATTTAATTTAGCATTCTTTCGCTTTTCTATTTACCGATGGCAGCCAATTTGTACAATAATCGAAGATATGGAAAAAGCCTCGATAGATATGACAGTCAGATATATTTGCGAGACGAAATTTAAGTTTAATTTACTTTTGCATCTCGCGGCTGATTGAAGCTGAATGTATATTCAGAGATTGAGCTGCGGTTTGGTACAGCGATGAGGAAGAGGAGGAGGACCAAAAAATTGATATCGTTCAATTGGTTTTCTTGTTTTTTGTTTGTATATCATTCGATTCGATTTGTTGTAGTATACATTGATTTTTTCGTTTTTTTTTGTTGTTGGCGTTATTAGTTTAGTAGCGCATGTATGTATTGTCGGAGAATATTTCAGTGAAAACGAAACGAAGAGAGATGAAATTTCAATTTAACGACAGAGCCGCGTTCTGTTTCTCCAGAGACCGCACTATTCGAGTGACCCTTGGCAAAGGTTAAAACTCAATAAACTTGCGACTTTTCTCACGCCCTAAAACCCATATAGAAGAAATACGTTCTTATATCCACCAGTCAACTTTATTTATGGCTTATCTATCATTAAATGAGTGAAACTCATCATCGATCTTTCAATTAACTGTGCGAAGGAAAGAGTCAACCAACTACACTTTTCAGGTAATTAAATGTTGATGGTGAAAAGTTGGAAATATGTACAGTTTGCAAAGTGAGATTAGTTTGGGAAGTTTCATAAATAAGTGGTATACATATAATCTGTGCGCCGCAAATAGGTTTTTCTCAGATAATAAGAAAAGTAAAAAATTACCTCGCCAACCAAATCAATGGCGCATAAGATTCAATGAAGCGAGTTAAACAGATTGGATACGAGACCAGGATGAAGAAGAGTCTCGCAAAGCAGCAGGACTGTAGGGGCCCTCGATGTGATTGCCAATACCCGACCCCTGACCCACAGAGCAAACCATCTCCAACACAACTGATGCGAACTGACCATGTGTGTATATGTGCATCTCGTAGTATGTTTCATTTCATACCGGGTCCCGAACCTTCCTTCGCCAATATTGATATTAAACTTTTCCTTCGATATCTATTTTTTCAATCCGCCCTCTAATCTGATTTATCTGCACCATCCAAAGAAACCCAAAATCAGCTTGTCCGACGCCGGTTTTTCAGCTCAATTAATTAGTCTCGCAAATAAAATGGAATACATTAGTTGTAACGGTGACAAGTCGGGCACAACCACTGGCATGTTTTCGATGAAGGGTCATGTTTTTAGTTTCAGCTATGACCCTACGAGGTCCTCTCACAGCATCATGGCTCGCTTGTTTTTGCTGGCTAATTGGCCGCTCGACGGACTTGACACGATACTTTATAATTCACTGCCACTCGATCTGTCAATGCACAACCAACCCGGTTAAATAATAAATATATTTTGTACGGGGTAGATGAATCCATGAAAATCATAGGTCTGGATTTGAAAGCGGAATTGATCCATTCAGGAGATCTTCTACCAATATTTAGATAATTTCAGAAAATTTGGAAAATTGCCGCTTTTCAATAGCGAAATCCGTTTCTCTTTTCATTATATGGTTGATATGTTAACATGTTGGAAAAACTGAATGGAAAAAAGCAATATATACGGTACTCACGCCAACTTTAAACCTTTCTAAGTGCATAGCTTACACTGCTGTTACTTTAAAAACCTGTTTACATCACAGTAAAGTTGGATTATATTGCACTGGGAGCCTCAGAAAATTTACTGCTATTCAACAACTTTCACGTTTACTGGTTGTAACTGATGGCACAGGACACTATACTTTATCCTTCAAAATTCCCAACACTTTATATTTCGTTCGAATATATCGATTTTGGGCCAATTTTGCACTTATGTCACGTTCAGCAGGCGATGTATCAAAAATTACCGTCTGACGGCTATTGAAAAGGATAATTATGAGTAAATTATTCATTGAATAAGGCAATAGAAAAATACGTAATTAAAATTGCAGCAAGCGCGCGCGAAATCCTGGAGCCTTCGCCAATTTTTCAACTCGCTAAATGAGCTGCGCTTTTCAACGAAAAGGATAATTATGCAGTAGTATTTTATTAGGTACCTAATTCTTTGTTTTCGTCTATTATTTGCGATGGAACTGAATGCAATAAAACCGTAATCCGGGTGAACGTATATTTCGAGGCACTAAGAAAAATTCTACAGCTCTAATGAACTTCGTATCGTTCGCGGATTATCAGCGACCTGTTTTTTGTCCTCTCCTTTTTTTCGCTTCTATCCACCTACTCTCGCTTTCACGTCAGATTATATTTCTTTATTTGTCTTTCCTCTTGTATTGATTGCACCACACACAAACTCAACGTAAAAGTCCAAACATTGAGAGCTTTTTTTAAATTATGTAACTACTAGATGAAAAAATTTCAATTTTCCTTCTTAATTAAATCGCAATATTTTTCCTAAACACTGCAAACATAGTTGAGTTCTTTTATTACCTGCATGTTTGCGTTTATTCAACAAATATAAGGGAGAATCAACTCTAGCAAATGAATCGCAATCCCTTTTGTCCTTTCGGGTTTAATCCTTGAATTCACATCAGTTTTGTCTATGCCATTCAAACTGTGATAACCAAGTTTGTTCATCCAACTTGCGTTTGGTCATTTTTCTCTCTTCTATTCATCAAGTTCCCAAATGGTTTGCAAAAATTTTGATTCCCTGTTTGTTGGACTCTTTTCGAATAATGGAATGAAGATTGTGCAAAGTATCACGGAAAGAAAGACCTTTGTGTATTGATTATCCTTTGATTCGGCCGTTGGTCTCAGCTGGACAAGAAAGCTTCTCACATTCACATATCTTGAATTGCCTCAAATAAATGGACGGCTTTTGTAAATGGGACACATTTTAAATCCCACCTTCTGTGCAACGGACAATAAATTACCCTTTATTCAATTGTAGCAGCAGCCCGAAAGCAAGATGCAAGACGAAAAGAAGCAACACGAAATTTGCACCACCAAAAATACTTATTCATATATTCACGCAATTTGAATACAGAGAAACAATGAGAATCTATATCCAGTTTTTTGTACAATTCCTCCAACCTTAACATGATTTCGGCACTTTCTCTCGCTCTATCTAAGAAAGGTGTCACAGATTCCGAATTTGAATTGCAAATGCAGCTGAAGCCAATCCACGTTTCAATTTCTGTTCTCGGAATGTGTAATGTGGATTTTTTTCACGTGAACCAAAAAATTTTTCTCATAGACTGGATTATTGTACTGGAGGGCCCCGATCAAAGTCTTGGAATAATAATGGTTGAAATGTGGGGTAGTGGAACGGAGATTTCCCACAATTAGACACATATTATTGTGAAATCTTTGTGTCAATGGCAAAAGGAGATTGTAACAATACTTGGGACAGGATCAGATCCCCTTTGAGCTTTAGGTTAATTGCGGGGCACAATTAGTCACGCAGAATGCACAGTCTTCTAATGATACGCTCATTTATAACGTACCAGGCTATATCAATAACTATAAAGATGAATAATAATAATTAACAGAGACAAACTTTATGAGCGCACTATAAAAATAAATATATAAAAAAGAGTTTATTTAATTTTGTTAATTGTTATTGCGCTCCGGAGGGACTGAAATTAAATAGAAATGTCGCAAGAAAGTTCTTTATCATGACGTCGTTGTAGAAGAAAAGAAAAGCTGCTGCTTGTAAAACTCTCGACAAGTCAAGCGAAAATTAATAGTTAAAAAAACTTTAATTAGAAGCAAGTTGAAACAAAATAAAGTCAAATTTTTCTTGGCTGATGCAAACTTTCCGAGTAGTAGTTGCGATTTAATTAATGACGCAAAATCATTTCGTCCTAATCCTATAAATCAAACATTTTTCAAACTGGTTAATCGCATCAAGTAAATGATTCGACATAATCTTGCAAAGCGGGTCAGACTGAAAGGATGCAGGATTGCAGGACAATGTCCGAAAGGTTTACTCGGAAGGATTGCGAGTTAAACACAATACAGATGTTCCCAAACACCAATTTCATTTACCGAAAACGAATATAATATTTAAATAAATTATTTCGAGATCGGGAAAAGATATAAAGAAGCAATTTGTAATTATTATATCGTATGAAAATGAAAATTGGCCCTTTCAAGTTGCGGCAAGTAAGATAATTGTGGCTGATTGGGGTTTTATTCATTCATACATTCAACGTTCGACGTCTAGTGGTTCGAGGGTGGCACACAACTTCCGTAGCCTTTTCACTTGGTTGTGGTGATTGATAGGGGTGGGTTGGTTGGACAGAAATTAGGCCGCTATTTGATATTCAATTAAAAATAAATGCAAAACTGATTTCTCGACGTAGGGTTAAAAGTGAGAGAGCGTAACCAATCAACAGAGACGATAAGACATAAGAGGATTATTGTAAAGAGCCTCAGCTACTTTGTAAGACTCCTTTTACAATGTACAAAAAGGTAAGATGATGAATTAATGAAAGCTTTTCCCTTTAAATGATTAAAATCTACTTTGCTAGATTTTCATGTGCAAACTTGCTAATGTATAACGAAATTCACATACCTTTCCAACGCCAGTCACTTCTTTCACGCCGATCCTTCGGAGCAGGGCTGGTGGCACTGGAGGTGGTTGTCTTTGCAAAACACCACAAAATCCAGCATTGTCTGCATCGTCGGAATTGTAGCGTTTTCTTCGATAGGGCGATGAGGAAAGATTCAGTTTCTGGGCGGCTCTGTAACACAAAATCAACGAATTTGAATGAGTGTAAAGTTTAAGAAAGGTGGCAAAAGCAAAAGTATTTTCAAGATTTTCCAATTTCACAGTTTCATGCGTCTGGAACGAACGAGGTTCGCCACGTGACAAGGGACTTGTACTTTTCGTTCCATCCCTGCGTTTTCTAAGCCCCTTTGCTCGCCCTTTTACTTTTAGTCGTGACGTCCATACGTAATCCTTCCTGTTTGTACAGGATCCTGTCAAAATATTACGTTTGCCGACCATGTAATGTGTTATTTCTGTGGCTTTGCCGCGAATTGCGCCCCCGCAAAAATAACACGATATTATTATAGTTTGGCCGGAATCGAAATAATGCCATGTTTAATTTATTGTAAAGCAATTCGACTTGTGTTGGAAAAGTTACGAAACTTTATCCTTCTACGTGTCAGAATGACTTGAAGAAATTGAAAGATGGATGTAAGTTGGCAAAGAAGTGTAATGTAATGTTTTTCAAGTTTTTCTTCTGCACACACTCATCATATTACTTGCAGTTGCAATTTGGAAAAGTTGAGCTTGACTTTTTGCTCCACAAAGTATAAAGAAATATTGAATATGTCAGGTTAAAATGTTAAGATCGGTTGCCCTTTAAGATTCCCTATGAGTAGCTTACAGGATTGTAAGGTCAGAGAGTGAATTTAGAAGGCCGGCTGTAACATGTCACGGTTTTGTGAAGACGCTGGCTGACGCCGACGACGTTTCGCCGGAGACAATAAAAGAAGTCTGTTATTGTTTGAACAATTATTTATTATTTCTGCTTTTGCCACAGCGCGCTTTTCTCAATACTTACGGACATCCTGTTGTGATATTTATCAAAGTTTAATTTTCGAGCTTTTGAAGTTAAGCGGAACAAAACCTGCTGGCTGCACTTCCTATCAGCTATTTCAGGAGTTTGTTTAATTGACAATACGCAAAGACAAACAATTACTTAGTAACAAATTAATGTCATTGAATTTTGGGTTGCATGATGCGTATTTTCGGTGGTCCACATGCGGATCCACGTGCCTGCGATTCAGGTGGTGATAGTGTCAAAGTGAAACTGATGGATCACTCACTCGAGCACCCCCCTAAGCTCCATGCGTATAGTAAGACCCTTTTCACCATTTATTCAACTTCCATTATTCAAAGCAATTGCCACCTTTCATTCACAACGGTAATATTGAGGTGCCTGATATCAATCTCTGTTTTGACATGAGAGTACCAAAAATAAAAAAACAAGATTATAAGCAAGTTGGCTGACAGCAGGAATATTTTGTTGTGACTCTGTGTAGTTGCAGGACATGAAAATGGGTAAAAAGCGCCGGAACAAAAAGCAGCTCGCTCATAAATTACGCGTTTTGATTAAGAAATAGCTTTTAGTTATGTTTTTAAACTATCTTTTTGTATCTGTGCGTGTGGAACAACGTACAGGCGATAACGTGCACATATTTGTTCTTTCCGCATAAGAACCGGACCGGTCGTTATAATGCATTGTATAAATTTATTATTTTTCTCAGATATCAAACAAAATGCGAGCAAAAAGAGCCTTTTACGGTGTAATGAAATCGATGGAACTGTTAAAAAACCCATCATTAGATTGGCAAATTTTTACCGCTTTTTCCTTTGTAATTTATAGCAGCAGGAATGTTGGCGTTTTATTCTTCAGCTCCTGGCTTTGTGATATAAAAAAGCAGCTGCAGCTATATTATAGTGACATACGATGTTAACTCGGAGAAATATTTGCATGCCACTATATTGACTAAAAAATACTTTATTTTTTTTAATATTGTGCGTAAAAATTGGCTTTATATTTATATTGAATTTTGTGGAGCATTTGGTCCAAAATTTTCGGTTTTTCGCCTCAAATAGAATTCTCTGGGGAATTATCCTGCAAAACTTTTTGCGTATTAAATATTTTTGTGGCACACGAATCAGTCTGTCACAGTTACTTTTACAAGATTTATATTATTTATTTTGTCAAAACTTAATTATAAAAATTCCCTTAAGACCCCATAGAATTTTTGCAAATTTATTTGGTGATAGATTGTCATTTAACTTTATTAAAATGCATAGAGGAAATGAAATTGAAAAAGCAGCGCATTCTTAATAATGAATGATTTTAATTAAAAATGTATTAATTATGCAGGAGGAATATTGCGGTTGGATTAATAAAAATTAAATTTAATTACTGTCATAGCATGAAAGGATCCTACATGTATGTAGTTTTTTTGTCTATTTCCGCAGTAATTATATGATTAATGCCATTAATTTAGTGTTTAATTAGAGTGAATGTAACGTACAAATTATGAGATAAAGTCTCATGATTTCATAATTACATTTACCTAGAAAAATAATTACAAACAGTTAGTGCCGAATTTGCTGAAATCAAATCAGAAGAGGCTAAAACTAAATATAGAAATGCGCCACTTGTATAAATGTAAGGGCTGAAAGGCATCGGCAGTGCAGCTGTGGTGATTTATGGGCAGCAGGTCTCTGCTGTCTCCGTCGACATTATGCAAAGTTCCGCTGATGTTTCTACTACTGCCGCCCTTCAGACCCTTTTCTCAATGCGCCTTCTTTGATACATGGTTCGCACCTACCCAACCCCCTCAAAACACACCATCAAGATATTTCCTCCACTAGTCGCGCGCGACTGGGAAATGCTTCAGATTACATTCGGAAAATATTCATGCCCGTCTGTTCATACTTATACGAATACATTATCATCTCTTTGATATCGCACTGGCCCGCAGGCAGCAGCTTTTTTCCAAAATATATACGGCTATAGATATTATTACCGCCAATTTATTGTTTGTCGTATTTCTTATCGCGGTGTATGAAAAATGCGCTTTTAGTTTGGAAGAAATTTATATGGATTGTCGGCGGGTTAAATCATCATAGTGCTTGCAAATAAAAAAGCTCGTCGCGGGACACCCTGTACATAAATAAAGCTCCCGAAAAAAAAATGAGTACATCATTAGCAAATTTCTAGTCTTTTCCTGCTGTACGAAATTTAATACTACTATGCGATGAGAATACATCACAAAAAGTTTCTGTTGAACGAAATAAAAAATATGGAAAAAACTTTTCATGCAGTAAATTGGACTGGATTATTGAAATAATGTTATTCAACAATATTAATCATTTATAATCCCTAATAGCGCAAGCTATAAATTAAAATAATATATAACAATAACGTCATTGTTATAAGATGTAATTTGCTTTGTTGTAAATGTTAATTTGTTAACATGTGTACCATATAATACAAAAGTGCGTGTAGTACGTATTATGTAACAAAACTTCATTACATCGTAATTTATAGGAAAACTATAACGATTTTTCAGTTCTCGTGGGAGAACTGTTCAAGTCACGAAAATGTTACGAAAATGTTACCGTTGCAGGAAATAAAAATCATACAGCTGTGATAAACAAATCAAATACGAAATTTTCGATTTGGCTGCGACAAACTGAAAGAGGTCAAATGAAATCAGCAAAAGACGTCGCTATAAACCCACAAAATCTCTCGTAAAACAAAAGCGGACATCAAACAGAAAAGTGTGCAACAAATGATGATAAAAATAAAACAAATAAATACTTCAAAGAATGTTCCTTCAATATCGTGCTTTGCCTTTGATGTGTAACTTAATTTAATAATTTTCTGAACATGGAAACAGAGAAAAGAAAATTATCGGCAAAAGAACGGCGCAGCGAAAAAAAAGAGCGTCAAAATTAAGATTGGTTTTTGCAATTAGGACATTTTTCAACCATTAGACATCGTTAGGGCATGAACTTTATATCTGAGCAATTTGCTGCCGAGGAAATTAAAAGAAAGTTAACTTATTATGCTTTTGCAATTCTTGTTGCTTGAGTATAAATGCCAAAATACAATCATTCCATTTAAAAGGATTTAATTAAAATTATTTTCTAATTGAGAGGAAAAAAATTCAAATGAAACGGCAGTAGCGGGAATTTTAAGAACATAAAACGTATGGGCTGCAACATAAAACACGATAAATGATGGGCTCATAAAGTCACACATCCACTAATTGCTAATGTGATCTCTCACTGCAGACAATGCGTTTGCGAGATATGCGAGCCGTTAAATTCGCAAAACCAAATAAACAAACCTTAATCCAATCAACATTAAATTAACAGAAAAATTCGACATTAAAAACGCCTCAATCTGGAGAATGAGGTGTAAATATATTTGTGAAAGAGTAATTGCGATTTATAGCGAGGCAATTTGATTTTTCTTCCATATTTGCCAGCAAGATAACTGTACTTCACAATATGTATCGTATATCAGCCCTAAGGAGTGGGTCATATCAGACAGAACAATTACTCAAGTGCAAATTGACTTGACATGTTAGCCCTGTGGCGATATCCAATGTATTAATCTCATCACAATCTAACTAATTCGATTTGCGGCGAAAATACAAAAAAAATGTGCAATAATTTCTCTATGAACTACGGAGCGAGTTATAAATGAGCCTGGAGCGAAGGAGTTGAAGAAGTTTCGGCTCGATTGCGCCTAGGTGCATTTTACGTGACTTGTCTTACACATAAAGCGAACTTTCCACTTTTGTATTTATAATCTAATAAAGTGGCTTCGTAGATCATGCTCCATGGGGCTAAGAGTGACACATGGAGCGATTACCAGGTGCAAGGACCAAAAACTTTCTATACTACGCGGAACAATGCTTATTCGGCAATATTACCTTAGATTCTTGTGTGGGCCATTTAACTTGCGATTTATTCAAATGGCATTTGGCATGGAGAAAATACTTTCCAACTTTAAGTCAACCAAACATATGGAAGACACATTAAAATCATTTTAATGCAAAAGTTTGCGCATTTGATTATCAGATGAAGCAATAATTTGATCAATTTTTTAGAAAATTTTGAGATTGCGGTCTTAAGTAAATCTTAATTCCTCGCATGCCTTCTTAATAATATTTTCCACTTGGCTGAGCCAAAGCAGCAGCAGCAAGAGGCAACATACACAAACAGAGATAAATCTAAGAAACCCTCAAGTGATGCGTCTTTTTATTTTACGGATTTTAACGGGCTAAATGGGATATGAAATAAGCTGACTGCTAACATCGTAATAGCGGCGCTTTTTAGACGTTGTTTACTCGGAATTTGAATAGTTGATAAGATAAGGGTGACAAGAGCACACTTTCTGAACGTTTTGAGGTCATCCTGCAACATTTTGCAGCAAATAGGTCCTTTTGAAAATTTCTATTTGAATAATAGTGGGAAGAGGGCTATAAAAAGCGGTACAGGTGATGTGGGATAATGATAAGCAAAAGATAAGTTTGAAGACGAGAAGCAAGACTGATGGGAGAACGTGACCTGGAGCTCCGAGATGTAAAACATCAATAAAACTACCTACCACGTGCACACAGCTTCCCGTCTTCGTATCTACCAAATAAAAGCAACATAATAGAATAATTAAAAGTTGCGTTTGAGGTCCGGAAGAGTTAATGATGGGACGCTATCTAAGCACTAAATCGACGCGTTCTTTTCCTCGCTTCACTTAAACGCTGAAAGCTTAAAGTCAAACAGCTGACTTAAATATGATTTATTGTAACTTGTGTGTTATTTTAAGTCATCTTAAGTGCTTCTGTTGGTGGTCACGTAAAAGCGCCCGCCCGCCCGAAATTTGTCGTTCCAGGATGAAATCAATGCAAGCAACGTTCTCCTGCAAATTACATTTGTATGTGCTCCTAGAACGAAAAAGCTCTTTTTTCTCTCAACAAGAATTATTGTCGCTGTGCTACATAATTTGCTCATTAACACGTAGAATTAAATTTATGGCAGCCAGTTGAAAATAGAGTTCATTTTCTTTTCGGGATTTTTACTTTTTTGCGCAAAAACAATGTTAACATTTATGAAGATGGATTGGATGAATATATTTGCTTTGGAATGAGAAATAAAATATATAAGACAGTTGCAGGAAAAAATTGGACTTGTAATATAATTATTTTAGTGATTTATAAATTTGTCCAAATTAATTAGAATTATTTTTCGAAAAAAGTCGGTTCCTTTAAAGTCCTTTAAATTTAAATTCCATTTTCTCGAGTTAATTGAAACTAATCTGGATGGAGCTAAATCAGTTGTTGCTGTTTAGTTAAATTAAGATTGGCTGAAATAGCAGCATTTACAAAACTTTCTGTTATGTAGGTTGACAAAAAAGCAGTTTCCGCGTTCAGGAATAATTTTCATAAAATATATCAAATAAAATATAAAAACTTTTTACGTTTTGAGAGCTAAGCTACAAGTTCGTCAATTTTGGACTGGAAAAGTATTTTCCATATTTAATTAAAAGTATTTTTTACATTAATATATTCACACATGCTCGCATCTGGAGTTAATTGAACGAAAATTAATTTTTATGTAGATGGTTATTAATTTTTAATAGTCTGTCTGAGTCTGGTAGGTATGTAGCTGCAACATATTGGATATTCCACTATAATCCTTCATTACAGTTAAGAAAGCAAAATCTCCAAAGAGAATCTTCATAATGTACAAAAATACTAAAGGCTTCAAATGCAAGAATTATTAATAATACTTTCCTTTGAAATATTTTGTGCAATTTATTTTAAAACGTTTTCTTATTATACGTATAAGATCGTCTTACTAAACTTATTATTGATATATTCGATGTGGTATTGTAAAGTACACATAGAAATATGGATGCCGTTTTATTATTATTCAGAGCAAGTTTCTATATTTTTATTTTGCACACGTATATTTCTATACACGGTAGGCAGGAAAGCATCCTTTGTGATCCTCATCCTTCTCATCTTGTGCGTGCGGTCTACCGTTCTGTTTGTAGCCAAAAACATGACAAGAGCAATTGAATAATCGCCACTGTCAGAAGAGAATGTTGTTCATAATAAATAAATAAATTACCTTCCATCGCGACTACTTGGAGAGTCACTTGTTGAAGCCATTTTTGAATCGAATTTAAAATTATTTATAAAACATTCTAAAGTTTATAACAAAATTGCACCAAACTACACGTTTTTAGAAAATATAATAATGATAATAGAAACTCAACAATATTTATTTAGATTTGATTACGTTAACAACATAGGAATAATTTGATAAATCAACAAGTATAATTGAATTTGTTCATAATGAACGATGTATAATTCGGTTTAGTGATTGGACGAGTTTTAGCGTAAATATTTGATGAGGTGAAATGTGTAGGCACCGCGACGACTGTCGGCGCGCAACTGGCTACAGACGTCGCTTTACACATCGACGTTGCATTGCGCACGTTTTTACTATCAAATAGTTTTGTCTAAGGGTTTACTGCATTTGTTTTGTCAACACAAAACAGCAAACTTTGATTTTTGATTGAAAACTTATTCGCGATGTGAATTGTATGGCTACATTACCATCATTCTTTTAGTGGCAAAATTGAATCTGAATTATAAATTGAGGGAAAGAAATATTTCTCTCGTATAAAGTTCAGATGCTGGACGTCTAAAATATTTATAAGACTTCTGGCTCTATAGATCGCTCGAGTTAGCAGCTAACTGCCCAGGCAACTTGACCACCACATTTATAATTAAATTATGAGGGATGGGAAGAAATAGAAAACGGACTAGTAGTAGTTATTTCTATTTAATTAACTCGAAATTTTCAGCCATTGTTGGAAATTACATCATCCATCCATGATCCAGTCATAGTTATTAGGTTAGTTAGTTTTGGATCATGTATTTTCACGGCCGTAAATTGTGATATTTACCTAAAAATACACAACCCCTTCATGCTTGATCGCCGTCCGTTCCAATTTTAGGTGCCACACACATTGCGACTCATTTTTCTCGTCGGGATTTGAATGCCAATTAAAGGCATTGCCGAGCGCCAGGAAGAAAATCTGCTAAATGCTCCATGACCGCACAGGAATGCTCTCGATACCACATTCCGGACCAAGTTCCGGATACGTACATAATATGAATATTATGGAATCTTTCACGTATTATATATTATATTTGCTCAACTATTTTGCAACAATTCGCTGTTTTGAGGAATCGCGCCGGAAGGAAGCCTATGATGATTTAGGAAGACTTGTAAAGAATATGAAATGTTTGTCTATTTTCATAAATGAAAAGCGGCAGCATACAAATTGAAAATTGAGAAGCTGAAGAGATTAAGAAGACAATAGGCCGCGCGTAGTGAAATCTTAGCTCAATTACTATACTCTTAATAACGAAGGAATTTCAGGAAAACAAAGAGAGGCTTGGCAGGATTACAGCTCACGAGGGCTTCTCTTCTCGTATACTGAATTAGCTACATAGTGCAACCACCGAGAGGGTTGTATTTAAATTAGCGACCAAGAAAGCGACTAAAGTGATAAACTGCTAAATTAATAGATTGTTCACTGTTTCTTGTGTTCGACGCCCGTGTTTGTTTACAAATAAACATCGCGACACTCAAAAATATTCAATTTATTAGAACATACGGTATATGGGTGCTGTACAAATGAATTTATAAAAGCGCTTTTTGCCAACGATGGAAAAAACACAGAGCAGACATTACTTGACAGTAATCCCTACAATTCGACCAGCGAGCTCGTCAAATACTCGGAAACAAAGATACGCCAGCTAACAAAACGACAAAAGGATATTTTCGGCTTTTTATTTTATATATCGCTGCTGTATTTATAAACTGAAAGTTTATGTACATGTGCCACTCAAACAGACATCATCATTTCGCCTCAAAATGCAAATTAATAATTAAAGTGCGGCCGTATTTTAATAATTTGAAAACTGCAATAATAAGACATTTTTAAAATGAGAGAAGTAGCATGAAGGGGGAGACGAAGTGGCAGATTTTAGAAGATGTAAGTTTAAATGGGGATGGGGGCACTCGGCAAATTGGAGCACTAAACGAGAAGATGTTAAAGTAACGACCTAAGAAATGGAAGACATTGCTAAACACCCACCAAAAATTTAGCGAATATTAGTCGAAAAACGCTTGTTTTTCATTAAAATGTTAATTAAGCTAAAATTTTAGTGAACATGTATACGTATTATTAGGAAAGTTAGTAACAAGATTAGCTAGACGTCTTTAAAATCACGCACAAACTCCTTTGTGGCTTTCAACTTGGAACTTAATCCCAAAGAGCGTGGCAATCTCCAGATTGCTAGACGAAGAGTATCCTAGTTTTAAATTACGAAATACGACAAACTCACAATAAGATACTGAAGAATAATACCACTGTTCGGAATATGTGCTTATGATCGCATCAAGACGAATCACATTTCTTATTGCCGGGATGTTTCTTGTTCAAGGGCCATTCATACTCGTAAAACTAAGTAATATTATCCGCCAAAAGCGTGTTTTATGCTCATATTAAATTAACAAATGCAAATTAAATAATATGCATTGTTTTTTGTTTTAAACTATTTTACATGTTACAGTCGAAAGTTATACTACTTGTTTTGTCTAGGAAGTTTTCAAGATCGATAAAATAAAGTTTCCGGAAAAATGTTACAGTTAATTAAATTATAGTTATTCAAAAGTTCATTAATTAATTTAATAGTTGAGAGATTTCTAAATATGGTGAAGGCGCTCAGTCATTGGAACATAAATCTCCATGCGACTTATTTCTTAAGTATAACTCCTGAAAGTCTAAAAATACTACTTTAGACAAAACAATTGTTGTTTTTAAAATAATTTTATTAGGACCTTATATCACAAATAAAAATTGATACGATTTAACAGACTGCTGCCGCACAAAGCGCACATAAAAACCACTACAAACTAAAATTGATTACTGCAACTTTTCCTGATTAAAAATAACGATTTTCATATAGCACCCAAAAAAAAGCTTTACACTTATAAAATTGGAAAGTTTGTGAACGATGCTTCAATTAAACAAAACTCAATCGAACCAGGCTACATTTATATTTATCCTATGTGTTTTATTGTATCTCTGTCTGGAACATTGATGGTGTAACGATTGGCTTCGTTTATTTTTGAATCCGCTTTCTAGTTACTTGTAGTCAAAGTGTTCTTGTAACAGGTAGGAGGAAGAAGCCTTTTCTCTTTCGTATCGTCGCGTTATCCTGCCATTGCTGTGCCATCTCCAGAGCGATAATGATGCTATCGCTAGGATTCATTTCCGCAGCTTGTTTAAAATCCCGGTCCATTGTGCACGACTTCGAACTTGTTCGTGTAAACTTATCTCATCTTTTTAGTTTTCTATCTGCAGGGGTTCGCTATTTTAAACGAAAAATATTTAATTATAATTTATTACACCAAAAAATACATACATTACGACGAGTGCGCTCTTGTATAATTGCACTAAGGTCACTAAAGACTCTCTTCACTCACAGAGTTGACTTCATTAAAATTTAGTCTTCCCCAGGTTTATTATTTAATTCGTAATAATATGACGGTGTTGTTTTAGGGTCATTAACGTGTTGGTCAAAATTCGTGACTTGAAATAATGCGCTTATTTTACGTATATGGAATTGACTTTGCACACATAGAAATGTTTCCCGTCCATGTCCTTTTGTGTGAATGTTGCTTATTCGACCACTACACTATGTTTATGGTTAACAATGATGTGGTCTAATTGTTTTGATGTTTAGGGTATGCAGAGAACAACTGCTATTGTCCAGCTCTTCATTGATTAGAATTGTTATACTTAATGAAATATTATTATTATTATTGGAGGCCTCCAGGATCACCCGATCTCACCCCAATTAATTTTTGTTTAAAATATTTGTCTTGTTGTGATAGGAAATATTTGTGTTGTTTACTAGAGCACATAAGTTACTACTTAGCATCACTTGTCTTTCAGTTTCTGCCTTAAATTTGACTGTTTGGCAGCTGGCACGTTGGTAAACATATGGTTTCAACACCTTCTTTACATTTGCGGCATGTATTCTCAAAGCTCCACATAATATATATCTCGCTCTTTCAAAACCAACCAATAAATAACGAAATGTTTATATTGGCGTGGAGTTTCGGTTTTCGTGGAATTGACTAATGATTTAATTAATGGCACCTGTTGTTGATCGAATAATTGCACTCATAAGACCTCGAAAATAATCTGACTGCTTAATAGTGTATTGTGTCGTGTGCGAATCCTGCTAAGGATGATTTAAACCGCAAGAACAGTGGCTGCTCCTTATATGATACTAAGACGTGGAGCCTTTATTACACGTTATTACAGTAGTATTTCCAGCTTATGTGACCAAGCTGAGAAAGGGACGAGTAAAAGATGATAATAGTCCTCTCTATATGAATTCTTGGTTCACTGTTTCTCTAAAATATTAGCCACAGATTTACCACCGCAATGGCCTCTTCTTGTCTTCTTCCACGGCGATTTATATGCAAACTAAGCTTTACTTATATGAAGATGGAATTTCTTAAAGTGCTCTAATTTCGTCCGAAATTTAAATAGGATTGTGGTGGAGGTGCAAACAGACTAACCCCTTCGAATTAAAATGATAAATAAATAACGAAGAGCAACATGATTAGGTCGAGCTGTAGAGGTTGTCCAATGAGCCGTCAGGAGTGGTGCAAATCGAGTTAGCTGCACGTTTCCCAGCTGCATTTTGGCCTCCTGGGACTTGTCACTGGTGCTGTCATGTTTATATTAGCGTCTCCTTCGTGTGCTATCTATGAAGAAGGAATTTTTTTCCGTTCCAGTCTGCGATTGGATTTCGGGCGAAAAATTAATTAATAACGCAATTGAATTAATATTAATGCAGATGGAGTGGAACAAATATTAAATTTTCACTAGCTGCCGAGAAATATACCTGTCAAAGGTATACACCATTGGAAATGTAAATGACATAAAATATTTACAAAGCTGAATTTGTAATTCGTGCCTGCCATTTCAGACAAGGAATACCCATTATATCCTATTACATTATAAATGTCTGAATCTGAAAGCGGAGGCTTAGTTTCCATATCATGATGGTCCTTTCTCTCTTCCGATCAAATATAGAGCTTTGATCTGCCAATTTTAAAGCTGAATATTATTATTGACTATTGCTAGAGTGTAATTGAATTTTCATGTAAAAAGTCGGCCGGATTTCCAATTTGCTAGTTGTATTTTGATTAGGATAATATGATGAGGAGAATAGTCATTGTCAGACTACATTACATGCCACATTGGTTGAGGTGTTCTCATTTAGTTAGGAATGTGGCGTTTAGCTGTCGACGCACTTAACATGGAATTTTCGTCTGATAATTTAAATGCAATGCATCCACTCTCTGTGTACCAGAATGAGTTATGGATTTTTCAAATTAAATATATATTAAACATTCTCACTTTGGAATTGAAAATTACAAAGCCGTTTTTAATCAATACCAGACCTATGCAAGTTCATCTTCACTCAAAAAATTACGATTCCTCAAAGGACGATTTTTTTGTATAATCAAGGCACCTTACTTTTAAGTAAAAATAGTTAAATAAAATTCCGTAGGCGGGGGAAATATTAATTTAGTTTTATAGGGAAGTTGCATCGAGGCACCTTACTTTTTGCAATTTTCGAAATACGGCCCTGTAAAATTTAAATAAAATTTTGTATTAAATGCAAATAGAATTCGTTTTATTAATTAATATAACAATTCAAACAGTACTTTGCCAAATAATTTTATTTATGATTGCATCGAAATGTATTCATGGCACTTTTAAAATTATTAATAATAAATGTGAGCGGAAATAAACGATATTAATTTTGCATACTAAATCAATAGCGACTTTTTAATTGAAACTATATACTACTACTATTTTGGATGCAAAATTAATAACTATATTTTTGTCCGTGTAGACAAATGAATGTAATGTCGTAGATTTGTGCATCCGAATTTGTTGTAATCCCTTGACATACGAACTATGTGTATAAAAGAAAAGCAAAAAGCTTCGTTATATTAAGATGAAGACTGCGTCAGTGGTGCAAGACGTGTATCAGATTAAATGTGTACTACAGAATACAAATGAGCTTTTGCGTGTCGCAAGCTTCTGCTAACTTATTTTCACACAGGACGAGATGACAAAAATAAGTAAGTTACAAGTGTATAATACAAAAAAGGCAATTTTGGATTCCATTAACAAACTGCAATAACTTTTGCCGTTTTGGGCTGAAAACATGCGTAAAATTCAATTTGAATGTTAAACTAGACTTCATTATTTTATTGGTTTATTTGGAAATGCTGCTGCTATTTGAGTTTGTTGGAAAGTGCGCCGCCCCCACATCGTGAAATTTACAAATGTCCAAAAGCATTGGCGTTCTTTAATTTCGGCTGGTGAAATATTGTGCATTGTGGAAGACAAATGAGCGTGTTTTTAAACATGCCGAGTAAAAAGTATGCGTTGAAATGTTATTTAGCACATTGTGATGGCTTTTAACAAGCGTTTGCATAGCACTTTTGCTTTGTACACACCGAATGTCAGAACTTGTACCAGGCACAAAACAAAGCATCGTTTTTCTATGTGTCTGCAATTATATGCATCTTTTATCTTCTTGTGCAAAAATGCAACCTAACTGAAAATCCTCCTCCAACAAGATTGGATTTGTGGTGCAAGTCTCGCCGCCTATAGTGTCCAGCAGGGTCAATATGAAGACACTGATAAGACTTTACATACTAGTTCAAAAGACGTAGACGGGGTCACAATAGACCGCGAACCTTTGACCTAAGCGTCTTTCCTTTGCTATGCAAATTTTCTGGCTTTGATATACACTTTACTTCCTCTTTGAATTCGCCTACACATGTAGCCAGTGGAAGCTTACTAGATTTATTATTTCAATGGAACACGTTCAATTGAGCGGAATTTTGGGAAGTCCGGATGTTGTTTGAGGTTTTCAGGGAAAATTTGTGGAAGTAAAAATAAATTTAAAAACAATTGAAATTTCCTGAAAATTTCGTAACGCTTTCAATAAATATAAGTTTGAATGAAGCTTTGAAATTTCAGTCGAATTTCTAGTTGTTGAAATAGAGATATATGGTTTGGCTCGAATAAATTTTAGTAGGAAATGATTCGCAAAGCTTGGTTTTAAATAAGATTTGAGTTTGAGGTGATGATTTCATTGATGTGCGGTATAGCTGAACGAAACGAAACGCGGTGTGGTTTTGAAACTTATTCGGAATACCTTTCAGTAAATCTACATTTTAATTTAAAGCGAAATGCTTCCTTGGCTGTTTCATTAAAAGCGTCATTGCTTTATTTCTGGCCATTCGTCTATTGTTTTTATGGTGTTTAAGAGAGGGAGCGAATTCCGCTAAATTATAAAACTGTAAAAAGCCTTATTGCGGTTCACAATCAGATTTGCTCTGAAATTACCATTCTGATGGTTTTCAGATTTTAATTAAAAACTTTCAAAAATCACTTGTTGTTTATGCGAATCAAAAGCGACGCGATATTTTCGCCCAGACCCACATTTAATGCTAATTTAATAAAATTAGAATTGCGTGTTGAAATAATAATAATAAAAATGAAAAAATGTTTGCTCTGAATTTTACGACTGTTTTACACGACGTTTAAAACATTTCCCATTAAAAAAGGGAAATAATGGAGTATAGTTGTAAAATTTTTATTAACGCATATTAAAAATAGCTTAATGCATTGTTGCTATTATAATATTTAATCTCGTTTTTATTATTCGCATAAAAACGAACTATACAAGAGAAAAATCGATCGATAATCCTAAATTAACAATTTTTTGCGTTCGTAAAGGCGAAAGGATGGGTATGTTTACAAATTGTATGGCTGTAATTTCATTGCATTTTCAGCGCAATGTGGAATTAGTGGATGGAAGAAAAATCTGAGATTCGCAAAATTGAATACAACAAATTCTCATCATTTCAGGGAATTTCATTACTTCATAGGGTGTTCAGTGAAAGAAAGGGTTTACGATCCATACCAGACCTTAAGCGCACAGATTCCACGACACCCCTTTCGTATTATGCCACAAAACCTCGATATAATCTAATTAAATTTTATTTTGCTATTATTTTTAATTAGAAATTATTTTCCTAATAGCAAAAACTTCACTCCGCTTTCAAAGTCCTGAAAATAAAATTTACTGCCTTTCAGCAGGACCGAGTGCGCCCTCTCGACGTTAATGTCTTGCATCAAGCTTGTTCGCTTAGCCTCCACTAGAGTTGCAGCAGGATTCAGCAATTTTTCAGGTTTACGTAGTAGAAAAGTCGTCGCATATTTTAATATTCAGACATAATTCAGATTTATTCAGCTTAACACTACCTGCTAGAAAAAAGCTCATAATTTAGGGCAGAAAAATTCAACACATTTATAACAATTTCAAAAGCAAATTGAATCATTCTTGGGCTAGTGGAATTAATTGTCCGATAAATTGGTCGTTTGTTTCAATTACTAATTATACAGTTATTAATCTTGATTGAAATAGATTGTTGGGGTTTATTGATAATCAAACTAAATTATTGACGAAATTATCAATCAGTATGGTAAAATTGGCGGTCTTGGTACTAATAGAGCTTTTGGGAAATTATTTTAAATTCCAATTTATTTGTGCGTGCAAATACGTCCAAGAAGTAGGCAAAAGAGCCATTAGTTGGCCTTCTAGTAAGTAATCGAGGGACAACTGCGTCCAAGTTCATTCATCAATCATTGTATGAAGGCCCGCGGCGCGTCCCATAGTCCTGCATCACTTTTTCCATATACACGTGCATCTTATCACGTTTTATGATAACAACGCCGAATAGTACTCGGACTAATTTTAATGCCTTTACGCACACAACCACTTGGATAATTGATGGGGGGATTGTGGGCAGCACTGGGTGACAACGGATCCCTTTTAGGGCCACGCACGAATGTCGACAGCAAACATGCATAAAGATGCAATATATTAGTTTGACACGCATAGTGTTGTTGGTGGCCCAAACTGTTTTGCACTCCAACACCAGTTTTAATTTTCCTCATCTTTCATTGTTAGTGTCCTTTATGCATATATCTACTCGAGGGTGCCTAGAAAAATTTGTTTTGATGGTTTTAAAGAATTTTCTATAAGTGCCAAGTCAAATAGAGTTTTTTCAGTGCCTGCCATAATTTTTTTCGCACTGATTTATTAATTTATAATGAGAATCCTATTTGCAAATTATCCCGAATGCAATAAATTAACATTATTGCGTAAGCGCGATAACAAATTGTTATCAGCATCAGCCCCTATGTTAATTGTCAAATATAAAACAGGGCATTACAGTTAATTATATCGCCATAAACAAAGCAATTTTAGTAACAATAAAACCAAAAGCAAGTCATGTTTATTATATGAAAGCGACGTAATAAAATTTGTTTCATTACTACCGCATAGTTGATGCATTAACATTTTTCGTGAAACTGAAATTGTGTGTCCACTGGAGGGTAATTTGAATTCCAAGCCTAGATATGATATCTATGTAGCCAAGTTTAACCCTTCGACCCTTAGTTAGACCACACAAGTAGCGCGACACGCGACGACCATTCGTATAATTTGTCAAATTCTTCAAGTACGTTTTCGGTTTGACTAATCGCGATTTTATTCATTTTTTTGTAATTATTTAACGAATCCATGCGATAACATTCTTCTTTTATTATTTATTAGTGTGTGCATCTTGGCGGTATGCGAAATATGAAACCCAGTCACGACACGCTGATTTCATTAACTATATTAAACTAAACCGGAAAATTAAAATTGACAAAATTTAATGAGCAATAATTGGGTTAGCATTTATTTGGAAACTCCCCTGAGACAAAAATCTCTTCATTAAAATATTAATTGAACCGAGAAGTGGAACGTGTAATATAATAACGCGTTTTTTAAGAAGTGGACAGTCTCAAGAGACCTTTCGGACCCTTAGCAGTGGTGATATTCGAGATTGATTGTTATAAAATTGCGACAAAGTTGCATAAATTTAATTAGTAAGCGAGATTTATTTTTATTTATCTCCCGTTAAGCATTCGAAATCAATTTAATTGAATAGCGGTGTTTCTTGATTACCGAAAATGCAATTACCGGTTCGCGCACAATCTTGTGGGAATTTTTTCTCGAATTTTAAAAGCTTGTCTTTAATAAAAATAAATCGTAAACGCACATGAGATGTGAGATAAAGTTAAGTTCACATACAATTTGAATTAAATGTGTTCATGTCTAGTGGTAGTAAAATATAAAAGTCGGGTATAGGGGTTAAAATTTTAATACCTCATCTGGAATATCTGTACAAACAATAAAACAAGCAATCAGTTTAGTGGTTTGTAAGTTTTTACGACACGATTAATTTGAGAAACGCTGCGGTTGTCAGGTAAGGGCATTGAGATCGTAAAAATCCGGCTTTAACATTATTTTCACGCACTTTGAGATAAACTTATTCGAATTTGATTTATGATTCAATCATAAACCGGTTGGATTTGATTCATTTCAATATATCTGTAGAACAATACAATAAATTATTTATGGAGTATTGAACTTGCGCCTACAAATGTCCTTAAGGATAATAGAATTTTCTGTCAGTACAGTTACAAAATGTTTTGCGTATGTATATTATAATATGCGTGTAAGTTTATCAAAGGAACAATTTATAACTAATCATTATGATTATACGTTTATTCAAAGTAAGGAAATGCCAGTCTAGTAAACTTCCTTTAAGTAAACTATGCGAGTATTTTTGCGTTTTGTTTGAAGTAAGAGAAAAATTATTAAAAATTATTAAAAATAAACAACCCCATAAAAATTATTGTACGATGAAAAGCAATTTGCGGAAATGTTATTATTACTTTGCGGGATGCAGGAATATACCTCAAGGATAACGTTTCGCTCTACGTCTTCTATATGTAATTTTAAACCCGCATTTGAAAAGAATAATAATACATTTACGTACAAAATTTTATTAAATTTAAAAATAAACTCTCTCAACAGTCCTGACATGAAAATCACAATAATCTCGACTATTACATATTATAAGACTGCGACTGGGTCCCCCAAGTTTACACGTTCGCCCCCTAATTGATGTGGATGCAGAAAGAGGCACCGGTGCACTACACTATTGACTAGCAACTTGACTTATTAGAGGCGAGTTTGACACATGGGGTGTCGAAGGGATATGACTTAAAAAAATGGGTTTACAAACATCGAGGGCCCCCTTAACTCATTACACTGCAGCCACATTCGTCATCATCTTGGATGTGTCAAAGCGAGTGTCAACATGCATTGATAGTTGGCAAAGCTCCATCATTCAGGAAGAATTAATTAGAACTTTAATAAAATATTATACAGATATCGAAATAAAATGTAAATTTCGGATTTGCATAGAGCTTTTGTAGGTTGATATAAATCTGACGTAAAATTGTAAATTCAATATTAAGTATCATCTCTTGGGACGAATATTTTACTGGTTCGTTAAGTAGAATGTAAGGGTTGACAACGGAATAATACAATCAAGGGAGTGATACAAGTAATTCTATACATTTAAATTGGCTTTAACAGCCGACCAAGCGGCTCTTGTTGTCCAACGAGCCATTCGAACATTGTATGTACATTGTTTATTTAAACCCTTTGCCTCTCTTTTGAAAACCAACCCACAAATTGCATATTAAATTTTCATTTTGCGAAAAAAAAAACATGTTGCACTATAAAATTAATCGTTGAACGCAATAAAATCTTTCATTGTATGTACTTGGAGTACAAGAAACAATAATGTAGGCGTCAATAAAATATCTTACATGCTACCGTAGATGTAATAATAGTTTTGCTTGAATATTCTCCTTTATCTATCTTTATTAAAAATGTGCAATATAAAGATGCAATAAAATGGTAGCGATAAAACTGGACGTTGAGATCGGTTTTATATTATGAAAACGTATAAAATACAGCGAAAATTTTATCACTTCAACTCGTAAAAGCAAATTTTTATATTTTAATGATGTTGATGGGCATCATCTTCCTCGGCTACCGGCGAATCCACCACGATAAGTGTGCAATTGTATATCATTTCCAATCAACAGAATTTTATTGCTATATTTTACACACCATTAAGATGAAATGCATTAATGCACCTGCAAATTCACACTCATCCAAGGACATCAAATTATTTGCATTAGCTACAATTTTTTATAAGTAACGAATTTTTTACTGAAGCTAATTTAGCTAAACGCAAATTGTTTATTACATATCGTGGATTTACTTATTTTATTATCGTAAAATATTCATGCACATTTATTGTAATTTTATGTTTCGATCGTGCCATGGAAATTCCTCTGACATTTTAAAATTACACCATTATATCGCAGTATGCAGGAATTTTAAGACCAAAACTGGTAAAGTTCTGTTTTTATATTAAAATGTGCATTTATGGTATTTTAAAAAAGAAAGTCGCGCCGTTAATATTATTTATGGCTATTTTGAAAAAAACCTATTCAATTTATCGCTAATTCCCATTTATTAATTTTAAATATTTAATGATAGTGTAATTCCCATTTAATACCGCTAAATGAGTGCGTATATAATCAAATAATTGCCTATAGGAATTTTTGTTTAAATTACATTCGAATATAAGCTAATTTTCCCATACTTAGTATTCAAATCGTGCAAGGCGTTACATCCGACCAATATCTTAACTCGTTTTTCGTTCTTCTTTCAATAATTTCGACAAAGGTCGCTCAACTATACACTTAAATAAAATGTAATTGGAAAAAAGGATGCCATTCGTACCACGCAAATAAAGTTTATTGAAAAGCCAATAATTGTTTTTCATATGTATGGCAATAAATAACCATCAGAAAAATGGAATACTACATATAATAATAAAGTTTTGTTTACGATTTCCTGCTTGAACTTTTGCTACTGCCATTATTATTATGGCATAAGGAGTACAATAATAAATAAATGACATGACTTGAGAGAGTTGGCGACCCATGACCCATGCAGCGAGAAACACGATGTCCAAATTCATCCATTTGTTTCTTGTTTGTATTATTATCCGTATTCTTTACTTCATGGATTATTAATAATCGTCGTCCCTTCTTCTCAACAACTGCAATTACTCACTTTCAAAAAGCCCAAGAAATAATTTATCTAATCCTCAGCGTTCATGTTGAACCCGCCAATTAAAACAACTTCTTTTCATAATACATATAAAAGTAATTAAAACCATTTTTTCTATTAATCATTATAGTGAGACTCATTAGTTAATGGAATGCCCATCTAATTGTGATTTTTATGCTGATGAATCACAATGCACTATTTTTTCTCTCTTAATTAACTCATTTTTTAAAATAACAAGCACTAAAAGCTTTTTAAGCTCGAGCTTTCTTAACGTCTTTACAAATACAATGAGCGATTTTTTTGTGAAAATAGTTTTGAGATTTATTTTAATTAGCGCAGCAGCTTCAAAAATATATAAATAAAAGTCGCGTAAGATTTATGATGATTTGATTTGAAATTTGAGATGAAAAAAATGGCTTGTGGCTGAGACCACAACATAAACATTTCATTCAGTTAGTTTACTGGCCAAAATATATAAAAATCCATTCACATGCAAATTTCCAACCAAAAATTCATTACCTTTTATTGCTGGCTGTACAAAGAAAGGTGCTAATTATCGCTCGCTGTCTTTTCCTAGATATTGTTGATAATAAATTGAGAGTCGAATTTAAATCACAAATAGAGCTGGAGGCCAGGATAAGAGTGTTATAGCGTTAATAGACATCGTATCAGTGTGCAAGCAACGTGGAGTAATCAGGGGCAAAGGCTAAACTGAACTCCTGACCGCTGGCGGGTTCAGATTATTAAACAGCACGATTTTACTGCTGTACTAAACTCGTGTTTCCCTTTTGTGACCGAACAAATTAGCATTTTATCCTGAAATTCTTAAAGAAGATCTCCAATGGACTGAATCTTATTAGACAAACAAACAACATCTACATATGTTAACTTTCGTCCTGAATGAACTTGCTGGGTGGATCTTGAACGCTAACGGTGAAATTAATTTATTAGAAGGAAAAAAAGACATCCTTATAAGTGGATTGTTGGGTGGTTTTTGTGCATAGTGCCGCAACAGGTGTGTGGGTGCTCAACATTTCGCTGATTACCACATTCACTTCTTCAGTTGGAGCCCACTTCGATAGTGCGGTTAATAACTACCGGTTAATAGGCATGTAGCAATCGTTTAATTTTAGAGCGATTAATTGATTTAGTACCCAATCGATACTATCAGGGCTTCTGCTAGTAGTTTATTGCCGGGTTTTCTAAAGAGACGTTTTTGTCTAAAGGCAATTTATTTCCATCCTTTTGAAAACTGAGTCAAACTTTAATAGAAAGTCGTAAACAATATCAGTGACTTTATGACATGGTTGTAAAAGACGCGCATTTAAGAGACGACATACTCAATAATATAATATCCATCAGCGAGCGAAATTTATTGAAAACCTGTTCGTCTTATAAAAATAATTGAATTTTGCTCTCCATAAAAATTCACTGCGCTATAACACTTGCAGATTAGATCAAATGGTGTTCGGTTTTCATAAATCCCGTTGAATTAAAAGCTTCATTTGTATTTATAGTGCATTAACAACAGTCACTTAGCACAATCAAATAATAAAGATTATTTTAAGAATTGCATTGCAATTACCATTTTCCGTCTAACGCATACTAAACTCACTTTAGCAACACGTATCGCATAATTCCAGCCACTATTGCCTTGGCATAAAAATTCTAGAGCAGCAAAAATAGTTTTTCAAGTGCATGACAATTTTACTAATGAACGAAAACTGATTCAGATAAAAATAAACTGTAATGCGAATTGAATAAAATTAACAGGAATTGCTGTTGCGATTTCAATTGAAACCGCACAGCTTTTTCGAGGGTCAAGCTTTCAGGAAGATTTGATTTAGCTTAAATATTGTGCTTTTTCAGGAATTTAGTGCTAAATTTCCGAAAAAATTCAAGTTTGCTAGAAACATTGGCGACTTCGCCAAAATTTTAAAAACTTTCACAAATTTAAAAATCAGTAAATTTGACCAAATTTCCTGAACTTTGCTAACTTTTCGAGTTCCTCTTGTAACTGGCTAATTAAAAAAAATTATTACCTGGCAAAAAAAGCAGCGGCCGCTGAAGCTTGGGCCGGATTGCCCGGCAATCCATTAACCGCATAAACATATTTAGTTTCCGCGTAGACACCGTAAACACTAGCACTGCTATTATCACGTGCAGATGCACCTGCTGCACTTGTCAATCCGGCACCCACATAACACGCACTTTGACGATGGTACCCAACTACACCTTTGAAAGTCTGTTGTCTGGGTTGCGCGATCGGTTTTTGAACATGTTTATTGGCATTTTTCGCGACTAGTTTGAGATTATTGCAATTGCGATTGTTGTCCATAATTTTGGTGGCGGGTGGCGGCGGCTTTTTGCGTTTGGCGGCGTCTGTGAGAGCCTGTGTTGAGGCAGGCACTGGCTGATGGGCTGCTGATCGCTGTTTTGCGCGACCATTGACTGGGGTCTCCCACTCTCGGTCGTGTACTCTTCCGCAGCTTTGCTGCTTCTGGTAAGCAGGAGTTGTTGGAATCGCAGTTTGATTAAACTGACCACCGCCATTCATGTTTCGTTCCGGGGGCGGCACATATTCGCTCTTTTTTATCGCTTCCATATCAATCTGCAAAAGTGATTCATAAAATATGATTATCTATCTGAATTATTATCGGCAATTTATAATTGTTAAAGTTCTAGATGCATTCATTAATTCAATGCAATTATTGCATGTTCAGTTAACTGCACATAATTATTGTTGTTTGATAGTCAAACACATCTGTTTATGTTATTTACAATTATCGGACATTGTTTATTTTGTTCGATGGTATTGAGGTGAATATGTATACAAATTTGAGTCCATTATTTAACATTTGACTAGGATAAAGGATTCTCTTAAATCGGTACCAAATAATTAGTTTCCTTGAACGGATAAATAATTTTAAAGGCACTAGAAAATTTATTGGATTTACTGTAAATATTTATTTAAATAGTTTCCCTAAATTGTCGACTAGTCAAACAATAATTAAACCCAAAAATCAATTAGTCGATCTTCGATTAAAAATTGTCCTATCAAAAAACGAAATTGCATTTGCAACGCCGGTATAAACATTTAGCATCAGATGGTTGAAGTTTGTATTTGATTTGGTAATGCCGCTGGCTAAACTGCATTGATAGTCAATCAAATTAAGCATGGTAAGCATTTCACACAGTCGATGGGGGTGGCCCGAAAAATATATCAATCAGCTAGGGTGGCGGCTATTTTCAGTGTGTGGTCTGCTTTCACTTGTTCACCTTATTTAATTTTCTCGATGCTTATTAGTATGGCGTAATGCACCCCAAATATTTCTGGTCCTGCATGGACCCATATGGTGGTCATTTAACTAATCGTGATTTATGCTATCGCATTTTATTCACAATAGTTTTGAAACGTTTTGCTTGGGTTTGGGCGAAATGTGTTGTGTAGTGAGTCTCACTAACATGATTAAAGGATTTTCAAACAGGCCATAAGAACCGGAGGGGTTTGAAGCCCTCATTTACCGGATGTGCGTTAAGTGAGTCAAGTACCACCCCATCGTGCCACACCACCCAAATGCCGCCACTGCCGCCGCCTCCCATCCTCCACACGATATCCACCCTCAATCTGCAGATTCACCCTGTCGGCACGCCGAACACAAATTATTACACTTCCGCTGTCCCCCTTATCAGTCACGATCTTACGATAAGTAATATTAAAAATAGTGTAAAGCACGGAATGCGGAGTAATGAAAACATCAAAGTCCTTATGCCGAGATGAGCAGAAATTAATTTCGATCTTGCAACTTTCAGAAAGACAATAATATTGCATTCGAAAATACGTACGATAATGATGACATTACCGCACTAGTGACATAATGAATTATTATCTACCGGGAAAAAAGTATTGAAATATTTTGAGCATTTGGATTTAACGGTTGTTACCATCATGCACCATAAATCAAAGAGAAAATTGATTATTGTTAGAACAATTAATTTGTGTGGTAGAAACGATTTAGAACGAGCAAGTCATGAAGATCAATAATCAATCTAAACTCTTGTTTTTCAATTATCTATATATTGAAGAATCTTAAACAAAAACTTGCATCGACTGCACGCATTTACTATGACAATGCACATTTTCTCCCGTCCCGTAATAGTTCGCTTCCAGAGGTATTTTCCTGGATTTTCTTCCAGCATATCGGAGCGCTTTAAAATCAACTTTTGGATTGAATAAATGAATACTGTATATACAAGTTTCCTATTGAAAACTTTCTCTAAGTAGGGCCATTATTTGCAAAAGCCACGTATTTTTTCTCCTATTCCACAGTTATATAAATATAGATTAAATTAAGCGTGCGGTGTACAAGGAAAAAACAATAACAGCAGAAACCACTAAAGATAGAAGCGGCAAGTGAAACTTTTATAGCCACCAACTAAACGGCAGTCGCTGTTTCACGGTGTTTTTCTCCTGCGACGATTGATGTGTCTGTAGTCCGAAGCAGGGATTCCAAATAATACAAATATTTTCGCTTTCTATACTTACTCTCCGAAGAATGCAAAAAAATAAATTTCTGGAGCATCTAAATCGGTTTTTAAGTTATTACGCGCCTTGTGAGGAAATATTGGCATTATTGCACTAGTGGCATAAATTATAATTACGCAGCGGGTGTGATAATGCAAAAGCGCTCGCTACGGAAAGCGCGTGCAGTAATAATACTATTACCGCACTAGTTTTGTAAGGTAATTATTTTCTAACGTCGCAAACAGACCTTCCAACAAATAGGAAATATTTCTTTGAGAAATCCATCCAAGCGGAATCATAAATTTAATTAGAAATGAAAAATGGATCTCTGAATGGAATGTTATCATCAAATATCAAACAGATCTTTTCTCATTGTACATTTCTATGGAACATTTAATCGGATGATGATTTTGGAACTGCAGACTGCATTGCAATTCTCTGAGTCAGACACACACACATAATAATAAGAATAGCCGATCTTAACGACTACTATAAGCGTCATTAGGTGACCGTAAGGGGACAACCTCCCTGATTTCTTCCGAGCATGATATATTTCCATCGCCTGCCTTACTCTAGTAAGTGCTCAATGGGCCATTTCTCTCGCTCCGCTAAATGGCTTGCAGAATAAAGTGCGATAGTTTAGGCAATTACTTTTAAAATGTCTCAATATTATCACAGAAAACCGACCACTCACACATCTTTCAAGGAAAAATCCATTAGTGCGTTTTATATTTTTTTGTGATCGAAAAGAAATGGAGGAAAATAATTTTTCATTCGCCCATTAAATATTTAACACTAAAGAAACAACCGGATAATGATCTTTCGGGCCAAGTTTTTTTCTCCCGTTTGCCAGGAGGGCGGCTAATCTAATATTCATGTATAACTTTATGGAATTTTCTTCTGCGTGACCCCAGTTTTTCGAAGGGGACATGTTTTTTTATTGTATAGAGGCAGCGCATTTGATGGTCTCTTACTACTTAACTTTATCCAAGCTTGAATACCCACCGGCGACACTTGAATGCACTCAGGAAAAAATGCGGGATTGTGACAATGAATCGCTCGACCACAATTGATAGGCAACAATAGAATTGGTTGATCTGATGGCAGTCAATAAAAATCGAGGATTTGGGGAATAATAAATTTTATTTATGCAACTAGTGCGGAAATGCCGTTATAACCGCACAAGGCTGAGAATATTTGTTATTCTACTTGTTGCATATTAAATTTTGACTATTTTAACTTTTTTAAAGTGCATAAAAATAAATCGAGAGATTATTTGGTTGAGGGCTATAGATGCGAGTCAAAGAACCGTAATCCGTTTTGGCAGGGTGTACATAAAATCATATTTTACACCACTGTGTGAAGAAATTGATGTTTCGGAATGAAAATAATATTAGGGGAGACTTATTGAGGATCCCGCAAGGTAGGGGATGAACTGTGATAACTTTTCTCGATTGGAAAGTCATCATAGTTTGGAATTCGTTAAATTACGAGCCGAAATAAACAAAACAGATGCATTTCAGCGCTTTGTTGAGTTTTGTTAATGGAAAAAAAAATACATTTGTTACTATGTAGAAAAACGCTTTTGTTTGCAAGCAAATTTAAAGTTGGCGAATGCAACGAGTCGTGAAAATGCGGAAACAACATCAATGAAAGCGAACCATTAAAACCAGCAAATAAATCACTGTAATTGAATTACTACTAAAATTATAAGAATCCCTAACAAATTGGCAAAAAGCACATCACAAAATAAAAGCCAGCCATTTTTTTTACTAGTCTCTCTGTTGACATTTTGACAAATTTGTTTGTCTCTTTTTGATGACGACTTTATACCGTTGCGGGATTTTCTGTTTGTCTATCTTTCAGTATAAAAGCGAAAAAGTTTGTTGAGGATTTGTTCTCTCCATTGAGCAAACTTTGAAAAATATGCCTCATCAGTTATGTACATAATATAATAATTGTATATTGAACAGCTGTTCAAACAAATTATTCCAATGACGCCAAAATCATCTTGCTACTTGGACGAAATTTTGAGAGAAATGGGAAAAATGGGATCAAAACGGTCCACCTGAGCAAATAACTGCCTTTTGTACGAATTAATATGATTAGAGAAAGGAACGTGTGGCAATTTTATATAAATAGACGTAATGAATCGATTGAAGTCCTGATTGATGGGTTTATATTTCAACATTGTCCGTTAAATCCTGGCTAATCCTCAGGCTGGGCAAACTTTTGCACAGGGACCAGAAAAGTGACACTAAGAGTGATTGATAGAATTCTTCTGATCGAAAACGAGCGAATTACAATAATGATGGTATTAGGACGAAGTTCTACAAAAATAAGGAAAAGTTTCTATTAGATAATGATGTTATTTATTGGGACAATTGTTGTCCAAACTAAATTACAATTAAATCAAGTCTGACAGATTCAAAATATGTCAGTAAAATAGTACAATGGGTATAGTTTGCCAAAAGATAACCGACTGTTTAGACAGCCTAGTTCCTACTAAGCTAGAAAAATGGTGGAACCATCCTGCAGGTACCTTAATTTTTCTAAACCCACCAAATCTTAGAAGCGCTTTTGACTATTTCAGGTCCGAAAACGATACATTTCTGGGCGCCAGCTTTCAAATGGGTATAAAAACCTCCAATCCACTAATTCTGGTAACTAAATCTGGCTTTCAGGGTTTAGTTATCGCTGGAATAGCTGATATAATTCGTCCAGCAGATGATATAAGTGTCCCCCAAACGATAGCAATCGGACTTACTGGAGCTATTTGGGCGCGGTACTCTTTGGTGATTATACCCAAAAATTGGAGTCTGTTTGGTGTTAATATCTTTGTAGCGATTACGCAAGCGAATCATTTGCTTCGGGCATTTTTGTGCCAGATGGGGTACACTAAGAGCTATTATGTTTGCTTCCAAGCACCTATTTTTAACGCAACGACGGAAAATGGTACCACAGTGACAAGTGCTTTGAATTTTACTACGGAGTTGACTACAGTGTTAACTCCATCGACGTAGTACTAGAGAAATTTAGTTGAAGTACTAAATTGCCGCTTTTTTGGTGTTAATATTTTTTTGTCTACCGGATAGTGATTATGTTGGCTTAATGAGACTCTAATGGTACCGAGCTAACAACTTCTTCAATATAATGCAACTACTAGAGATATTTCAATGCAGGATGACCACAAAGGCCATCATCATCATTATAAAGTGTTTATTTGTATTGAAAATAAAGAAGTGAATTATTAGAGTTTGCTGTAAATATATATCAGTCCAAGTCAGTCTGTCAGTCGTTTGTATAGGCTGCAATTAAATTCCTACACGTTAATAGAAATCACATTTCGAAACAATGTCCTTTGAAACGAAGATGTGATTAATTTCATTTTCGAAATGGATGGGAGAATTTTTTTTATTTAATTTAGAGCGAAAAAATTAATGCATTTGGGCAAGTTAGGATGCACTTAAGCAATATTTGAAAAAGCTGACTTAATAACGGTAGAATGTAATTAGATATGACAAGAAATTGATTCGAACGTCGATAAAATAATTTAATTTTAATGGTAGGACAAAATGCATATACAGTTTATAATTAGTTAGATCCCATGGTATATATCTTATTACTTTGAAATATCATATTTAATGGGGCAATAAAATTTATATACATATAGTAAATCTATTTTATTATATTGCCATATGTACCAAACCAAGTAGCCGAAGCCAATTTACGGACAAATTATTATTACGCAACCTGGAAAATTAACGTCACCAATTAAACGATAAATTATAATTTTACATAATCGCATTTGAATAAATTTAAATATTTTTCTCTATGGGTTTAACATTCGTCGCGCACAGCCTTTTTTTCCTTCAATAGTAAATGAATTTGACGAGATGCATTTTAATTTGTCGAGAGGAATCTTCTTGTGGTGATGATTTATATCTTCATCTAATGGAATAATAGATATTCGCCCCCCAATTCCAATAATGATAGATAAATTGCAATTATCGTTAAACGCGTACATGGTTATTGACAATTAAGAGATTAAGACGCTGTCGCTGGTAATGGTTATTTCTTTTATGTGCCCGTAAAAATTTGATTAAATTTTGAATATTTAATTTGCACAATAATGACGCTGGCTTTCGAACGAATTAAAAGAGATTAAATCGGATGCATCAGATGCAGATGATTATTACCTTTGAGATTAGCCGTGGATTGATCCATGCCGTTTTGACATCGTTATCCAGTAGCTTATATGAAGCCTTTGTGATAAGCTTTGGAATGTCGGAGCCAACAGACGAGGGATGGATTTTCGACTCCTGATCTTTCGGATGAGATCTGAAACAACGATAAATTTACTACAGTTATTTAAATGGTCACAAAATACGATCCATTTCATATATCAAACGGATTTTTCCGATTTTAATTGAGAGGTATTAATTAAAATTAATTTTATTCAACATGGCACAGTCTAGTTAAGTGCATTAATCATAGATTAATTACGTGCTTCTGGCCATAATGCAATAAGCATTATTTATGTGCTGCCAGTTACTATGTCAAGTATAATTACTTATTTATTTAAATAAAATTAAATTGCACGGCGGTTATAAATTGCAATAAAATCTTGTGCAAATAACTTAATTCAATAGAATTTAATTATCGGACCGCTTTTTATGTGCCGTGCATTTTAATTCAATTCGACAAATATTTATTTATCTTTCTCTAATGGTGCAATGCAGAAACGTTTTTATATTTGCATCAAATGCAAATATTTTGTCGCATAAACCAAAAATAGAATAAAATATATTTTCAGCTAATTAACGTTAGAGAATAATTTTTATAAATTATTTAAAGCACAAAGGAAGCTCATAAAAGTCGGCATTTACTTTGTCTGGTCGAAAAACGCATCAAAATTTAATTAAATTCACAAAAATACTAAATAATTTGTCATTGTGAGCTTTCGTTCATGCATTGGATTCGACTTGAAAAGCTTCATATATGAGTGCCATTAATCAAACGCAAATATCTCAAGATCAAATTATGCTCTCCCCAAAATATACGGACAGCTGAAGAACAAAAAAAAACAATAAAACAATTTAAAATTTAAGTCACGTAAGAATACGCGCACATAGTGGTGGTGGTGTGCCCCATCTGTAATAAATCATTGCGATCTTTAGCCTTCTGTGCGGCGCTTTTACCCTCTCCTTATGATGTATGTATATATAGCTTTAGCATACGGATTTCTACACCCCCGCAACGCAATGTGCAACAACCCTCTGGGATCGTAATCGATTAAGGGTCGCGCGCGATGAATGGATTTTAAGAAAGTGCACGCGGACACTTTTCAATTCTCCATGAAAAAACCTTTTCGACTTTCTTTTAAAGTAATGAGCCGTGAATGAAAGGGTAATTGGAAAAATGGCACTGAAATTAGGGTGCGGGTGTGTGATTCCAGGCAAACATTACCGAAAAAAAGTATGGGAAAGGTTGATTAATCGGCGGCGATTTAATTAGCGCACAGGTTTTATGATTTATTTTGATTTGCTCGCCTATAGTTTAGTTTTTTGTAATAATTAATATTGTTACACATTTATCAGTGACTACTCGTTTTTATGCTAATGCAACTTTAATTATAGTTTATTACATGCAAACTAATGCTCTAATTACGGTGTTTCAAGAATGTTTCATTAGTGGCTAATATATGTAATTATTTTGCTACTGAAATATTTTTTAGATACATTTTTGTAGTAGAATTTCGTAATAAATGATAGGGAATTAAAAGTAAGGTGCCTCGATGAACACTCTATTTAACTTGGCACACAATTTTTTAGTATCAAAAATACAAGTTAGTATTAAAATTAATGGTTTATTCGAACAAGTTGAGTATCTTCTATTTTTAAAAAATTTAAAAATCAATATTTTCCAAATTTTTTTATAAAAAATAATTAATTTTCTAACGCGAAACTATTTTTATTTTTTTTATTTATCGCGTCGCGCCACCTTTTAACCCTCGCACTCAACCCAACAGACGCAAATCATATTAAACATCCCGACGCCCGACGTCGACTTGCAGTTGAGTCGCTCGCACCTAGATGGCGTGGCGTTCGCATAGGGACATTAATTTATGAGTGCAATTGAATAATCCAGTAAAATTAATTACTCGTGTAGGATTTATTAATGTAAATGAATGTTTATATTAAAGAGTATAAATAAAGCGGAAGCATAACCACAACATCGAATAAACTTCTTAGATCTCGAATTACACGTAGATTTACAGCACATGTCAGTTTCAAACGCAACATGCATTCAATGCATTTAGTTCGTTCTACCTATGTGTGTATGCATGTCTATAAATAACCTGGTATGGGGTTGATAGTGTATATACTAAATGGATACTAGCAGCAAAAGCCCTGTTTAATGCTTGATGTATGAGGTGCATTCTGGAACATAGTAATCACACTCTGCCATATTATATTAGAGTTCAGAAACTAGGCTATGAAACGTCGTAATGAAGATGTACATCAAAAGCTCAGATAATTAATTTCAGTACTAGGTAGATATTCGAAAAATTTTCATCTGCTTTGATTCGACTTAATACAAATAATGCATCAGGCACGTTCGTTAAAGCGATAATTTTATATTTTTTTATTAATTAATTTCAAGGACTATTAAAATTTAATTTGCATACATTTATAGACAAATTAATTATCTTCCCATAAAATATTTTGTATAATTTTTAATCCAAAATTTTGTCCACTTTTCAGCCACGTTTCGCCTGTACTTGGCGCCTCCGCCACAATTAAACAAATTCGCAAAAGTGCAATTCAATATTCACATGCTAAAAACTAATACAAGTTGAAAAACCAACTAGAAAAATAAATTTTAATTAATGAATGCACTTTTATTTGAGGTATCTCCATATATGCCTTTTAATTAAAAATTTCGTAATTGCTCGGGTTGCCTTTGAATAATTTCTATATCAAAGTATTGAAATATTTTTGCCGTGGCAGTGCGTTATAATTATATTAATACGATTAAATTAATAAACAAAACTTAATTTATAATGCGCTTAGTTTAATTTAAAAATATTGCGGTTCACATCTTTAAACCGTGTTATCCCATATAATACTGATAGTTATTATAAGAAAACTGGTTTAAAATTGGAACACCTCATGCATCTGTACGGAAATTAAACGACGAGTGACATGCAAAAAAACAGACACACACACTGCATTCTGTTGAAGTGCAATGTAGTTCATTATCATATAGGACAATAAATCAACGGGCAGTCTCGAAATTAATTATTTAAATTGTGAGGAAAAAGCCAGTTGTACGACTTTTTTGCGGAATTTTACTTACATTTAATTTAAATCATTAAAAAAAAAAAATTGCGGCGCGAATTTCACAAATTTGAATTTAGACGACGATATTTATTTTATAAGACGAACATAAAAGACAGCCGGTTGATAAAAGAATGCAAGCGTGATTGGTTTTATAGAGAGTAGTTTCAAGGAACTTCTTAATATAATTCATAACATAAAACGATGATGCATTGCGGTTCATATATAATAAGGTAGCACAAAGGTGCCGCAACAAGGCTACCTTAATTTACTCAAAAATGCTATTCGTCGCTCTAAATTATCATATTAAGCATCTTTTTTCTCCAATTCTATTTGAAATTGTCTAAACTGCTTCATTTATGCTTAACTAAGTATGTTGTAACTGCATTCACCGTTTCTAATTAAAATAATGTGTTTTTTCTCTTCGCTCGCATATTTCTAAAAGTACATATTATTCATACTTCTTGAAAAGTTGAATCCAGAGACCGCATATAAAAGAGACGCTTTTTACTAAAACATAAAGTTAAGATAAGATGATCACAAAAAAATATATACGAAGCGTAGCGAAAAAAAAATAAAGAGAAAAACATTTTCACAGAACCGTAACTTTTATTCTGCACTTGTGTGCAAATAGCTGGTGGAAATGTCATTTCTATGTTTGGAAGGGTTGAAATGTTGAATTGCACCCTTTCATCATGGAGCTTTTTACGATTCAAGTACTTCTACTTCACAATTTAGTGCAATCTAGCTTGACTTTAAATTTTGATAACCGAATTTAAGGTGGCGCGCTAAATATTTCGAGAAAAATTTGTCTTCTGAGCATACCTGGTGGTGTTGTTGTTGTTGGATGGCATAGGTGTTGGAATTCTAGGTGGCAAAACTGGTATTGGTGTTGCTCGTCGTTTGCCATGATGATGGCGGTAACTGCGATTCATTTCGGTATTCATCTGCAACAAGAAAATAATTTAATGCATTAAGGAAGTTGCTAGTGAATAAATTTCAAATAAAACATTATCTTGCATGCACATTTGGATCCCAGCCCAATTGCCTGCAATTACTGCACTGTTTTTATTTACCGGTTGAATTTTTGCTGCGACTTATTAAAAAACTTTGCTAGTTTTCGTTCCATAAATAAAAATCGAACTTTATGTTTAGTTCACTTTTAATGATTATTTATTGCTCTTGAGCAGTCTAACTTCAAAGCAATAATGATTCCAGACGTAAAACAGAACTTTCTACGATATTATTGCGTTTCATTTGCTTTTCAATAGCAAACAAACAGATAATGTGAAAGATAAGTTTTTTTTTCAAACATCGAAGCGCTTTCTTTGTAATTTTTTGAACTATTTGGAAAAAGTAATGTTTCAGGATGCAGATTCTGAAATTTGTTCGAAAATAATCAATTAGCGCCGGTGGGGCGAATTTTTAAAAATTTATTGATAAAGTAAGGTGCCACGACGCACTTTTAACAAAAGTTTGAAATTAATTTTTTTCTCGAATATTTACGCGATTTTTATAATTTTTCTTTTGTTTTATTATAAAAGTAAGGTGCCTTGATGCATTTTTACCAAAAAACTGTACCAAATAAATTTCTTCTTTGCTCAAAAATATTTTCGACTATTGCAATAGCGCGCAAAGGCATAAAAATTCCTATCCGATAATAAAATACTGTAAATTGGTACCTAAAAATAGGAACCCAAAAAGAATGTTTGTTTTATCATTGGAACATCTGAACTGAAGGAAGAAAAAAACCAGTTGTATGCATTTTTCGTACCACAATGGTTCACATCAAGTTGTCCAAATGATATGGGGAATGAGTCAGTGTGGCCACTAAGTAAATTTATGGCCTCTTGTTGAACTCCGATATAAAGTTGGAGTTGTCGGTGGTAATGTGAATGGCTGATATCCCCTTTACAAAGGGGAGTGAGTAGATTTGTACTCGTTCTGTTATGCGTTGATTAAATCAAGCACGAGCTGTGGAATTTATTTTATGGCTCTTCGTGAATATTTAAGACCCGTGGACGCGTGCCATCGAAAGATTAATAAAAAGACGATGGTGCATATATCGAAACTTAATGGAATTGATTTGATTGTCGCCTTGTTTTTCGTTGGGGAATTTATTTTGCTTAACTGGCAAGGTTCTTTGGGATATAAATAAATCTAATCATGGCAGACCCTCATCGATCATTCCATAAACATGCATTTTAATTCACACGCTAGCGTTTTCGTTTTGTATTTTTTTCGACTCGCGCTTAAACGAAACATTTCAATTCCATTTGGCTATTAATTAAATTTTCTTATTTTTTAAAATTAACTTGGCCTAATATTTAGAAAGGTATAGTGTATTGACCTAAGCTAAACTATAGCTGTCGAACACATACACCGAGAGGAAACTGTTTACTTTAAATTTGGAGATCATTACTAAAATACACACTACCTTAATGTTCACGGCATGTACAAGATAAACAGAAACTACCCCCCTGTATTTTTTCATGTGTAAACTAACACAAACTACAAAGACCAGCCCCTATTTATATATTTGCCTTTACAAAATACATAAATATTTCCTTTGACAATCGGTCGACATTTACATCTACTACAGAATTAAATTACTAGAAAAATACGAATATACTGGAAAATAAAAATTAATTCCCTAACTAAATAAATTAATAAACAGATATATTCACACATGCATCGAGACACCTTACTATTTCAATAAAATTTAGCGCGAAATTCAAATAAATAATAATATCAGTTCCTCTTTAAAGTTTAAGCCACATAAACATTAATTAAAAATGCATGCCCTCGACCGGCTATTACTAAGGGTAGTAATGGTTATTTATGTAAGCTAGTATTTTGGTCTAAAAGTCTATCAAAGCTATCCGTGCACACAAATGGGTTATTTATCCACCCACCCTGTTTTAAAAGCTCTCGATGCATCCAAATCTGAAATGTCATACATGTAGTAGTATACAATTTCGCAACTAATTCATGTCTACTAGGGGAACATTCGTGATGACGCTTATATGTTTCTAAGTGCGTACATTACACGAAGAAAAATTTGTTCATCTCCCTCAAAACGTCTTCGTTGATGACTAGTGTAATTATGCGTGCAGACAAAATTGGATAAGTTGAAAACTGTTTACACCTAATTTGAGAAGGATAATAAGTCTCGTTTTGCTAGAGGGGCTTATCAATGTTTATACGAAATTTAACCGAAAACGGAATGGAAATAAATAATCGGAGAAACTTTTTGTTCGACTAAATTGCATTCATGTCTAAAGTGACTTTCAAAGCAACTTTCTGATAAATGATAATAATAAAACTTCATGTACCTTCAGGAACATATACTTGTGCTATAAAATCATGTTCTGCTTTTTACGGCTGAAAATAATCGCTATACCGTTTGTCCATGCAAAGGATTTATTTTATTTAAAAAAAAATATATTAAAATTTATTTGGGTAGGTAAAATATTCTACTAGAGTCTATGCTTTAAAAAGAATCCAAATTTGTTACCCTAATGAGAAAAATGAATTAATTATGGAATTTAGAGTAAAAAATTGTGAAGTAGAATTTTTAAAATTTAAATAAGTTCTTTGTTTTTGTGCTAAATTAGATATTTTTTGAATATTTAATTTTTTTGAGTAATTTAATTTGTGGACAAACTGTATACCACTGTTTTATTTCATTGAAAACAAGCACATTTATTTCAAATTAGATTTCGCTGCTTGAGGCCACTCTTGGTGGTCCATCTAAACCCTGTCGCACATTTGCAATATTACTGCAAAAAATTCTACTTGACTAACTTTCCGAAATGCTATTGATCCCTTTAAGTATCTACCCCTTTATTAAATTATTACATTATAAGATTAGATCTAAGAAACCGCATAACATGACCGCGTCATGAATCACTTTCGCAACCCTTTATCTCTAAACAATTTTCTGGAAAATGCAAGCAACGATTCATCTTAATTAGATTGCAGATTAAATTATATGCTCGGTGCTGTTTCTTGTTTATTTTTATTTGCTAAAGTGGCTGAAATTTGCAAAATTTCCAGGAAACGTAAATGTATGTGTGGTGTAATTAAGTGATTTGATTATTATCGTTACTCGCAGGCTTTGTTGACTTGGCAACCCCTCTGCATTTGGCATGTTTGTTATACTATGTGTGTGAATGTAGATATATCTAATTCTGGACCCCCTCTTTCTGTCATTTGCAATACAAGTATGTGAGAAAAAAAAATTGCTAGTAAAAAATGTTTCAGATTTACAGGTTTTTCAATATAAAGGTAATAGGGTAGAAAATTGATTTAGAGCCGTTCATAAATTGCAAATTCATCGTTGGATTCTAGATGGAAAACACTTTAATATTCTAATACGATAAAATTTTATAGACCAAAAAGTTATGTCATTGCATTTTTTTATTTTAGATGAAAGTTGGGAGCTTACGTAAGATTTTCAGTTTAATTGGTTTTGACGGGAAACTATTTTTCTAGAACGTTAATTCTGAACTGTTTCGTAAATACATGCACGTTTTATACACACAGTATCGATTTCAATTTATTAGAGCTAGATGAACCAGAAATTTAGAGCTTTTTTGGATTTTTAGAATCTTCTCCGCATTTTCCTCTCCCATTAACTTAAAAAAAATAGAAAAAAGCTCTGACATAGTTTTTTGTGGACGCTCTAATGATCCGCGCTAGAAAGACGCTATTTTATGGAGCTGTTCGACTTGGTCGAGATGCAGCCTATTTTTCAGTATCAAAAGCACCAATAATTGTCAGCCTTTTAAGGCAATATCTGCCGCATGGCAAGTTTAGTGTTTGATTGTATTGTCATTCATATAAAAATCATCGACGTTTTTAATTAAAACAATGCAATTTTCAATAGAAAAAGTATCCATTCGCGTAATTAAAATTGCAATTAATGTTTGAACCGTATGATGATGTGAAACTGAGTAAAAAAATTTCTACAATATGCACAATGCATTTTATTTTCGCCGAACGAAACGAAAGAATGCATCCTAGTTTTTAGAGCGCGCGTGAAAATTAATCTTGCGAGTGCATTATTAATATTTTTTGTTGATGGAAAATGCTTTTATGTTTTTTTGTTTAGACTTTGTCAACAGTTAATTTCGTTAAGATTTTAATTTAGCAAAATTCGTATGGCGAAATTAATTATTATTGCAAATTATTGTAGTGCATGTTCCTAAAAGAATTACAACACCTGCAATCTGTTTATTGCATGCTTAAATTTTATGTTTAATATATATAAATGTCATCTGTAGTGTGAATGTAGTACATATAGATTGCCATTACATACACCATGTGATGCCTTAAAACAAGTCCATAATAAAATAAAAAATAAAGATAATTTGAGTTTGATGTATGAAGTGCACGGTTTGTGACTAGACCGGCGCCTGCTGATCCTAATTAATTCATAAATCAAGTCTGTTCCATACAAAGTGTTCCAAATCATATTGCTATGAATATGGAATATGGAATATGATTGCTATGAATTAGAGCGAGAGTCAACACCCCGTAGATTTTGTGATTTATGTTTTGTTCTTATTGCAATAACGCTATCATAGATTGTGTAATGGTTATTATGTAGTCGAGTGAAACCTGTACAATTTACAATTACATGGATCAGTTTTATGTATTCCATATATGGACAATATTAATGTTCGGAATTATTTATTTAGTCACTACTTCAAAGGCTGGCTCATTTATTGTTAATTATTACATTCGAAAGTAGTATTGGCAACTTGAATCAATCAGTTATTTAATATTTAATAATTTACGTACTGAATTTTATTCTTGTAACTAAATCTAGATGATACTTAATCCGTTGCAGAATTAAGTGCAATTTTTATAATTTATTAGTCGTTTGCTTGCACTATAAGGGTAAATTGTAGCTTTTAAGGGAAGAACGATGCGCTATAGTAAATTATAATAAATTCCTTTTAGTTGTAATGAGAAACTATCAACTGTTAAGGATAGCAATCAAACTAAAACGTTTTTTTGCTGTAAGCAAATAAATAAAAATACAAAGTCGAATTTATTAATCATAGTATATTTTCCGAGAAGAAAATCAAAGCAAACATGAGTTTATGATAACGCATAAATAACAATTTTATTATGTTTATGTTTAATGAGCCATACAATAATAATGATTCACTTTACTATTTCGAGAACAATAGTTGATTAAAATACAAATAATTATATTTCCTAATTGTTTCAATAAGTCATTACTAATCATAAAATAAACAATAGATTTATTTGACATAAATGATAGATTTAATTGACTTGAATTAAACAGAAAATAGTTCCTACGTACATTTCAATATTAATTGATTAAACAATTAATAACTTGAAAACTAAATGTCCAATCCAAGATCTGATAGCATTTTTGGATTCTACGCATTTTTCTACATAAGTGTACCAAATTTCGTCAAAATCCATCAAAGTTTGAGTTTGCGTGGGTGTAGGTATGCCACAGGTGCATGGATGCGTCAGGCGCGTGACCGTTTAACGCACATGCACTTGCATGTGCGTTAAACGGTGTCCTCCGCATACCATCGCATTCCAATGCAGGCTATTAACGCAAGTGCACGCCCCCTGGCCCATAAGTTCAATGACCGGCTTACACATGAATATACGTCATAAAATCTAGGGAGTTTTGTTTTTAATGCAGAGCCTGGCAACCTGCCGTGCACCAGCGCCAGCGCAGTCAACAACAACTGCGAACTGTCAGATTATTCAGTGAAAAGTGCTAAAGTGTGTATAAAACATTTAGGGGCAGTTTATTTGGCCCCTATTATCAAAGAAAACATCTCTACGAGTGATAAAGTGTCAGTGTGAAGCAACATTGATGGTATGAAGCGCAAAATTGAGCCGGCCGGAAACAGCCACCGCAGGAATGTAAGGTTAGAATCTCCAATACTAGAATTTCAACATATCTGAACAATTAGTGCACGAATTTGCCCTTGCGATTCGCAAATATGCTACCTAGTCTTCATAAAAGTAAACACAATGTTTATTTTCAAAGGGAAAACACTTGCGCTAAAATACGACACATTGCCCACCGAGCCCCGCACGAATCGCGATTGGGTAATATCAATCAAAAACTAGCTAAACTAATAATTCGTTTGGCTTGCAAATGCGGATAAGAATATCTTAAGTTAAGAGAGATAATTACTAAGTAGCTTGTAAAGTAGATTTAAAAAACGCCATAAAAACTCGACGATTAAAACCTTCCGCTGTTTATTTTAGAAGCTTTTTAGAAACTTTTTAGAAACTAAATTTACCGGCGGAAACGCTTTATAATTATTGCGAGAGGAAAAAAATAAAATACCATGCCTATATTAATTTTTGATTGATATACCACTCAATTGTAAACACACCCAGAAATAGCGTTCAACGACACACACTTGAAGTATATTTCCAACACCTGTTCGCAAGTATTAACCCGAATGTGTCCCCTTATAGAAGTTAAGCCCAAAAATCCATCTACCCTGCTGCCTTTCAAATGTGTTGACATGAACATACATTTTTAAAAAAGTTGAGCGAGCAAACTCGATCGCAACAAAGCAACAAGAGGCACTTATCGTTTTTTTTTCCTGGTTGAATATAAGCCGAATCTTCTAAACTTGATAAAAACTATTCAGATTTGGCAATGCAAAAGGAGGCTATAAATTTTCAGGGCGTCTCCTGTATGTGGTGCATTTATAACCAGTTTCCTTATAAGGACCAAATCCTAAACGCAAAAAGATGCTGCAGACGCTCCTAATCGCGAACAATCGCTACCCAAAATTCAGCCAAACTTGTGCAACAGGATTTTTATTTCGCAATCGCATAATTAATCGTTATTCATATTTGGTGTGGGCAAAAGTTTTTTTATAGCTCCACTAATTAACAAGCGTATTCGTAATTGAGTTTTAATCGATGATTGATTTTGTGTCAGAAAAATTTCGCACACTGTTTAATTCTATAGAAAATTATGCCTTTAATAGTTTGACCTGCTTGATGGAAAATGCATCATCAGATTCATTATTATCCCGATGCTTTCAATTAGTTTTGCATTCATCGAACAGTAATTTTTTGGTGCTGCAAATACGCTCGTTTCAAAAAAATTCCATTCAAACAATTTGAGCTTTTATTCGTATGAAAGCTTCTTTTATTTGGACATGGTTATTAAATTAGCGTCGAAATATTATTGGGAAATGTAAAACTGCCGAATGGGTGGCCTTTAGAATGGCTCTATTGAAACAAAACCCAGTGCACCATAAAATAGCTTGCTTCCAAGAAGTCGTATAATTAGAATTTAAATGGCCACTAATATCATACAGTGAAATCAAATACACCCGAAAAGTCCTTTGTTCGAATGAGAATGCAATAAAATGACGAGTTGATATCATAATTATGATGATTCTCATGAACAGCATTAGAAATTATACACACGACGGGCAATTGTATTCGGTTACAACCAGTCGGGCCTTAACAAAACACATCACTATTATTATTATTATTTGTTCGACCAAAGGCCACTGATTTCTATTATACGTAACGACAGGACGCTTAAATGCACGTGCGAGACACGTGACCAACAACAATGTCTGTCTGTGTCATCTTGTCATCATCTAGTCGAGAAAATTCATCCATCCATCGATTATCATTAGTGTTGAGATGATTTGTACATTTTGTGAATGGATGATGGAAAAAGTAAGGTGCCTCGATGCAGAATTGTTATTTCTCACAGATTAATAAGAATTTTGCATCGAGGCACCTTACTTCTCATCTAGTATCATAATCTCCCCAATATTTTCTGATTATCGCCTATCGGGCGTTGATTTATCGTGTAGTTGTCCGATAAGCGACAATTTAATTAAAAGTGTACACATTGTCGCATTGAAACTAGATAAAGCACCCATTGACCTAGGACTGCACACATTCAATGATTTAGTGCGCTATTTTTATGGTCTTCTGCCTTAGCGCAAACATATCAAATTTAACGATTACGACTGACATGCCGCATTTTACTGTGTGTTCATGTCGACTTCCTCAGAGACCTTTCTTCGGCTTAAGATCGACACATTCACTTAATATTAATGCCAAGTTGGCAGGAAATGAGTTTTCAACTTGCTCAATATTTGCGCCAAATAATTCGCTAAATATTCAAATAATTGCGGAATTTATTTATAAATCGCTGTTCGCATAAATCAATGCGACTAATCTGTTGAGAAATGTTATCTAATGCGGGTTGGAAAACATGCTAAATGCTTCTTGCATTGGAATGTGGCTTAAGTCAGACGCAAAATCCTTATTATCTATTTTTAATTATTTAAGTAAGGAACAAAAGTGTACAGAAAAATCCTTGTTTTATCTGTGGGTCTAATTTTAGAACCGGTATTAGGTAACTTCTTAATGCAATTACTGATGCAAAAGATGCAACTGCAACATAAGTGACAACACAATAGGACAGTTTGAGCAGACTGCATAATGCACTACGAAGTCAGAACAAAAGTTTTTTATCAACCCTTTTTTGTAGGGATTGAATATAAAAATCCTCCAGTTTATAAAATTTTGCTCTATTAATTTATTTAAATCAAATACGATTTAATTGAGCCATAGATTTTAGAGCAACCAATTAATCGAAAACTCGCGCCAATAAATTGCATTAAAGCAATTTTTTCTAAACGAGCGCACCTCCAATAGTTATTTCAAAAATTCCTATTAAATAAATTCAGCATATTATCAATTCTGGCAATGTGACATCTCATGCACTGAAACCGGCTGAAGAGAAAAGAAGCAAAACCGTAATAGTGATGTTCAATTGGAATATATGCCATCACGTCGTCTCTATATGCATAATCCTGTAAAAATCAAGATATATGGCATTAATAGCATAGTAGACAGCCAGTCGGGAGGGTTTTTTTTTCAATTATGAAGAATGTTAAAGCAAACTATGAAGCCGCCCGTTGAGCTGCAGAGTGCAGAGCGCATTTATTGATAAGATCTCTTCTGTATTGAGGTTCATTCAGCGATGACTGACTGCATCAGGGAGTGCTATGACTGGAGACCATTCAGTGGCCCTGCTGTCACATCGGCCTTGTTAATAACCATGTTTTACAACAAGATGTGTGTGTGAGAACATCATCATGAATTTTAAATTACAGCGAGAACGAAAATTGACCAGCACACGCACAAAACATGCTCTATATTCTTCAAGAAGTAATTAACTTGGATTTTGGGTCAGGAGTCAAAAAGAGGGCGATTTGTTAGAAATGAGAAAGTAAGGTGCCTTGATGCAACTAATTTTAGTTCAAAAAAAATAAATCATAGAGCACTAGATACTTAAAATTTGTAAGGAATATGAAAAGTAAGGTGCCTCGATGCAACGCAAGCAGGTAATTGAATTGTAGCTGGAATTAAATTAAATTGAATGGGGTTGTGTAGGTATTAAATTGTTATTTATAGAAATGTTAAAGTATCAGATGTAAAATTAATTATAACCACTATATGAGCAAACATAAGCTCGCTCTCTCTTAAATGGCATTGCTCCAAAACAATAAATATTCTTCCATTGGGTTTGTATGCTCATTTGTCTTGCATAGTAATTCAGATTTGAATGCGCCAATAAATCTTTTGACTTTTTTGAGAAATATCTGAAAGATTTCTTCAGTCAGTTGCATATTTACCGAACTGTAAGTTTCGAAGTTGTAATAAATCTTCGTTGCATATATATATCTTAATTAATTATAGTTTACTTAAACATGCACTATTGTGTAATTAATTATTGTTGTAAGTCGAAAGAGGAGAATATATGCGATAAAAAATAATTTATGTTACTTTTATTGTTTACTACATATCACACATATGACAAGCAGATGTATAGACTATCGTAAAACGTTAATTGCTATACAAGACTTTTAAAAGAAGATTGTAAAAATTATACAGTTGGAAAATGCTGCTCTATCAAACATTCTGCAACGTTTCCAAAACGAAAGTGCCAACTTAAAATTCATTCATTCCGTTTTACGATTTTTCCTGCGACGAACTTTTATAAAAAGCGTGTTTGATTGATGGTTTGAAAAAAATGTGACCCTTTTAAACACTCTAACTTTAGAACAAAACTTTTTTTCTATTTTTAATAAACCGGGAATTAAAATTTCAGCTATTTAATAATATTGCACGAGTTAATTTTGATTGAATTTTATTTACTTTGCATTTTAATGGAAAATAAATTTGAAAATACGATTAAAAATTGTATGTTTATTTAAATTGTTATTAATAAAATCAATAGCTATTATAGTTGACATTTTATATGCGTTTTTAATTTATGAGGTCAGCTTGGGTCGCATTTTTATCCATAATGTGCATGACCAAATCTAATTATTGAATTAATTTCCTTTTGTAAACACAAATGTTTATAATAAAATTAATTTTAATAAATAAATTCAATCTGATCTAATTACCAAACAAAACTATCACATTATAATTTATTGTGATGATGAAATCAGTTTCAAAATAAACATCAATAAAAATGAACTGAAATTAATCAAATTTCTTCAGCTAATATTTTTGATCTCCTATATAAACAAATATATATGGGGAATAATTAAACGTTCAAAGCAGATTTGTCGAGTTTATTGAATAAATTACATTGCTAGTGATTGATATGAATGTCATTCTCGTTTTACTTTGGAATTTAGATTGTTTACTTTGGGTTTGGAATCTAATTGATTATGAGTGCCAGTTTATTTTTCTTTTTAATCATCAAATCCGGACATTAATTGATTGAAAAATTTACTTATGTTTCAACAAAAACTTAGAAGTGAAATTATTTAAACAAATAAAAGTCCTGCAGGAATTTAATTAAATTAATTAAATATACAAATGTATTTAATTCAATTAAAATTACACAGTAATTAATTTCATCGATTTGTTGCATATTAATTTGCAACAAATTAATTGCAGCGCGTTTTGATTATTATTTAAATTATTCCGCGCGCGCAATTATATTTTTTCAAAAATATTTCATCTAAAAATAAACAAATAGAGCACGATCTGAAATAACCCCAACTAATTACACTCATTATTTACGATAATTCAATGCCAAGCGCCAGTCAAATTATCTGCATCTTTGAAGTTTGAAAATAATGCGCTTCTTTTCTTACCTTCGTGAGTTCAAACGAGCTGCAGTATGAGAATCCAAAAAACAAAAATAAATCAAAAAATGCACTAAACCACAAACAAACAAATCGCACCAGAAAAAATGTCAAAAATCAAATTTTATCCATCCATCTAGCAGTACTAATTAGTCGATGAAGATGAATTGAAACGCGCCAGCAACGATCTACACATGTCTAACATGTGCAGGTTAACATCGAATTCGAAATGCATTGCTGCATGCCACAACCGGAGTATGGAAAGGGCGCAACCGTATTGTTGAAGAGCACATGAGAATGCAGTGCAGACTCCCATTCTCCTGCACGTTGATGTTACGCCTGCTTGCTGCTGCTGCGTCCGAGGAGGACTAGCGATGGTTGATGGTTGGGCCTTTCACTTTGGTGCATATTTTTAACCCCCTATTTATTTCTTTTGTTAGGAACATGATCCCCTATATGTTTGTTGCTCTCTCAAATGGTCTTTAACCCACTTTCAAAACAAATCCCCCTCGTATAGTGTAGTTTGTACAACTTTTTTAATTAATCTTTATAGTTGGTATTTTAATTGTGACCAATTTTGGGCCTTTGGTCTTCCGCAAGGTTGCCTCTTGAGGCATATTTGTGCTTAGAGGTCTATTAGATGCGGATTAATCCTAATGGATGGGATAGGGAATTTAATTCTCGGGCTATAGTCCGAAAAATTGGGCTATAACTATTTTTTTCTTAAAAAAGTAGGTTTATCCGACGTAGTAATTAATTTTGGGCAAATTAGTTTGTCAGATTTAAATTTGATTAGGGTTACTAATTTTTTTTCGGCCTTTTATATTTTCTTGAGGAACAACAAAGTATTTTATTAATTTTTTTCTTTTATTTATTTCATTATTTTCTTCAAATAAATTCTAATAATATTATAATTTCCTAAAGTGCGCAAATTTATCATAAATAATTGCGCTAAATTATAAATGTCCTGCAGGATAAATTTAATTCCCGCAACATGTTCCAGCAACACTACAACTTACCTAATTGTGATTAATAATTTTTTATTCAAGCAATTTAATAATAATATTGATTTAAAATATTAATTAACAGATTCAACTGCGAGCCAAAATTAAGTAATTAATTTCTGGACTTCGTACGATTTCAGCAGGAAATTACAATTCGGACCAAAACGACCTAAAAGCCTGTTAATTAATCTAAAATATCCAAATATCTGGATTTAAGTGCTAATTTATTTTTGAGTTTGCTATTAAAAAAAAATATATGTAGCAGATTGCATTAAAAGTCCATCCCATTATCGTAGCAGAACACACTCGAGGTCCATACACATTTCGCTGTTACAAAATTGACATCCTTTCCATTATAATGGAAGTTTTTAAGTAGTTTGTAAGGGGATATTTTGCATACTGCAAGCGTACTTGCACAGGCCATTGTACTGGTCTGAATAAGTTTCAAGTCGCCTTCGTATATGAATATCCTGATGTATAACACACTTCAATCCTCTCAACATGGTCCACTCCAGAAATTTTTAATTCCGACCCATAATAAGCGACATCGCGACTACTGAAAATATTTCGAAAACAAAAACTAACTTAATGTGTGTGTGTTTAGATCATTTAAACATGTGTAGTTGGCAGATAATTATTCCTCCTTTATGTTTATCGCATGCAAGTTTAATAGCCTCAAGTGAATAAAATGTACTATGTTGTATACATATGTAAAGTTTCACGAAATTAAATTATTTTATATTCTGAGGAGGCTTATTTTTTTTGCTTGCTTTAGTAAAGAACACAAACACGAGCTTAAAATCCGATGTTTACTCGAAAAGTGTCTAAAATTAGCTGGATCCATCCTTACTATGGTTGATTAATTCCTAAATGAGGAAGTTATACTTAAACGTAGTATAACATGTCTTTTAATTTTGTTTGCACATCAAAGTTTTCATCAGGTAATATAATATTTCTTGTCGGAGACTTTGTTTGAGCAAATCGTCGTGTTTCTTTGGAAAGTAGCTGAAATGTTCCTATTGTGGAATTATAAATCAAATTTAATCTGGATAATTGGCAAAATAAAACGAGCCTTCGTTATTTATTAGCAAAGTTCAAGCTGCTATCTACCTACTACACAAGTACAATAATATTATGCACGTCGATGCAGTTAAATCAAAATCTACTTAGTTTTAATAATATACTAGTTAGTTTCTTGCAAATGCAGAATGTGACCTACAAATTTCATTAAAAATGCATCTTTTATTCGTCTTGAAAGCTTATTGTTGGCTGAACGATGAAAGCTCCTGAAAAGTTATCCATAAAATATTACTAATAAAATCCAAATTGCATACAAAATTATTTATTATTCATCAGTCATAAAGCATAAAATATTTAATAATATCATTCATCGTTAACTAATTGATAAAAATGCGACGTGGAATCCGATAGAAGGACATCGGGTTGATCAAATTCCACCATTTGTCCATCGTTCATAACAAGCACCCGATCTGAATCCAAAATCGTTTGAATTCGATGAGCGATTGTGATGACTGTACTTTTGCGAAACGCGGATCGCAGCGTTTGCTGAATTTGCCTATCAGTTTCATGATCGATATTTGCCGTCGCCTCATCAATACACAAAATCTGGAATAGTTCAAATTAATCCAGCTGAAAAAACAACAATTTGCAAAGCATACCTTTGCATTATGCAAAATAGCCCTGGCCAGACAGATTAATTGCTTTTGTCCTACTGAAAAATTTGATCCACCCGCCTCCACCATATATTCAAGTCCTCCAATCAGCTTTTTTATCGCGGCAATTAAATTGACTTTATTCAGTGCTGACCAAATTTCGTTGTCGCGGAATTCCGCGAGTGGATCTAAATTGTCGCGCAACGTTCCGTTGAAGAGGAAGGGATCCTGCGGGATGCAGAACATCCTCGATCTTAAGCAAACGAGAATTATTCTCCTGCAAAATCAACCTGAAAAGTTACCTTAGAGCTGGTAAGGCAATCTTGCGAATGTCGACGGAATCGATGCAAATCGAGCCATCAGACAACTCGCAGATTCGGAAAAGTGATGCGATGATGGAGCTTTTGCCGGCACCCGTTCGGCCAACTACCCCGATTTTCTCGCAGGGTCTTGTCTCGAAACTGAGCGATTTCAGCGAAGGTGGAAGAGTTTCTCTGCAATTAATTCGCAAATGAAATACTTGCTGGAGGAAAAGTAGAAGTGTACCTATAACGGAGTATGACGTTGCTGAAAGTAATGACTCCTTGACTAGGCCAGGAAAATGAAGGAGCAGTCACGAATTCAGTAGATTCAGCTGGGATTTGCTTGATGTACTGATTGACACGTTCGACGGCAATCATTTCTCTTTCAGTCTCGGTGAAAGCATTTACAACGCCACTTAAAGCTCCAGTTATTGAGAGCGCGTAAGATATGGCTAATCCTACCAGACCTATTTGATGCAATTATGAGGAATTAATTTTTTTGTTGACGATGGAAGCTCGAAAAAGTTGGAATTTATAGGATTGGTGTCAGCGCACAAGTTTTAATGGTACTAAGTTTGTGATTTGTTGAACTATTTCAACATTTCAAGTGTTTAGAGGACATCAAAGTGGGTTTATTAGTCATAAAATGTGTGATTGATGGAGGATGAGGTCGTGTTGAAATTTAGTGCATTTTTTGATAAGGAATTTATTTGTTTGTTGATGGTGAAATAATTTTGAAAGCTTAGGAATTTTGGGAGCTGTTACAAATTTGAAAAAATGATTACCAATTGAATTTTAAATTGCAGAAAATAATTTCATAAGTTCGTGTTGTAATTTAATAACAAAGATATTTATAGCAATTTTTAAAATTCCAAAACAAACTTGCCAATAATCTATTTTTGAAATTTAACCCTTCATCTCGATCTCTATAAGCTGCGCTCATAAAATATTGTTATTCAAACATTTTACGGCTAATTTTAACTCAATAAAAAATGCATTACGCTAAAAGACCAGCAAAACTTTACATACAAAAATAAAATTACCATCCTAAATGCTGCTATTTATTTTCTTACGAAAATTTCGTAACAAAACTCTTAGGCATTCATGCAAAATAATTGACGTCAATAAAAACAGAAGCTTTTGCACTCAAATTGTAAATTAGCTTACCTGGATCAGCTACATCATATTGATGCTGGATAACAGCAATAAAGCTAACGCCTGTAATTATCGCGACTCCAATAAACTGAAGACGTAGACCAAGCCATCTGGCAGCTGCTTGACTAGCAAACTGTGCCTTAATATTCGCATCTACATTGTCTTCATTATCTCGCTTGAACCTTTGAGAGGCTCTCATTGCACGGATTGTAGTTAAACCTATAATTTCAGTTAATCACCATATAATAGACAAAGTGCACAATAATTCACCTTGTAATGTTTCATTAAAGTGACTGTAAACCGGCGACAAAGTTACACTGGAGATTCTTTTCAATTCGCGCGATGTTAAGCGATAGTGGTTCTGGAGCCAATTGTAGACGGGAATTAGGGGCACAAGGACCAGACAGATCCAAGGAAGACCGTAAATCGTGATCACAACGCAACCTAGTAAACCGAAAAATTGGGCGAGCAGGATGTTTAAAATGAATGGTAAGGAGTCATCGACTGTGTAAGTGTCGCTGGAGAAGCGGTTCAAAATTCTGCCAGTCGGTGTGATGTCGAAGAAGGAGCTTTTTCCCTGCAAGAATTATGGGCTGGCAATAAATTTCGAGCTGAATTTCATAATAATCACCTTGATCACTGACTTCAGCAATAATTTATGGATTTTTGCAGCTGCCGAAACGCCACCATAAGCGAAAAGAAACGCTCTAAACAATGTGAATACCGTATTTAAACAAGCGAGTTCAACGTATACTTTCAAATAATAATTCATATCGTAATTGTCCGCGTCCGTAATGCTTGTAGCGAAAATCGTACCATCCAGAGTGAAATTGGTACTATTATCCGTTTGGCTTTCAGCATTTGTAACCCAATGCGACAACCACCAATCCGTCAAGTTTCTCGAACTCTGCATTATGATAATGGACAGGAAAATCGATATGCTTAGCATATGTCCGATTGATTTCCAATAAGTTGCATATACGCTAAACTCTAAACTACCAGTATCACTCTGTTCCTCCATCAGAATGCTGTCTTGATCCTCGTCGTGCTTGCCATTGTTCGCCGCTGTCTCTTTAACGATGCTCTCAAACGATGAAAATGTCGATGTTGATTGAAGACTTTCTCCCAGTTCCAAGTCGATTGGCAATGCATCGTCAATGTCTTGCAAGACATCAGCGGGTTTTCCTTATTTTTAGACAAATTAATTAAGGAACAAGGAAGTTAAATTATAGACGCATTTTTTAAAAATTAAATAATTCAAGTTTTATATGAAAACCCGAATAGTCGCCATAAAAGAATTAATACCAAATTTGAACGTAGTGCATGAAATAATCCATTTACACCGAGGCAAACATGCGAGAAACTAATTTCAAAGTTGTAATTTAAATATGAAAAAAGCGATATTAAAAAGATTCCACATTGCAAAAGTTTTAAACATTTTACAACATATTAAAATCCGCCGTAAAGTATTTTTTAAAAATCGCGCAAACTTACCTTGTTGCTTAATCGCTCCATTCTCCATCAATACGATTCTATCCGCATGGATCAGAAATTGTACATGATGAGTGCACAAAATCCTCGTCTTATCCTTTAAAAGGCCCATAATGCAATGTTGAAAAATATGTTTGGCAACTTTAACATCGACTGCTGAAAGAACATCATCTAAAAGATAGACGGACTTGTCTTGGTAGACAGCGCGCGCTAATGCGATCCGAGCTTTTTGGCCTCCAGATAACGTCATCCCACCGTCTCCAACGCCAGTCAAATCTCCAGCAGGTAGCAGATGGATGTCGTCTATTAATCCACACGCGAAAAGTGTCGATTTATATTTGGAGTCGTCGTACGCTTTGCCGAAGAGAATATTGTCGCGAACATTGCCGCGTTGCAACCACGCTTGCTGAGTGACGAAACCGAATCCTGTGCATTTTGAGAAATTATTTTCGTATACTGTGCAAGCCTATAAGTTATGCAGACCTGAGTCTAATTGATTTACGGCGACATCGCCCGAATTCAAGGATAATTCGGCCAGGATTGCGGATAAGATTGATGACTTGCCGCATCCGACTGATCCAATAATGCCCACAAAGTCGCCCTGTTTAAAACATTACAAATCAGATCCTTGTTTTATGGAGACACCACACAAACCGGTCGCGTACTTTTTTCACTTTTAATTCGATTCCGCTCAGATGGAACAGATCGCAGCCTGGCTCTTCTAAAATATGCTCCTCGATGCTATTCAATTTGAGTGTCGACTTTTTGCCTTTGCCTTTACCTTTCGCTTTGTTTGCCTTTTTGTTTAACGAGTGCAATCGGATTTTCTGTTCAGTTGTTAATTCCTTACCCCAACTGAAACCACCGTTCGTGATAATTATATCAGTGTTTGCATTGTCCTTGTTGTGGAAACGTTGTTCGTTGTAGAACACTTCCAAGTTTAAATCTTTCAACTGGAATTATTAATAATTAAATTGCGCGAGGATTATTCTTAGTGCGTTTGTTACATCAAGGAGCTTTTGTATACGTTTGACGGAGACCCAAGCTTCCATCAATCCATTCAGAACCCATGGAAATGCATTTAATGGACTTATGAGCATATTCAATAAGGCTATGACGGTAAAAACAGTTGCAGCTGTTAATTTATTGCCCATTAAAACGTATGTTGCAAAGGTAAGAATAGAAATGACAACCGGTGTGGTTGCCCAGAAATAAACGCACAAAGCGTCCAAGTACTTGCGTCCTTTCAAATACTTCAACTCGTTGTCCCGCAATTCTTAAAGGACAAATTTAAAACCAACTGGGACGCAAAACGCGCAACTACTTACTAGTTATAAGTCGAATAAAATGTTGCTCCCAGACGTACAACTTAATTGCCTTAATACCCCTTAAAACTTCCGTAACCATTTTCACTCTAGCGTCCTTTTGCTCCATAAGTTTCGCACTTAATTGACCGATTTTGTTCGCAATCATCTTATTTATCGGTATGAGAACCACACTGAAGACTAGTCCTGCTAAGAACGCTAAGCCTACTTGGCTATACAATAAATAGAGCGTCACCATAAGCTAGAGGGATTAAAAGCGGTGCATTATTTTGCCATATATGCAAAACAGTATTGAAAATTAATACCTGGAAGGGAATGCTCCATAATGAATGGAAACTGGGACAGGAATTCACGATGCGATCTGTATCAGTCGACATGAAATTCACAATTTCGCCGACGGAAAATTCGCTGTTTAGCACTGTACTGCTGACTGACAGCGTTTTTCTGTAAATGGTCGTTACAAGAGCTCCTCGCATTCGCAAGCCGACAATTGCCATCCAGAAATTAAAGTGCGAATCGCACAGCGATGCTGCGGGAGGAGAAAATGTATCAGTGGAGTAATGAGTCATTATTGCACGGCGAGTCGAAAAATCGCATTAACGTACAAACCAACGTGGTGCACATAAGTGCAGCTGCATACAAATATCCCCATTGAATCGCTTCAGATTTGTCCTCAATGAAGCGAACCAGTTTATTAAGGAGAATCGGTCCAGCAAATGCCGAACAATCGGCAATCAATTTTAAAATACCAACACTGTAGAATTGCAGCCAGAAGCAGCGGTGCAACGCTCTGAGAAGTGCAACATTATGCTTCTTCGGCTGAACAAATGCGATGTTGGATGCTGATGACGTTCCTGTCGAAACATGATCTGCAATAATTATTGTCAGGCCTTTTGTCGTATGTGCAACTGTAGCATGATGTCGTATGAAATGCATTCTAGCATCTAGATGAGAAACATTCGCACAATGCTTGTCTAATTTTACGTTGTGGATGGCAAGGACAATACTAGCTACTTCACATTATGCCATTGTTAGCATGCCAAAAAGAGTTTTAATTAAAACGACAATGTTTTGCCGGGTTCTTTAAAATGGCACACATATATGGAGAAACTTCTTGCATTACTTTGGTCAAGTAGAAAATATTTTATTATAACACAGTGCGAATGCGATGATGTACAGCTTGATTGAGGAAAGTTTGATCTTTCGTCGACCAAACTGTATGGATATTACTTTGGAAATAATGGGATTAGGATCGAAGTTTCTAATCTATTGTTCGCTTTGAGCAATTACCGTTATTGGTTTGTCCAGTGAAATTATCAATGTTTCCAATTAGAGCTTTGTCGAGCTTATTACTGTTGATGCCACAATTCAATGAGATTGGTAGATCGTGCAGGTCATCCGAGTTGGTTAATTTGCCCAATACGCCCTTCTCCATTAAAGGGTTCACCCAATAAAATAAGACTTTCGCAAAGAAATTCTCATCCTCCAAAGCGGTTCCCAGATAATTTGGATCGCCTTCCTCGTTAAATCGCCCATAAGCGTTATTTAACAGTGGCGAGGTTTCACTTATCTATTTTACATAAATTTGCCGGTTGAATTGAAAACTTATTATTGATATGCCCGCATATTTTTATTTTATTTATTTTAATTTCTTAAAGCAATAGTAATATTGATGACTTAATAGAAACTGCAGCGCCTTTTTATATCATCAAATCAAATCAAAACAAATAAATCTGAAGCCGTATTTATTTATATCGAGAAATGGGAAAACTTAGACGGATAAACATTGACTTTCAAGTCAGTATATATTTATCACTTCCGGCACTAAATTAATACAGCAAATTTTAGGGCTCAGCACTTCTACTTTGAAAATACAAGATTTATTGCTATTTGTCTTAATTAGTTCGGTTGACAGAGTTTCGGGCAACTTTACGGCATGTTTTGAATATTTTTATAATTTATTAAAATAAGTTAAGTTCAAATAAAATGCTGCAATTAAAAATAAATAAAAAAAGAGTCTTACCTGTGTGTATCGCTGTGCAAAATTCAAATAGGAAGAATTCCCTTGACTGGGCAACAAAGTCATTGCATACAAAATATGCGCAACTAAATAGCAAATGCTGCATCCATAAGCCAAATTAATACTATAATCATCAACAATTGAATATTTATGAAGCAGATAGTGAGATCTTAGCGAAACACCTGCTAATACAAACAACAAGGACCAAATAACGCACATAAAAATTGGTCCTCGAGGACTAATTCCCAATCTATGCCGTAGTGCTACCGAGTACAAAAAGTGGGTAAACCACGTAATGCCTTGTACGGCACTCAGGAAATAAGAAATCTGTGCAATTTGCATCTGGCTTTTGTACACATCGATGTAGATTTGAATTAACGGTAAAAATGTTAAGAAAAAAACGACGAAATTTCGGATTTTTATCGCTCGTAATTGCGTTTTGCCGCGAGCCACAAAACCTTCTTGTCGGCCGAAATAAAATGCAGAGGAAATCGCTAGGATTGCAAGAACTGGAATATGAATGCATAACTGTTGGAAGCATAAGCCCAAATCGTGACGTTGTGCCGACCAGATTTTTAAACCTTCGGCGCCACAAAGTGCAGTCCAACTCCAGTGCCATTGCGGCGAGTCTTCCAAGTCCCCCAACATTTCAATGCAGTTTTCTGTAATTTGAAAAATTGTCTCTTGACAACAATCGCTGCGATTTTCGCATTCTCGTAAATTAACGCAAATTAATACAAAACAAATGCACACAAAATGAACAATTTTGTTTAAATAAAAGCACGTGTTAAAGGGTGTTGAAACGTAGTGGTTGCTGAGGACTTTTGTGATGTTCAAATATTGCTTACCAATTCGTAGTGGTGCCCGATTATTTAACAGGTTGCATTTTATTGATCCCTAAGGTGAGTGAATTCGTTTTCTTTAATTATTTATTGATGCACTCACTTATTTCACTTTAACTTAACAAAAACAGTGTTGAGGTTATGTTAAACGTCACTTATTAAGAGGGGTTAAGGCACTAACTTTTGCTAGCACTGTAAAGATGGCGCCACATTGCTATTGATTATTTAAAATTTGAATTTCAGCACGAAATTCAAAATGTGCGACTCGAATGATGAACAAATGTTAATCGAAAGCGAAAAAGATAGAATCATAGATTTCCTAACGAGCAATGAGTTAGTATTCTTTAAAAGTCAACAGCGTAATGAGAACGATTTAAATAAGACGGAAAAAACGCAGATTGCTTTAGATATTTACGAAAAAAGCGTCCCAAATTTTCTTGTACGCTTCGGAAAATATTTGACCGAGCAACAACTCGAATTTTTCCAATCACTCACTCATAGCACTTCCGAAGAAGCGCAAGAAATTGATATACTTCTCAAAAACCTATCGAAATCTCTTAAAGAAAAAGCGCATAACATTGCGGTGAAAAATCGCCGATACGAGGCACTTCTGCAAATGCAAACCGAAGACGCTTATTTCTCAGAAATCGAAATGATGAAGCGCAATCCGCTTTTGTACCAGCAACTAGTCGGTCAATATTTAACCCCCGAAGAGCGCAAAGAACGCGATCGAGTCAAACCCGAAGAACTGACTTCATTAGTTACCATCCTGATGGAAGGAATCGAGCGGAAAAACGCTGAAGAAACGCGTCAAAGCCAGGAAAATGTTGAGGATGAAGCGGCGCAGATGGACGCCGAGGATGACGTCAGTTCGGAGTCTTCAGGGAGTCCGGAGCCTTGCTCGACCCGTTGGGGCGAATTCGAAGAAAGCCAAAAGAAGATTAGCAAAAAAGTTGAGAAGGTGAAAATTATTACGTTAGAAGAACGGCAGATCTTGAAGGAGGAATTCGAATCGACGATGTATCAGAGTTTTTTGGACGGTCATGATGCAGATTTCAATTACGATATCGTGGATAATAATGATAGTTACGATAATATCGTTGAGATCGATCACGATGAGGAAGATAAGTATTTCGATTCGGAGGAGCCAGAAGAAAAGGTTGAAGATGTGGTTGAAAGTTCGGAGGATGAGTTGGATATGTTTATGAATGCTATTAATCAGCATCCGGCTGTTGCTACTTTGTCTAGTCAGATGAAGAAGTTGTAGGCATAGTTTTGCTTAATTTTGTAATTTTTTGAATGGGAATTGATTTTTTTTTTGCTGTTTTATAAATAGTGTTGAAATAAATTAAAATTCGCTGTAAATTTATGGGTTTTTTTTCTTTAAAAGACGATTTTTTTAGGATCCTTTTGAGTTTTTCCAAATTTTATAGTTTAGATAACTTCTTTCAACATTTTATTTAATTAATATTCAATAAAAATTTAAATAATTTTGTTTAAATTGCAATATTTTTGGATTTGTTCCATTCCGCGCGAAAATGCGCTCCTATCGAAACTATTCGCGTATTTTATTTATTTAAAATTTTTCCTGATGGAATATTTCGATTTTTTCTAACATTTTAAATAATATTGCTACTAAATATAATTTTTTGTGTGGTAACTGTTATTTTTATTTAAAAATGACTTCAGCAAAGAAAAATGAAGGTGTGCTGGTTGTTGTGCTCCAAATTAAAATACTACACCTTGACTATGGATGGATGTGTTTTAAAATGGAATATAAATATTATTAATAAGTTATAAAATATGCACAGGGGTCAAATAAAGAATGTCAGAAAGGTAAGTCAGATATTATAATGGACAATGTCCGGAGAGAAAGTGGGCGCACACGAACAACACACTGAACTAATAGTTAAAATCAATACATTGTAAAAACTGTCGCGGAAACTGTTAATTATTTTTGGATAAACCTTTAATTAACACATGTTAACACAATTTTGGATAATTGTACTATTTTATAATTAATTATAATTAATTAAAAAAACGAGTTTTTAATGAAACGCAACAGTAGTTTTAACGACTTTACTTTGTATACTCGTATGGAAAAGCAACATTTTGTATATTTTCCTACTTTTTAATATCTACTATTAAACATTTTATTTAAAATAGATAAATATATCATTTTACAAATTTATAATTTTTTTTTATGATAAAAAATTGTCGCAAAGTCGCTTAAATTAATTTCGACATGTATATTAACATAAAATCCAAATTATTAAATTTTCGGTGAACTTTTATTAATTACACCGATCAATTTGATCAATTAGTGTAATTTTTTAATTAGCTTATTATGCTAAGCAGACAAATTTGCAAAAATAGATTTCTAAAGCATAGAAAATATTTTTTCTCAATTTTTTATCGGAAATAATGAGACACAGATTGAAAGTGTGCGGATTCGCTTTAAATAGAGCAACATATTTGTTAAAAAAATTAAACAATATTGCATAAGAAATAGAAAAGCGCACTTTAAAAGTTTATAATCTCCCGGAAATTGATATTAGAGAAAAGTAAAAATTAATTAGGAATGAAGCTCACGCATCGCATTTCTGCATTGTATGGCAGAGGTTGCAAAGAAGACGCCACTACAATACAAAATATTCCGATTTTTATGGCATAAAATAGCTTTCTACATAATTTGTGAACAAGTGTATTAATTTCTAATAAAAATATAAGTCACGAACGGCTGAATACAATCGCAAATCTGACGGGCACGTATAAACAATATACGATTGGTGAACTTTCTTAATTTCACTAGGAGACCACCTTTTGTAACGCAGATAGGTAACGTCCAATAATCGTATGGTGTTTGCATTTTAAAAACCCCATAAAACACTGACGGTAAAAATGGTGTGGCGAGAAACTTTTAATTGTCCCCTAAATATGTACAAACTATTTGCTGCTCAGTTCTTATACTTATTCTTACTCTAATTACCCATTAACCTGATTAGAGTGGCTGATAGAGGTTTCACTGAACATTACCGTACATTTTATATCCAACTAATTATCTCTCAGCTAGTAAACCAAAAAGTTGCATCAGCATCTTCCGAAAAGTGTCCCATCCGCACGCATTTCTTCCATCTAAGTGCAAATCGGACCAGACTGGATGCAAGCAATTATTATTATTATTGGCAATAAGTAGTAGTAGTAGTGGTTGTAAAAATATAATAACAATGAGTTCCCTCGGAAGTGAATGAGTTGGTTAGCAATATAGAGAAAATAAAAGAAAAGTGGCCAACAAGAGGGGGCAATGTCGGTAATTCTCTGCTTCTCTCTGATCAGTCTTCACATGGAGTGTTTACGAATAAGACACAATCGGTAATTAAACTACCTACCTGATGTAAGTGAGTGCAAAAATTTTCCAATTAATTTAAATCGTGCAAAATGTTTTTGAGTTTTGGTTGAACGGTTCACTTTTGGCGTGGGACCAACGAGAAGAACTTTTTTCAATCTTCAATACTACCAAGTGTTTTGATTTTATTTTGTCAGCTAATTGCTTAGTGTAAGTACTTTATTGTTAGATAGTATGTATTATGGCACATAAATTATATCAAGACGTATTATTTAAATAGGCTAACTTTTAAATTGAAGGCGGTACTACTCCAATTGCTTGGAGCAGCAATTGATCAAAAATGGATTATTGAATCGTGTAAAAGCCGCAAAACTTTTATTTTTCTTATCAACTATGTAATTATCGACCATAAAATTTAATTTGAATTTATTAACCAAAAGAATATTGGTACGATGGATTTTCAACGGGATCCCAATTTTTTTCCGGCAAGCCAATTGAATTAACTGAACTATATCACCATAAAAATATATTAGAAGCAATTTGCGAGTCAATTAATATTTATTATTCTATTTAAAAGACATTAAGTGGTTGATAAAAAAGTTTAGAACGCTGGTACCAAGGAAGAAATTTTTATTTAGATCTTGTAGGCAAGAAATTTGGTAGTCTAGGGTAAAACTGATTAAGACCAAGAGATTAAAATGAATTTACTTAGAAAAAATTAGATTTTTCAATACACCATGAGACTTTTAAATATCCTAAGATTCCAAACTGTAGATTAATCGGTTCCTTATTAGCGACTTTGTTCTTCATTAATATATTAATTAATTTAAATCGACTCCTACCCAAAATAGTACCTAATTGAAGATAAATGGTAATTTAACTAGAAGTAGTTAGATGGACGAGTAAAGATAAGTGTATGGGTCAAGCAAGCAAGAAATACATAAGATGGTACCTCCCAAAGAGTTGTTGGGTATGGGTGTCGTGAGAACACCTCAATGAGTGTGGGTGTGATATAGTGGGTGTTCATAAATCGACACCGATATCTGATAACCATATGTCACAAAGACAAACTTACACCGCGGCCGATGATTTGTTGAATCGCATAGCAAAAATGACGTGCTACGATAATTATCTTGCTCATGATTAATTAGCTTTAATTATCTTGTTAACTTATTGTGATTTAAAGCGTATGATTTGGTTGTGTAAAATTGAGTGTGATTTATGACGGATTTTTGGAATCAACGTTTATCTGACCCGACCCGGCTATAACCCATTAAACCTTCACCCAAAAATTATAAATTTTATCTAGAAATTTAAAATGCAGCAATTTTATTCGAGTTTGACGACGTGAAAGTTTTAAAACAATATTATAATTAATATTGAGACACTTTTTTCAAGCTTAAAACTCGATTTTTCTAAACAACCGTTAGCTTTATTAACAATAGCAATCAATATGTTGTTATTAATTTATTTAAATATTGCTATTTAGATTCACCGAAAAATAGCTTTTATTTGGCCCCTGATGGCCTTATTGCATCAACCTGTCAATAAATTATAAGAATATTAATAAGTATATTAGCAACAACAATTTATTTCAATAAAATTGACATATTACAAGCCGATAGCAGGATGCGTAAGGCTTCTTCAAAGATCTTCTTCATCTTGTGCGTTAATGTGTAAGCACTCCTATATGATAATGATAGGCTTCTTTAAAAATGGGCTTGGCACATTTGTTTTACTTAATTAAATATTTTTCGGATGACTCTCATCCGAAGAGCAAATTTTTTACTTGTGAAAATATTTTTTTCCTAGCTTGGCTGAAAAAAATGAAAATTTTCTTTGGTAAAAAGTAGGTTATATGTAAATATAGAAGACATATATCGCACCTTTATATACTTTAACAAACTACGTATCTAAATATTGAGAAATTGCTTTTAATGGTTCGCATAGCATTAACAACGCTCAGCGTGGTTAAAATCCTGCCAGACTGCATGACGCTCAAGAAGATTCAATTTTCTGCTCAATATAATTTCGCAGATGAAATTTACACGATGTAAAAATTGCTTGTCCTGATTTCAGCAAACATAGATTTGCGAAATATAATTACAAAGACACTTTAATTGCTTCTATCTAGAAAATATATAGCTGGAGAGAAGCACTTTAAATTTCTTTTTATGGGCTTTAATAATAATAATAATTTATTTTCGACTTATTTGCGACAATAATAATCCTGTGTAAAATCATTTCATACAATAGATGATAAAGTTGCAATAAATATTTCTAATTTCCGCATGTGTTTCGCTTGCAGCCTTTTATTGCCATTGTAAGTGCAAAATGCTGAGGATGTGGATTTTAATAATGTGTTAATTTTTTTACACTAGATACGAGATTGAAAAGAAAGTTGCCTTTGCCTAATAACGATCTTATAATTCATTTAATTTTAAATGTACACTACAATTACGATGTTTGAACAATTTATGAAATTAAACGTCTAGCCAAATTTGGGACTAGCCTTTTTCCTAAAATAAGTGAACTAAATTAATATAGTGCGCTAAAAAGGTTCTTTAAAAATTCATTTATTGCTCCCCTTTGGAGCCTCTTGGTGTAAGGAAAAATCCACAATTTTTTGGGGAAATCTTTTGGAGTCTCTTGGTCTGATCCAGTTTTGTCTTAGACGACTAAAATTGTTGCTTACAAGATCTAAATAAAATATTCTTCCTTCGTACAGTTTGCGGCACGATTATAGTGTTTGTATTTATTTATAAAAAATAAAGTTGATTAAGTACCTATATATGGGTGCCAGCACATGAAACAATACCAACATATTTCGATACGATGATAGTTCCCACATAAATTCGAAAGCAATTAAGTTCGTAAAAGATAATTTTGGAAAAAAAGTGAAGATACAAAAAAGAAAAAGTTGAATCCTAAAATATATGTAAACATATCCTCCACACATTGGTCACGAATTCGTGACAGACAGTTAAGAGGCCCTCACGGGTCGATCTGATGAAATTGATTATATTTTTAGTACCTCGGCTATATATTTAATATTGACGTCGTATTATCAAATCTCGGTCACCACATGTATTGTTTCTTCTATCGCAGCCAAAAACCGGATTAATGAACAAACAATCTCTATATAATATATATTAATTAACTATAGTACCATTTTTTGCCATCGCGATGAATTAAATTTTAAATTAAGTAGCCGCAGCAGCAGCTTTTTTTGTGCGCTACAAGCGCGAACGCAGAAAGTCAATGAGTTTATTATTAGAATACCAGTACTAGTAGTACCTACTAGTCAATGAATATAAAACCGCAAACACTGCGATGATAATTTGTATGTTGTAGATCAGAGAAAGTAGGTGTAATCATTGACGTAATGGCTTGTCGGTCTGAGCCGCTTCTTGAACTTGATTTAAGTGCCATAATACGATAGTACTACGAAAAAGTACACCTTCTAATTATCACCATTTCAGATCATGCGAATTAAAACTAGACGATGGATTTTTCTCTTATTACTACTTATTTCGCTAAGCGCTGGCGAGGACGTTAAACCCACCAAACCAAATAATGGTAACCAAATTCAAGTAGTACCCCACCAAAACTAACTCAAACTTTTATAGAAAACGAAAACTCGCGTAACGTATTTTCCCCCCGAATGGACTACGAGCAATGGAAGCCACTTGGTCGTGGCGATCCTTTGCAGAACGACCCAACGTACGACTACGTACCACCAGTACTAGAACACGTACATTATTGGGTGGACCCAGCGTTGCGGAAACCAGATCCACCCATGCCCGGCGAAAACCAAAAAACCGAAATACTGCTCCTCGGTGTGTCTTCGAAGAAGCCATCGACTGGTGGTACTTCGTCGGCGGCAGACGCCAGACGTGACACTTATGACCCATTCCTGAAATTCGTGGAAGGACCAAAATTTAATAATAACCAAAGAATCTCCAGACCACATTACCAAATCCCTTCCTCATATTTCCCATCGCCGTACTACACCAATAAGAAGTTTGCGGAGCGGACGGCGTTTTCGAAGAATACGGAAACGAGGGTGCCGTATACGATGTTGGTACCGCCGCCGATGGTCACCAAACATGACGCTACTAGTAGTACGGAAGCACCAGTCGTTTATAATTATTCAACTCCTGCACCAAGCACCTCGCTTGGTACTACCAATACCTCTCCGCAAGTTACAGTCCAAGCGGCCAATTTAATTTACCAGTCGAGCAGTCTGAGCGATGCTAGCGAGTTCCAGAAGACGGTTTACTATTCGACTAGTACGCCGAGTACCATTAAGGACTTTCGGGAGGAATTGGTGTATAACACGCATTTGCAACCACCCGAATCGTACATCCACATTGAATTCGCGCCGCATAATTTAACGTCGTTGATCGGAGCGGATAGCAATCAGAATATTAACTATGTGACGCCACCGCCTTTGATCAAGTCGGATGGTACCGAAGTGATGTTCAAGGGCGAGGTAAGTGATGATAACATCGACATTACCAACACTTATGTTAAAATTGGCAAGTCAGAAGCGCAGATGAATATCCCGGAAGGGATTATTAGGCATCGTCCTTTATTGCGCCCCAATTCGAATAACATGGTCGTCTTCTCTCATATGAAGCATCCAGTTATTAACGAGCTTCCGAAGATGTCTCCGATGACTATGCAGACGTTGCAGCAGTTGCAAACCATGCAACCACCGCCGATTACTGTCAGTACTGCCACCAGGACGACAAACCCGATTTATACGGTTTTGAATAGAGAGGTGGCTACTACGACGGAAATTATGTCTTCTTCGTCCTTCCAAACAACGGAGGAGAATATTTTGACTACCACGACTACAGAAGTACCAACGACTATTATGACGACGACCACAGCGGCACCCAGTACTACCACTACGACCACGACTCCCTTGACGACAGATCCGCTCTTCAAGCACTACAAGCAACCGGCCGAACCCCTGAAAGGACCTCTGTATCTGATCATCCAAGGACACTCTAAAGTGAAGACGTACGGTCCCAGCAAGCAGGTCCACGGGATTTCCGTCCATGAGACCAATGAGATATCGGATGATTCTCTGGTGGATTACAATATCAAGCATCTGCACGGGTTCGGGAATAAAGACGATGGCGGGAAGGATGCGGAAGAGGAGATGTTACGGCGTGGGAGATCGGGGAATTTGCAGACGTTGAAGCATGTGGTGCAAACTGGTTTGGGTGCCATAGATTTTTCAGATTTGAAACGTTTTCATGAAACGGAATTGCATGCGGGGTATGAGATTGCGACTGGGAGCGATGCGACCACGGAGAAGTACCACAAAGGTATCGTGGAAGAGGCTAGAAAACTGAAGATTTAATTCTATTTTATTTTTCTTGTGATTTATTTTAATGAAGAAATTGTGTGTGCTATAATTTTCTGTTAATTTTAATTATTTATTATTTTTATAATATGCAGTTTGTTTAATAGAGCTAATAAAAACTATCGGACTGTCTTTTATTGCTTATTATTAAAGGGGCGGTGACATAAAGTTTGTCTAACCAATTAAAATGCGTTATTATAGTCACGGGTTGCAAATCAAGAGACACGATTGGAGGTTGGTCGCCTTAGCCACCGTTTAGGGCACCGCCCACTTTCGGAATTTAAATTCAAGTGAATAGGAATTTTTTTATGGATTGCAAATGACTTTCTAAATTAATTGTGCACTTTGACAATTAAAATTATTCATTAGCAAATTTAATTACCAATTTTTTTCGTGGGAATAGTCGAAATAAGACTCACAGGGTGGCCAAAAACTGTTGCAGACGTTGGTAACAATTAACTTTTTGAGACAAATACTGGTTTCGATAATTGATCCTTTGAATGCGGTAGTCTTTCATTGGTAGTATGTAGTACAAAAGAATTAAGAATAACATGCGCTATTATATATACCGACCCTATACCAAGTGTTCTTGCGAAAATTCCCACCTAAGACGAATTAACTGTAAATGTAGAATTTTTGAACACCCAGTAGTCGGATTTTTTTCGGTCGTCGAAGGCACTTGGTAATAAATTCTACACCATTGTACCATGAAAAATGTTTTAACGAGCGCGATTTTGCTGCAAGCTGAAAATTATCCGCCAATTTTTGAGGCAGGAAAAAAGCGCGCCGCGCAGTTTTCATAAAAATTATCTACTATTATGGTTTAATTAAGGCGATAGCATAGAATGCATCCCGAGAAGTGGCGATAATAAGTGAAATCGTTAAGGAAATAGATAGCATGCATATAGCCATATAGTGGTGAATTGTTTCTGCAGAATTGCAGCTGGAGAAAAAAAATACTACCAAATGTGTAGCAGCTTCCTGTGGAGGAGCGAGGAAATCATTAATTATATTTTTTGTATCTCATAGAACTAGATTATAAATTAGATAGAAGCGTGCTCAGCATAAGAGCCACTTTGACACACTGACACACACACTTTTTCATTGCATAATTTTGCTTTATTTTCCACTTTGCTGCCGATTCGAAAATTTAATAAATTCCGCGCGCCGCGCAGCTACAATGTTGCGGAGAAAAATAAGAGTAAATATGGTTGATGTGCGTCCGAAAGCTTTTTCAGCCAAATCAGACGCAATTAACGCAGAAATTCCAGTTGGCAATATGATTCGAAAAAGCTTTGAAAGAAAACTGAACGTCAATCACAATTTCTTGGAATTAATTTCTAGTGTAAAATATACGCGTATCATTTGATGACAAACATGATATTGCCATATAAGTTTCCTTGATTACGCACACCAACTTTTCTGTTTCATATCTTTTGCTTCCTTATAAAGGAGCCTTAGTGGATTTATTTTCATTTTTCCATCTATTATTGCATATTTTCTAGTTAGCATTTTTGCTGGGCGTAAAATTCCAAACTGCATGCTTTTCCATCTTTTTCACACATTCGACTTAATTAAATTATGCAATTGGAATTGTATGCATTTATACAATTTTGTACGTGATGGGAATACTTTGAGATTTATATCTAATTTAGTTGTTAATAAATATAGACAATTTAAATTATTTTACAAATATTTTATAAACGAATTTTTTGTATAAAAAATTATTAAAAGTGAGGCGCTAATAATTTAAAATTATTTAAATTTAAATTAAAGTTCAGGTAGGTAGGCAACATGCATTACTTTTTCTTGTATTTTTGGTTGCCTACCTTAAGAACTATAATTTTTGAAATATATTCAAATTTTATTATTAAACATTATTTTTTTACGTAACAATAAAAAATATATATAAACTCTTAATTTTATATAAGATAATTAAACCATTGAGCTTTAAAGTAAATAAATTGGATGCTTTTTATAGCCTGGCAATATAAAATTTAACTCGTTCTAAAAACACTAGAAAAGACCCATAAAATTATTTATAAAAATTATTAATAGTCTATTATTAAGAATTTTTAATGACTTTATGCTTTAATGCAAATTACACCAGACACATGTTTTTAATTACAAGTTTTTTTATACGAAATCTGAACTGCTTTATTATTTGCATTTAATTAAAATAAATGATTAATCGATGAGCGCAACTTTTTAAATAAAACATTAAACTCACAACGAAAATTTTATTTTGCTACATTTTGTATATAATTAATTAATCAGTAACTAAATATAGTTTTAATTAAAATAATTAATTCATTTTCAAACTGATATATCACAGATGACTAAAATTTGAGTAGTAGTAAATAACTGGAGAATTTAATTTATAATATTTACCAACAACAAACATTCACTATTATAATATTTTGTGAGTGTGCATTATATCACATATATCAAAGTATAATTATGATACAAGTCGAAATAAATTCTGCAATATTCTAATTAGCACCTTGGTATCATATTCTTTAACGTTAAAGTGCAATAGTCAATATTAAATCGAAAAATAAATAAACACTAGCAGAAATAAACCGAAAATATTTTTATTTAGCCTACGAAAACAGAAACATTAAAAGACACTACTACACTAAATATATTTAATAATAAAATAATATTAAAATAATAATAATACATTAATGCATTCCACAAAAAATTAATAAATGAATTATTAAGTCTATCAGTCACATTTAAAACAACAATAATTAAATAAGCGCCAGCTGAGGGCCTTGTCCAGTTAATCGTTGAACTAGCTCTAATTAACATCGCTTAATTGATGTATTCTTCTGCTCGGTTTACTTATAGAATGTTTCACCAATTCCTTGAGAGAATAATATCGGCTTGAATCATCTCGTTCCACAGATGTGATGTGCTGAAAACAGCAGGGTTGACTGATATGGCTTTTTGGGGGCAGGGGGGCCGGTTTCGCTTGCTTCTTTTCTTTCTTCTTTTTCTTCTTGCCTGCAAATTTTCGAAGAAAAACCTCTTGTCATTGTCATTTCATTATTTGAATGCCATAGAAATAAATCTTAATGCAATTGAGTACAAGGTGAATTAAATTTTTTCTCTGCAATTCATTTGCTTGAATAAATTGTTTTAATGTGTAGTAATTATTGTTTGAAATTTAAAAGACGTGTGTAGCTTAATGATAATGGGTGCATTACACAAAAACTTTTTTTGTTGTTCAATATAAAGCACTTTGATTGCATAATTCAGTAGTTTTTGCTGTACAGTAGCTCCATTCAATATTGTAGGTATTATTTATTTATTTAATTATTTAAAAGCATTTTGCAATAATATGTGGTGTATTAATTGAGTCGATTTTCACAGAAATGTAATTTCTGCAGCGTGCATAAATGAGCTCATAGATAGCGGAATTATTTACATTGCCATTGCAAATATTTACGATAATTAATAATGTAGATATCTCTATGTACAATATGCGTAATGCTGCGATAAAATCCGGTGAATAGATTTCCCGGATACAATTTCCCATTATTAAAAATTGCAGCGATTATAATTTTTTTGGTACTAAAAAATGATTGAAGCATAAAATAAATGAAATTTTGTGTAATTGCAAAAAGAGAAAACTTAAATAATTGAAAGAGGGTAGGGCTAAAGTCATAGAAACATTATTAAAGTTCGCAATAGAAATTATTACATACAGTTTACTTTTATTGTTATTTTAAACTATTATGCAAGCGGAGAAGATAAAATTAGTCTTGACTAATTTTTATGTAAGACGAGTACATTGTATTTTTTGAAATGTGTTAATTATTATGATTTTGTTTATATTTGCTCGAAAATACTGCAAAAATAATTGTATGCTAATTTAAAACGCGAATTAGCGCTTTTAGTTTTAGTGCATCGAGGCACCTTACTTTTCTTCGGCACCTTTGCGGCCTCCAAAAAAATATTAAAAAAAATATTTTTGCTGTAAAAATTTATGCATCTTGTTCCTAGACAAGTAAATTTGTCAAAATACTCCAAAAATTTGGCATCTTTTCAGGAAAAACCGTCTAAAATAATTTTTTTTCTGACAAGGTAAAAAGCGCTTTCCTATAAAATATTTCCCCCGATAATAAATTGTGACAAGAACTTCCCGTTTATAGATAAAATGATAAAAGCATTTTTACATCGAAATGGCCAAAAGCAATATCAATATATCGGCCATAAATTATCCTACCTGGAGTCGAGAGTGATATGTTTTCCGGGCATGCAACCAACCGTTCGATATGCGTCCACATTTCGTCGGCGGCTTGGGTGGTATCGAAACTGAATCCCACTTGCATTGTATGATCGGCCGAATAGCACATCGTATGAAATGCAGGACTGTCCACTTTATACGACGACAAATTGTCGATCGTGTCCCTCCAAAGCATAAAACAAGTGCCGCGTTCCGCCAACGCAATCTGGATCTGGCGCTTATTGCGCGCCCGGCAATCGCCCACATCCAGGATCACCACCGGGATGCCGCAATATTGCAATTGCCAGTCTTGGTCTTGCGGAGTCTTAATGTACAGATTGGCCAAAGTGCCGCAAACGTAAATCTGCAACAATGAAATTTAATAATATTGGCGGCCGCTCCTAGACTTTGTTTGCCAATCCATTAGAAGGCTACAGTTCAATAGTGCTAAATTAAATATGAGTCACGACAAAATAAATTTAATTATTCAATCTGGATTGCTTATTCGATCGATTACTGTATCGTGGAAATTCATTCGAAACGGAAATGCAAATTAGCAGCGCAAGATTTCCCACAGTTGGAAAAGGTCATAAGATCGGAGTCGCATAACACATGAGACTTCTTTGTGTGTCAGTTCTTAAAGTGTCTTCATTTTTAAAAAAATCTTCCGGACTTTCCGGAAGGAGCAAAATAAATACCTGAGTCTTGAGCCCTTTGAAGAACGTCTCCACTTGTTGTCGCTCAATATCCGTAATTTGACCCTCGAGTGGTTTGCGCTCCTCGCGTTCGGCCTCCTCACTTTCAGCACGTCCCTCGCTTCCATCCTCACGTTCGCCACAGCTGCTTCCTGAAGCTGTGGTGCTCGAATCTCCGCTAGCTTCGCCGGTTGAAGATAGTCGCCGACGCGGATGATTGCGATACAGAAAGTCCTGATAAGAGTCGTATTTCTGTGAGAAGCGATTTATGGCGTAATCAGCATTGTCGTGCTGTTTTGATGATGATATCGACAGTGTGGAGATGCGTTTGTCTAGGGGGCTGTACATGGAATATTCAGATGATGGCATTTTCGTAATCGTTCGTTCTAAAGAGAAACAAAATAATTGTTTTAGTTGTCGTGTATTTGGAAAAGTAGCACATGACACGGTTGATCGATAGCCATCATAGGTGTGCATTATTTATGGTCACGTTTTCAAATTCAGCTTGTTTGGTCTATTTATTTGTTGTTTGCGATTAGGTAATTAGGAATTTTTGATGCAGTCAAAAAATATAGGAAAAATAGTTCTATTTGCATTTTGCACTGCAAAGTTCATTATACTTTAACATTTTTAATAAATTATTATTTCCGTTTACTAATCATTAATCTGGTTTTACCGCACCACAATTTAATATTCAAAAGGTCAAGTTCATACTTTGTTTAAAATAAATAAATAATCGTCCTTTTGTTCTTCAATTTTGGAAGAATTGCTACTTTGTTCACATTAACTTGTCACTTAGAAAATAATTAAATAAATACGAATATTTCCCATAAAATTCTCGAAGTAAATGGCAAAAGAGGAAACAATTAATTGAAGATTGCATGCAATTTAAAGAGATGCTGTATAATTTGAAACACATTAGATAAAATTCACTTTCGGTTTTCTGAACCGCTATTCATGCTTGATTGATTTAATAATTATAGATTTTTTTACAAATGCCTATATTTAGTCGTACAGAATAATAGAGAGAAGCATCCTTTCACGTTTCAAGCTAATTTAAAATAAATAGAGGAAATAAAAATACGCTGGATGGAAATCGAGCGCATATGGTTTCTCATCTCTCACAATATCACTTTTATTACGTGCGAAGGCACTTTTTATATCAAATTTGACACGAATAACATATGTGCTAGATACAATTTTTTTTATTTGTAATAATATGTAGAAAGTATTATTTTATCGAATTATTTTCGTTATATTGTTTGAATGCATCCAGGTTAACGCAAACGCATAAATATTAGTGCAATTTTACGCATGTCAAACCAGTTTAAAGTGTTATAACTTGCAATAAAGTAGTTCATAAATGCATACATAATTTTATCCATCTTCTGCTGTGATTGCTAAATCAACAAAGAGGCTTAGGAGAAACCATCCGGAGTTCAATGTCTTCGAAAATAAATTCAAGAATATTTTAGTTTCTAAATTAGGTTCATTAGGTAATTAATCATGGCATGGTTAATTATTTTCTGTAGGTCTAATACAAAAACGATGTAAGTTACTACAACAATGTCGAAGGAAATGTGTAACAAGTGGATTTAAGTAGCACAATAAGGCAAAATCGAAAGCTTAAGCTTGTTAGATATTTAAATATGATTTATTGAGCAGATGATTCATCCAATCAGAACCATATAGACCTATGCTTTTTGATTGTTTTACAATTCCACACCTTTTACTTTGTCACCGCAATTTCTCTTTCGGAATTCAAATTTCCATGGGAAACTATTTACCTGGTAGGATAAACATTTCAACCGCATGCAAGCAAAAAAATAATTAAATCTAATCGACCCGTTAAAATTGCATACTTCTGATATAATTTATTTATTATAAGTAATAAATGCGAACTGTTAGTATTGTAAATAGAACGTAACAACCGTTGAAAAATAAAATTGTATCATCATGTTTCATATCGTTTTATTATACTGGAATTGAAAAAATTAGTCGAGCGTTAAAATGCTTGTTTGTTTTGGAAAATGCTCTTTATACAGTTAAGCAAACTCGATATGCACATTTTGATTTCACATAATAGAAAATGTATAATTTAGTTGGCCGCAAATATTTTTACTAGCCCCGAAATTAAATAAATTTCAATAAAAAAATATAATTTAATTACCAAATTTAATTTAATGATTTATTATTAATAACTCAATTTAATTTAAGCATTTTTATAATTATTTTAAATTTTTTTTGACTAATTTTATTTATTATGCTTTGAAAATATGAAATTTTATTATTATTTTGATGATTTTTATTCATTTATTGATAATTAATTAAATAATTAATAACTTAAAAACCAAGTACCCAATTAAAAATCCGATTGCGCCATTGGATTCTACGGATTTTTCTCTATACGTGTACCAAATTTCATCGAAATCGAAGCAAGTTTAGATATTGCAAGAGCGCAACCGTTTAACGAGCGATTACGTAATGCATCCTTAAACGATACCGTTTAAGTGCTGCATCTGCACTCTATTAAACGGTCATTCACCCCCAGCGCATCAATTGCAGTCACATCGCATTCCACAATACAGAGCTATTAAGGATACCACTAACGCCCTCTTGCCAAAATGGCACAAAACAACAAGGAGAGTCTAGGGAATTTCATTTATAAAATCAGTAACCAAAAGCAAATGTCAGTGCAAGTGCAACTCAAACTTGGTTATGTTATTGAAGTGACAAAAAGTGTATTTGTGGACAATTTAGGCCCCCCATCATGGATCAAAACATCCCTTAGAAGCCAAAAAGTGGTATGGGGGTGTGAAGCAGCAAAATATTGCCGGCCCGAAACAGCTCCGAGGAAATGTAAGGTTAGAATTCCCAATACTCGAATTTAAACATCTAAAGAGATTTGTACTTGCGATTTGCGATATGCTACCCCCAAGTACTACCCTAATAACACTAAAACTCAGTGTATATTCCCGAGGGCAAAGCACCAGCCCCAAAATACGAAAATCGCCGCCCCCGCCCCACACGAAACGCGATGCTTAATAACATTATTAATCTTTGTACTGATTTAAAGTCAGCCAAATTTCATAACGATCAAACTAGATTTAGCCTGAGGTATACATTTTAGTATTAATTAATTAAACATTTAATTACTTTGAAAATATAACTCCAATTTGGAAACTGATTGCTTTGTTCGATTCTACAGAATTTTTTACGAGATTTTTTACATAGATTTGCCAATAAGTTTCATCAAAATCAGAGCACTGTGGCTCGTGGTCAGAAAAGGGCGATTTTTGGCGATTTTTTAGAACTTTTAAGTTTAATTATTTTTGCTTTACTTACTAATTATTTTTGTGTAGTCTCTTTGTTGTTGTTAATTAGACTGTTAATTAAAATACTTAAAACAAGCGGTTTTACGGAATTAAAATTATGATACATCAGACGCTAGCAAAAATTTCCGCATTTTAAACAAAAATATTATTTATTGATCGCGAACGCTAAATATTATCTTTTTAAAGTGCTATATTAAAGCTAATTCATAATAAAAAAATAACATGTTTGTAAAAGCTTAAGCTAACAGTAAACAATAAACAGTTTTGCACTTTATGGAAAAACAAAATACTTTTCTCAATAAAAATCATTCAGTAACGTGCGTACGTTTCCCAGTATGATTCATTTTGATGATATCATTTTTCGATCATGATTTAAAATTGACCTTCATTATACTCATAAATAATTGTTTATTTAGCGGTTAATAAATGCATGCAGATTTGGTTTGAATTTTTCCCAAGTTTATTTATGATGTAATTTTAATTGACTGAGTAAATAATTCATTGTTGTTATGAAGATATTTAAATTTTACACGAAATGTGATTCTAATAGTTTTATTATCGCTCTGAAAATAATTGCTCAATAAATAAACAAGATAATATTTATACCTCGCTTATCTAAGGATATCTATTCAATGCAAATACACGTATCGCATCTAGTTTAGTAGTTTACCTACTTTCAATTATTATTACATTAAACCAACTCGTTTATTTATTATTAGATGGCTCATTCCGTATAATTATTGTATAACGTTTTTTCTGAGAAGAAAAATAATTAATTGCTTATTGCATTTACTAGCCATCACGTGCATGAATTAAAATTCTGAAAGCATGCTGACGAACAATACAAATACTTGTATTATTTCATTTTTATTGTAGATACTACATAAACTCGTACATAAATAAATAATACAGGATGTGGAAATATTTTTGACGAAGAAAATCTTTTTCCTCAATTTTTATTTTTTAAAATTAAGTGGAAAAATAAATAAGGCGTGCTTCCTCAAACTTCTTTTGTCTAATCCTTAGATTAGCAAATTAATTCCATTCACGCATACTATTTGTTTTACAGTTTGTTTCGGAGACTTTGTTGAATTGAACATGTTTCCCATTCGCTACTCGTTCTGGCATTTTGCACAGAATAATAAATAATGTTTGAGCTTTTGTTTCTAGTTTCGGTTACGTCACATTTTAGTCTTGTTGATATTTTCTAACAATGCCAAACTAAATCAGGTAATGCATAGTAGATGCTGCTGCATTTCGGAAGAGCAAGAACTATTGGCTTTGTCAGTTCAATTTCAATAGTATCAAAAGTTTGTCTGAATGTTGAGAATATTTGAGCGCCAGTTAAATAATTACTAGACATTTTTGAATAATATTTTCTTTTGCTTGCCATATCATAAATAAGAGCTGGATAAAATATGTAATACGAGGATGGCGACACCCTGTCCCTTTGCGGTCTTTGACCGGTTGCAGTAAACCTGCATCGCCTGAAGGATTACCCATTTAATAAATGGACAACAATTTCTTGCACACTCTACCTGTTTTATAAACTGTCTGGCCCTTTAAAACTGTGCATAGGAGGCTTTTAGTTTTCGTCTTGATATTAATCATCCACATTCTTCAGATGCCAAAATACGCAGTCTGCATAAGTTAAACTATGACTCATTTTTTACAACTAATTTGTTTAATTATTGCGTCGTTAATTTTCAGGGCTTTTTCAATAATGATAAAGACCGCATTACATGCCCTGATAATTCCATATCTTTATGGTGAAACCCCATATGACAATAAAATGTGTTTATTATGCACTTATTTTGAAATAAATAGCAGACGATTATTTGTGAGGACATTTCCACTAATAATAAACTAGAGCGGATTAAAAAATTCAGTTGCACATGCAATAATTAATTGGGCAAAATGTAATAACCAAAACAATAAAAGTCGTTGCCCTCTGCATCATTTATAATAATTAACTAAAACAATTTTTTTATTAGGAAAGACAATAATGTAGGATTTTTTTACGGGTGCCACCAGTCTTCCTGATACGAGCCTCGTTAAACTCCTGTTATATATTTAACAATAAAATGTTGAAAGATGATCATAAAAGTGGTATAAATTTTCTAGAATGTCACGATTCCGTCTTGTGGAAAAGTCTTTGTAAGAAATGCGATATTTGCATTTCATATTACATGTTTAACCAATCAAAAATGTCAACATTTCTTCGTGACGTCCGTTTCTGTTTGCTCAAAAACAATTTATTATAATTAAATAGCTAAATTTTTAGTGAGAATGTTTTAAATATTTGAAAAACTAATTACTATCTACTGGAGTAATAAATAATGTTTACGCAATTTTTATAAATAAAATTACAGAATTTTTCCGAGCGTCATAAAAGTTTAGCGCGGGCTTTCAAATTATTTTTGCATAGAGCACATTTTTAAATTAATAAATTATTAATAAATATAGTAAGCGATACTCGTGATTATAATAATTAATGTTTATAAATTAGCAAATGCCGCAGGCAAATGTTGTTCACCTCGACTCGAATTTAACCCATATTATCCTATAAGGGAAAAGAAATTTTAATTGCGATGTTCTAAAATTATTTTTCTAATTCGAATCGATTTATTTAGTAGGTAATAGCCTTGATCTAAGACATCGTTTTTCTCTCATGCATTTATTAGTGGAGGAAACGTTGATTCAATAATGATTCCATCATCCTACACAGTAATTGTTTTCTAAATAATTTAAATGTAATGAAAATTAATCATTAAATTCAGACGTCGCTCAGAAATTTAACTTTTTTTTTGGGAAGCAGATTGAAAAGCGCTCCAGGGAAATTCAAATTTCGAAAAGCTTTTATCAATATCTTATATTATAAAGGTGCAGCGATTTTATTTTTAGCTCGATTTGTAGTTAGATGAAAGGGCGCATCAAGGAAAAATAATGATGTATCTGTATATTTTTCTTATCAATATTTTTCCTTTTTGTATAACAGACACAGTTATTTTTTATCTACTCATATAATTTGACACAAAATTGACGTCAATTTTCCTCAAATAAATTTATCTCCGAAATAAATTATTACTGATAAGAAATTCTTACCTATTGATAGTTCAGCATTAAATAAATCCAAAATAAAGTTTCAAATTTTCACAAAAATCCACTTTTCACCAACAATTTTGAACAATAATCATAAACTGCATAACCACTACTAGATACTTGGTTTGAAAAGTAAAACCGCGATAGTAGAGAGTTAAAATATACCTGTCGCTCCGGAGTAAAGCTTCACAACCAAACCAACCAACTGTAGGCTAAATTGTGAATATGGAAGGCATCAGCAGCGCAGGAAAGCTTGGGTATGGGGTATCCCACAGAAATGCGAGAGTGTGAAACAAGCGAAGGGTCCTCAATTGTAACACTGCGCCTTTAGACCCTATTATTGGAAAATCCACCCGCACAATTATATTTTAACCCTTTTCGAATTTAGCGCTTAGTTCATCGATTTCGAATTTATTTTTAGGATGGATGATTGAATTATCGTGTCTTTTTGATCGTTTTGAATAGGAAAAGCATTTTTTGAACAGATTTTAAAGGACTACTTGAATTATAGTCGAGGTGAAAAAAATTAAGCTTTGAAGCTTTTGAAAAAAAATATTCTTTTCTGTACGTATTGATTTTGTGGGGTATAGATGTCTTGTATTTTTCGCTAAAATATCAATGTTTTTCTGTATAGATTTTCCTGTGCAAATTTGAATATTTAATATTATAAAATTTATGGCTTTAATCTGACTAGTGCTGTCTGGATTCTGGATACAGACAGAATATACTATGCGCTTTGTATCCACGTCTGTCTAATGCCCAATAAATGTATAATATAATATCGAAAGTAGCCTTATACATTAAAATTTAGCTCCAAGCTAAATTTTGCCAGCAACCACTGATTCATTAATTAATTAACGATTTTGTTTAATTCTACCTAGTGGAATCTAATTTCGTATTGTTTGTTACTTAAACAATAGTGTATATATGCCTTTAATCAGGTTAATTGGTTGATATTAAAATTTAAAACTGTGCCTTTGTAAAAGCAAAGCAAACAAGTGCAAATAATTAAATTTAATACTGCAGTTGACACATTTTGCATTTATTTCATATTGCAACAAAAAATGCATTTAAATTCGCAATTAAAAACATTGTTTTATTGAACTTTATATTAATATTAAAGTGAAGCAACGAAGCTTAGTAAAATAATGACTATAAAAGGCAAATTTGTTAATTAAAGTTAGTAGCAGCGAAAAATTATATTTCATCGATCATTACGAATTTGTATAACAATAAAGTGCACACAATTAAAACCAAGAAAGTTTTACAAAATTTATAAAACAGGTAAATAGAACAAAGAACTTAAAAATTATCATTTTCCAGATTATAGACAATATAAAATAATCTGTAAACAAATTAAAAGCAACAATAGATTATTAACTCGCATAATAAAATTGAAAACTAGTACAAATTTCGCAAGTGCCAGACTTACAGTAATTTTTAAAAATTATACAAAGCGCGAAAATAATTAATTTGAATTTTAACGAAATGTTTTCACGTCTTGGTTGAAACACAAAATTGTAGCAAAATTAGCTTGATATTCCGACCAGGCATTTTCCTCGCTGCAAGCATTATTTAAGCCTCTCTCAACATAATTTCTAATTACATTATACAATTATCAATCGCATTAAGCGATGTTGTTGAATTCGTAACGTGAGATGTAGGTGGGAATTTATAAATATAAAAATGTAGAGCATACAATGAACCATATTCCAAGTGGGCGGATTCATTCATACTAATATTGAATGAGCACCTAAATTATGAATGGCTAAATTATAGACTATTTTCGAAAATATTGGTCAACTGCTAGAAAATTTAACTCTTTAGGGATGGAATTTTTTCGTATAGGGTAAGGTAAAGTCACGCAATGTCTGAGACTTTTATGACCGACACTCGACAGACAAAATGATGCAGTTCTCAAGTGCAACAGAGATGCAACGAATTGTAAGAGCATTCTCTGCAATCCGGACTCCGGTGAATGCGTAACATGCAGAAGAGCAGGTTTCGGGTCGTGTCCGTGAACCTGCAAGCGAATTCAAAACTTGTTTCGAAAGTTTTAGCCACATAGCTCTGATGTACTTGCTGAGATTAAATATAATACCTCACTTTTATATGGAGTGTAGGTGTTTCTAAGCAATTTTAAAACCGAGATAAATTTTTGTTCTTATAAAGGTATTTTGAGAGCTTTCGTCTGGTAATCTCACTTGAGCGCCAAAGTTGCCAAACCTTTTGCATAAATTGTTTTTGGGCAAACGATATTTGTTGACGGAATTCTAGTTATATAAACAAAGCAAAATTTTGTTTAAATTATCTCAAAATTGCATATTTTTGCTTTTTTGGAGCGCTCCGGATTTTTTTAGAACTTTTCTGCACGCTTGAATATTTTATGGTTTGAAGAAACTAAAATTCCTTGTATATTTTAATTAAATGAACTTACAGTTTATTCTAAATTGCAATTAATTTTTTCCTAACTGCAAATACTGCAATAACATTCAATTAATATCCACACAAAGGCAAATCCGCAGCCGCTCCATCCATCTGCTACTTGAAAATTTAGCTTTTTGAATTACGACTTTACTGTAAATTTTAATCGATCATTCATTGCACTCTGCTTCAAGGAGTTTTAATTATTGATATGAAAAAAAAATGAAAGTTTGCTGAAAATAAAAAGCAAATAATTTTAAAATATTCATAAGAAAGATCTTGATTAAAAATTATTCACAAATGAATTGACAGAGAAAGTTTTTTCGGTTCATTGAGAAAGTTAAAAGGTATAAGGTACTTAAAGGATGGTACAAATTTTTCTGCAGCCGACTAATAAATCCTCTTAAAATAACTTGCGTAAATAATGACTTTCACCATCAGCAGACGAACGGTTTATTTACTATATACAAGATTAAAAATTGATTAGCTTAATTAATAATTATTATTAGGCTTAATTAAATTGTTTTGATTGTTGATACGAATTTAAATTTACTAGCGCTATTTTAACCCGATTATCTCATCATCAAACGTATTTTCTATTTAGTATTGCTTTGAATTTGAGCACCACGCCTAAAAAAATCGAATAGCAGGTCATTTTGATTAACTCTATAATTATAGAAAGTGCAATTAATATTATTTATAGTAAATTAATTTTAAATCAGCATTAAATTAATTCCTATTGTGGTTTCGTTCTCTGTATTTGTTGTAATAAAAATGTGCTTATCTTATCAATAATAAATTTAGAACGCAATATAGTATGTATTTTGAAAAATATCAAAAGTTGCGATGCAAGCATGCGACGTAGTGCAATAATATTCCCACTAATTAATGCGATTAATCACGTTTTTAAGAGGTTGTTTTGTTGAAATATTTTTACGAGACGTAAATAAATTTGCCTCAGAATTTTTAAGACCATGATATCACGACCTCTGACACACCTTGGATTTTATATAGAATAAATAATAAACGTTACTTCATTCCTTTTTTAGTAACAAATATATAATAGTAAATAGAAACAAATTATCAGCGCGATGAACGTAAACAAAATAAGTGCCAGATTAATTTGTTATCAAATAATCAATACCTACGAATTTTCCTGCTAAATAATATTTTTTAAATAATTTTGATAAAATAAATGACTAGAATAAAGTAACTAGACCTAAATAAAAAATTAAAAACTAACGGATCCTAGTTGTACCTTACATCCTTCACGCTTCTTGGATCTTATAAATTATTATATGTATAACACGCATCCGTTCACACATAGTAATTTTTATAAAACCCCATCATATGTGAACAATAAAGTAAAATAATCGTTCTGCTTTTTATTGTTTAAAAGTTAAAACAATATGAGTTTTTTTCGACTTGCACATAATATTAATAAATCTGAAAATCAAGGACGGCATTTCCTGAATTATATGATTGCATATTTTGCATGGTTTTTTGCGTAAAATCACGTTTAACCGCATATGGATTTAGAAATTAAATCACATTTTCTTACATATGACATACTTTTCAATTTAATCTAGTCTAGAAATTTGCATTAATTATGGTTACTTAAAGGTCGGCAATTCATAATTGTTACTCAGTCTTATAAGGGATTTTATTCATCATCTTAGTCTGTCATTTAATTTATTGTATATGCAATTATTAATAAGTAGATGATTGCATACATACTTAATAAATTAAACAATAATATCACTCAATTAGTTCATTTTATTCAATCATTCCTTTATTATAAAATTATTTATAGGAATTGAGATACGAATTTATTTACCTTAATCAAAAATTATAAGGCAAAACAAATAACAAGATCAAGTATGAAATAAAGTCAATTACCGATTAGATAATAATATTTTTTGATAAATAACTTGGTAAACAAACCATAATTTATAATTTCAGACAATTTTAAATATCCAAAATTGGAGATTTTTTAGTTTTGACGAGTGCGACTTTTTAATTTTTCGATTTTAACTTACTTCTAATTTAGGTACAGTCTTGAAACTTAACACAGCTTAATTAAATGTTATTTAGTAATTTTGTACCAAATTTCAAGGATCTAGGACAATGGGAAGTATTTTTTCTAAAGGAGATTCAAGAGTATTTAACGCGTGGTTAGGCGAGTAACCTGATTTTTAAAAAAACTGTTAAAAATAATGCTAGGCGCTTGAAATTTGGTATGAATGTATTAATTGACTTAACTTAACCATCATTAAATGAATTTGCATTCTACGCCAATTACAACTGTCAAAAATTTGACACTTTTATTAAAAAATTGCTAGAATTTTTATTAATGAATTTACTTACTTTTATACAACCAACAATACGAATTTACACTAAACACTACAAAATAAAAATACAATAATTAATTATTAGCCTTTATTATTATTAATAGTTATTCTAGAATAGATAATACTTATTCGTTTACAATTTTGAACACTTACAATTGAACTTTCGATTAATCCTGGCAGCAACAATATTATATTTTCAACTACTTAAATAACTATCCTTAAAATGCGTTCGTCAAATGGGCCGTGCTTGTCGCTTATACAAATCGTCCTCGATATCAAAATCGACCCCATCAGTATACCCCGAATCATCATAACGCGATCGATCGGGCGTCCTAGTGCATCTACTCCCTCCTGTAGGACTTCTGGCAGTCAGCCGTAAAACAGGATCATCATATCTTCTCGAAACGAGCGTGAAATCGTGATGTGCATCAACCAGCTTCTGCAATCGGGTGATCAATTCATAATCGGGCATCGGCAATGCAACACCTAGTATCTTTGCAATTGAATGTTTGAAACTTTGCAATTGCGATTCACGTCTTTGTATGTCCGATAAACTATCTTTCACTCTTGCTAATTCATCGCGAAGTAGTTGAATGGAATGCTCGCCAATATTCCGCTCTTGTTCGATCGTCTCGCCAGTAACTCGCACTTGGTCCTTCAATAGAGTGACCTTTCGATTGTATTTGGTCCTCAGCGATTCGGATTCGATCAGTCGCTTTTGCAGGTCTTCGATTTTCCTACCACGCTCCAATGCGGTAATCTGGAAAATAGCTAAATTTAGATACTTATTGTATCACAAGGATAATTACCTTGTAGTCGGCTGCTTCGCCCAATTGAGTGTTCAGCTCACGAATCTGGGATTTAGCATCAGTTAATTGAATTTGCAGACGATCGACTTGCTTGATTAGCTTTTTGATGCGCAAGTTGGCTTCATCGCGTTCGTTTTGAAGGAGGCATTTGGTTTTGGTGTTGTCTTCTTGAAGGGATAATTTGCGGCGGAGGAGATCGAGGTGGAGGTCCTTTCTTTGGACTTGCTCTCGGAGGGTGCGCACTCTTCTTTGGAGCTGGTAGACTAGCGCTGTCTGGATTGGAAGATATTTTAGAAAGTTGAGATGCTATGGAGGAAATTTGGAGCGTTCTAAATGCTCTTTAAATTGCAATTGTGCTTCTAATAAAAACTGGTTGGTGTAATTTAGAAAATCCTACTACTATAAAAATCTTACATCGCGTAAAGGTATCTCATGAAAAGATCGTTCACGGCGAATGCGAGGCAATGTTCCGTATCCACAGCAAAGCAGCTATACACAGAAATTGACACACAAAAATATCCTCTTAAAAAATGCACTTTGCCAGAATTACCTTATCTACCAGTTTGTCGCTCTCCAATCGCGACAGTTGTTCCGCTCGTAAAAGAAGCGATTCCGTATGTAAATCGACTCCAATATCGTTGGATATTTCATCCATATTTAAAGCTCTAGCCATTCGCTCCAAGAAATTCATGAACTGAAAGGAAAGTTTTCCAATAAATTAAGAGCGACGTCTAGGAAATGAAACTCACAGTAGTTTTATCTCGTTTGAGGCCTTCGCGTGATAATTCGCAAGCGTTAATTTCCACATCGGCTTTGTGCAATCTGGTATCCAAATGATTCTTTTCATCTTCCAAGGCACGGATCCGCGCACTTGCTTGGTCATAGAGAGAGATTTGTCTAGACAGCTGCTGGCTCTCGTGGCTTAATTTATCTCGCAGAGATTCTAATTGCTAGATGACAGAAAAATATATTATCTAAGTGACTTACTTTTAATTAAATTTAAAATACTGCGCTTTTATCTTTATTGTCGCTTATAATTTCGTGGATGCGGTCTTTAATCGTCGCCTCCAAGCTCTCGACGAATCTGGATGGAGTGCTTAGTAAAATCGCGAACGATTCGAGTGTATGGCGAGCATCGCTCTGCAATCGCAGCAATTTGTCTTCTTTCATCTTCAACTCATCTGGAATGGGAATAGTTTATTTAATTTCAGGCCACTATGGGAATAAATTTGTACCGCGCAATTGACAAATTGCCGACTCCTGTTGAGCAATATTTCCAGTAGCTGAACCTAAGCTTCGATTAGATACCGACAATTTCTCCTTCAATTCGTTCAGTTCGCGTTCCGTGACTCGGTGTTGCATTTCGATTGATTCCTTCTCCTGACGTAGGCGATCAATTTCCGCGATTTGTGACGCTGATTGTCTTTGCAGGCATTCTTTATCTGCCATTGCTCGATCCAGAGTTTCTCGGCAGGTGCGTAGCTCGATTTCCACACTACCAAGAGTGTCGCTCATGTTGTTGGACCGATTTCTCAACCGCGAAGTTTCCTTAGAAAAATAAGAAATATTAATAAGAAGATTAGCTTTGAAAACTTACTTGGACCAGCTCCGAAGCTTTATGCACCAAACCATCCGGCGAAATGTGCGTACTTTCCACAAAATCGGCCCCCAGCGAAACCGACAGTCTTCTAATAAAATCCTGCATCTGCAATCGGGCTGCTTCCTTCTTCTGCTCTTCAGCACTCAAGTCCATCTCCAACGCCCGCAATTTATTCTCCATCTCCTTCGATTTCTCTTCATGATAACGCCCGTCCCGATGAGCCGTTTGCAAAGCAATCTCATTCCGCCCTTGTGCGGCAAACAAGCTCCTCTCACGTTCCTCAAGCTCATGAATGCGCTTCTTCAAGGATGAGATGATGGAATTTTGTCTGGCCGATTGCTCGCGTAATTGGTCAGCTTCCACTTGCAGATCGATGCATCTTTGGTCACGAGATCGCATTTGACACTTCATTTCTTCCAAATCGGACGTGAGACGATCTCTTTTGTATTGCAAGGCAGCGAGTTCACTACGCAGGGAGGTTGTTACGTCGATTTCTGCTTCTTCCATCTGGAATTAGTTGGATCATTATGGTTTCGTGCGGGATGCGCATAGATAGTGAAGTTTGATGGATGGGAACGCAATGTTTAATTGGAGTTGTGCAAAAATCAATTACTTACAAATTTTCGCCAGGGAGAGTTAAACAATTTTTCTTTGTGGTTTTGTTGGAATATTAGAGAGACAACAAGACAATAGGAAACGGTTGACAATATAAATATGAATCAATATCGAGATGATTTTCTCCTGGCACGGTTTTGCAAGTTTTAGATCAATTTTTTTTCTATTACTCACCATTGGCGCGTTGTCCTTGCAAAGTACCTCAAAAATATGCCAATCCTCTTCGGTATTGCCGGAAGTTTCTGATTCAGGAGGTGCAGCCATAATATGCACTCACTTCCATTAACTCTACAAATTGATGCGTTTTCTTGTAATATAAAATATCTACAGTGGATATTGTTGTACGCAAAATAGTAAAATAACAATAGAGACCTTGTCACGCCATCTCAGCCCCGTATAATCGATAATATAACCAAGGAGTTGTGTATGAATTGATTATTTGCATGTGTGCTTGTTGCAAGGGTTGCTTTCGAGATTCTACAGGTTTAGTGTGGAGAAATGGCACAAGTTGGTCTTTATAGTCAAGGAAATTTATGAAATTGAGTTTAGTTAAGAGCTTCATTAAAACTTTACTTCCAATTAAGATGTTAATGTTAAAGAGGCTAACTAGGATAGTTTTCGAACTGGATGGATGCTTTTCAAGCATTATATTGGATAATACACAAAAGGAAAAATTTGGGGATAGTGCTTAAATTTTTATTAATTTATTGGACTGTATTTTTGCACCAATTCAACGACATCATTATTGACCAAAGTATCCAACTCCGTCGCCCATAGAAAGTCGATATGGTTGAACTGATTAAAAGGCACCAAATAGCTCTTCACCACATTTGATAATTCACTTTCCAATCGCTCAACATTCTAAGGGAAAAAAATTACAACTAAATTTCCTCAATTAAATATTAGACGTCAAACCTCAATAGGTGCGAAAAAATCATTGCCCCCATAATACAAAGCAACAGGGGCAGTTACTTTGGATAAATCGTAATCTGGAGGATTCAACTGACCATAATGAAGGAAGTTCAGTGCGCCATAGTCATATTGTCTGAATGTTTCTAGAGTAGCAATTATTAGCATTTGAGGCAAAGTTTTACTAAGAAAATTTACCAGCTTGGTATCCTTGGATGAAATGCTGCAATTGCTTGTAAGCCACTCCAGCAGGAGCATTTGTAGCAATAACAGTGATGAAAGTGCGGTTTAACTGAGGCGAATCAAACCCGGCTAGTAAAAATAACACCAAAGCACAAGCTTCTTGGTATTCCGAATTATCGTTGCAGATTTCATTAGCAATTGTAGGAATAAGCAAACTGTATGGTAGAATTTCGTGCAGATTTAAAGCAGCAACTGCAAGCTATTAAACCATTATTTCGAATATTCTGTAAATTATTTAACTTACATCTACGAGCAATTTATTATCGCTGTACAATTTGAGCAAAGGACCAGTAGCATTATGAATGTAAGTCACAGGTGCCAAAGCGGTGATAAGATTGAGCTTTTCGTTATATTCTGGTTTGGTCGAAGCCAAAACGAAAGCTTCCGTGGTACCCTGCGAATGCCCAATGTAGGAAATATCAGTCAATCCAGTCAACTCCAAAATATGATCAATAACAGCTGGAAGATCAAGAACACCCATTTCGTGGTAACTGAAATCCCAGAAAGTGGCGTTTTGGTTGGGGTCTAAAGTGGTGTGGTTCCTGGAGTAGCGGGTTCCTCTTGAATTGCCCAGCCAAACATCGTATCCTGCATCGGCCAGCTTTAAACCAAGAGCTTTATCTGGTCCTAAATTGAGCCAATCCATTGAACTGCTCAAAAGTCCGTGTTGGATCAAAACCGCTGGTCTGGTTATGTTGGATGGACCTGATTGGTTTCGGCCGTAAGGGATTCTGTGCACAGTTAGGAGATAGCCATCTTCCGTTTCTACTTGATGGCTTTCCAATGGGTATTCGTATTTAGCTAGAAATTGGTGCTAAAGTTTGCGATTAGATATTTTTGTTTGGGGTTTAAGGTTGCTTACGATATCTAGTCCAGTGTCAGGATGGAGTGGTAGTTTTGGTTCGTCTTGGGCTTTTGCGTTTTGCAAAAGGACGAAGAGACAAACTGAGATTAGAAGCTTTCTCAACATTTTGGAGAAAATTATTAAATGATTGTTGCATTTTTGATCTTGCTTATATATTCGGCGATTATATTTTATCTATTTTTGAAGGAGCTGAATTATCTGCTTAGCAAATTTTAAGTACTTGCTTCGATAAGGCAAACGCAAAATAGGCACGGATTAAGTTTGTTACTAAGGACTAAACTACTGGAGTTTTGGATTAGTCAAGTTTAGTAGGCAATAAAGCGAACCAATGAAAATCTTAATGAAGCTCGCTGTAATTAAGCGATAAAATAATTTATAATTATCAGGTAGCATACTTGATGATAAAAATCAGACTTTATAGCTCGTGCCAAAATCGCTATCACGATGACTATCCTCGAGAAAAATCCTCTCGAAACAATGATAATTTTAAAAATATAACAATCAGGTGCTAAAGATAAACCAATTTTAATATATCTGTATATTTATTTATCACATTCTTTACAATAATAAATGTATAATTATTTTAAACATATTTTATTGTTGGTGGTTCAATCTGCGGATGACCACATCGTAAACTTCACGAACATTTTTGGAGAACAACAAATCGAGATTGTTGGTAAGTTCAGTGAATTCGTGTTCGTACACATTTGGTAACTTTTGGACCAACAATTTAACATCTTCAACGTTGGAGAGTTTATCTTGTGGAGTGTATAAAACGGATACTGGAACAGTCACTTTGCTCAAATCGTATTCGCGGACTTCGGTATTGGAGTTGGTTGAGTCGAAAAGTTCAAATCGTCCTGCAAAAAATATATGTTGAAGAAACTTATTGACGAAGTATAAAAGTAAACTTACCAGACTTCTTCAATTGTACGAAATGCAAAACCTCCTTAACAGAAGAAGTGGAAGGAACCACATTGATAAGTCTATCAATAGTAGTCTCATTCAAATGTCTGGAGTTGTAACCGTTGAAGAGGAAATAAGGATTTCTGCAGATACGTTCAGCAATATGTTCGTTGGTGCATTTAGTTTCAACCTCGCTGAGCAATTCAGTGGAAGGATTGATGGTGCTGATACCAAGATGCTTGATGATCCACTAAAAGAACCCCAACATTAAATTGAACATCTTCATACTGGAAGGACTTACGCTGCTTTCAGTGCGATGACTGACAATCTTGTTAATAATTTCATTTTCGGCGTGTTGCATGAAAGCAATTGGTCCCAAAGCGACGACTTTGTTGAATTTTTGGTTGTATTCTGGTAATTCAGAAGCCAAAACGTATAAAGCGGTGCTTCCTTCCATATGACCCACGTAGCTAATTTGACGTTCACCGCTGACGGACAAGACCTTGTCGACAATAGCTGGAAGATCTTTAACTCCAATTTGGTGCCAGCTAAAAAATTCCTATTAATTCCTCTTATGGGAAAAATGGAGTAAATTATTACCAGAATCTCCAGAAAGCAGCATCCTTCTTAGGGTTCAAAGTGGTGTGCTTTTGACCGTAAACGGTTCCTCTTACATTGGCAAGATAGACATCGTATCCTTGGTTGTTAAGGACGAAAGCCAAACCTTCACTTGGACCACCAATGACGAAATCAATGGAGTTGGACAATAATCCGTGCACTAACAGAGCAACTGGTCTAGGTTCTGTTGGAGATCTAGTTTGCTCTTGAGATTCGGAGGAGTCGGTTTTGGATCGGAGGCCTCCACGGGGCATGCGGAACAATTGTAAGATGTAACCATCTGCAGTTACGACTTCGTAGGTTTCTACTTTGTAGCCATGGCTTTGGATGATTTGAACCTTTGATGAAGATTGTAGTTAAAGTAAATTTATTAGAGATGCTGGAAGGAATACTTACAACGTCAGTGGTTGAGGTTCTGCTGTTGAGGATCCCGCAGGAAGCCAAAGCGATAAGAGACAAGAAAATAGCGATCTTCATTGTGTTGGAGTATTTTGATTAAATGAATATTTAGTCAATACTGAATTTTAATTGTGGCGTTGAAGGTTTATATAGTTTTGAATTTTGCTATATGTGCGAAAAAAATTTGATACCAATGTGGTTGAGTGTGCAATTACTTAGTAAGTTATCAATGAAGCAAAACATTAGATGCACGAGAAATTAAAACAGCATCAATTGCATGTTTTTTTAGAAGATGCATAGTACATTGAGATTAGGAGTTAAAAAATTAATATTGACTAATCAAAATATTGTTATACAAACAATACATGCCGTAAACAATTACACTGCAGTTTAAATTGTTTTGCTGAGTTCTGTTATTCCTGCAGGTGTTTTTGCCATATGATATTCTAGCAAAATTCAACTTATAGCAAAAATGCTGATAATTTATCAATATTATTGAATCGTATGATACGTTAAGGTCAACGCTTGAAGGGGATCAAAAATAACGCAAATTACTCAATATTATAATTTAATATCTGCTCATAAGACTAATGACTTTATCGTAAACCAAAGTCCTCACATGGATCCCGTACATATAATCCAAATGATTGAAAGTGGATTCGGCGACCAAAAACTTCCCCAAACAATTGTTCAAATTCGCACACAATTGCTCCACGTCTTTATCATTGGACAACCAATCGTTTCGACTGTACATTAAAAATACTGGCGCAGTAACTTTCTTCAGATCATAATTTGGCGGATGGATCGAATTGTATTCCTGCATGTTTCCTATAAGACCATGATCAAACTGTCTAAATTTACCAGAATTGATCTCTTGAGCGTAATGAATAAACTGCTTGGTGGAGGCTCCAGCAGGAGTGTACTGCAAGATAGCCGGCAGCAAAGCTGGATCCGTCTCCACAGTGCTAAACCCACAAATGGCAAACAAGACATTACTGCATAGCACTTCCGAAATCGGATTACTAGCGCAAACTGCTTCAGTTAACATATTCAAAAAGCCGCTTCCCGGCAAAAACTCATCAACCCCAATAAGTCCCAACAAGACATTCAAAGGCTTCTCCCAGAACGCGATGATCTTCATCAAAGGACTAGTCATCCTGCTCATAAAAGCAATAGGTGCCAAACTAATATGCACTTTAATCTTCCGGTTATACTCCGGTCGCATGGAAGTCATCACGTAAAACGAAGTGGTACCTTGCGAATGTCCGGCATAGTAGACAGCATCTTGGCCAGTTTGCTCCAAAGCGTAGTCGATCATTGCTGGAAGATCGATGGTGCCAATTTCATGCCAACTGAATTGCCAGAATTCGGAGGATTTGTCGGGGTTGAGGGTGGTGTGGTTGCGGGAGTAGGTGTTCCCTCTGGCGTTGCCCATCCAGACGTCGTAGCCCTTATCGGCCATTATGAAGGCTAGCCCTTTTTCTGGGCCGGTTAGGAGCCAGTCGGCGGAGGAGGAGAGGATGCCGTGTTGGAGGTATAGGACCTTTTTGGTGGCGCTTGGTCCTTTGATTCCATGTGGGATTCGGTGTAGAGTTAGGAGGTAGCCGTCGAAGGTGGTGACTTGGTGGGTTTCGCAGGGGTAGCCGTAGGAGGTTACTAGTTTCTCCTAGGAGTGAGTTAGTAAATAAATTGTTTTTGGATGAGATTGAGGTACTTACGACGTCTTTGTCGGATTCTTTGATTAGCTGGTCGGTTTTTGGTAGGAAGGTGTCATCTTCTTGAAGATGAGGCGTTGATATTGCGGAAGAGACTATAGTTAGAAGAGTGATGATGAGTAGCTTCATTTTTTTGTAAGGACACAGAATTAAATTGGCTTGCGTTTTTATATCATTGCTAATCAATTTAAGATTAATTGAGATTAAAACCATTGCCATATTTAACGGGATTAAGAAGGATTAAAGAAGACGATTGCTTAAAATAATTATCAAATGCAATATTTTAATACTAATTCTTTTGTGCCTTGTTTTGAAATTACTTTATCTGATTGGACTGTAGTCGGAATTCTCTTAAAAACAATCCACTTCAAATATATCTTTGTATTTTTTAATTTACCTATTTCTATTAATACATAATTGGTTTGAATTCGCTAATAATTTTTTATTTATTATTATTACGCTTTTTAAATTGATAACCACTTTACCAAATTTTATAAATAAGGCAGACACATACTTAAGCATGTTTTTTAAAAAATTATAAGGCTTTTTAACTTTATTATAACAAATTTAAATATTGCGCGGATTATCCAATTGGATATGTTTTACGGGTTGCATACCACTTTTAAAAAGAAGCAGTCATAGGTAGGCAACCACCAATATAGTTCATAAATGTGCACCCTAACCTAAAAATGGCATGTTTACTTCGCAAACTATTAAATACGGGAATTAGTTCCATTCCACGATATACAAATCAAAATTTACTAAAACCAGTCACCCTAAACCATGCGGCATCATTTAAACCATTTGCAAATGCTACAACTGCTTACGAAGTGGTAGATCCGAAAGAAGACCAAAGGGAAACTGATGGTGAGCTACATTTCAATCTAGATCAACCCCTAATTAATAAATAAACCCTTCGCAGATGTTATAAGCAAGATAAATCAGCAAGTAGCCCAAAACCAACAAGGCAGACTATTCGCCGTGGTTCACGTAGCGGGCAAACAATTCAAGATTACCGCGGGCGATTTGATTATAGTGGAAGGCTACTGGCCTCCTGATGCCGGCGATAAAATGACATTAGACAAAGTAATCTCTAATCTTAATTATCGTACAATCTAATAGCATTAATATAATTGGCAGGTTCTACTGGCAGGTGCTGAAAATTTCACTTTAATTGGACGCCCGCTGGTGGAAAACGGCTTGGTGAAAATTGAGGCTACGGTAATCGAAAAGACGCTTTCGCACACCAAAACGCATTTCCGGAAGAAGAGGAGGAAGCAGTACACCAATATTAATTGTAAGTTCGATTCGAAGAGTATGCAACCACGCATACACGTGCAGTGGTAATTTTTCGATTTCAGTTTACAGAATACCGCAAACGATGCTGAGAATCAATACGATCGAGATAAATGGAGAGATTAATAATCCCCGAGAGGTCACAGGGCTGGATTCCGCTATTTTTTAATTCGTAATTATTGTGGTAGAAGTAATAAATAAGTAAGTGTTTAATTATTTTGTTTCAATTTAATTCTAAAATACATACAAGTAATATCTATATTATTCTGAATAAACATTCTGATTATCTGTGTGGATAAAAAAAGTGATAAAAGTATAAAATTGGTATAAATATTAAATACAATATACATTTTTTATTCGTACAGTTATAGTAGGTTATATAAAAGCATGATGAAATGAATTCGAAAAGGTAAAAAAATCTCCGCACTAAATGAGATGGTTGGATTTTTCTTGTCTATCACATTTACGATTTTTTTATAGCAAATAATTCATCTATCTATCATTTAAAGTAGTCTTACAATATAACAGCATTTTCTTTTACTTAGTACATAAACTTGGTATCCCTACTCATCACAAACGACTGGCATAAATCAGGTTCTCATCTTAATTACACAGTCTAATCAATTACTCCCTAAATTCATTTTAATCACTAACTAAACGTAAAACAAAAAAATATCACAAAAACACAGACAGTAAATCACGCCGTGGAAAAAACGCAAATCTATTGCTAAATGTTATCAAACAATTATTGTCGATACTTTCTGCCATCCGACTTACCGTATTTCTTATTACTGTTCAACATTTTTATTGTTTGGCTTTTTTTCTGGCTGCTTCTCTGCACAGCGTCTCACAGATACCGATCCAAGTTTGTTCGTAGCATAAATCACAATTCGAGGTGGCCGATGACGATGAACTGCGAGACACAGTTTCGCACACCAGTTGCGCCAGTCAATCAACCAGAATCCCCTGCGAAACCGTCACCAGTTGGTCCTTGAGCACTCGGAACGACGGCCGATTTTCCGGCAAGTGGCTCCAGCATTTTCGCATCACCTACAAAAATCCCCACAAAAATTAATAATTCTCCAACATCAAGCTTAATAAAATCTTACATCGTAAACTTCCTTGTAGCAAGCTTTCGGTTTCTCGAGTATCATCCCCTTCTGGACCCTTTCAACCACTTCAGTGTTCTTTAATCGGCCATACGGCATTTTCCCGCAGGAGAACACCTCCCACATTAAAACCCCGTAAGCCCAAATGTCGGATTTCGACGAGAATCGCGTGTAATTCAGCACTTCAGGCGGCGCCCATTTAATTGGGAACTTTGATCCACCCGAAGAAGTGTACTGATCGTCCAGCACGTAACGCGCCAAACCGAAATCGGCCACTTTGACCACATTTTCCGTGCCTACCAGGCAATTTCTGGCGGCTAAGTCGCGATGGATGTAATTGTGTCGCTCCAAGTAGGACATTCCTTTACAAACCTGTGAGGAAAATATTATAAGAATTGTTTAGGATAGCGGGAAATAAAATTACCTGAATGCACATATCGAGCAGAAGTCCCTGATTGCTCGACAAAGACGTTTCGTGCCTTCGCAAATGATTGAGTAGACTCCCATATCGCATGTATTCGGTTACGATAAAAATTGGTCGGTTTTTACTACACACCCCGTATAGTTGAACTAAATTCGTATGTTGCAGTTTGCTATAATAATTATAATTAATTTAATAAGCAAACTAAATATAAATAATACGTACGTCATGACTTTTGCCTCTTCAATGAAATCATCCTCAGACATAGTGCCTTCCTTCATCATCTTCACAGCGACATCTATGGACCCTCGCCATTTACCCCTCCGAACCACCCCGAATTGACCAGATCCCAACTCTTCCAGGAGCATCAATTCGTTATGATCAATCTCCCATTTATCATGACTTAAGCCAGCCGTGGCAGGCGCTGGTCGATCGCATGGACTAGTTTTAAGGCGGGATGCAAGACCACCACTGTTGTGTTTGTGGTAGTTTATCAGATCTGGTATGGAGTTGCAGCAGTGTTTTTCGGACAGGTAGAATTCGCCACGGGAGTTTTGCTTTATGTGGTAGTGTTTTACGTGGGGGTGAGGGCTGGAATTAATTTTTTTCGTTAGAAAATAACAATATTTTGCGATAAATAAATTATAGCACTTACATTTTAGTGTATAGCGATAAAGTGTACAGCCCCTTAGTGGACGAATTCCGCACCACAAAACAACCCTCCTTGTCCTCCTGCTTCAAAAGCGATTCGGACCTTTGCCTCGACATATCGTTCACGTACCAACTAAAAAATCATAATTAATTTAAATCGAACAAGAAAATAAATCGCACTTACTCAAATTGCTGCAAACCAATCCCCTCCTTCTCCTTCACATAATTACTGGGAATAAAGCCAATATTCCCTTTCGCATCCTTCACCTTCCACCAATGCTCCTGCGAATCGTCAATAACTTCATACTCCTGATTCTTCTCCAACGACAAATCGCCGCTCTCGATCGCCTTGTAATTATACAAAGCCACCACGACTTTCGTCCGCACGACCGCCTTCTCCTTTTGCTTCGCAGAGGGTGTTCCCGGGGTTGCGCCACCTGGCATTATCGGACTCGACTGCGTACCTGCCAAATAAATATCAGCGCTCATTAAAAACCGCACGCTAAGTAAGCTGCTGGCTGATTGCCTTCGTTTCATTGCAATTGCACCTTCACTTTCCATATTTGCATTTTTATTATTCGGTTTTTTGGGGACACCTACCAGTGGCACTGCGAAAAACGTTCACCAACATATCGAACTGCATGTTGCCGATTTTTCGGTCCGATTGAACTTGGGTACGAAATTGTAGCTGAACTTTTCACTAAGCAACAAACAGACTTATGTGTAGTGTCAAGTAAACATGGCGCAGGTAAAAGAAGAAGGTGCTTTGTGCCAAGGTAATTTCAACTTGTTTCACCGTTAGATCGACGGACGAAAGAGAGAGAGACAGGTTTTTAACACCACCATACAGTTCATCGTATGGATTCGATATTTCATTCTCCGTTTCGTAATGCCCCCCTTTTCGATTTGATGGACGCGATTTTATTGTCAGCTAATGAGTTTATTGGTAAAAAAAATTTACAGTTAATGATTTACTCAGTCACATTAAATTGCTACTGGAAAACTACAATCGTGTTCTAATTGTTGCTACATTCCTGTACTGAGTAAAAAAAAATACTGCGCTGGATAATAATAAATTCGCGCAAGAGGGGAATTTTTTATAATTATTAATTAACAAAATAAAATCATACCGATGATAAATTGGCGCAATTTGATTGCTGCTTTATAAAAGCTCATAGTGGCACTTTTGAACTGAAACTGTAACATGCGCAATTTTTCAATCAAAATTAGTTACGAAATTATCGCCCGACGTCATGAATTCGTTAATTTCATATTGCGACTATTAAAAAACCGCTATCTTTATCGGCATAATAAAAACGAATGCATTTTTATGTAAATCCAATATTTAGATGCATTATTTTATGGCTTTTTTCTCGGTCACGCTTCAAATTTCTAACAAAATAAAATTATCGTAAACTGTTGGCGAACAAATACGGCTTTCATCCAAGTTGAATTTTCAATTTTATCGCTCTTTTAATTATTCGAATATAAAATAAAATTGTATCAAGCGTTTGTTTGTGCATGTAATGAGTTGAACAAATCTTGAGTGTAATCGTAAAGTCGTTAATAAATTAAAATAAAAACATGTACAGAAAGTTTTCGAAGAACCACAAAAATAAATATAATAGAAACTTTCGGATAAGAGAATACGATAAGAGTTTCTTCCTCTCTCTATAATGTTTGTTTAATATTATATTTGTCATTGTTACATAAATAAAGTTTCATTTCGTTGGAAATACTGTTTGAACAATTGCAGAACAATAATTCAAATAAAGTGTATCGCTGGTTGCCTAAAATTGTTGATCGAAATTAAAAGTTTTTGGATTTTTTTAGAAAAACTACTATAGATAATTGAAAATAGTTTTCAGATTCAAGTTTAGCATTACATTCTACATAAATAAAAATTGAAATTCAAAAAAAAAATATTTTTGCATAGCAAAATTTTTAACCAAATTTTAAAGTTCAGGACCTTTTTCAAAAAAACTACGATAGATATCTCAAAATAGTTTTCAGATTCGAGCTTAGCATTCAATTCTAAATGGAAAAACTGAAATTCAAGCAATTTCGCTGAGAAATAAAAGAATAAATAGTTTGAAACCTTCATCTACCAATTTTGCCAAAATTAAAAGTTTATTGTCTTTTTTGCAAAAACTACAATAGATAGATCAAAATAGTTTTCAGATTCGAGCTTAGCATTACATTCTCAATGGAAAAAAATTAAGTTCAATCATTTTCGTAAAAAAAAAAATCAAACTTCATTTTTTAATAAAGTGCAAAGTTTATGGCATTTTTTGTAAAAACTACAATAGATACATCAAAATAGTTTTCAGATTCGAGCTTATCATTAATTTCTACGTGGGTAACCTAAAATTCAAGCGATTTCGTTGAGAAATAGAAAAAATATTTAATTATTTGCAGAAAATAATTCAAATAAATTGTATAGCTGGTTGCATAAAATTGTACCTAATATTTTCGCACAAATTGTAAATTAAATTGAGAATATTATTTAATTATTATTACTTTTCCTTTACAAGGGCTTTTTTAAACATATTCCATCAATAATCAAACTCCCATGAATTAACAAAGCAAATTACTATTAATTGAAACGCAGTGGCGCATCTAAATATTTACTATTCAAATCAAATTTCTATGCAAAAAAATAACAATGCGACTATTCCAACATACTAAAGCACTAATAATAAAAAAAACTAAAGCAAACATATTTTTTTAGCCATCCTGCAAATAATTCTTTTGTTCAGCATTAATTCAAACATTAACTTTTACAATTGCAACGCAATTTTAATATAAAAAAAAAATTCAAAAATATTAACCTGGAGCAGTTTTGGCGCTGGCAAAAATACGCCGACATCCGCTGAAAACCCGCATAGTGGTATTGATAATAATTTTCATTTTGTCATCATGATGCACGCAACTGCATAAAATATTCTTAATTCACTCCGAACCGGAAACAGACAACACTCGGTATGCACAACACAAAAGCAGCGAGCGACACACTTGTGGTTTGTTTTCGAAAAATAAAAATAAAATACGACGATGAATAATATAAAATGAAGAAACACATGTGTGTTTGTTTCGAAGTTGATTGTGAATGAACAAAACGCCGATTTACAATATTAACTAACAACACAATAACATATGCGATAAGCATCACTGAACAAGCGACGACGATATTTTCGGTCCTATCTCCTGCAGTCCTGCTGGTTAAAATCTAAGCTTTTAAAAGAGATGCGCGAAGCGTATTTTAAACTCTCCGTTCTATGGCTTTATAACTAGCTTATCCATCGACAATGAACACGAAAAAAAAAAAAAACAACAAGGCTTATTGTGTGAGCTGCGGGCTACAGAGTGGCCAAACATTCTACTTAATTGTGTTCCATTTGAATACAAGAATAAAAATTAAAATTACCAAATTTTTTTATTGTGGTACAATTTAAGCATTTTTTATAGAAACGTTTTTAAAATAAATGTTTAGCATTAATTAATCTATTTAAATAAGAACGAAAAATTCTGGTACTATTTTATGCAACCAACAATACACTTCCATGTTAGAAATTAATTTACAATTAATTTTAAAATTATTTTCAACAATATTTAAAACAAATCAGACCTAAGCCACCCTGTGCTAACAGGAAAAGCGATCTTTTTCAATTCCAATTACATTTAAAATGTTTTCGAGTGGAATAATTTACTTTGAATCAAAATAGAAAAAAACCATCCCATCAATGGAACGAAATACTAATAATAAAATTCCGTCATTCAATCTATAAATAAATATAAAACAACATACCGTTTAAATTATTGTCGATATTCTCGTCCTGATTTTCCTTGAGGCAATCGGCTTCGTGATGCTTAGACGCCCAGCAGGAACTCTCGCGACACCCTTCCGAATTCCTGATGCCGTTCTTGCAACAAGTCCACTTGCGGCCGTTGTATGGAGCCGGATGATAGTAATATTTCACCTTCTGGTTGTTGGCACACGCTATCAATCGAAAATAAGAAGCATGAATTGAAAGGAAAATCACTTGAGCGACCGCGCACACTTTATCGAAGGCGAAAATACATAAAGGAACTGAAACGGCGTTAAAATTATGAAGAATTTGATAAAATACTTAATAGTGCAGTTCCACTTCACATGCTACAGATCGAATGCTCTGATAAGCACAAGAACTCGTCTGTCAAATTAATAAATCTAAATAATATACAAGTATAATAATATAATGACGAAAAGAAGTTTTTTTTTGAAAAAAAATATTCCGTTTCATGGCTGCGATGGAAGTTTTTTCACTAATAGCATTAAATTACTTTTAATATAGCGTATTGTTTTTATTTAAGTGATTTATTATTTAAAATAAATTGCTATTGCATATAAAGTTCACAGTTTTAATTTAATGGAATCTTTAGTTTCAGTAGTAGCGTAAAATTACGTGAAATTAATCAATAAGAAAGTCGTCTTTTTATTTACACGCTATATTAACGAAAACGTTATGCGAATTGTTTCCAAGGAAAAGACAATTAAATTATGCAATTAATTTAAAAGTCACTTACTTAATAATTAAAAGTTTAGCGCTATTTTTTAAAAATTGCGATGCTACGATAGGCAACCAGCAATACATTACCACATTCAAAAATCCAATTAAACGCTTTAAAATCAATTAATAATTATGCTAGAAATACTGAAATAATTTTCTTTAAAGCAAAATATGATAATAAATTATTTTAAATAATTTGGCGTTATTTTTAAAAATCCAGTGCAACGAATTTCGATCATTTAAAAATAGATTATGTGATTTCCGCTCTTTCTTTGTGATTGTCATTTTGAAACACGTGCAACATAAATAAATTATTTTAATTATTACTATCATAATATGCAATTTGCATATTGATAAATGAGTGGAGCGATAAACAATGCGCATGCATATGTAAACATTTTCTCTTCATTAATCGAAATCTTAATTATAATCATTGAGGAATTTTTATTCGATCAGGATCTAAAATATAAATTGGACAGACATGCAATGCTAGTTTGCATAATTTTGTGTTGCTGAAATAATTAAATAATTACATGCAATTTGATGCGAATCTTGGCACGTCTTACCAGGATTTAAAAATAAAATTAAATAATAAATTAAAAAAATTAAATGGACAAAGAAATAACTCTAACTTAATACGTAAAACAAACTTGATTTAAAAAATTAATTCAATAAAATATTCAACTCGTAGCTCACCCTAATCTATCCTATCCTATTAGAATAATAAGTTCGTTACCCTATGAGTCACAATTTAGGGCGTACAGAAAGAATGTTTCTAAATAACTTACCTTCTCGTATCGCAAGAATCCAATCGCTTCGATCTAAATCCTGCAGAGCCAGTAGGAAAAGTGTATAGTCTTCATCGGCATGATAACCGACCAGAAAAGGCGAAAATTCACCCTCTATGGGAATCTCCTCATTCGTATAGAAACAATTACTTGCCTCCACCGTATGCACTGTTTCCAAATGTACTCTACCCTTTTCTTTTCGTTTCTGCAATCAAAATTTAAACACACTTGTAACGATAGTGATAAACTGTTGCAAAACAATTCAAATCTAAATTTAGAGCCTAATCGAGCTAAACGAACCTTATTATTTGTTATTATTTTTTCTCTATATTAATTAACGTGTTTGCGAAATGTAAATTGGTCAGTCGACGTGCAGCAAGAGCACAAAATGAATACAATGTGAATATATTGTGTCCCACCCTGCGTCGTGCGCACCCTAAATTCGCCCTTTTCTCTCCCTTATTCCCATTCGGGAAAGCAGGGATAATTCGGCTGCATTGTCAGCACTGCCCAGAATTGCAAATTCAAAAAGTTCGAACATTTGGCAAACAGTTTCCTCAATAAAAATTATTTTAAGTCCTTCTTGAGCGACATATCTCTCAAACAGTTGCGTCACGTTAAGCATGACTCAGACTTAAGACATTCCAAACAATGCAAGTTCAAAAAGTGCAACTGAATTAATAATTCTATGCATATAATTAATTAATTAAAATCTTACCAATTCATTGCTGTCGTCGTAATAAATTAGGTAACGTTTCGTAAGGACAAACCATCGTTTTTTGAAATTCACTAAAGTGTAGATCTTTTTGTTTTGCGATCGTTTCACCATATATCCCTGCTTTATAATATCACTGCTCAATAAAAACGACATTTTCACTTAATTACTACTCGTAATAAGCATGATTTCTTGGCAACGAAGCACTGCGATGGTAACTTTGGATAAGAAGAAAGAAGTTTAAGGTTATGTTGCGCTCTTCTTTATCAAATGTCAGTTTATTACTTATCAACCCTTCGGTTTGATTATTTAAGCTTGTAGATTAACTATTATTAATTAATGATGAGGTTGACTTCGTCACGTAGCGTTCACCAAGTTTGCACGAACGTTCTGTGAGGTATCTTTGATTAGATTAATGAATCTATTTTTAAAATTCGAGGAACCACTCTTCGGCTTACTATGGCTTGTAGATTCTTCTATTAAATCTTCTATTTATAAATATTTACTGTTGACTGACTAGCAAATAGCAAATCCAACTTAATCGACAGCACTTTTGTTTACAAGTTTCCCACATGTTTTTAGTTAGTACTATTAGAAGATTGTTTTTATTTAGTAATGTTTTAATGATTTTCGATGCACTGCACTTTAATTACTTAAGAGAAATAGCACTAGATTATCTAATCAATTGTTTAAACTAATTTATTGAAGACGACGTTTTTTGTTATGTTTTTGTTTGAAATTTGTTGATACACAATTGGAAATATCAATGTTGCCAACTAAGGAACTGTAAGTCGCACCAAGAAAATTAAATAAAAACTTATTATTTAACTAATTAATTAATTAATTATTTACTTACAATTGCAATTGTTGCTCAATTAAATTAAATAAATTCCTTTTTTAAACAAAAACATGTGCTAAAGACAAGGTTTTGACATTAATAACAGATGACATTTGCGAAATGGTGCATTTAAACTACGCGTATCGTTCGTTTTGTAACGCAATTTTATATAATTTAATAATAATATTAATTTTTGATAAATATCAATATTTTTTATATTGAGAACCATACAAATTGATCAATTATAATAAACAAATACTATTTGCTATAATTACAAAGCGTTCTATTCGGTTCTGAATGTTTAATATTAAAATGTGTATTGCTGGTTGCATTTGAGAAATATTTTTAAATTTAATTTGATTTTAATTTAATTAAACGCTAATAGATTGTTTTGAAACACTATATGAATACATTGTACTCTCACAAACTCAAAAATGTAGTCCATTGGGCTGTTAGTATTATACTTTTTGAGTTATAAACCTGAAATATATTTGTACAAAAGCAGGTGGTAATTAATTAATTATAAAATTCTGAGTAAATATTTATAGTATAATAAACTGCAGATTTAATTTCATGAACATGTATTTAGCACATATAGATTTTAAATAAAGCCAATTATTGCTAAATTACAATAATTTGTTCAGGAAATAATCAGTAAAGGAACGATACTACCACTTCGGGTAGTTCAATTGTAACAAATTCTAACCGCACTTATCAATTGTCAACAATTTTGGTGATGCTCGGACTTGTGTTGTGTTATTACTCACGTATTTATTGCTTATACTAATTAATTGACGGTTGATTTGGATTAAACAAGGCCAATTTGCACTATTGTTCTATTTGCTAACACTGCTATTGCTGAATTTGTGATTTAAGAACGCACGTTACAATATTACGAACATCTTGCTTAGTGCCGCAGTTTTTTCGACGATTTGTATAGAAATTCTGTAAAAGTTCAGTAAAAATTCTTTATTCATGAAGTGAAAGGTACAATTATATAGGGTGTTCAATGCCTAATAATAATATACAAATTCTAAAGTAGATTTTGAAAAGTGAAGTGTTTTTTTGAGAGCATAAGGGCCTTATCTTCTCAGATAAGGCTCCGTTTCATCGGTATTTATCCGCTGAAATCCCATGGATTCCATTCGATCGTTCCATCGCAACCAAACCAACCAAATTATGACTGGCCGACAAATTGAAGTTGTGTCTTCGTTTGGCTACACCTACTGACCTACTAAGATCCATAGATGGAGGGCTAAAAGCGCAAAGTAACAGGTAGAAAAGGCGTACCCAGAAAAGATCTACAGCAACTAAGGGTGCACTTGTGAGAGGCTGGATTAATATCGGCAGGAATAATCGTTTCCCAGAACATTTGCGGAATTCCAAGAAAGTTCTTTGAAAATTTCTACATTGGAGTAGAATTTTGTTTCGGAATTTTCGAAAAAGTGTCCAAGAAATTCAATATAAAATATGTAAATCTTAATAATTATTATTAAAAATTCAACATGTTTGCTTTTGTAAATCCAGCACCGAACACCTGTGGGACCAAACCACGTGTTGCGCTGCCCGAACGAAAATCGCAAAACCGAGTGCGCCAATATCTTGCACTCAAATTTCAAAATATTTATTCGATTTTTTTTTTTTGCTATGGAAGGATTGGTGCACCATTTAAGGATCGTACTCGTGACTGAATTTCTGTTAGGGGGGCCTTCAATCTTGCGCAACCCCATAAACAATAGTCGAAAAACCGAATCTGCATAATATCTCTTAGCCAAATTTTGAAATATATGCCACACATAGTACTCTTTACCTTTCCGTACCAAATCGCAGCAGTTTACTCTTGGAAATTCGCCCTGAACCCCCAAAATTCTCAAATATGGTCCCGTTGCTTCGGTTTTCAACCACTAACTTCCCGTCGCTTGTATTTTTGCTTTGGTATTCTTATAAGCATTATTGGGCCTCCATGGATCACCCTGCTGATGGAACTTCTGCTCGGGGGCTCCTTAATTTGACAGGAATTGGCTCGCAATTCAGGTTAAATCGTTGAAGTTGAGTTGGGCAATTCAAAACTTGCAATCATGAATTCTTTTATGTTACCAGCTTTGTTATTGTGTGTCGACGACAGTTTGCGTAGGTAGATTAGTGGGGCTGTCTTTGACTAAAAGTTTGGAGCACTTTCGTACCCGTTGTTTACATGGCCTACGGTTTTACGGAATATTTCATACTTTGCAGAGTGGGACCGTACATTTTAAAGCTCAGAAAGGGCCGCAACGGCACTGCACACAAGAATGTGAACCGATTCGTAGGGCAATTTGTACGGTTCGGCTCAAAATTGGCCTTGACTTAACCTATTTTCGCAACAACATTTGTGTGTCGAAATTTGAACTTATTTCGGTGGGCATCCATGATTTGGTAGGATACGAGAGTTTATTCAATCCTAAATTACGAATATGCGTTAGAAAATTGGAGGATAAAGGCCCCAGAGACCTAATTTTTGCATTAAAAGATTGATTTTTTTTTGGTTTTTGATCGGCCCCAAAAGCTGTTGGGGGGTACTTTCGGACAAGGAAATTAATACGAAGGAGTCAAATCAAGGATAAACGCTGTATTTATTAAGAAATTAATTAAAATAACATCAAATTTTGACAGCCTTAAAATCTTGGAGAAAATCTAGTGATTTTAATAGTTACTAAAATTTTCTAAAATGTTAATTACGCTTTGAATTGTCTTGCAAATACTTTTAAAATGCAAATATAGTTAATAAGAAGCCTCAAGCATTGTTAATTTTAATTTTTATAAACAAACAGCTAATTAATTTGCAAAATCTAGGGATTTTTTTGGAATTCTTGAAAAGTTTATAAATAGCTGCGCGGCGCATCAGTGCGGTCATTTGTCGTTTTCTCCTCGAGCAGTGTGGATCGCTCCTGTTGTTGAATATTGTCAATTGACATCTTTTTTTATACCAGAGTTTCATTTAATAATAATACACATTACTTCTTCGGCGGCGAGGAAGTAAATATAAAGATTGTGATTTTGTGAAAAAAATGTGATAATATTGGAATCATTCATTTTACGATAATATTTTTCTGTAGTTAGTGTAGTTAGTTTTCAGCGTAGTGAGTAGTATTAATCATTGCATGCGCTTTGTAGTCTCTGCTTTTAGGGTTCAGTATGAGTTCATGGAGCGACTCAGATGTATGTCCCAAAGAAAAAAAAAGTAAGAAAATAAAATTAATAACTTCAAATTAAATGTATTAATTGTAATTATTTTTTAGATATTTGCGATCGTGGTTTAATTGATTAATTAACAAAAAGAAGTTTTGATCTTGATGACTTATTTCATGGAAAAATTAAGTTTTGCTTAAAGAATCGCTGATGGATCAACGTCATTTAACCATAATATTTTTTGAGTAGTTAGTGTAGTTAGTTTTCAGCGTAGTGAGTAGTATTAATCATTGCATGCGCTTTGTAGTCTCTGCTTTTAGGGTTCAGTATGAGTTCACGGAGCGACTCAGATGTATTTCCCAAAGAAAAAAAAAGTAAGAAAATAAAATTAATAACTTCAAATTAAATGTATTAATTGTAATTATTTTTTAGATATTTGCGATCGTGGTTTAATTGATTAATTAACAAAAAGAAGTTTTGATCTTGATGACTTATTTCATGGAAAAATTAAGTTTTGCTTAAAGAATCGCTGATGGATCAACGTCATTTAACTATAATATTTTTTGAGTAGTTAGTGTAGTTAGTTTTCAGCGTAGTGAGTAGTATTAATCCTTGCATGCGCTTTGTAGTCTCTGCTTTTAGGGTTCAGTATGAGTTCACGGAGCGACTCAGATGTATGTCCCAAAGAAAAAAAAAGTAAGAAAATAAAATTAATAACTTCAAATTAAATGTATTAATTGTAATTATTTTTTAGATATTTGCGATCGTGGTTTAATTGATTAATTAACAAAAAGAAGTTTTGATCTTGATGACTTATTTCATGGAAAAATTAAGTTTTGCTTAAAGAATCGCTGATGGATCAACGTCATTTAACCATAATATTTTTTGAGTAGTTAGTGTAGTTAGTTTTCAGCGTAGTGAGTAGTATTAATCATTGCATGCGCTTTGTAGTCTCTGCTTTTAGGGTTCAGTATGAGTTCATGGAGCGACTCAGATGTATGTCCCAAAGAAAAAAAAAGTAAGAAAATAAAATTAATAACTTCAAATTAAATGTATTAATTATAATTATTTTTTAGATATTTGCGATCGTGGTTTAATTTATTAGTTGGCAAAAAGAAGTTTTGATCTTGATGACTTATTTCATGGAAAAATTAAGTTTTGCTTAAAGAATCGCTGATGGATCAACGTCATTTAACCATAATATTTTTTGAGTAGTTAGTGTAGTTAGTTTTCAGCGTAGTGAGTAGTATTAATCCTTGCATGCGCTTTGTAGTCTCTGCTTTTAGGGTTCAGTATGAGTTCACGGAGCGACTCAGATGTATTTCGCAAAGAAAAAAAAAGTAAGAAAATAAAATTAATAACTTCAAATTAAATGTATTAATTGTAATTATTTTTTAGATATTTGCGATCGTGGTTTAATTGATTAATTAACAAAAAGAAGTTTTGATCTTGATGACTTATTTCATGGAAAAATTAAGTTTTGCTTAAAGAATCGCTGATGGATCAACGTCATTTAACTATAATATTTTTTGAGTAGTTAGTGTAGTTAGTTTTCAGCGTAGTGAGTAGTATTAATCATTGCATGCGCTTTGTAGTCTCTGCTTTTAGGGTTCAGTATGAGTTCATGGAGCGACTCAGATGTATGTCCCAAAGAAAAAAAAAGTAAGAAAATAAAATTAATAACTTCAAATTAAATGTATTAATTGTAATTATTTTTTAGATATTTGCGATCGTGGTTTAATTGATTAATTAACAAAAAGAAGTTTTGATCTTGATGACTTATTTCATGGAAAAATTAAGTTTTGCTTAAAGAATCGCTGATGGATCAACGTCATTTAACCATAATATTTTTTGAGTAGTTAGTGTAGTTAGTTTTCAGCGTAGTGAGTAGTATTAATCATTGCATGCGCTTTGTAGTCTCTGCTTTTAGGGTTCAGTATGAGTTCATGGAGCGACTCAGATGTATGTCCCAAAGAAAAAAAAAGTAAGAAAATAAAATTAATAACTTCAAATTAAATGTATTAAATATAATTATTTTTTAGATATTTGCGATCGTGGTTTAATTTATTAGTTGGCAAAAAGAAGTTTTGATCTTGATGACTTATTTCATGGAAAAATTAAGTTTTGCTTAAAGAATCGCTGATGGATCAACGTCATTTAACCATAATATTTTTTGAGTAGTTAGTGTAGTTAGTTTTCAGCGTAGTGAGTAGTATTAATTCTTGCATGCGCTTTGTAGTCTCTGCTTTTAGGGTTCAGTATGAGTTCACGGAGCGACTCAGATGTATGTCCCAAAGAAAGAAAAAGTAAGAAAATAAAATTAATAACTTAACATTAAATGTATTAATTATAATTATTTTTTAGATATTCGCGATCGTGGTTTAATTCATTAGTCAAAAGAAGTTTTGATCTTGATGGCTTGCTTCTTGGAAGAATTAAGTTTGGCTTAAGGAATCGGTGAAGGATGAATCATAAATAAGGTGGTACTTTTGGGCCAGAGCCAAAACTTTTGGCTCTGTGGTAGGACGTTGGGTGGGCTCACTTGGAAGAGGTGCATAGGATTACAATATTCGGTGGAATTTGTATTCGGTGTGCGGGTGGAAACGGCACGTGTGTCACAGAGTTTGGAAGGTAGAGGGGTCAATGAAGCGACACAGGTGGCACTTACTCGCTGATTTGAAACCGCTACTTCGGCTCTGTGAAGGGGATGGAAAACGCGCGTGTCGCGGAGTCCTGAGGCAGAGGCGGTGTATGCGGCACTAGGTGGCACTAGAGCCAAGTACACGGCTCCCTCGGCTCTGAGGGGTATGCGGTAGGCGCGGAGCCTCGTAGGGAGTGGGTGTATGGGTTAGCGACCCTAGGTGGCACTAGGTCGTAGGAAATTACGCCCTCTCCACCTACCAAGCCGGAGGAGGTAGATTTCCCCTGATCCGTGACTAGCTCATATGACCCTCTCCCGGGGCTCAAAAACGGGTATTGTTAAGCGGGCACCCGTGCCGTGCTCTCTGGCAGGAAGGGGTGTAAGGCCCCGCGGCGGTCGGTGGCACTACCCCACAGGAACTTACACCTACTCCCAACGCTGTAAATGAGGGTCGGCGGCTCCCGTGCGCGCTAAATATGAGGGGGGCTGTACGTCGGGTTTTTTTTTTAGTTCGGCTACTCGATACTAGATGGCGCAGGTGTGTTTACAGAGCTCTGTAATTGTTGGTAACGAGTTAGTGCTACTCGAAACAGATGGCGCCGCGTTCTGAAATTTAGAAGCGCCTCAAAATTTGAGATTTTGCAAGTTTTGAACCATTGCATGCACAAATTTTTAACGACTCGAAATATTGCAAGCGCACCGCAATCTCAATTTTTGTTTAGTATATTTCTGTACGTGGTGAGAGTTAGACGTGGTGAGAGTTTACAATAACTTTGAATCTTCAGAAAGAAATGCACATCGATATCGAAGCGCAACATTCACCACAACAACATTCTTATGACTTATGGTAAGCTTAACTGGCAATTTAAATAATTAACAATTCAATTATTTTTTATCAATTTTATTGTTATAAATTTTATAGTAAACTTTTCAATGCAGATTTATTTTATTTCTCCTTGAATTTCTGGTAGATCCAATTTGCGGCTGATTATTTCTCTTGGAAATGTGTTGCCTAGAATTGAGATACACTCTTCTAATATTTTTCACGTTTCCAGTTACGAAAGTAATTGGTTTATTGTTATTCTCTACAATTGTTAGTCTTTGTTTTTTTTCGAATTTTTTTGAAAATTAGATTTCTTTAAAATTTGGCACGCTGATTAAGCACCTCAAAATTAAGATATTCAGCAGGTTTAAGGTCAATCGTGTGATTAGTTTTTTTTTTTTTTTTTTTTAATAATTAAGGTAAATTTTTAGCACTTTTTGGTTTTTCTTAATTATTTTTTTTATTAAAAACTAATCACACGATTCACCTGAAACTTGCTAATTATCTTAATTGCTACGTTCTTAATCACCAGGCCTAATTTCAAAGAAATCTAATTTTCAAAAAATTTCGAAAAATAACAAAGACTATAGTCTTTGTTCATTTTTCGACCAAAAATTAGATTTTTTTCCGATCTTTACGAAATTTAGCAGGGTGATTAAGCATATCGAAATGAAGATATTCAGCAAGTTTCAGGTCAATCGTGTGATTAGTTTTTTTTTTAAAAAATAATTAGTGTCGAAAAAAATTTGTAAAATTATTAATTGATTAATTAACAAAAAGAAGTTTTGATCTTGATGACTTATTTCATGGAAAAATTAAGTTTTGCTTAAAGAATCGCTGATGGATCAACGTCATTTAACCATAATATTTTTTGAGTAGTTAGTGTAGTTAGTTTTCAGCGTAGTGAGTAGTATTAATCATTGCATGCGCTTTGTAGTCTCTGCTTTTAGGGTTCAGTATGAGTTCATGGAGCGACTCAGATGTATGTCCCAAAGAAAAAAAAAGTAAGAAAATAAAATTAATAACTTCAAATTAAATGTATTAATTATAATTATTTTTTAGATATTTGCGATCGTGGTTTAATTTATTAGTTGGCAAAAAGAAGTTTTGATCTTGATGACTTATTTCATGGAAAAATTAAGTTTTGCTTAAAGAATCGCTGATGGATCAACGTCATTTAACCATAATATTTTTTGAGTAGTTAGTGTAGTTAGTTTTCAGCGTAGTGAGTAGTATTAATCCTTGCATGCGCTTTGTAGTCTCTGCTTTTAGGGTTCAGTATGAGTTCACGGAGCGACTCAGATGTATTTCGCAAAGAAAAAAAAAGTAAGAAAATAAAATTAATAACTTCAAATTAAATGTATTAATTGTAATTATTTTTTAGATATTTGCGATCGTGGTTTAATTGATTAATTAACAAAAAGAAGTTTTGATCTTGATGACTTATTTCATGGAAAAATTAAGTTTTGCTTAAAGAATCGCTGATGGATCAACGTCATTTAACTATAATATTTTTTGAGTAGTTAGTGTAGTTAGTTTTCAGCGTAGTGAGTAGTATTAATCATTGCATGCGCTTTGTAGTCTCTGCTTTTAGGGTTCAGTATGAGTTCATGGAGCGACTCAGATGTATGTCCCAAAGAAAAAAAAAGTAAGAAAATAAAATTAATAACTTCAAATTAAATGTATTAATTGTAATTATTTTTTAGATATTTGCGATCGTGGTTTAATTGATTAATTAACAAAAAGAAGTTTTGATCTTGATGACTTATTTCATGGAAAAATTAAGTTTTGCTTAAAGAATCGCTGATGGATCAACGTCATTTAACCATAATATTTTTTGAGTAGTTAGTGTAGTTAGTTTTCAGCGTAGTGAGTAGTATTAATCATTGCATGCGCTTTGTAGTCTCTGCTTTTAGGGTTCAGTATGAGTTCATGGAGCGACTCAGATGTATGTCCCAAAGAAAAAAAAAGTAAGAAAATAAAATTAATAACTTCAAATTAAATGTATTAAATATAATTATTTTTTAGATATTTGCGATCGTGGTTTAATTTATTAGTTGGCAAAAAGAAGTTTTGATCTTGATGACTTATTTCATGGAAAAATTAAGTTTTGCTTAAAGAATCGCTGATGGATCAACGTCATTTAACCATAATATTTTTTGAGTAGTTAGTGTAGTTAGTTTTCAGCGTAGTGAGTAGTATTAATTCTTGCATGCGCTTTGTAGTCTCTGCTTTTAGGGTTCAGTATGAGTTCACGGAGCGACTCAGATGTATGTCCCAAAGAAAGAAAAAGTAAGAAAATAAAATTAATAACTTAACATTAAATGTATTAATTATAATTATTTTTTAGATATTCGCGATCGTGGTTTAATTCATTAGTCAAAAGAAGTTTTGATCTTGATGGCTTGCTTCTTGGAAGAATTAAGTTTGGCTTAAGGAATCGGTGAAGGATGAATCATAAATAAGGTGGTACTTTTGGGCCAGAGCCAAAACTTTTGGCTCTGTGGTAGGACGTTGGGTGGGCTCACTTGGAAGAGGTGCATAGGATTACAATATTCGGTGGAATTTGTATTCGGTGTGCGGGTGGAAACGGCACGTGTGTCACAGAGTTTGGAAGGTAGAGGGGTCAATGAAGCGACACAGGTGGCACTTACTCGCTGATTTGAAACCGCTACTTCGGCTCTGTGAAGGGGATGGAAAACGCGCGTGTCGCGGAGTCCTGAGGCAGAGGCGGTGTATGCGGCACTAGGTGGCACTAGAGCCAAGTACACGGCTCCCTCGGCTCTGAGGGGTATGCGGTAGGCGCGGAGCCTCGTAGGGAGTGGGTGTATGGGTTAGCGACCCTAGGTGGCACTAGGTCGTAGGAAATTACGCCCTCTCCACCTACCAAGCCGGAGGAGGTAGATTTCCCCTGATCCGTGACTAGCTCATATGACCCTCTCCCGGGGCTCAAAAACGGGTATTGTTAAGCGGGCACCCGTGCCGTGCTCTCTGGCAGGAAGGGGTGTAAGGCCCCGCGGCGGTCGGTGGCACTACCCCACAGGAACTTACACCTACTCCCAACGCTGTAAATGAGGGTCGGCGGCTCCCGTGCGCGCTAAATATGAGGGGGGCTGTACGTCGGGTTTTTTTTTTAGTTCGGCTACTCGATACTAGATGGCGCAGGTGTGTTTACAGAGCTCTGTAATTGTTGGTAACGAGTTAGTGCTACTCGAAACAGATGGCGCCGCGTTCTGAAATTTAGAAGCGCCTCAAAATTTGAGATTTTGCAAGTTTTGAACCATTGCATGCACAAATTTTTAACGACTCGAAATATTGCAAGCGCACCGCAATCTCAATTTTTGTTTAGTATATTTCTGTACGTGGTGAGAGTTAGACGTGGTGAGAGTTTACAATAACTTTGAATCTTCAGAAAGAAATGCACATCGATATCGAAGCGCAACATTCACCACAACAACATTCTTATGACTTATGGTAAGCTTAACTGGCAATTTAAATAATTAACAATTCAATTATTTTTTATCAATTTTATTGTTATAAATTTTATAGTAAACTTTTCAATGCAGATTTATTTTATTTCTCCTTGAATTTCTGGTAGATCCAATTTGCGGCTGATTATTTCTCTTGGAAATGTGTTGCCTAGAATTGAGATACACTCTTCTAATATTTTTCACGTTTCCAGTTACGAAAGTAATTGGTTTATTGTTATTCTCTACAATTGTTAGTCTTTGTTTTTTTTCGAATTTTTTTGAAAATTAGATTTCTTTAAAATTTGGCACGCTGATTAAGCACCTCAAAATTAAGATATTCAGCAGGTTTAAGGTCAATCGTGTGATTAGTTTTTTTTTTTTTTTTTTTTAATAATTAAGGTAAATTTTTAGCACTTTTTGGTTTTTCTTAATTATTTTTTTTATTAAAAACTAATCACACGATTCACCTGAAACTTGCTAATTATCTTAATTGCTACGTTCTTAATCACCAGGCCTAATTTCAAAGAAATCTAATTTTCAAAAAATTTCGAAAAATAACAAAGACTATAGTCTTTGTTCATTTTTCGACCAAAAATTAGATTTTTTTCCGATCTTTACGAAATTTAGCAGGGTGATTAAGCATATCGAAATGAAGATATTCAGCAAGTTTCAGGTCAATCGTGTGATTAGTTTTTTTTTTAAAAAATAATTAGTGTCGAAAAAAATTTGTAAAATTAACAAAGACTATAGTCTTTGTTCATTTTTCGACCAAAAATTAGATTTTCCTCCGATCTTTACGAAATTTAGCAGGGTGATTAACCATATCGAAATGAAGATATTCAGCAAGTTTCAGGTCAATCGTGTGATTAGTTTTTTTTTTAAAAAATAATTAGTGTCGAAACAAATTTGTAAAATTAACAAAGACTATAGTCTTTGTTCATTTTTCGACCAAAAATTAGATTTTTTTCCGATCTTTACGAAATTTAGCAGGGTGATTAAGCATATCGAAATGAAGGTATTCAGCAAGTTTCAGGTCAATCCTGTGATTAGTTTTTCTTTTAAAAAATAATTAGTGTCGAAAAAAATTTGTAAAATTAACAAAGACTATAGTCTTTGTTCATTTTTCGACCAAAAATTAGATTTTCCTCCGATCTTTACGAAATTTAGCAGGGTGATTAACCATATCGAAATGAAGATATTCAGCAAGTTTCAGGTCAATCGTGTGATTAGTTTTTTTTTTAAAAAATAATTAGTGTCGAAACAAATTTGTAAAATTAACAAAGACTATAGTCTTTGTTCATTTTTCGACCAAAAATTAGATTTTTTTCCGATCTTTACGAAATTTAGCAGGGTGATTAAGCATATCAAAATGAAGATATTCAGCAAGTTTCAGGTCAATAGTGTGATTAGTTTTTTTTTTTAAAAAAATAATTAGTGTCAAAAAATATTTGTAAAATTAACAAAGACTATATAGTCTTTGTTCATTTTTCGACCAAAAATTAGATTTTTCTCCGATCTCTACCAAATTTAGCAGGGTGATTAAGCATATCAAAATGAAGATATTCAGCAAGTTTCAGGTCAATCGTGTGATTAGTTTTTTTTTAAAAAAATAATTAGTGTCGAAAAAAATTTGTAAAATTAACAAAGACTATAGTCTTTGTTCATTTTTCGACCAAAAATTAGATTTTTTTCCGATCTTTACGAAATTTAGCAGGGTGATTAACCATATCGAAATGAAGATATTCAGCAAGTTTCAGGTCAATCGTGTGATTAGTTTTTTTTTTTTTAAATAATTAGTGTCGAAACAAATTTGTAAAATTAACAAAGACTATAGTCTTTGTTCATTTTTTGACCAAAAATTAGATTTTTTTCCGATCTTTACGAAATTTAGCAGGGTGATTAAGCATATCGAAATGAAGATATTCAGCAAGTTTCAGGTCAATCCTGTGATTAGTTTTTTTTTAAAAAAATAATTAGTGTCGAAAAAAAATTGTAAAATTAACAAAGACTATAGTCTTTGTTCATTTTTCGACCAAAAATTAGATTTTCCTCCGATCTTTACGAAATTTAGCAGGGTGATTAACCATATCGAAATGAAGATATTCAGCAAGTTTCAGGTCAATCGTGTGATTAGTTTTTTTTTTAAAAAATAATTAGTGTCGAAACAAATTTGTAAAATTAACAAAGACTATAGTCTTTGTTCATTTTTCGACCAAAAATTAGATTTTTTTCCGATCTTTACGAAATTTAGCAGGGTGATTAAGCATATCAAAATGAAGATATTCAGCAAGTTTCAGGTCAATAGTGTGATTAGTTTTTTTTTTAAAAAAAATAATTAGTGTCAAAAAATATTTGTAAAATTAACAAAGACTATAGTCTTTGTTCATTTTTCGACCAAAAATTAGATTTTTCTCCGATCTCTACCAAATTTAGCAGGGTGATTAAGCATATCAAAATGAAGATATTCAGCAAGTTTCAGGTCAATCGTGTGATTAGTTTTTTTTTTTTTAAATAATTAGTGTCGAAACAAATTTGTAAAATTAACAAAGACTATAGTCTTTGTTCATTTTTTGACCAAAAATTAGATTTTTTTCCGATCTTTACGAAATTTAGCAGGGTGATTAAGCATATCGAAATGAAGATATTCAGCAAGTTTCAGGTCAATCGTGTAATTAGTTTTTTTTAAAAAAAATAATTAGTGTCGAAAAGAATTTGTAAAATTAACAAAGATTATAGTCTTTGTTCATTTTTCGACCAAAAATTAGATTTTTCTCCGATCTTTACGAAATTTAGCAGGGTGATTAAGCATATCGAAATGAAGATATTCAGCAAGTTTCAGGTCAATCGTGTAATTAGTTTTTTTTAAAAAAAATAATTAGTGTCGAAAAGAATTTGTAAAATTAACAAAGACTATAGTCTTTGTTCATTTTTCGACCAAAAATTAGATTTTTCTCCGATCTTTACGAAATTTAGCAGGGTGATTAAGCATATCGAAATGAAGATATCCAGCAAGTTTCAGGTCAATCGTGCGATTAGTTTTTAATTTAAAAAATAATTAAGACTAATTTTTAATTTTTTTTTCTTTTTCTTTATATTTCAAAAAGTATAATACTTACAGCAATACCGATTGCATTTTTGAGTTTAGGACCATTTTAATTAGTTTTTTGGTTTGTTTCAGAAGCCATAGGAATTTTTCATCGGCAGCAATTGAACTACTTATGGAAAAGAAGACGAGAAGGGCAGATGCTACCTATTTATTTATAAGTTTCTTTCAAAAAGTCGCCTTACAACTAATACCACCCGGTATAGTTAGCATGAAACGACAGGCCATTTTGCATTGATTTTAAAAATGTTCAACACTCTGTATAAAAATGTTCCTAAATTTTGTAATTAATTATTTAATATATTTTTTAAATGTGTCAATATCTGCTGTAACACTCTGTATAATTGTATAAATTTAGCATTAATATATTGGCTTTTTTGCGCTGCATCCAAAATGGGGCAACACTCTGTATAAATGTCTGTATATAGCTTGTAATTAATTATTTAAAGATATTTGTAAAAATGTGATTGTCATTACGCATAGAACACCCTGTATAATTGTACAATTTATTGCTGATTCATGAATAAAGAATTTTTACTGAATTTTCTGCGTCTTTGTTTTCTTTCAAACACCCTGTATAACTAAATAAACGTCTAAATTACACTAATTGAGTCTAATTTTCCCGCCAAAATCTCTTTCAGGCGTAAAAACTACGTGAATATGTTTTTAAAACAAAATAAAATTTTTGGAGAAAATGTCCTCTTGATACACCCTGTATAAGTATCAGGAGCATACCTCCTCGCGTTTCTGCGATCCTGGTAGGAAATCCGAGATTTGCATGTTTTTTCCCGAAAAATTTAAACAAAAATCGAACGAATAAAAATTTTCGAGAAAATGTCCTCTTGATCCACCCCGTAGTTTTTGTCCTCTTGATACACCCTGTATAAGTATCAGGCGCATACCTCCTCGCCTTTCTGCGATCCTGATACCTCATCCCAGATTTTCGTGATTTTCAGCGTTTTTCGTTGTTTTTCGAAGTTTCGAGCTACAAAAAGAACGAAAAACGCTGAAATCGACGAAAATCCGGGATGGGCTATCAGGATCGCAGAAAGGCGAGGAGGTATGCGCCTGATACTTATACAGGGTGTATCAAGAGGACAAAAACTACGGGGTGGATCAAGAGGACAATTTCTCGAAAATTTTTATTCGTTCTATTTTTGTTTAAATTTTTCGGGAAAAAAGATGCAAATATCGGATTTTTTAGCAGGATCGCAGAAACTCGAGGAGATGTGTACTCCTGATACTTTTCGCTCTATTTAACGTGATAAGTCGAATTATACAGGGTGTTTTAAAGAAAAAAAAGACGCAGAAAATTCAGTAAAAATTCTTTATTCATGAATCAGCAATAAATTGTACAATTATACAGGGTGTTCTATGCGTAATGACAATCACATTTTTACAAATATCTTTAACGAATTAATTACAAGCTATATACAGACATTTATACAGAGTGTTGCACCATTTTGGATGCAGCGCAAAAAAACCAATATACTAATGCTAAATGTATACAATTATACAGAGTGTTACAGAAGATATTGACAATTTAAAAAAATATCTTAAATAATTAATTAGAAGCTTTAAGAGCACTTTTATACAGAGTGTTAAACATTTTTAAAATCAGTGCAAAATGGCCTGTCGTTTCATGCTAACTATACCGGGTGGTATTAGTTGTAACGCGACTTTTTGAAAGAAACTTATAAATAAATACGTAGCATCTGCCCTTCTCGTCTTCTTTTCCATCAGTATGTAGTTCAATTGCTGCCGATGCAAAATTCCTTTCCTATGACTTCTGAAACAAACCAAAAAACTAATTAAAATGGTTTATTGAAAACTAATAATTAAGGTCAATTTTTAGGACTTTTTGGTTTACCTTAATTATTTTTTTTTGTTAAAAACTAATCACACGATTGACATGAAACTTGCTGGATATCTTCATTTCGATATGCTTAATCACCCTGCTAAATTTCGTAAACATCGGAGCAAAATCTATTTTTTGGTCGAAAAATGAACAAAGACTATAGTCTTTGTTAATTTTACAAATTCTTTTCGACACTAATTATTTTTTAAAAAAAAAACTAATTACACGATTGACCTGAAACTTGCTGAATATCTTCATTTCGATATGCTTAATCACCCTGCTAAATTTCGTAAAGATCGGAAAAAAATCTAATTTTTGGTCGAAAAATGAACAAAGACTATAGTCTTTGTTAATTTTACAAATTTTTTTCGACACTAATTATTTTTTAAAAAAAAAACTAATCACAGGATTGACCTGAAACTTGCTGAATATCTTCATTTCGATATGCTTAATCACCCTGCTAAATTTCGTAAAGATCGGAAAAAAATCTAATTTTTGGTCGAAAAATGAACAAAGACTATAGTCTTTGTTAATTTTACAAATTTGTTTCGACACTAATTATTTTTTAAAAAAAAAACTAATCACACGATTGACCTGAAACTTGCTGAATATCTTCATTTCGATATGGTTAATCACCCTGCTAAATTTCGTAAAGATCGGAGGAAAATCTAATTTTTGGTCGAAAAATGAACAAAGACTATAGTCTTTGTTAATTTTACAAATTTTTTTCGACACTAATTATTTTTTTAAAAAAAAACTAATCACAGGATTGACCTGAAACTTGCTGAATATCTTCATTTCGATATGCTTAATCACCCTGCTAAATTTCGTAAAGATCGGAAAAAAATCTAATTTTTGGTCGAAAAATGAACAAAGACTATAGTCTTTGTTATTTTTCGAAATTTTTTGAAAATTAGATTTCTTTGAAATTAGGCCTGGTGATTAAGAACGTAGCAATTAAGATAATTAGCAAGTTTCAGGTGAATCGTGTGATTAGTTTTTAATAAAAAAAATAATTAAGAAAAACCAAAAAGTGCTAAAAATTTACCTTAATTATTAAAAAAAAAAAAAAAAAAAAACTAATCACACGATTGACCTTAAACCTGCTGAATATCTTAATTTTGAGGTGCTTAATCAGCGTGCCAAATTTTAAAGAAATCTAATTTTCAAAAAAATTCGAAAAAAAACAAAGACTAACAATTGTAGAGAATAACAATAAACCAATTACTTTCGTAACTGGAAACGTGAAAAATATTAGAAGAGTGTATCTCAATTCTAGGCAACACATTTCCAAGAGAAATAATCAGCCGCAAATTGGATCTACCAGAAATTCAAGGAGAAATAAAATAAATCTGCATTGAAAAGTTTACTATAAAATTTATGACAATAAAATTGATAAAAAGTAATTGAATTGTTAATTATTTAAATTGCCAGTTAAGCTTACCATAAGTCATAAGAATGTTGTTGTGGTGAATGTTGCGCTTCGATATCGATGTGCATTTCTTTCTGAAGATTCAAAGTTATTGTAAACTCTCACCACGTCTAACTCTCACCACGTACAGAAATATACTAAACAAAAATTGAGATTGCGGTGCGCTTGCAATATTTCGAGTCGTTAAAAATTTGTGCTTGCAATGGTTCAAAACTTGCAAAATCTCAAATTTTGAGGCGCTTCTAAATTTCAGAACGCGGCGCCATCTGTTTCGAGTAGCACTAACTCGTTACCAACAATTACAGAGCTCTGTAAACACACCTGCGCCATCTAGTATCGAGTAGCCGAACTAAAAAAAAAACCCGACGTACAGCCCCCTCATATTTAGCGCGCACGGGAGCCGCCTACCCTCATTTACAGCGTTGGGAGTAGGTGTAAGTTCCTGTGGGGTAGTGCCACCGACCGCCGCGGGGCCTTACACCCCTTCCTGCCAGAGAGCACGGCACGGGTGCCCGCTTAACAATACCCGTTTTTGAGCCCCGGGAGAGGGTCATATGAGCTAGTCACGGATCAGGGGAAATCTACCTCCTCCGGCTTGGTAGGTGGAGAGGGCGTAATTTCCTACGACCTAGTGCCACCTAGGGTCGCTAACCCATACACCCACTCCCTACGAGGCTCCGCGCCTACCGCATACCCCTCAGAGCCGAGGGAGCCGTGTACTTGGCTCTAGTGCCACCCAGTGCCGCATACACCGCCTCTGCCTCAGGACTCCGCGACACGCGCGTTTTCCATCCCCTTCACAGAGCCGAAGTAGCGGTTTCAAATCAGCGAGTAAGTGCCACCTGTGTCGCTTCATTGACCCCTCTACCTTCCAAACTCTGTGACACACGTGCCGTTTCCACCCGCACACCGAATACAAATTCCACCGAATATTGTAATCCTATGCACCTCTTCCAAGTGAGCCCACCCAACGTCCTACCACAGAGCCAAAAGTTTTGGCTCTGGCCCAAAAGTACCACCTTATTTATGATTCATCCTTCACCGATTCCTTAAGCCAAACTTAATTCTTCCAAGAAGCAAGCCATCAAGATCAAAACTTCTTTTGACTAATGAATTAAACCACGATCGCGAATATCTAAAAAATAATTATAATTAATACATTTAATGTTAAGTTATTAATTTTATTTTCTTACTTTTTCTTTCTTTGGGACATACATCTGAGTCGCTCCGTGAACTCATACTGAACCCTAAAAGCAGAGACTACAAAGCGCATGCAAGGATTAATACTACTCACTACGCTGAAAACTAACTACACTAACTACTCAAAAAATATTATGGTTAAATGACGTTGATCCATCAGCGATTCTTTAAGCAAAACTTAATTTTTCCATGAAATAAGTCATCAAGATCAAAACTTCTTTTTGTTAATTAATCAATTAAACCACGATCGCGAATATCTAAAAAATAATTATAATTAATACATTTAATTTGAAGTTATTAATTTTATTTTCTTACTTTTTTTTTCTTTGGGACATACATCTGAGTCGCTCCATGAACTCATACTGAACCCTAAAAGCAGAGACTACAAAGCGCATGCAAGGATTAATACTACTCACTACGCTGAAAACTAACTACACTAACTACTCAAAAAATATTATGGTTAAATGACGTTGATCCATCAGCGATTCTTTAAGCAAAACTTAATTTTTCCATGAAATAAGTCATCAAGATCAAAACTTCTTTTTGTTAATTAATCAATTAAACCACGATCGCGAATATCTAAAAAATAATTACAATTAATACATTTAATTTGAAGTTATTAATTTTATTTTCTTACTTTTTTTTTCTTTGCGAAATACATCTGAGTCGCTCCGTGAACTCATACTGAACCCTAAAAGCAGAGACTACAAAGCGCATGCAATGATTAATACTACTCACTACGCTGAAAACTAACTACACTAACTACTCAAAAAATATTATGGTTAAATGACGTTGATCCATCAGCGATTCTTTAAGCAAAACTTAATTTTTCCATGAAATAAGTCATCAAGATCAAAACTTCTTTTTGCCAACTAATAAATTAAACCACGATCGCAAATATCTAAAAAATAATTATAATTAATACATTTAATTTGAAGTTATTAATTTTATTTTCTTACTTTTTTTTTCTTTGGGACATACATCTGAGTCGCTCCATGAACTCATACTGAACCCTAAAAGCAGAGACTACAAAGCGCATGCAATGATTAATACTACTCACTACGCTGAAAACTAACTACACTAACTACTCAAAAAATATTATAGTTAAATGACGTTGATCCATCAGCGATTCTTTAAGCAAAACTTAATTTTTCCATGAAATAAGTCATCAAGATCAAAACTTCTTTTTGTTAATTAATCAATTAAACCACGATCGCGAATATCTAAAAAATAATTACAATTAATACATTTAATTTGAAGTTATTAATTTTATTTTCTTACTTTTTTTTTCTTTGCGAAATACATCTGAGTCGCTCCGTGAACTCATACTGAACCCTAAAAGCAGAGACTACAAAGCGCATGCAAGGATTAATACTACTCACTACGCTGAAAACTAACTACACTAACTACTCAAAAAATATTATGGTTAAATGACGTTGATCCATCAGCGATTCTTTAAGCAAAACTTAATTTTTCCATGAAATAAGTCATCAAGATCAAAACTTCTTTTTGTTAATTAATCAATTAAACCACGATCGCGAATATCTAAAAAATAATTATAATTAATACATTTAATTTGAAGTTATTAATTTTATTTTCTTACTTTTTTTTTCTTTGGGACATACATCTGAGTCGCTCCGTGAACTCATACTGAACCCTAAAAGCAGAGACTACAAAGCGCATGCAAGGATTAATACTACTCACTACGCTGAAAACTAACTACACTAACTACTCAAAAAATATTATGGTTAAATGACGTTGATCCATCAGCGATTCTTTAAGCAAAACTTAATTTTTCCATGAAATAAGTCATCAAGATCAAAACTTCTTTTTGTTAATTAATCAATTAAACCACGATCGCGAATATCTAAAAAATAATTATAATTAATACATTTAATTTGAAGTTATTAATTTTATTTTCTTACTTTTTTTTTCTTTGCGAAATACATCTGAGTCGCTCCGTGAACTCATACTGAACCCTAAAAGCAGAGACTACAAAGCGCATGCAATGATTAATACTACTCACTACGCTGAAAACTAACTACACTAACTACTCAAAAAATATTATGGTTAAATGACGTTGATCCATCAGCGATTCTTTAAGCAAAACTTAATTTTTCCATGAAATAAGTCATCAAGATCAAAACTTCTTTTTGTTAATTAATCAATTAAACCACGATCGCAAATATCTAAAAAATAATTACAATTAATACATTTAATTTGAAGTTATTAATTTTATTTTCTTACTTTTTTTTTCTTTGGGACATACATCTGAGTCGCTCCATGAACTCATACTGAACCCTAAAAGCAGAGACTACAAAGCGCATGCAATGATTAATACTACTCACTACGCTGAAAACTAACTACACTAACTACTCAAAAAATATTATGGTTAAATGACGTTGATCCATCAGCGATTCTTTAAGCAAAACTTAATTTTTCCATGAAATAAGTCATCAAGATCAAAACTTCTTTTTGTTAATTAATCAATTAAACCACGATCGCGAATATCTAAAAAATAATTATAATTAATACATTTAATTTGAAGTTATTAATTTTATTTTCTTACTTTTTTTTTCTTTGGGACATACATCTGAGTCGCTCCGTGAACTCATACTGAACCCTAAAAGCAGAGACTACAAAGCGCATGCAATGATTAATACTACTCACTACGCTGAAAACTAACTACACTAACTACTCAAAAAATATTATAGTTAAATGACGTTGATCCATCAGCGATTCTTTAAGCAAAACTTAATTTTTCCATGAAATAAGTCATCAAGATCAAAACTTCTTTTTGCCAACTAATAAATTAAACCACGATCGCAAATATCTAAAAAATAATTATAATTAATACATTTAATTTGAAGTTATTAATTTTATTTTCTTACTTTTTCTTTCTTTGGGACATACATCTGAGTCGCTCCATGAACTCATACTGAACCCTAAAAGCAGAGACTACAAAGCGCATGCAATGATTAATACTACTCACTACGCTGAAAACTAACTACACTAACTACAGAAAAATATTATCGTAAAATGAATGATTCCAATATTATCACATTTTTTTCACAAAATCACAATCTTTATATTTACTTCCTCGCCGCCGAAGAAGTAATGTGTATTATTATTAAATGAAACTCTGGTATAAAAAAAGATGTCAATTGACAATATTCAACAACAGGAGCGATCCACACTGCTCGAGGAGAAAACGACAAATGACCGCACTGATGCGCCGCGCAGCTATTTATAAACTTTTCAAGAATTCCAAAAAAATCCCTAGATTTTGCAAATTAATTAGCTATTTGATTATAAAAATTAAAATTAACAATGCTTGAGGCTTCTTATTAACTATATTTGCATTTTAAAAGTATTTGCAAGACAATTCAAAGCGTAATTAACATTTTAGAAAATTTTAGTAACTATTAAAATCACTAGATTTTCCCCAAGATTTTAAGGCTGTCAAAATTTGATGTTATTTTAATTAATTTCTTAATAAATACAGCGTTTATCCTTGATTTGACTCCTTCGTATTAATTTCCTTGTCCGAAAGTACCCCCCAACAGCTTTTGGGGCCGATCAAAAACCAAAAAAAATCAATCTTTTAATGCAAAAATTAGGTCTCTGGGGCCTTTATCCTCCAATTTTCTAACGCATATTCGTAATTTAGGATTGAATAAACTCTCGTATCCTACCAAATCATGGATGCCCACCGAAATAAGTTCAAATTTCGACACACAAATGTTGTTGCGAAAATAGGTTAAGTCAAGGCCAATTTTGAGCCGAACCGTACAAATTGCCCTACGAATCGGTTCACATTCTTGTGTGCAGTGCCGTTGCGGCCCTTTCTGAGCTTTAAAATGTACGGTCCCACCCTGCAAAGTATGAAATATTCCGTAAAACCGTAGGCCATGTAAACAACGGGTACGAAAGTGCTCCAAACTTTTAGTCAAAGACAGCCCCACTAATCTACCTACGCAAACTGTCGTCGACACACAATAACAAAGCTGGTAACATAAAAGAATTCATGATTGCAAGTTTTGAATTGCCCAACTCAACTTCAACGATTTAACCTGAATTGCGAGCCAATTCCTGTCAAATTAAGGAGCCCCCGAGCAGAAGTTCCATCAGCAGGGTGATCCATGGAGGCCCAATAATGCTTATAAGAATACCAAAGCAAAAATACAAGCGACGGGAAGTTAGTGGTTGAAAACCGAAGCAACGGGACCATATTTGAGAATTTTGGGGGTTCAGGGCGAATTTCCAAGAGTAAACTGCTGCGATTTGGTACGGAAAGGTAAAGAGTACTATGTGTGGCATATATTTCAAAATTTGGCTAAGAGATATTATGCAGATTCGGTTTTTCGACTATTGTTTATGGGGTTGCGCAAGATTGAAGGCCCCCCTAACAGAAATTCAGTCACGAGTACGATCCTTAAATGGTGCACCAATCCTTCCATAGCAAAAAAAAAAATCGAATAAATATTTTGAAATTTGAGTGCAAGATATTGGCGCACTCGGTTTTGCGATTTTCGTTCGGGCAGCGCAACACGTGGTTTGGTCCCACAGGTGTTCGGTGGTGGATTTACAAAAGCAAACATGTTGAATTTTTAATAATAATTATTAAGATTTACATATTTTATATTGAATTTCTTGGACACTTTTTCGAAAATTCCGAAACAAAATTCTACTCCAATGTAGAAATTTTCAAAGAACTTTCTTGGAATTCCGCAAATGTTCTGGGAAACGATTATCCCTGCCAATATTAATCCAGCCTCTCACAAGTCCACCCTTAGTTGCTGTAGACCTTTTCTGGGTACGCCTTTTCTACCTGTTACTTTGAACTTTTAGCCCTCCATCTATGGATCTTAGTAGGTCAGTAGGTGTAGCCAAACGAAGACACTACTTCAATTTGTCGGCCATTCATAATTTGGTTGGTTTGGTTGCGATGGAACGATCGAATGGAATCCATGGGATTTCAGCGGATAAAAACCAATAAAACGGAGCCTTATCTGAGAAGATAAGGCCCTTATGCTTTCAAAAAAACACTTGAATTTGTATATTATTATTAGGCATTGAACACCCTATATAATTGTACTTTTCACTTCATGAATAAAGAATTTTTACTGAACTTTTACTGAATTTCTATTCAAATCGTCGAAAAAACTGCGGCACTAAGCAAGATGTTCGTAATATTGTAACGTGCGTTCTTGAATCACAAATTCAGCAATAGCGGTGGGTGTTATCAAATAGAACAATAGTGCAAATTGGCCATTTTTAATCCAAATCAACCGTCAATTAATTAGTATAAGCAATAAATACGTGAGTAATAACACAACAAGTCCGACCATCACAAAAATTGTTGTCAACTGATAAGTGCGGTTAGATTTTGTTACAATTGAACTACCCGAAGTGGTAGTATCGTTCCTTTACTGATTATTTAAACAAATTATTGTAATTTAGTGATAATTGACTTTATTTAAAAGCTATATGTGCTAAATACATGTTTATGAAATTAAATCTGCAGTTTATTATACTATAAATATTTACTCAGAATTTTATAATTAATTAATTACCACCTGCTTTGTACAAATAAATTTTAGGCTTATAACTCAAAAAGTATAATACTAACAGCCCAATAGACTACATTTTTGAGTTTGTGAGAGTACAATGCATTCATATAGTGTTTCAAAACAATTTATTAGCGTTTAATTAAATAAAAAATTAATTAAATTTAAAACTATTTCTCAAATGCAACCAGCAATACACATTTTTTAATTAACGCATTTAGAACTAAATAGAACGCTTTGTAATCATAGCAAATAGTATTTGTGTATTATAATTGATCAATTTGTATGGTTCTCAATATAAAAAACACTGATATTTATCAATAATTAATAATATTAATAAATTAAATAAAATTGCATCACAAAACGAACGATACCGCCTTGTCTAGTAGTTCAAATGCACCATTTCGCAAATGTCACCGGTTATTAATGTCAAAACTCGTCTTTTAGCACATGTTTTTGTTTAAAAAGTGATTTAATTAATTTAATTGAGCAATAATACATACCATACTGCACCAACAACAAACATGGATGAACCAGTAACAGCATTCGAAATGTACAAAAAGAAAATCCAGAAATATAAACGCAATCTCATCTTAAATGAAGTAAGTCCCAATAAGAAAAAGAAAACCACTGAACACTCGAGTGAACCGCGAGTAAGTCGATCCCTGTCAACTAAAAGAGCTCAAGCTGTAAACGGCAACTCTAAAAAAACCAAGAAAGAACCAACTTTACCGAAAGCGAATCCTAAAGGTAATAAGAAACCCCTTAAAGAAACCGCAATCCAAACAAAAATTCAGGCGGCAAAGCTTAGAAAGAAAGCCAAACTCCAGAATAAGAAGCAAATCAAAATAAACGGCAAACAGCCCGTGATCGTCGACGATGAAGATGAAATTCCAACACTCGTCCCAATTGTTCAACCTTTAGTAGTAAATGAAACTATTGAAACCAACGATTTTGCAAATGACGGTCTAAAGCTCTTCAAATGGCTAATCTCCCCTATCAATAGCGCAAAATTCCTAAAGGACTTCTGGGAAACCGAAGTCTTATACGTCGAACGAAGCAAACCCGATTACTACGAGCACATCCTATCCACCGCAATCCTAGACGACATCCTGCGAAACAACATTTTGTACTACACGCGAAATATCGACGTCGTCTCCTACAATAAAGGCGTTAAAGAAGTCTTCAACCAAGAAGGCCGCGCTCATGCTGCTGCTTTATGGGACTACTACTCGAATGGTTGCAGTATCCGATTACTAAACCCGCAAACGTACAACAATAAGATTCACTTACTCATCGCAACTTTGCAAGAATATTTTGGCACGATGGTTGGAACCAATGCCTACTTGACACCGCCGGGCAGTCAAGGATTCGCTCCGCATTACGACGACATTGAGGCTTTCGTCGTGCAGCTAGAAGGCCGCAAACATTGGAAGCTTTACAAACCCAAGTAAATATTTAAAGCTTACCTGAAATATTGATATTAATTGTATTGTATTAGGGACTCGGACGTATTGGCTCGCGATTCCAGCCCGAACTTCTCGCACGAAGAAATCGGCAAACCCTTCCTCGAAGTGACCCTAAACGCCGGCGATTTGCTCTACTTCCCGCGTGGCACCATCCACGAAGGCTTCACCGACACCGACGCCCATTCCTTGCACATCACACTCTCCGTTTACCAGCATACAGCTTACGCCGATTTATTCGAACATCTACTACCCGCAGCTTTGAAGAAAGCGGCGCAAAACGAAGTCGAATTCCGCGAAGGGTTGCCGATTAATTATTTGAAACATGTGGGTTGCGTTAATAAGGGTTTGAAAGGCTCTGTGACTGAACGGGCTAAGATGCAGACGAAATTGCAGGGTTTGATGAAGACTTTGGGCAAGTATTTGGATGTGGACGCGGCCGCTGATCAATTGGGGAAGAAGTTCATGCATGATGCTATGCCGCCGGTTTTAAGTCGGGTGGAATTTATGACGACTTGTCGCGGCGATGGGGATTATATCAAGAATGGGAAAGTTTATAATCGGTACGAATATTATTAGTGGTCGTTAAAATATGTACTAATATTTTTTGTATTTAATTTAGGGTGGAAATCGGCTTAGACACAAAAGTGCGATTACTGCGCTATCACTGCATTCGCATAGTCGAAGACGAATCGACCACTAAAATATACTACTGCACTGACAACGCCAGGGTTTACCATGGAGAAGAAGCCCAATGGTTGGAAGTGGATAAGGGTTTGCTTGAAGTGGTCGCAAAGCTGCAAAGTTCGTTTCCCGCTTACGTGGAGGTTGAACAATTACCGGGTGGCGATGAATTAGCCAAAATGCAACTGGTTTCGGACTTGTGGGAAAGAGGATTACTGGTAACTAGCGAGTCTTTGCCGTGTATTGACGATGAAGGAACGAGTGACGACGGTGAGTCCGATTTGTCTGATGATATTGTTCAATTAGATTAAGTCTACTAAATAGATTTTTAAGTAAACGAAGTAGAATTAGTAGTTATTTCAGTAGATTGATTGAATTGCAGTAAAGTTAGCAAGTAGGTAATCCAACTGCTTGGTAACTAAAAAAATTCCCATTAACTTATAAACATTAATTTAAATATTACTGACTGTGTAAAATAACGTAGCGTCTACGTGGAAGAATCTAGCGGCATTAAGCGCAGTGTCTTCATGCGCTAATTGCAAGCCATACATTTCTGCCTAAAATACAAAAATATTACCCCGCAAAATTAAATAGTTCGACTCACATTTGCTTCCAAATCGGGGTACAAATTAACAACGCGCAAGAAAATATGCAAAGCTTCCTTCGCAACTGCATCCAACGTGCTCATAGATCGCGCAAAATAAAATACGGCAATCATATTATAGATCGTAAAGAATTCGGAGGCATGAATCTCGACTGCTTGGTTTGCGTTGCCTTGTCTCCAGGCTTCTAAGTTTAAAATACCGTGATAGCCGTTACCTATCACGGATAGTGTAGTTAAACTAAAGTAGAGTAACAATGTTATATCGCAAGTTTGGTTTAACTCTTGCACGATCTGGCAGGTTTTAGTATGCAACGTTACCAGCTAAAAATAAAATTAGTTTCCCCTTTAAAAAAATTATTTAGCCCCTACTTGATCGAGAAGAGTCAACTCCGAACCGGAACGGAGTCGTCGAAGTAGCTCGCATCGATTTCTTTGCAGGCGGAATTTATATTGTTGCGTACAAGTCATTTCGTTGTGCATGTATTTAATTAACGCTTTATTAATTGATCGGAAAATCTCCGTGCAGGACCTTAACATCGCAGCTGCGGAGATCATGTAAAGTAGCGTCGCCGTTGCCGGCATGTACAAGCAAAACCAAAGTCCTACCGATATGCTTTTCGGACTAATTAATACATCCACGCATAACGTAATTAAAATAATTAACAGCGTCGCTACAGTTAAGACGAGGATTTTCAAATTTCGCTTCCAGTCATCGACGACTTTCAATTCCAGCAAGCGATCAATGATCGCATGTAAGCTGTAGTAATTTTGCACTATTAATTTCGAGTGATACGTCATTTTGAAGGAAATGCAGCATTTTACTAGCGAAAATCCCACTAGGTGGATTATAATGCGACTTTGCGAAACGAAGCTGAAACCTTTCGGTCCGAGAATGTCGGCGGTGTTTGCTATCGCGACTGTGTAGCACAAAAATGCGGAATATATTATTATAGAGGATATATTCCAGGAGTATACTAGCCAATCGTATTTGGGGTACAGACTTGGGCCTTGTCCTAAAAGACAAGGCACCAGAAATGGGTTGTAAGCTGGCTGCGACATTATTGAACTAATATGTAAAGGTGGAGAAAAATTTAGTGTAGCATTAATTATTTAAGGGTGGAAAATCAATGTTTTATTGCCTAATCGCCGCTAATCGCTAATCGAGCATAATCAGTGATAAGGGGCTTAAGTAATTTATTAATGGGCGAGAATGTATTAATATATTATCCGATTTTGCGCGACCAAACCCGAAACTACTTTAAAACTAATAATTTCCCACCAAAAAAATTATCAACTCGCCTATTAATCAATTAATCGAATTTAATCAACGAATCAAAATTACAAAAAAGACTAAAAACGGGCTCACTCTTGTCGATCCGCATGCAATTGCGTCGCTCCCAACCTCGACGGATCCTGGCTCGGATAATGCACCTGCTTAATCTGCTTGGCTGGCGGCGCCTGCATCAAATCACTACTACTTCCCGCTGCACTCGTGCTAGCGCCACTTGTACTCGGCGCTGCAAATTGCAGCTGCGACGGATTGAAGAAGAATGGTGGAATCGGCGGCGGTGCAAACATCGGCGGGACCATCAACGCATTCGGCGGCGGCATATTCGGCAACGGAATATGCCCCGGCTCCAAATTGAAGAAATTGTTGCTCAATTCCGGTAAGGCGCCTGGCAATCCGGGCACCGGATCGTAATTCTCGCTTAAATGGCCTACAATAGCCGAAGGGCCTGCTCGCCCTTGCGAACGGCCCCATTTGATCGTCAATCGTCGTCCACCAAGTATGAGCTTATTAAACGTTTTCTCAGCGGCGGTTTCTGCCGCTATTCTCGTTGTGTATTGAACGAAAGCGCATTGTTGCTTGGGCACTAAACTAACGGAACGTATTTCGCCATACTGATAAAAATGATCGCGAATGTCCGTTTCGGTTAAACTACCTAAATTGCCGATATACAACGTGGTGATTGTTTTGTCGTCTGGGAGTGGCAAAGCTGGCATCGCAGCCGCACGTTTTAGTAGCTTATCTGCTACTGGATCGTTAACGCCGTAATAGCGGTCTTTTATGTTTTGATCGGCGAGTGGATCGTCTGGATCTGTCGGTTTCTCGTGGCGATAGGGGCATTCTTCGCCTCTGCGGCATTCCCCTTTCACCCAGAACGAGCAAACGTGTGGTCGATTTCGTTTGTAGTACGGTGCCGTACGAGCTAGACGCATTAATAGATCGTTTGGCTCGTTGAGCTTCGAATTGAGCGAGCCTGCATCCGCCCTTTCAAGCTGCAAAAGATTTACATGTATTACTGGTTGCGTAACTTAAATAAAATTATAAACTGTCGCTAAAATGTATAGAAACGGTTTAATAATTTAAAAACGGGGTTTATTAAATAAAGAATCGAATTCCTTACCTCTCGTTCCATATTCTGAATGTAATATTCCTTATTAACATCGCTCTTCGGCAGATCGTCCTTCATTTTCAAAGCAGCATCGCGAACTTGTATCGGAAGCCCATATTCCAAGTCCAACAGACACGTTTGGCAAACATTCTTTAGTTTGCTGCAAGTCTGGCACACTTCTGTCTTCTTGAATCGCATTCTCGCCCCCGGACACCATCGAAACACTGTGAAAGGTCGGGCGCATATCTTGCATTCCTTGCCGTACTTTTCTTTCGTCTAATGATTGCAATTGTGTTAGATTAATGTAAATTGATGCTTATTTGTTCACTTACCATTCGAATGTAAGGATTGTCGCCCAAGCATGTTTGACACAGAACGGGAAAGTTCTGAAAAGACAAAAAAAATATAGCTAGCGCGTAAATTTATAAATAGAAACGTACCGCATCCTCCCAATTCTGCCGATTGTACGTATTTGTGGTTTTGGATGTGGCCATTGCACTTTAAAGTTGTTTTTAGTTCACTGGCACTAAACAAACGATGCACTTTTGACGTAAACTGACAGCTGCAAAATAGTGAAGTTAGCTACAAGTAGTGGGATTTTAGAGCTGCGTTAAGTAATTTAGCAAATTGCAATATAATTAATAGCTATTCATTTGAGAAAATAAATTAATAAATATCATACTGTATCAAACGACTATTAATTAGTTGAATGTTACTGCTATTCAGTAATTTAAAACGAAACGATGTAAAAGTAAAAGTTCCGACAGTGCCCCAAATCTGACAGCAGTCAGTTTAAAATATTCTAACCTACAAATTATTTTTTAAAAAATGTGAATTGTGGCTATTTTGGTAAGAAATTAAACGTTTAAACTATAAAAATAGTGATTACAAGATGTGGCTCCACGGCAGAAGCAGTTATTGTAAGTTTTCGTGCACAATTTATATTATTCACTAAAACGATTCACCCCCTTGAGCAGTTAAAACTTTGGGAATTATTTGCACATTTTTCGGCGTGATTTGCGGCGTTATAATATCGCTTGTATTTATCGGCACGTTTGGAATAAAATCGTACCCCAAAATACAAGTGATTTTCATCGATTACTTAAGCCCTGCGATTGCGACCGCAAGTCCGAAGTTTCTGAGCTTTGCTTTGGATTCTTCAGTAATTTACAATAAATTCACTACGTTTGATACAAGGTTTGCATTTAACTGACACACTAGAACGCTAAGCAATACGAACTGAATTGAATTTAGGAATGTACGGCTGCAGAAAATGATGCGAGGGTTACGCCCCGCATATTTTCGAATTGGGGGTACAATGGCTGATCGGCTGCACTTTTCCGACAAAATAATTCATAATAGAAGTATTGGTGATGTTATGTTGGATGGGGGCGAATGTGCTTATCAAACAAGCTGCGTCTATCGAGAGAAAGACAATTTTACATTAAATGGTAATTAATTTAATTTCGCACGACTTTAAATATATTTTTTGTATTTATTAAACTTGCTATAAGGTGACGATTGGTTGAAGCTGTACGAAATAGCTTCCACTAGTGGAGTTGATATAATTTTCGATTTAAATTCGCTGATCCGATTCCCAAACGGAACTTGGAACTATCACAACGCCGAAAAAATGATCCAATTTTCAAACGAGCACGATTTAAATGTAAATTGGGAGCTTGGCAATGGTATAACAGATTCTTATTTGTTTAATACAATTTAAAAATATAAAACTCTCATTTATTTTGCTAATAGAACCCAATGCGTTTCGCCACCAATTCAATTACAATGTAAGCGCTACCCAGCTAGGTTTAGACGTAAAAACTTTGCGAAATTTGCTCAAAAAATACCCGAAAAGTCGCAGATCTCTTGTAGTTGGCCCTGATACGACTAGACCCCAAGGAAATCACAAAGAAAGCGAGCAATACTTGTCCGAATTTTTAGCGACAGTCGATAATGCGATCGATGCTATCACTTGGCATCAGTAAGTTATTTAAAACTTTCTACGTAAAATAATTAAATTGTTTGTTAATTAATAAAGATACTACTTGAACGGCCGAACTGCCACCCAAAAAGATTTTCTTAACCCTAAACTCTTCGACGTTCTAATCGAACAAATTAACACCGTTAAAAAAATTGCGGCAAATGCGAATAAACCGATTTGGTTGGGCGGGACTTCTTCAGCGTATGGTGGCGGGGCCCCAGGTCTATCGGATGCCTTCATCGGTTCCTTTATATGGATGGATAAATTAGGATTAGCGTCCAGGATGAATCTTTCAGTGGTAATTCGGCAGTCGATTACTAATGGGGACTATTCGCTTTTGAATCGAGATTATTATCCGAATCCAGTATGTGGTTTATTTTTATTTTAGTAGAAGAATAATTTATTAATTAATTATTAATATTTATTTAAGGATTATTGGGTTAGTTTGTTGTATAAGCGGCTTATGGGGCGCAATGCAGTGCAATGTTATAGCGCAACTTCTGCAAACGTTCGATTGTATTGCAATTGTGCTAAGGATGGTTCTGTTATAGGTTTACTTGTATTTTTAAAAATATAATTAATTGTTTGACTGGATTAATTTTTAGTTTTCGGTTTAAATTTGGATAAAGAACTGCAGAAAATTCGAATTGAGCGCACTGCCGATTCAGAAAACGAAGTTATAATCGATTTGGATGTATTGCAATACGAGTTAACGTCTTGCAGATCAATTTTAACCAGCAAGTTAGTTGTTAATTATTTATTTTTGAGGGAAATTTATTTGTGTATTTTGTAGGACTGTTTGTTTGAATGGTAGAATTTTAGAGCTTAGCGAAAATGATGAGCTTCCAGATTTGGTGCCAAAGAAAGTGGCTACCAAACCATTTTTGACTATGAAACCGTTTTCTATTGTATTTTGGATTATTCCTGGATCTAAAGCTGGGGCGTGTGATATGTGATTATTTATAATTAATTAATTAGTTAAGAGTATTTTAATAAACTTATTTGTATGATTTTTTTACTAATTTATTTATAATAAAATTCTGTAGAATTCATTATTTATATTAATTATTAAAAATAAAATTCCAAGAGCTTTATTATCGACGCTTCTGCTTAACCTACTAAAGAGCTATTGAGAGCTGTGATTTGCACTTGTTCAAAAAATTTGCTTGCTAAGAATTCGTGCTCAAGTGAACGCCAATAATTAAGTAGTCTGCTTTTTGTTCCGCATCTAGAAAAATCTAATATCAAAAATACGAAATAAATATCAATAATTAGCAGCAATCAATCAAACAATACCTTAATAAAATAAATGAATCATCAAACAATTATTTAAAATATTTACCGTAACAATAGAGATAATTTTTGTTTATAATTATTTATCATCTATTTATAAACAAAATATTAAGGGCTGATTTTTTTACTACTATATTTAAAATAGTTGAACTGAATAAAACAGATTGAACATGTAAGGAGTTTGATTGGAGGCCGATGATGATGATACTTGAATATGCTCGGGGATAATTTACAAGGGTTGAAGAATGCGGGGGAGTATAAAATGCATAAGAAGAGCTAACAACCTCTTCAAGTTTTCAGTCGTCTGTAATCATTCATTTCAGTGCGCCTTACAAAGTAAAAGAGTCAAAAATAAAACCATGTCATAAAAGTGCATTTTTAATTAAACACTCCTAAAAAAAATAATTAAAGCGCCATGCTAACGCAAAGTTTCGGTATTTTGGCAATTTTCCTATTATTGTACCATTACATCCAAGCCGATTTAGCGTAAGTATCCTTAAATGTAAACCCTTCTAATAAGTAGAATGAAAAATAGTTTTTCTGTTGTCGCGTTAATCGTTTCGTCAATAAATCCAGAAAATTATCCCTTTTAGAGGAGCCTTGACACCAAACCATCGATTTTTTAGATGCACTTATTTTTTAGTACATTTTTAAATCAAACAAAACTCATTAAAGCAATTAGACATAATTTTTACAGCTTGTGCCCATTAGAGTTTTATCATGAACAGTTTTCCGAAAATGTAGTGGAACCAGAACGAGAAGAAATAGCGTAGGTCATTTTGCGAAACCGCCAAAATAATTAAATCATGTTTTGTCGACGTTTTAGTATCGGCCTAACCATCAACGATATTTTGCCGGAAGATCCGAGCAAATATGACAAAATGCGACCCCCGAAAAAGGATGGCAATCCGACCATCGTCTATTTTCACGTCACGGTTATGGGGCTTGATAGCATCGATGAAAATTCGATGGTAAAATAATTAAAAAATTAATTAATTAGTTAATTAATTAATTAATTTTATACATGTAGACCTATGCGGCAGATATTTTTTTCGCCCAAACTTGGAAGGACCATAGATTGCGGCTCCCGGAAAATATGACTTCGGAGTATCGTCTGCTGGAAGTGGAATGGCTAAAAAATATGTGGCGTCCAGATTCGTTTTTCAAAAATGCCAAATCGGTCACTTTCCAGACTATGACTATTCCGAACCATTATATGTGGTTGTATAAGGACAAAACCATTTTGTATATGGTCAAGTAGGTATTTTTTTCCCTAGTAAAAAAATTAAAATAAATTAGTAAAAAATTTCAATTTTCTTCAATTTTTTTTTCCCATTTTCTTCAGTAAAATATTTAACTTTGCACTTCCAGATTGACTCTGCGTCTCTCCTGCGCCATGAATTTCATGATCTACCCCCACGACACCCAAGAATGCAAGCTCCAAATGGAAAGCCGTACGCCAAAACTCCCCCTTATTTTCCCCCAATAAAAAAATATATTTTCCAGTGTCCCACACCACAGACGACATGATTTTCCAATGGGACCCCGACGTACCATTAGTCGTCGATGAGAACATCGAGCTACCCCAATTGGCCCTGGTCAAAAATAACACAGCCGATTGCACTCAAGTTTACTCCACAGGTTTAAAATCCCCCAAAATAAATTTTGTATACCAAAATAATTTTTTCCTAAAGGTAATTTCACGTGTTTGGAGGTGGTCTTCCTACTAAAGAGACGGCTAGGGTACTACCTCTTCCATACCTACATACCCACTTGCTTGATTGTAATTATGTCGGTAAGAAAGAATTTTAATTTCGTCGACCACAAAATATTTTAGGAAAATATTTATTTTCTCAGTGGATCTCCTTCTGGATCAAACCAGAAGCCGCTCCAGCGCGTGTAACCCTCGGAGTCACATCTCTTCTAACTCTATCCACTCAACATGCGAAGAGTCAAGCCGCTCTTCCTCCAGTTTCCTATCTGAAAGCCGTCGATGCTTTCATGTCCGTTTGCACAGTGTAAATATTATTTTCCCCCTTAGTCCTAATGGGCTAAATATTTTTTTTTCCTGCAGTTTTGTCTTTATGGCCCTGATGGAGTACTGTTTGGTCAACATAGTGCTAGGCGATTCCGACTTGCCGGCTAACCTCAAGCCACCAGGTAAGAAAAAGGAGTCGATTTTCGAGATGACTGCCAAAGAGAACTCAATGTTGCTAACTGGAGGACCAAAAGCGCCACCCTTGCTGACACCCGCTCAAAGGATGAGGAACAATGCTATTAATGTTGATCGATTTTCGCGCGTTTTTTTCCCATTGCTTTTTGCAGTTTTGAATTGCACTTATTGGATTTTGTTTGCTGAATATATTTAAATTAATTAGTTAGTGCTATGGTAGGTGCGAAAATTAATTAGATGTTGTGTCTATTAAGCGTTAAACTAGGATTTAAAATGAATTGTTGTTTTTTTAATAATTATTCCAGTTGCGTAAGAAATTAATTTGAATTTCCTTTCAGATCATCATCGCTGATAATTTATTTGATTGTATTGTAATAAATTAAAAATAGGCGTTTTGTTTGGTTTCAAATGCGTTATTTATTATTAATCATAAAATATATAAGTATAATTCAATTGTAAGTGTATTAAAATTCAAAAATTTCTGAAGTAAGTCCTTGCTGAAAATTTAAAAAAAAATTATTAAACGAATTAAATAATTTTGGCTTTGTCTTACCTTTTCGGCTTCTGCCCTTCCACAGGATGCAAGTGTTCCAGCAGTAATGCAAGGATCAGCGTCAATCACAGCTAAAAAAAATACATTTAAAAAACAATTAACTAAAAAAAAAAAAAAATTCAGTACCGTTTGCAAAACAAGGCGAGAAAACCGAAACTATTTTCGTGAACAATTCAGGATCTTCGTCCTTTAAGGGTTGCATTGCTTGCATTGATCCTTCAGGATCCAATGAACCATCGTCCTTTTGCTGGAAAAAAATTATCAGGTAATAAAATTATTATGAATATAATTTATTTAAATACTTACAACATTGAAATGCTTGTGGAAGCAGAAAATCATGCATTTTCCTTCATGAGTGTCCGGGACCTTGTGGGCCATCAACTCGGCAATATCGGCTGAAAAATTGTCCAAAATATTTTCAAAAATTCAAAAATTGCTGATAATTTACCTTCAGAAGCGCCAGTCTCCCCCATGCATTTTTCTCCAACTTGTTGCATCTTTTCCATGAATTTTTCCACAAATTCTTTACTCAGCTAATTATAAAAAAATTATATTTTGGAAAATTAGTTAATTTATTAAAATAATTACCTTAGCATTTGCAGCCACAACGACACAAGCGAACACAAACAAGAACTTCATTTTTGGATTGATTTGAGGTGCAATCAATTCGAGTTAATCAACGTTAATGATAAGTAAAGCTGAAATGCATTGTTTTTATATTGGAATTAATGGGAGAGGAAAATGGACTAAGTCGGTGGTTCGAGGTCAGTTTATTATTTGTATTTTTCGAAATTGTTATGAAACTTTTAAATAATACTTTTGTTTCCGCAAATTTGCACATTTGCTTATAAACTTAATTTTAATAATAGATATTTACGACTATTACAGATTTTTAATGCAATTATTTTTGTTCATGTGCTTATTAAATCTTCTAATAAATTTTTTTGGCAATGAATGGGGCAATTAATTAGGGGTTATTTAGAATTGTCCAAAAATTTTAAAATTATTGCTTTGCTATTAATTTTTGCAGTTCATTTTTATTAATTTAGAATAATTAATTTTATATTTTAATGAATTTTAAGTTAACTAATGTTAATTAGGAATTTTTATAAATTTTTTGCGAATATTTTTAAGTAATAAAATCAAACTTCATGTTTCTGTGAAATGTATTTATTGTTACAATTTAATTATAGCTATTTGGTACTTCGCAAAGAACCAACATGATATGTAATTAATGAGTCAACAAAAAATTTAATTCAAGTTAAATTTGTATATTTTAATACATACACAACAAAAACAATAATTTAATTTTCATTAAAATAAATCAAAAGCTTGAATGAAATGAAATCCACGCATTTAAAATGCAAAAAAAATAATTAAATTCAAATTTCCCGCAATTAAAAGGACTATTTGACATATCGACACTTAATCCCAACCCCAACAACAATTAACGCCCTTAATTTCCCATTTATTGATTTAAATTTTCAGTATTGATCGAAATTTTTTGATATAATATTGGACTACTATTCAAATAGCACATAATTTTTGCATATTAATTAGTATTTGATCAATATCTTAAAAAATATTAATTTTACTATAGGCAACCCCCAATACATTTTTTTCAATGCAGCTCTATCTTGAGGGAAATAGGAAAAGCTTCCAAAAGAAAATTCCTGCTTCTTGCAGCAGGAAAAATTCTGCTGCTTGTAATAAGAGGATGCTGCTGTTTATAAGACAAATTATAGGCAATACTTTATATATTAAAATATATTACTTATATATTTATTTAATTAAATATTTCTTAAAATATTTAAAATTTATTTTAGAGGAAAATAAAAGGTATAATAAAAAATCGTAATAAGTTTCAGTATTTAATTAGCAATTTTCTAAATGATCCTGGACGAATAAGTCCATCCTCACAGTTGCTATTAAATATTTCGAAATGGTTTTACACTTCGATAATATGTTCGGTAAGATTACTCTACATAAAAAAATATTTTATTTAAATAACCCCAGAAATATATGTAAATTTACCTTAGCACTCTCATCCATAAAACATACAGCCATATTTTTGGCGGTTACGCAAGGATCAGCATCAACAATCGCTGTAAAAAAATGTCATATTAAAATATGGATATGTTCAGTTGTCATTTTTTTCCAAAGTACCATTATTTCTACATATGGTGACAATATCTACCAATTTAGTGTATAGTTCAATGTCTTCATTTTTGTACATTTGCAACTCGTCGAACCAATGCTGGAAATTAATTGAACCATCTTCGTTTTGCTAGAAAAAAATTATTAAAATATTTATTGATTTTTTTTTATATTTATTTAGAGACAGTTTTATAATATTTGTGGTAGCAGAAGAGCAAACATTGTCCATTATGATCAGTTGGGATTTTGTGGGCCATAATACTCATTACATCGTCTAAAAATAAATAAATAATTTATTAATTTAATTAATTAATATTTTAAATAACTATAAAATTAGTTTTTACCCATGGTGGTTCCAGATTCAGCCAAACACCCCCGACCAACTTCCTTGATCTCCTTTTTGAACTTATCAGCCACATCCTTATCAATCTGATAACTTATTTTGTTAAAAATGTATTTAAATTAATTATAATTAAATAACTTACGGCATGTGCAGCATAAATGCACACAAATAAAATCACCAACTGAAAATGCATTTTTAGTTTTTCCAATCAAAATTATGACGCTTTCGCATATTCGATTTGTGTTTATATATCTTAGAAGTCGAGGCCAAATGATTATTCTATATTATTTAAATAATTGTCAGTTTATTCCAATTTAGAATTGATTTCCGTAATTTTAATTTTAGGAGTATCTGTTATTTTATTTCCATTCATTTTAAAACCACGTTTTAAATCCATTAGAGTCTAATGTTAGTCCTTAAAATTATTAAAAAAATAATTAAGCACTTATTAAGTTTCATTCATAAATAATATAGAAGATTTATAGTAAATAAATTAATTATTTAATTAGTAAAACTAAAATTAGTATGGTTGATAGCACTTTTATTTATATTTAAGATGAGTGCATTTTTTATAAAATCTTAAATGTCGGTATTTAATTAAGTACAATATTTAAATTTCTAATATATCGGATTTCAGCCCCATCTATAAAAAATATCATTTATAAATTAATTATCGCTAATTAAATTAAATTAATTACTCTATGACTTTCGTCCATGCCACAAGTGCCAAGTAGTCCAGCAGTAATGCAAGGGTCAGCATCAGGCACCACTATATTTAACAACAAATTAATTATTATTAATAATAATAAATTAATTATTTACCGCGATTGCTGCAAGTAGTCATAATCTCCACAATAGCTTTATGCAGATCTGCATCAATATTAACAAGCATTTCAGCGTATTTCAGCGCTTTGTCGAGAGTAATATCACCATTAGCATCTTGCTACAAATTAATTATAAATTAATAATATTTAAATAAATTTGTAAATTATTTTACCCAATTAATACTGCGATGTACGCAAAACATTAAACATTTTCCTTCGTGAGATGCTGGGACAATATGCTTTACGTATGTTTCGATATCATCTAAGGGAGAAATATTAATAATAAAATATATCTCAAAATTAATCAAATTAATTACCTTGGGATGCGCCAGATTCAACAAGGCACTGTTTGCATATATCTCGAATATGATTTACCAATTGTTGAGCTACTTGCGAATCTACCAACTATTAAAAATAATTTAACTAATTAATTAAATTAAATTTTTAAATTTACTTACCCCATGAGTCCCTGCTACAATCCCGAGGAACAAAATAATCAAGAACTTCATGATGAAAACGCAATAATTTTTCAAAATTTGTGAATGTGTTGTTGCATTCGGTGCAATATTTATATAAGAAAAAAAAATTGGCTCATACGCAGAGTGGAAACATTTTTTAATTAACACGCGATTTTATGAATGAAAACAAAATTTAATAAACAGTAATCTTGTTTTAATCAATTGGCTTATTTGCATCTTGTTGACTATTTAAAATTCAAATTGCATATGATTAGAATAAAATATATATAATTATTTTTGAAAATCGGACGTGTAACTATTGATTTTCTAATCAATTATTAATTCAATGAATTTTTATTGTAGCGTACTGAAAATTTAAATTATTGTTTACTTGTCTTCCAAATTTGAGGGGTCTAGCATTGTTATTAACAATTTTATTAAGTTAGTCTTCAAATTCCGGAGCTAAAATTTTCCTAGCTCTACGAAAAAAAATATTTCCGGTAATCCTAGACCCTTGGAACTTGGAACCTATATTAAACCTACCATTTATTAAAGATGTGTGAAATTTTTTAGCCGGTATCTTGACTAAAACTATTTTAAAAAAATAACTGAAGCGTAATTCTGAATATTTCCGAATAGAACTTTTGGCCGCATTGTCCAAAATAATTGTAGCGTTCAGCATTTAAAATCATCTTTTCAAAAATTGATGTAAAGTCATCTCGCCTCTTCAAAAACGCCTATTGTTTATTAAACGCTGCTGATGAAAGGCACCAGATGTGCATTTTTAAAGTCACAACAACCAGTTCTCTTAACAATAAATAAACCATTCATACCGAGTGTCCAAAAATGTTGCAATAGAAAAAAAGGAATGGTTAGTTGAATCCGGACTTGGAGCAAGTTCTCTTAGAGGTCATCGTCATCGAATCATTCGAGAGGAAGAAGGTGTCTTAAGTTGTTGCACCGGCATGCAACACACGCGTTTTATTAGTAGGCTTAATACCAGTTTTAGAACGAATTTAATTCTTTTTTTAATCAATTGGTTTAGTTTTTTGTGAATTTTTGGTGTACGGGTGCTAATTTTAATTAGGATTATATTTTTATAAAGGTAATTGTTTAATTTAATATTATTAATGGTTATAAATAATTTTTTAATTAGTTAACTGATATAAATTATTATTAATAAATATATTTGATAATCCTCTGGGATGCTCAGAACTCTCCCAGACCGCTTCCCAAAATTTTAAAATCACGCGTACGGCCCGAAAACAGCTCGTAGAATTTTTATTTATAACGGGATTAATTTCGAATTAATTTTAAATGATAGCTGAAATATAAATCTACACAAACATATAAAAATTTAATTTTAAATATTAATCAATAATAGTTAAAAATTAAAAAAACCACGATTACGCCACTTTTAGGCAAACTGCAATACACCGTTTCAAAATTATTTTTATTATTGCGCTTAAAACTGAGTAAAAATTTAATTTTACCTAGAAATTGTTTAGAACATCTTTCAAATGGATTACCCTAAAATAATATTTATGCTAATAAGCGTAATTACCTTTACTTAATTATTTGTGCGTATTTTTAGCTAAAAAAGTGCGTTCAATTTAAGTTGACCGCAGTTTTTGAATTGAACATTTATTTTATTAGTTATTATTTAATTTTTAGTTATTTAAACAGCACTTGAGTGGATGCATTTAAATATTAAGGTGCTACTGGTTCTACGCGCTAGCCTTTTGTTAACCAATAAAATTTCAATTTGCAAAACGATAGTAATGTTTGCCTTTCAAGTGAACGACCGGCATTGTAAATTAAAGTGTTTATTTATTAAGCATTCCATTATAATTATTCTACTTTAAAATTAATTGCACTTAACATAATACCATATGGTCTTTCCAAATGGCTTTTAAATAGAAAATTATACTCATCAAAGTTAAAAAATTAATTAACTTATAAATATCTTTGCTACCGCAAAATATTCTGGAGATGAAGAAAATAAAAAACTTCATCAAAATTAATAGTTTATTAATAAATTAATTCATAAATACCTAAAACATTCTACTTAACAATTTTTCAATGCAATATCTTCTGAGGTCTAACTCTGGGATTAGCTGGATAAACATTCCTGAAAATTTTGTCTTCAACCGACCGTTTCTTCCTCCCATTTACCACCCCTAATTGCAAAAGCACAGGATTCGTAGTGATAGCAGCTGCAGCTCCCAGCAAAGCTATCCCGGCTAAAGGAAGCAAGATGCTCTTCAACGCCAACCCCTACAAACCATCCTTCATTAAAAAATACCTAAATAGCTAAATAATTTTAATACATGTCCTCCAAAACTTCCCCCATGCCCTATACTGCCTCCACCATGACCATGATAGTCATTATTGGAGTGATAGTCGAATCCATGGCCAGTTGGGGGGCCATAAGCATGACCATAGACTGAGCTTTGATGGTATCCTCCACCACTTGATCCATGATGGTAATCGCCTCCACTACTGGAAGGATAACCCGATCCCGAGTGCCCATAACCGTATCCTCCGCCATATCCTTAATAAACTCAAAATTAATTTTTTTGGAGAGGTTTGGAAGCTAAATTACCGGATCCCGAAGATGGATAGGAAGAATGCTTGTGCCCAATCGAGAAAAGTGCTCGCTTTTTGGTATCTGACTTGGTTAAATCTGGCGAATCATTTGGAATATCCGCAGCTCGCCGTTCTTCCTCAGTAATCAAATTCTAAAAATATTTGAACGGGTTGAAAGAATTTTTTGCGTCCTCAAAAAATACCTTTTGATTGTTATCCCCATTAAAAGCTATCCCAAAAGCACTAAAACTGCTCCACATCACCACCACACTCACAATCACAAAATAAATAAAATTCATTGTATTATTTTCTATAACATATTGTAACACTTGAGATTTTCGACTGAAGAGCGAAACTTCCTCGAGTCATATTTATATGTCCTGAATGTGCATGATGAACTTGGAATAGAAAAAAACTAAAACTAGATTTCATCACAATTTATTAAATAAAATTAGAATCATAATATGTAATTACTAATTGGAAATTCGTGCATCTTTTGTTTTCTCCATTGTAAAAGTTGACAAGAATCAGGTGGAGCGAAGAAAATTTTGTGTCACATGAGTGCTCTTCGACAATTGCTTTATTCTTCATTCTTTACACATATTAATGTGTGTATTATGCCAATCTGGTTGAGTAAATTGTTTTTTTTTTGCTTCCATTGTCTTTATTCTATAAATATAATTAAGAGGTTTGCCGTATGGGGATTATTTTTCTAAAAAGAAAAATAAATTCACCCTCTCAAAGATCGTTAAGCGAAATGATGTTAAAAGCCCTGCAAGGATTCTCCATTCTTCTATATGGAGAATAAAAGGCATTTTGCTTTAAATGATGTCCAAACACAGAAAAATTGCATGGCCATCATTTTAGGGAAGCGATATCCTTCCTGAATCGCTGAATAAATTTACATCCAAAAAGGATCAACGCGCGCGTTCGAATTTTTTTGGTTTTGGAATATTTTTCTTATTAATACATATTTATAAAAACCCGTATTTTCTTTGCATTAGTTCGTTAGAGCGACGAAAAGGAAAACAAATTAAGGACTAGATCCTGGAATAAAAACAAGTGGAAGCCAACATAAACATATTTGAGTCTCTTTTGTCGTAAAAAAGGCAGCTGTAGTTTTGTGGAAATGTTATCATTTTTATCATACTTGTTCTTTTTAGCACTTTATTTATCCCGGCACCCAACTTTAATATATATGAAATTTACAGTGGCGTAACATTTTTATTAACACGTTCAAGCCACCATAAAATATTTGCGCAACTTTTAATGTGCTAAGTTGGCATCTTGATGAAATATTATATTATTGCAAAATTCCGCTGGAATTAAATTGAACAATGCAATTTTTATAAATTCCGACAAAGAATTGAATTAGTTGCTATATTAATTATTAAAGAGGATGAGCGCACTTGAGCGTCCTTGTAGGAGTTCCTAATTACTTTGTAGAATTAAAGGCGCTGAAAAAATATTTTTCGGGATTATTCGAACGCCACTGCCTCCGAAGTGTATGGACATCACATTTTTATTGTGACTGTTGAATGCTTGGTAATTTCGTGGTTCCTGTGGGAATTGCATCCCTTAATATATTTGACTTTCTCTATTTCCTTCCACTCATAACTTTTTTCTTTTATATTAACAATAATATTTTGAATTCAATTTTTAAATAAATGTATACTTGGTTGCCTACCTCGACAATTAATTAATAATTATATAGTTATTAATATAAATTATGTGCACTTAAGTTAAGTCATTTGAAGTTTCTAAATCGTTTTGTCTTGTTGCAGAATTTTTGCAAAATGTCCAACTTCATCCACTTCCGAAGAATGCGAAGGTCTTCAACATCCAGCGTTTACATGCAGGTATGATGAATTATTTCAGCTCATATTCACATAATTAATTGCACTGTACAGGAAAGTCTATGTTTAAGTTTGTTTGCTCTTTTGGCGTAATAAATATCATGCAAACATAGTAATTTAAAATATCCTGACATTTTGGCGACATGTGTCTCTACAAGCGAGAAAATTGCAGTGCATGTCGGAATTCTCGAAATGCAGCATTTATCCCGACAAAAAATAGTCGTTCTACATGTAGAAAGTGTTTTTCGAAAGAAATATGCTATTATTAAATTAATAGAGCGACTTTGCGGAAAAGTAAGGTGCCTCGATGCACTTTTTCCTATTAGGGGTTTGAAGGTGGTTGCTTTGCAAATTAGTGGAATTAGTGGTAGTAGGAGTGTGGAAGAGTGCCTAATACATGCCATATTTCATGGAAATGGTTTTTGCGGACATTGATGCTATAATAAAATTTCCGGAATGCACATTAAACGCATATGACCACAAGTGGTGACCAGGCTCACTCCCAATTGCACTATAATTATACAAGGGTTACACATATACGTTGATACATCTCTCACCCTAAAGCCACCCCTTTCCCAGAGTTGTGACCCTTTGGGGTCATACGTTAGGCAACCAGGAGAGGATGAGTGCGATTCGATGGAGTTGATAGGGAGAGAAATGGTTTGGTGACATGAGCGATAGTGCAATTAGGATAACGACTAACGAACCACTGGACGAAATATATTTAATATTAAAAATACGGAATTAATATAATTGATTATAATATTTATTTAAGGGGTAAGAAATTTAAGTTTGATGGAACGATTTTGAGTCGAATTTTAATAGTTAAGTATGAAGTAGATTTACCCAAAAAATAATTTAATTACTACACCACTAATTAATTAATTTCGCACTGGAATTTTCGAATTTGCTTCCGAAACCCTTAAGGTCCTGTGGCGCAACGGATAACGCGTCTGACTACGGATCAGAAGATTCCAGGTTCGAATCCTGGCAGGATCGCGCGAATTTTTTGCATTATTTTGGCTCTTATAACTATTTATAGGAGCGTAATTTTTTTAAACAATGTATTTTTAGTTGCTGACATTTTTATTGTTGTTATATTTTCGATTTGATTCTAGTTTACAGTTAATCAAATAATATTTCAACCTTCGATAGCTCAGTTGGTAGAGCGGTGGACTGTAGCGGTTTCAAATTTGTAGACATCCATAGGTCGCTGGTTCAAATCCGGCTCGAAGGAGTAACTTTTTGTATTAATTATTAAAATATCAATTAATGCTAAAATTAATTCATTAATAAGCTAATTAATAATATAATTAATTAATTAATCAGTAACAAATTTGTGGATAATAAATGCATTATGACAGGCTCAATACTTGAGAAACAAATTAATTTTGGTCGTTTCTCGGCAGTTGTCAGGAAACAAAATTTTCATTGTGCAGCAACACCTGTTCTAAAATTAAGCAGCGTCCCTTTTATAAAAAATAAATTTTGTACAGTGACGACAAAAAGACCAGAGCAAGTCCACCCTACCTAAAGATCCATCGACATAAAGACCACAACTACAAATGAGTATCGCGTGCTGCACATGCACATGTGTTGGAAAGTATATGGATGGAAAGTGAATCAACATTTCAGTTTACACACATTTTCCCGTTCAGAATAAGCGCGATATCTAACTAAAACAAAAGTTTATTGCTTTGTTGATTCGAAAATAAAAAAATAATGAAATACGACTAGTAAACGTGTCATATTACCATCACAATAAATTAACATTGAAATGATTTGTTAATTAGGAGCGCGAGTTCGAATTAAATTAAACAATCGTGAAATGTGCGCTATTCTAGATCTGGGTTAACTAAACATCTTCAACAAATTAATATCTATCTTTTGTTCGACGAAATTGGTTTAGAGTTTATGATTATGGCGATGTCTGAGTATTATAGGGTAATTATTGATTGATTTATTTTATTTATAGAATTAGTATTTGTTTTGTTTAGAAGTGCAGTTTGTGTGTGTGTGTACAAATCGCATATTTCTGTGAAGGACGAATTTAATAATAAACTTTCAAGTTGCAGTCTTTGTTGCGCTTTTTAAAATGCACTATTCTTGAAATGCTATATGTGAGTCATCTTTCATTCTCGTGCATAAAATATTTCCTCAATAAATTGTCCAATAATTTATTCAATTTTATTATTATTTTCTTAAGAAGTGGCTCCTTTCTTTAGACGCTAATTAATTATTAACAACGCACTGACGATGAGTCAGACGTCCAGAAAAAGCCAAGCTCTTAAATTCTATTTAGTACGTTTTATAGGGAGCAATACAAAACAGTCATTAAAGTAAATAGAGAGATAAATGTGCAACGAGAAGAAAGTATGAGTCACCAGCCAGCCTTGTGGTGGCTATTCACCCGCATCCGACCCTTTACTTTACTTTCCTTTAATTCCTCAATGGTCGGTCCCCTTTTGTTTTATCTCAAGAGCGATCGATCGATGTCTTGTTTAGCTAATAGGAGTCAACTTTTTGTGTTCCAGTTGCTGTCGAGTTTGGCAACTGACTTGGATAACATGCTGAGCGAATTATGCACGACACCACCCCCGCCTTACGATCGACTTTCGGATGACAATGACGTTCATAATAGGTAAGTGCATTTAGAGTACGGCGGGTTTAATATTTGGCGAAGACGAAATGATCACTCCCGAAAACGAGTGACACATCATTTGTATCCATTTACGCGGTTCAGCGTTTTCGGCTCACATATACTTGTTCGAAAAGTGCGAAAATCACTCTAAATACTGATCATTTGATGTGGCTTACGATGTCGTTAATAATGATAAAGTGGTGTGACGGAATTGGGAGATATCGGGTTTGCCGCATATACAGGATGTTCTTGAGAGAATTGACTTGGTGGAATTGTAAATCACGTATTTTAAGTCTGCTGTGACGTGAAATGATGATAAAGTAGCTTTCCATTTTTGATACATAAAAAATAAAAGAGTTTCACTTTCTGACTTGATGATGAAAAATAACGCCAATTATATCAGTTCTTTATGGTTTTTATTAAATAATATAAAAAAATAAATAATAATTAGAGCTTAATATCTGGCATGGGCGTTGAGGAAGGTGCCCCATCCAGTTGGCCGTCCACCCCCGCGACCAAACTGATAATTATATTGCTGAGACAAGTCCAATCCAAAGTCCTTCTTGTTCACAATATTGTACTTTCCGGCGAAATTCAAATTGGTACCTTGATGTCTGGCATGTTCAGCAGCAAGACTGAATGCCGTATCTTAAAATCACAATTATTAGACTTGAATTAGCAATTTGGAAAAATATTTACTTGTCGGCTTGAATTTGTAATCAACTTTAGCACCAGAGACTGGAGCAAATTTTTTATCGAATGGTCGGTTAACAAAAGCCTCCCCTTTTACTAGATGTCTCTCGTTTTCGAAAATGTTGCCCTTATGGGTGAGCTGCAATTTTGGATTGGGTCCTAGGAGGTCGATTTTGGTTTCTGGTCCTTTTGGGGGTGCTGGCTTTGGTAAGGGAATTATTGGCGCTTCTCTATTATTAATTTATATAAATTTTGTTAATTATTGTAGTCGAAGTAATAAATATAATTATTGTAACTTACCGTCTTTGTCTTGAAGATATAGGAACCAAATAATATTGCTGGCCGCTTTCGTCTACGAAAATGTCATCGTAGCACCTTACTTGACTGAAAGACAAGCAGACGAGTGCAAGAGCTAAATATAATTGAGTCATTTTGATAAAATTATTAATGAAGCACTTAATAGTTAAACAAGTTTACAGACTGTGATGAAGAAGCTGTTTGATGTCCGTTCAGCTTCTTGCAGCCTCTTTTATATTGTAATTCAATCTAGATAAATTCAAACGCGGTATTTTACATATAAAAAATTAATGCGGGGAAATTTGATTTACTATATTAATTAATTATTGCAAAAGTTTTGATAAAGCAGCCAAGTAGTATTCTAATTTTAGTTTCTGGTTTTCTTTATGGTCAGGGTCAATGATCAAATTATATCATTATAGTATTTTTATTTTAGTCTGCAGTATAGAACAATTAAGCAACGAATTATGCAATAAAATTAAACAATGGAAACGTATCGTGTTTGCATTATTATGCTCTCATAATTTAAATAGGAAATAATTACGTGTATTATTTAAATTAATTCAATTATTATTAATATATGTGCAATACTACTTAATAATTATTTAATAGAAAAAGCGGAGCTAAATTAGATCTCGATATCTAAAGTCTATAAATAAATTAATATTGTAATAATTTAAAAGCTCGAAAAATATTTTGGTCCAACGTTTCAACTGCATCAAAGAAACAAAGCTAATCTTTCCAAAGTGGCATCAAATTACTAAACATAAATATCAAATTGCTTTTGATCATTGACCCTGACCGGAGCAGAAAAACAATTATTGAACAAACTAAAAATAATCCCGATTCCTTATGCAGTATCAGACCGCAAAATAAAACTAATAAATCCATACCAATCGAAAATTCACATAAAATTGGTGAAATACCATCGCAGAAATTCAATCTAATTTATCCTATAAAAGAGGTAGGAAGATGCTACGAAGGCATCAGATAACTTTTGCTTTAAAGTCTGCTATAACTTTATTAAGTGCTCTATAAATTTATAATAATTAAAATAAGAATTTAATTATTATAATTTAATTAAAATGACTAAAATGTATTTTGCGCTCGCACTTGTCTGCCTATTCAGCCAAGTAAGGTGCTACGATGAAATTTTCGAAGACGAAAGCGGGCAGCAATATTATTTAGTCCCAATATCTTCAAGACTAAGACGGTAAGTTACAATTATATTTATTAATTCGACTACAATAATTAATAAATTTTATATAAATTAATAATAGGGAAGCGCCAATAATTCCCTTACCAAAGCTACCACCCCCAAAAGGACCCGAAACCAAAATCGACCTTCTAGGACCAAACCCGAAATTACAGCTCACCCATAAGGGCAACATTTTCGAAAACGACAGACATCTAGTAAAAGGGGAGGCTTTTGTTAACCGACCATTCGATAAAAAATTCGCTCCAGTCTCTGGAGCTAAAGTTGATTACCAATTCAAGCCAACAAGTAAATATTTTCCCAAATTGCTAATTTAAGTCTAATAATTGTAAATTTAAGAAACGGAATTCAGTCTTGCTGCTGAACATGCCAGACATCAAGGTACCAATTTGAATTTCGCTGGAAAGTATAATATTGTGAACAAGAAGGACTTTGGATTGGACTTGACTCAACAATATAATTATCAATTTGGTCGCGGGGGTGGACGGCCAACTGGATGGGGCACTTTCCTCAATGCTCATGCCAGATATTAAGCTACTCACATTTATTTATTTTTTTAATTAAATAAAGAAAATATTTTTGTCTACATTTTTGTGTATATACTTCGCCTTTACCCAAATAAACAAATAAATCGCCTATTAGTGAAATATTAATAATGAAGTGGAATATAATCATAACACAAATAATGCACCATGTTTATATAATCCCGAATAAATATTAAATACGTGATCATTGCAACCAATTGAAAATAATTTCAATAACAAAGCGCATTACGAGGGATGCTAAAATATTCAAATCTACACACAGCATCGGCACTAAAACAATTAAATTGTCCACTCTACAACCAATTTGTGCAGCCCTGAAAATATGCACCGATTACCCAAACAAAATTGTTTCGACAGGCAGTAGTGCATGTATATTTATGTTATGAGAGGAGGAGATGAAAAAAATACATAAATTTATGGCCGAATTCAATTTGCCCATCTAACAACTAGTAATCCTCATTTTCAGGCAGCATATAAACGATTGCGAATAATCTGGCCCTGAAATGGAAAAAGATCTCCTCGTTTTGTATGCACAGTGATTTATAGGCTTGATAGAAAGAAATTATTATTTTTTTCATCTCGTTTGATAAATTACAGATTCATGCAGCAACAAGGAAAAATCGTTCTCTGTTAGATTTGCACTGTAAACGCATTTGTACTTTTACTACCCCTAAACAAAATGTCACAGCGATATTTTTGCGCCACTATACTTAAATGAATGTCGAGGGATAGGAAAAATTGAGGTGACTTTTGATCAGTTCAAGGAAGGGGATGTGATGTGCGCTTTTCCTTGACACAAAGATGGGATTGCATCCCTTTGCGTATTTTATTTTTCGATATGTGAGGATAGAATTTCAGGGGCCCTCCGGGGACATTTCCAATACGATATTCCTGCAAAGTGTATTAGAATTGCCGAATTATGTGGCACGGCCATAAATTTTGCAAAATAATTCAACAAAATGCTATTTTTATTGTATAGTTAAGTTTGATTTTGTAGAAGAGGATAAGGAAGTCCAGCTGACTCTTCTATAATTAATTTTAGCAATTCAACTTGAGATAAATTGGAGACTATTTTTGGTCCTGCAAAGAGGGGTCAATGTATAACTGTTTCAAATTTAAATAGACATAAATATCTTTCGCTATTGATTTGGGTATAAATAATTTAAATGCTGCGTTATAATTAATTTACTCAAAGATAGATCTTTTTTGAAATAAATTTTATGCATTTTAAAATAGAATTTATGCTGCTGAATGTGCAAACCAGAAGAGATTAATTTCAAAGTACTTCACTTTTGATGTAATGTTCGGTCATTAAACATAAACAAGTTAGGAAAGTCCAGCAGACTCTCCAGTATGATTAATTTCACCGAATTCTAACCGCGGGATTATTTTTCGTACATAAAAGCGAAAGGTCAAAAATATCTCTATATTAATAATAATTAATAAATAAACAGCGATAAGGACTGTAAAGTCCCGTTCTACCAACACCTTTTTATTAACAATATAAATTCTGCATTTTGCAAATTAAAAATCAGTTCAACTTTGACTACCATTCAATTAATATTTAATTAGAAGAACGTTTAAAGCAAAATGAAAACTATTATTATTATTTTCGCTTTTGTTTGTGTGGCTGCAGCTAAACCGGCAAAAGAAGCACCGTAAGTAAATTATTTTAATTAATATTCCCTCAAATTAATTTTTTTCTATTAGTCAAAATCATGAATTTAAATATGGATTACGAAACGGTGAACCCTATGGTCAAATTAACGGTCATATAATTAATAACGACAATCATAGATTAACAGCGAACGCTAATTTGCAAAAGGACTTGAACAGTCATGGTCCTATTGCAAGAGGAGGAGGAATTGCTTATGAACATAAACGTACAGGTAAATATTTGATAATTAATTTAGAAGAAAATTGTTTTATATTTTTAAATAATTATTAAATTAAAGGTAGTGGAGTGGAGCTAAACGCTTTGAATAGAGGAAATTTGGGCACAAATGTTGGAGTATCTGGCGTCTACAATTTATACAAAAATGGTAATTTCGGCGTGGATTTGAGAGGAAATGCTAATCGACTTATAGGAACACCTTATGGCAATTTTCCACCAAATTATGGAGTGGAAATCCGAGGAGGATATGCTTTTCCCCGACGAGGATAATTTACCTTATGTTTTTATTTATTTTTTGTAATGTGATGTAAACAATATATTTTTTTAAATTTAATCCCGTATAGTAATTCGAAACCTTCGCAATTAAAATTGGCTGACCATTCGAAAAAAAATATCTCGGAAAGCGGAGCTGGAATTAAAAATTCTCCAGATTCCTTATTAATGTGTCATACATTAATTAGAATAGAATTTAGTCAGCAATATATCATCGTACATTCTTTGTCATTTTCAAATCTTGCAACTATTTCCGTGTGTTATGTATTTACAAAGTTGAACGCCAGATTCATAAATCACGAAAGCGGCAGCATATCAAGTTTAAGATTGTCCATTGTTAAGTTGTTGACTAATGATACTTCCAAACTGCCAAATCAAGAATCAAATTGCTTGTAGTTAGAGTTTGAATTATACAAGTCGAATATGTACTTTTATATTTTTAAAATTCGCTGGAAATGAGTTTCCGCAGTACTTGTCTCGTTATGTTAAAATTTCTTATTCAAATTGTTAAATTTTCTTTATGAAATTCGGCAAGATTGTTTAGTACATCAATCCAAAGACAAATACCAACTTGTAACTCAATCAGATCAATACTTTATCTAATTTGCGAGTAATAATTAATAGTAGTGTCGATTCTAACCTCAAATAAATTCGCCGCTGTTTCGTTGATACGTCTAACCTCCAATAAATTCGCCCAGCAGGATCCTTTTATGTTTTTGAGATCCTAGAAAGGTTTTCTTTGATCCAAGGGCTCCAAAACTATCCAGAAATGCTTCATTCCCAATTTATTTATCACTTTTCTTGTTGACATATACACTTCCATTGCCCTCTAGTTGTCAAACTGAATGGCCGCTCGTCGTATGTATTCGGGTACGTACGAAAGTTCCCGAATGTTAATAGCTATTCGGAATGCCGATGCGCTTTAATAGCTTGCATAAGGTGGTTACATAATGGGTGGCAGTGCAGGTGCACCGCTTAAGTGTTTTGATGCACGGGGGCAATGACCGCGCGTTACCACGCTGACAGTAATTTTTCCACGGTCTGAAAGTTTCACTGATTTCAATGAAATTTGGTATACGTATGTAGAAAAATGCATAGAATCCGAGAAAAATATCAGATTAATTCCAGGGAATATAGTTTTTGAGTTATTAATTATTTAATAAATTAATAATAAAAAGTATCTTGGGCCAAATTTTTTAGCTTAATCTGGTTGGACCTCTATGAAACTTGGCAGGATTGTTTATTATATCATTACTAAGACAAATACCAACTTTCAATCCAATCCAATGAGTAGTTTTATGCTAAAATAGTATTTAGTTTTGCATTTGTAATTGCATTTTCTATTTTATTTAATAAATAAATAATCAGCACATTCATCTAATTCATTTATGACTAATTTATTTGAAGATGCATATATGTAGCGAAAATACGTCGTTATATCGCCGGGGAAATTTTTTTGGTGCATATTTTAAGTGTAAACAAAAGTTCAATTTAAGTTGTCAATTAGTTAAGCAGCACCAATTTGGTTCGGGATTCTAAATTATAGTAAAATAAATCATAATTGTAGAGTACTAGTACGTGTTTATAATCTGACCAACTTTCAAATATTTGCGGCAATTTTTTCTTTAAGGTCGTCTTAATTTACTAAGATGATACGCTCATTTGATTGTTTATAGTACAATAAAATAATAATTACTGTAATAAAATATTTTGTTGATAGTTAAAAATGTTTTGATTGCATTATTAATTAAACTATAATTTCATTTATTTTTTCATCACATTAGTAATTAAATTTACTTATAAAAAAACATTTTCATATATATTTATTTAATATTAATTAATTTATTCATTCCTAGAACGAAATTTCACGCCCGCTTAACTTTCGTAGAACTCCTAAATAGTCCAGCCACTTTAATGAGCCCATACAAAACCCCGGCAATTATTAAACCAAAAAACAAAGCCACATCAAGCAAATAATACTGATACCAATATAATTCAGTAGCCACGCTTTTTAAATGTGGAGCTCCTTTATGACGAATCACATATTCGATCCAATACATCGCAGTCGCTAACGGACTCATTGGTCTATCTTTGAAGAGAATGGAAGCTTTTTCGGCATTGCTTTTATAGCTAAAAATAAAAATATAATTTAATTTATAAGAGCTAATAAATTAAATTACATAGGATCCGAAAGTAGATTCCTTGCAGTGGTGAGAATTCGCTCTTTCGATATATCTTCATACGCCACTTTAATAGCCAACCCCATATTCTCCGACTGGCGAATATTTAGCTCCTGATCCGCGAATATTGGAATACCCAGACGGGGTACTCCGCAATAAACGGCTTCTTGACTACCCATCAAACCCCCATGCGAGACGAAGAGCTTAACTCGAGGATCACCTATAAATCCTTTATTAGCTAAATTTATTAGTGTTTTGCAATAATTACATAAAATATCCAATTGGGGCATCCACTTCTCAAAATGTACATTTTTAGGAAACCGCAAGCTTTCCTTAAAATGCGCCTTATTAGCTTTCCAAATAACTTTATAAGGAAGCTCGGCAAAGGCGTCAAAAATCCCCTGGATTTTTTCAGGCGGAAAGGACTCCGTTTTCAGCATAGAACCCATACTCAAATAAATTATCCCTTTAGACTCCGTATTTAACAGCTCATTAAAATGCGCGTCTAGCGCTTTAGGCTCCTCGATATGCACCCCACCGATTTCCAAAAATCCAGGAACGGCCGGCCGAATTTGGTTCATACTAAAATGACTATTCACCAAAATAATACTAGTATTGTAGGCAAGTTCTTCCAAATCGGGAAGATCTGGACCAAAGAACGCTTTCGCCATCCTATTTGACGGATTGGCGGATAGCGAATTAAAATGCATCTTCCCCCGAATTAACGACCAAGTATTCAGGATCCTTTCCAGGAAGCTCATCCTTGGCGTAAAGTCCACAAAATAAGTCGGGATGTAGGAAGGATTGTCTGGATTAGCAAAGCGGTCACTCGCCCACGGGAGATTAACACTGCTAGTCATTCCGACGACTGGTATTTTAAATTTGTGTGCAAATCCGAGCATACAATCGGATGTGAAGATTTCTGTGATCAATAAGTCGTACTTTTTTTTGGTGTTCAATAAGTCGATCACGTTATCCTTTTCGAAAGTCGTCCTGCAGACTTCAGTACCACAACCAACCATCATGAATTCGATAAATTCGTAGGTGGTGTCGAATTTTACTTGGTCCAGTGTGAGATTGTTCACGAAAACTGGCTGGCTACCCACTAGACTTAAGTCATTGTAGCTGGAAAAATTTTCGGGGGTGAATTAAGGGCCAGGAAAATTCGTTTGGCTTACCCAGCGATTGGTTTTTTCAAAGGAAAGTGGCTGACCACATCGCTTTCGTGTCCTCGAGTCACCAGTTCCTTTAGCACCCTTTCGAACATCACAAAGTGGCTTTTGCTGGGTAACGCGAAGATTGCCAAAATACTTGCATTTTCTATGAGGGTAATGCAGTTTATTACGAGGAATAGTATCACATAGAGCTTCATTTTTGCACGGATGTCACTCACACACTAAACTAAGCGAAATCAAAGTCGAATAATGATAGTATGCTGTATGTTATGAAATATTGGTATACGAAAATTATCGTCAATTATTTTGTAATAGGTTTGACTTATCCTTGTGTTCACAAACTACAATAAAAAGATAAAAATTCGCACGTGTCTACCATTCTGATATTAAATGTATTTGTACAATAATTGACTTTTAGGTACTTGACTCGATTATTAGATAATTTGATGAAGCTGCACATCGAAAATTAATTCTCGATTTAATATAGATCGGAGTTTTATCACTAGACTTCAAGTACTAGGTCAATGTTTTTGCCACTTTTGAGATAGTGTTCAATTTTATCTATGTATATTTAGCAAGAAAATTGTCAATTTATTTATAAACATTTATTCTACCAAAACTAATTTCTACAATTTTATTTCTTACATAAAAAATATTTCTTCCCCACAATTTACTTCCCCGAACTCAAAACTTCCTGGTATAAACTAACCCAGCCCCAAAATTCGGGTTAGACGTCCCAAACGGCCCCCCATAATGCCTGGAATACTCCGCTGTAGCCCCCAACTCCTGCACCTTATCCTTATACAAATTAAACTTCCCCTGCACACTCAAATCCGTCCCCAAATTGCGAGCCCTATTCACATCGGCAGTGATCGAAGTTCCTGTTGGTAAATATGTGTATCTCGTCTGGCTACCGTAACTTGAGCCCCCGGGAAAATTTTTGGTGGCCGATAAGGCGGATTCGACTCTGTGGTTCAGATTTTCGTAAGCGTAGCCCAGACTTCCTGTGGCGGATGCGGGTCCATGGAAGATTTTGGATCCGGATAAGCCGCCGGTTAGGCTGTGTTGGTCGTTTTTGAATAGGGTTCCGGAGGTTCCTAGGCCGAAGCCTTTATCGCTGACTCCATATTTTAGTTCTCTAATTATGTTAGTATTTGTTTAGATTAAATAAATTATATTTTTTGTATAGTTTTAATTTTTTTTTTACCTTCTTTGGCGGTTGAGGGCGTTTTCAATTGGTACCACATAGAATTGGTTACCATCACTGTCTTCAAAAATTGGCTCAGCCGATGAAATGGCAAAGCAAATTGCTAGTAGTAGAATTGTTTTGAACATTTTGGATTTGTAGATGCAACTGTGAAGTTTGGAGTTGTACTGTTGCATTATTTTGGATTTTTGGCGGTTAAATAGTCGTTGGTCTGATTTTGGGATTTTCTTGAAGAAAATCCCCTATTTGGATTTTTAAATAGGTAATCAATTTTATTTTATCGAAAATGTTACGCAATATGATTGATTTTGTTTAATTTGTGGAGCTGCATGTTTTGCACGGACGAAAATAATTAAATATGGTAATTCCCGTCCTTAGAAATTCATGATTCAAGCAAAAATTAAGATAAGATGTTTATAAATAAAATAGGACTGTAAAAATACAGATCTTATGGAAACCAAAATTAATGTTATACTTTGTCTTATTAAAATAGAAAAAATATCTAAGCATATTTTGATAAATTATTTTAGGGTTTTATCCAAAGGAGAAAAAATAGAAAAACTATTTTTCTCTGTCGTTTATTACTATTAATATTTTTTTATTCATTTTGTCATTTATTTATACAACTTTTCTCATAATAAAAATAAAAATAAATAAATTATCTAAAATACTGAGTCATTTCCAATTTGTAATTGCATTTTTCCAAAAATTGGCTGGACCTTCAAGATCACCAAAAATTTAATCCAAAATTGACTCAAAAATTGAAGAACTAGTACTTATTTCTACCAAATAAATTCTTCCACTAAAGAATCTTCAAAAAGTACCTTTATAATATATATTGAAAATTTTAAACCTTCTTCAATAAAAAATAATTCTTCTTCCCAAATAAAAAAATCAAATAAATTTCAAATAATTTTATTACAAACAAAAAATATAAAACAAAATACAAAATAATCATAATTCTCCCGAATCATCTAAAATCTATGATTGAATTGAGCTCCAACAAAGTGATCCGACCTCCTGGTACCACCAACACCACCAAAGTGCTTATCGTACCGACCAACAGCGCTCAACTCAGAATTCCCTTTTCTCCAAATATTAGCTTGTCCTTGCACATGAAGATCAGTACCAAATCGTTCCGTCCTTGTAGCACCAGCATGCAATTTGGACCCTGATGGAATATGCGTGTAGTCCAAGTTACCACCACCAGATGCAGGTCCATGGAAGACTTTGGAAGCGGATACTCCTCCGTCCAAGCGATGGTTATCGTTTTTGAAAATGTTGCCATTATGCGAAATTCCTGCTCCTCTTTCGTTTACGCCCCATTTGGTTTGTCTGAGTTAATTAATTTAAATTAATATTAAAAAAAATTGTATAAGGAAGTTATTTACCGTCTTTCGCGACTATGGACTGGCAGTACATAGAACTGATTCCCTTCATCATCTTCAAAGATATTCTGTGCGAATGAGATTGCAATGCAAAAAGCGCAAACTAATAATATTACTTTCATCTTTGCTAAATTGAAATTATTTTTACTCGTCGTCGAAACTTGGATTGAAGAATAATTTCAACTGCTGCAGATTATATACTTTCCAACCAGACGATGAGGGACTTTACATTGTTGAAAGGAATCCCAGAAAATCCCCGTTTACTTTTGAAGAAAAAACATAATCCAGATAGCGCGAACTTGTTTGATTAAGCGCGCTAAAATTATTTATAGTGACGATAAGAAGTGTGGGTCATCAAAATCTTGTTTACTGTGTCCTTGTTTCTGGTGTTTCACCATAAGATTTATGAGTCACAATTTTTACATAGTTAATTTTGAGATAAAGGTAATTTATTGCTATGGAATAACGAAGTGGATTTATTGCATCGTCTTCATTTAGATCCAAATATTTTTTTTCAGGAGCATGTTAGAAGGATATCAAAACTAGGATCGAGCGTGAATTTCATTTCATTTCTGAAAAGCATTCCCCGGAAAACGTTAATGCCCTGCAGAGACTCCGGAGGCTGTCCGGTCCCCCTATTTCAAATTCAAAAGACCGAGCAATGCGAAATTGAATTAAAAACTCCTCTTTCTCATAAGTATAAAGAACGCCCTTTATAGTTCAACACATTTAAATGTTCAAAGTTGCCTTTTCTTATTATTCAGCCATCCATTCATCCCCTCATCAATTCAATTAGTCCTCCTTCGATTTTCAGGTGCTTGCCAATTTTACGCTTCTTCAATTAAACAAACTTTCACGAATGTTTAACAATGCGAAATAAATGATTTCGCAAAGTTTTGCGGTGTGTGCGCTGGACATGAGGTGTTTGGGGTTGAAGAATTGTCTCAGAGGGGCCGAAAACGGACGCCGGCCGTGCCTGACATGTTACACTCTCTCGAGTACAAATTGATTCCTGAGACGTGTCTGGGTCGTTAAATAAACATGTCACGGTCACACAAAACAAAACCGCTAAACATACAACTCGGATAAAATGTGCACACTTTATTGCCCCCAACATGTAGAAAATAATTAATACTTTGCAGCCTCCCACAGGAGCAGACGCAAAAATAAAATTCCACATTTGAGCGACATCCCATCCAAATAATTCATCCCTGCACCCTTAAATGCAAAATGTTCCGGATTGTGCTCAATAAATAAAAAACTATAAAAATTCCCCGGTCAATATTGAAAAGTCGAAAAGAATTCTTTTGGTAGGTGCGAGAATAACAGAGCCAGTCAACCGCATTGACAAAAATCGCATAGCATGAACTCGCCCTTTCTTGTCCAAGTTAAGGGTGAACCGAAAAATCTCAGACATAAATCTTACGGATCGAGAGACAAGCAGCAGTTTTTGGTGGGTTCTTTTCGGCTGATGTAAAGCCGTTGGGGAGCTTGTCTCGTCGTTGCGATTATAAACTGCGATTTTCAATCTAACAGCCCTAGAATGAATAATGATCCCGGAATATTTTTTTCGGTGCATGCAGGAACACAGTCGATTTAAAAGTATATTAATTTTAACTTCACAATTAAAATTGAGGAATATTTTGCGGGACAAATTCAAATTTATTTCCCTAACTGACGATAATCGCTCGAAACAATGCTAATGATAAATTTAAGGGTCCTTAATTACAATAGCCCATTCATCCCCATATTGCCACATTCAAATTCCCACCATCCACTAATCCACGCATTGTTTAATTAATCTCCTAATTTCGCGATGACAAATAATATTTTTCGCATGCGGTGGAAAAACCTCCCTGATTTTTATATATTATACAGCCCTCGCTGCATCTGTGTATATGTTCTCTTTGATTTCAAAATTCCAGCACCCTCATCATCCCACATGATACACGTTTGGTGCTTGTTTCTCCGCTCACGTTTTTTATTTGCGTAATTGAAAATGTACAACATATAGCGAAAAGGAACCCCATAATGCACAACTAGGTGCACATTCGCTTTGATTGAGAGCAACTCCTAATGGAACGGACATGAGCTTTATGATTTATTGCCCGTAATTATTCGCTAAACTAGGAATTTATTATAGCGTAATTAAAATAATATTTCATGTGGTGGCACAAAAATAATAATTATTATCGATGTGCTTGTTGTTATTGGAAACAACCCCATACATTATTCAACCCGCTACGTTCATTAATTTCTCATTAGAAAAATACTCCAATTTATCGATTTGCCGCCCTGATGGATATTTATTCGAATTAAATATAAAACACGCGGTGGCGAAAAAAATCGAAATTTGAAAGTGCCTACCAGTCAATAAAAGTTTTACCATCTTGTATCAAGTAGAAACGTGCAAAACATACGAACAAATACAAAACCGAGTTCAGCGATCCAGCATACAGTGGCGTTCGTGACCGGAAGACGGCCGGAAATAAAGTTCCAGTTTAGAGAATTATCACTGAAAAGCGTACAGTGTTTGGAACAAACGAGACAGGCGGAAACTAATCACGTTCATCTATAATAAAGATGGCGCTTTGGTACAGACGTACAACGTGGAAGCAGACAGACGTACAAAATGCGTAAAATAGTTTTAATTAAACGCAGATGTATAATAAGTTGCATACCGCAGCAAAAAATCGCAATTTTCAATATAAAATATAATTAGCGCAATAAATAAATGCGATTAATTACACAACATCATTTAGTATTTTAATTGCTACATATGTTTGCTACAAAGCGCAGAAAAAGACTGCAGGCACCAGTAGAATCGAATAAAATACGTCTTTGGAAAATAAATTAATTCATTTTACTTAGTGCAATGCTAATCAGCAAAGGAAGTGGCAATGTACAATTTGTTTGTCAATAATAATTATTGTCAATTCGATAAAATCGTCGTCAGTTATTCCTCGACCAGCAAGCAACAAATGTCGCGCTAGTTTTTCCCCGATTGTGTCACCACGTTTATCACGCAATCAAAATATTTGTTTAACGTTAGTTTTGCATTTCAATATCGTTGTAGACTTTATGTAAATCGAGTTCATATTTATCTTGTGTTCATTGCCTGATAACGCATCAGATGACATTTCCGTTTATAATGAACAGTTTTCAGTCCCAATCTGAACTTGAGATAGATAGAAGCTATTATATTAATTGGAGTTGATTGAGAGGAATTCGAGATGATTATTATTGATCGAGATGGAATTGAGTGAAGTGGCCCCGAATTTCGAGGCAGCCTACAATTTCTTCCAATTTTTGGACAAGCAAAACGGGCAGAATTTCAATCAGTCGGTGAATTGTTACCAAAACGGACGCACTTTGGAGAAGAACACCAAAGATCTGCCGACGAACTTCACGAAAGCTCAGCAGCTCATCCCGCGCGCGAAACTCAAATCGACCAATAAAGTGATCTCTGTGATTTATAATAAACCATTCGATGAGCGCAAAATTTCCAAACAATGTGATTTATCTCCCGATGTAGAAGCTAAGCAAATATTTAAGTCGTTCAAAAAACAAATATCGCCGTATAAAACGTTTGTGATCCCATTAGATGCGCTCGAAAGTGACTTTTTCCAGCAGACCCTGCAATTGGTGCCCGAATTTGTCGAATTGCAGAAGAACAATTGTTCGAAAAATGTTTATCGGCAACCTGATGCTAGAAATCGGAAGAAAGCGAGGTATGTGAGTCTTGAAAGCTTCTGAGCTTTTTAAAATTGCCTGTAAAATAAAATTGCACAAGAAAAATTTTACTTGTTTAGTATAAATACATTTCCGGATGTATGACTCCGGAAGAATGTTCAATATTACGGGGATCAAGATAAATTCGTATAGTAAGCTCGAAAGTGCACTTTTCTGTACTATAAAGCTATTTTGCCATTTTTCATGTAGAAAAATGATTATAAAGTTAAAACGTCCACTTATTAAATATTCAGCTCCATGATTTATTCGAAATTTATGTGGCACGTGTCAGAATTTTAAATTTTGAAAAAGTCTAATTAGAGAAAAAGTGCCAGATAAAATTTAAATCACGTACAAAGCTAAATTGATTAGTCTGCTCTTGCTTCGATTTAATTCCAACTTTACGGACGGGATGCAATTAAAATATATAATAAATTAAGGAAGATACTAAAATATTTTTAAACATTTGTTTCCCACTTTTTTGGTCTCACAGTATTTTACTTCTGCTTAAGGAGGTCCTTAATACATTGAAACAGCCCCCATTACATCATAATCTTCCGCAATAATTTTTCCATGCCGTAGTAATATTTCTAATTCAGACATGGTGTGATATTTCATACAGGCGCTGAAATTCCATATTTATAATGTACCGCATGTCCCCCTTATTTCCACTGTTTAACAAATCCCTTGGCATTTAGAATTAATCTGTAAAAGCCCACGTTTTCAAGAGCATTTACAAGGATCAGGTGTCTACGCTATGGCGGTTTTCCCTCAGCTTCTTACATCCACACTGTTTATTTCCCAATTTCGTCTCTCTTTCCGCTTCCTCTATCATCATGAATTGTTTACCCTCTGGTCTAGCTCCCTTCCGCATAGTCGATAAATAAGTGAGTACTTTCGGGGTAATGCGTGCAAATCGACGCCAAAAAAATTGTATTCAGACGATTCCCAAACTTTCGATTAGAAAAAAAATGCGTGCTGTTTGCAATTAGTTGGTCCGATGTGGGGCAAAGTTTTAACCGAATCTAAATTGAAACAGTAGCAAACTTCAATCGAATACAATTTTCCTCGTCAATCCGACCAAACTTTTCATGTTAGTTTCCTTGCAATGCGCATTCACTAAATTTCCCTAAAACGCTTTCAATGTTTCAAAGCAAAGTGTTGTGTATCGATTAAGTCCCCTGCTATTCCTTATTTAGCCTTTGGCAGGACTTTGTGAGTTTTGATGAATGAATGTCGCTTTATAAACGGGCGACACTCCTTTTTTTCATTAAAACCCTCTCGCGAAATAAATAATGAGCTTTTATATTGGCACTAAATCACATTTGTGAATAGCGCGCATCGAGGCACCTTACTTTGAATATTAATTTAAAATTAGTAAATGTAGTTTTTGAGGTGAAATTATGGCGGAAGATCGTTTATAGAGGCCTTATTGTATTCAAATATGAAAGTTATACCCAGGACACATCTGCAGGGCGGTTAAAGTGGTCCGTTGTGCATTTTAAATGAACACCATAAGGGGACGCGCTAACTACCCGGGATCCTTTAAGGATGCACATGCAAAAACTATGGACGTGCTTTGATTCCTGTATGCTTTCTCAGGAATCCCACTTTCGAATCTCGTTTACATCTCATAAACTTATAGGCAAAGTTTCTAGCAGGACGATTTTATATACTATTGTTTGATTTTCAATTCAATTTCGTTTGGTAAATTTTTGAGCGTCATTAAATTATTAATTTGGCGAATATGGAAGATCCATTTAATTTATGAAGGGGCCCTTCTTGAAGGGAAGCAGCGAGTGGTCCAGTTTTATGAGAAAAGTTATAATATACGGCAGGTAGGAAGGCTTCTATGTATATAGGAAAAGCTCTTTTCTCAAGTATTTCCTATGTTATTAGAGTTTCCAAGTCACGCAAAAATATATAGGTTCAAGTGCCAAATACATTGCGTGTCTACAAACTATTCAATTACAATCTTGTACACGACAAGCATTTTAGTCTACCGTAAAAATAATCGGTCTGATTAATTACTATCGAATTTATTGCAAAATATTTGTTATTTTTGGTGGAGGGTCAGAAAAAGTGCCAAAATTTAAGGTTTTTTTAGAGATATAATTTTTAAATTTGTCACACATGTAGTTAATGATATTTTCTATGTATATACCAAATTTCAAGAATCTCGGATAACTAGAAGTATTTATTATTTATTTTTTAGTGGCGTCTTTAAGGATGAAATTTATCCGAATTTTTGATTCGTAAAAATAATTCCATTTACATTTTATTTGAATACAGCAACGGTCTGCAATTTAATTCGATTTTCGGTTATTACACGGCTCGTTTAGCTTGTACACAAACTGCATTCTAATTTGTGAATAGGAAAAGATGCAAATGTGTGCAAAGCGCAACCAAGGGAATTACTTTTAGTACCATTATCATCATCTAGATGTTTATTTTATAGTCCATTTATTCGAATTTAGTTTTATTTATTTTTCGCAATACTGCATTGCGTCTCTAGTTGACCATTTTTTTCTGCATTGTCTGCCGGATTCGGAAATGACTTAGTGTTAATTATTCGGTGCTGAATTTCAACCCTATGCGCGCGATAAAAAATTTGAATTAATGTCTTTATAAAACCGTTGTTAAAATACAATAAGTTTGGAATGTTTAATCCAATAAAAAAAATTGCAAATCCATAAATTTAACTACTTTTTTATCTCATATTTATTCGAAATTCGTATTTTATTTGTACAGGGTGTTCATTAAATCCAATATTTCAACTTTAAAGGTGCATATAGCGAGAGATTGAAGACATAAAGCGGAAGAAATATGATGGGGATGCTGTGCTGCTACATGCACAAGATTTAATATAGCTCTATATATATTTTATTAAGCGATATTTTTTGCAAGACAATCTAGAGCTTCGTTCGAGAGGCTATATGAGCTATTTAGCAGGACAAAAACGCAAGAAATAAGGGTGAAAAAGTGCTATTAGGAAAAGGCAGCAGGAACGCAGGTGGTGTACACTGAGATAAGTATCACGTTGTGTACTTAACCGCACTTGCACTATTGCTTTTTCTCCAAAGCTTTTTTCGCAAAGCCTCTAAATGATTCATTTGAAAAGTTTTTCCAAAAAATTTTGGGAGATACAAGAATATAATTAATTCATCCCCTTTAAAGCGAAATTTATGGCAAATTCAATTCGGTAATGAATCGAAAGAAAAGTCGCTTTCAATAACGATAAATCAGTATGAGCTTTAGCAGTAGAAATGGCAAAATGAGCTTTTGTATTGTAGGATATGATTAATACCTGGACTAATTGTAGTGGGTCTAACTCTGGTATGTCTGTCCTATCGTCGGCGTTCCTTTCACGTTCCGGATATTAATTCCATAAATTACTAGCGTTATATAAGCGATACGTTTATATAGAATCCGTTTGTCTTCCTACTATAGTCACTTTTCGAATTGTTCAAAAACTTCTAGATAAGGGTAGCGCATCTTCATCCCTAATAATTAGCAGGAATTTCATATTTTTGCCAGCTAATTAAATCGCTCCTTGACATTCTTGCGTTTAATTTCGTTTTATTTCAGGAAAAATCGGCACGTTCGCTTTGGTTAACTGAAAGTGCCTCGTAAAAGCGCTACTTATATATTAATTTTAGAAAACCGCAGACTAAAAAGCCAATATTTTGAATTCCTTGTTAGTTTTTCTCTAGTTTGGTATTTTAATAGCTCCAAAAATAAATCAACTTTATATTCATGCTGAAATTAATTGCTGTATTTTTATCTGTTTCAGGTTAGTAGCGGTAATTAAAACCGACTGAAAATAATATTGTAAGTATACGTAATTGGAAATTATGCAGTCATCCTCACATTACCGGATTAAATTACAAAAAAAATTATTTCGCTCGTCCTGCTATTTTTAAAAAATTCTAAATCTAAGGACACTCGGTATATTGCCCTAAAATTTCATTTGCCTCTGCAATATAACAAGATTGTTTTAACAACATCCTAAAATAATACAAATTAGAACCGGAACATTTTCAGGTACTTAACACAAGAATATAATTAAATTTCCACCACACTCATTAAATTAATTTAGCCGTCGAGTAGTTACCCACGAAATTCTAATTACACTTAGCACTAAATTAAAAATAGCGCCATATTTTTAATATCGAAAGAGCAAAAAACAATTTCTTAGCCGCAAAGTTTTATGTCGAAAAACTTTTGCCACTTCAGTTCAACTAACATGTTATTCTAATTTGTAAAATTTGAGGGTTGCGCTGAAATAGGCTCGCTGAAAGGCAACATAAACAAAAACAGCGAAATGCGTTATAGCAGGACGTCAAGTGTTTTCGGTGCTAGTTAACATAATCAAAACTTTATGCCAACTTTTGGGGGGCTGTATTATTTATAGTGCAATCTCGTTAAATAATTAAATAAAAAGAAATACTCACGATTGAAAATCGGTTTATTGTTTCAGCGCTGTGCGAGTCTCGACAATAAAACTCTATTTTATTGAATGCGAGAAAGTTAATTTGTTTTTCTTTGTAATAGCATTGTTTTGTAATAATATGCGATTAAAAAAAATAATTACAAACATTAACGATTCCTTTTAATTATATCTTACTTCACGGTAATTACGATTTTTTAGAAAGAAAAATACTTGGACGTCAATAATTTACTTTCCCATTATCGGTAATTAATGCTGCATCTTGAAAAAATCTGTATCATTACGGAAAATATGTTATTACCCCATTTTTTTAATATAAAAGAAAATTCTCGCTCCTAATGAGCGTCAGTTAAAAAAATGAAGTTCTTAATCGTGCTAGTTTGTGTCGCATTAATTTTTAACAATGCAAAAGCTGTAAGTTAATAAATTTTCTAAACTATTTAAATTAATAATTTATTTCGAAAAGCTGGTTAACAAAGAAATCGCTCAACAATTCGTGGATCATTTAAGGGATGTTGGAATGAAATGTCTGCAAGAAACCCAAACCACAGTTGGTAAATAAATATTTGCTTATCAAATATTCTTTCGTAAAATACTGTTCTTAGATGATCTCAACGATCTTATGGCCCATAAAATCCCCACAAAACACGAAGGGAAGTGTTTGCTATTTTGTATGCACAAAAATGTGAACTGGGTAATTTTAGACAAATTTTCTCCGATTTAAATAATTATTAAAAAATAATTCCAGCAAGGGGATGATGGCGCGATCACTTTAGACAAAGTCCTGGAAACTGTAGCAATGGTTAAAGAAATCGATCTGGAATTTCATGACACTTTGGCCAAAGTTGTGACACTTTGTAGCAACAAGGGTATTTTAGAGAAATTAGTTTAATTTCGTTTTAAAATGAATATTTTAGCAAAAGTCGATAGCGATCCGTGTCTTACCGCACTTTCACTCGCGACTTGCTCGATGGAGGAAAGCAAAAAGGTAGCTAATTCAAATTTCTTGAAAGCAAAATTACTAAATTTTCTATTTAGCTGGGACTGGATGTGGATATGGCCGAACTCTAAACCAATTAATTATTATGGGAAAATGTATAATTAAATTAAGCGCACATTAAAAAGCTGTCAGCAAAATTTTACTATCTATAGAAAATTTAACCTATTGAAAGCAAACTTTTAACGAGAACTTTTTCTAGTTTTACTGCCATGGCAATCAATCCGCGATCCATGAAAATAATTGCGCTCTTCGTTGATTTATTACAACAATAAACGAATTACAGAATTTCTTTACGACTATGTGCCAATTCGAAACTGTTTTATTGTGCCACTATCATAAAACTTTAATATTATTGTTATTTGTCGGCTATGAAAAATAAAATCCAAATCCGCGCTTTTCCGCCCCCAAAAATAATCGAAGCTTGTGTTGTACGAGGTGATCTATATTTATCCAGTCGAGTATGTGGTGAGATTTCCTTATTTCTTTTTTGTAAACACACTTGACTGGTAAGTAAGGTGGGTAAACTCGGATTAGTCGCGTGATCCAATGCAAGGCCGACTTGCACCGCGGTCGCGGCTTTTCTTCATATTACTCAGTTGTAATTCAAAGTGAATCAAATCCGGCTGCAAAGTGCAAGTGCATTTCGAAAATGATGATAACACGTTACACATCAATCTTGCTCCAGACGACAGGATATCGTCGGAGCTCTTTCTCATCCAATGAGTGAGTTGCGCCTTTTAATTACCGCCTTTTTTAAAATATAAGGAAAAGATGTAGTATAACTTTTACTGCAAAAATAGCTTCCTATACGCATATTTTACCATTTAGAATTTTTATTTACGAAAAAAATCATTTGAAAGTGAGTCATAACGAATTAATTGTGTCGTTAAATTTATGGCGGGAGCGCAAAGATTTTTAAAAATATTTTTTGAACCCCTAGAAAGCTCGTTAGAATTTCTTCGAGTGGAAGGAATATCTTAAAAGGGGGTTTGTAATATTATTTAAATCGTAAATAATTTCGGATGTGGTTATTTTCAGGTTTAGTAAGTCAGTGGACTGTGTTTAAGATAAGAGAATTGTTGGAGCGGCATTTTATTTATGACATAATAAACGGGATTGTATTTCATTAGTCCAACTGTGGTCCAACAATAAGAAATTTTCGTGATGATTAAACGATCTGGTGGGTGGTGCAAAATTTCCAAATCGGTGCATAAATAAAATCACCTTGAATGCTAATTGGAAATGGTTTGCTCAAACACCTCCTCGTATTTATTTGTTGATGATGACTTTCAAATTATTTTTGCGTATTATTTAAATTATAAAAACGCGCCTATAGAGGATTTAAATTCAAAGCGCGGCAGTTTTAGGAAGCTCCGTCAAGGACATTAACGTCAACCCCATTTAACGCCATTTTTAAATTTTAATTAAGTAGTTTTACGTAAAAACAAAGCCATATGTTGGATTAGCTAAAGCCTGATTTGAATAATGGCATAAATTTCGTCTGCAGAGTGAGTGTAATTTCACACCCTGTGTTTTTATTCTTATTTTGTCCGCCCATGTAGCAACGTCTGACTGAAACGAGTTTGGCTTCATTAGAAAACATATACTTTCTATATAGGTAATATATAAAAGGATAAAACGAATAAACCACCCACCATAGTATACGTTTCATAAATATTTACCGCGGGATGTTTTTTTATATTTAAATTTCACATTTTAAAATTCGTCCTGCTCAAGTATTGAGTGAATTATTGCTCAAAGCTATATAAAAGTCTCGGTATCATTGATAAAACTTTTTCGCAGACATTATTTCGCCTCGTTAAAGCTTCGAAAACTTTTCCTCTCCTTATTGCATCTTTTCTATTATGAAAATCAATTTTACCTTCAATATTCAGCTCCGCACTTTGATTCGGAATCGACGGGAAAATAATAAGACAAAGGGCCATCTCGAGGAAAAACATTTAGGGACACGTCCACTTCATTAGGTTCAATTAGTCCTAACATGGCACTTGTGTGTATCAGCAAATTGAAACGAAAGCTCCTGATTGGAATTTTTTTTCGCGTCGAAAGTGTATTCAAAAGTTATTCTTGGGGAAGCTTTAATGCAATAATAATAAATCTCTATATGCGGTAAAAGGATTACTACCCTTAGAAGTGCTAGTTAACATACCTTTCCCTTCCTTGTGCGGAACCTTTATAATTTACCCTTTCTGCATAAATTTCATGGTCTTAACTTCAGCGAGCGTAAATAATTCATTAATTATTGATTGGATGCTTTTCGTCTCTAATACAATAAGAAAAATATAATACCAGTTGAGCTTTTTTACGACTAGTATTTGATTCAATAAATGGCAAAAAGGAACAGATAAAAGTCGAATTTAATTTGGACTCTTGGCCAAGAATCCAATTAGAGAGCCAAGTCCGTCAAATACATTCCTCGTTAGTTAAAAACTGCCCTCCATTCAATTCAATAACAACCCCTGATATATTGAAAAAGATGAACGAGGTACAATCAATTTAATTCGTTCGATTTGCTCTATTTGCTTTTAAAAATAAATGTCTGCGAATTATTTTTCTATTCTTTGGAAATTAATTTTGATTCCTGAAATATTTTTTTTGAAAAACCGCAATTTCTTTGCTTTTTTAAAAATCCCATTATACCCTTGTTTTCCAATAAATTTACCCTCGATTTTATTAGCCGATTCTGTAATTATTATTCAGAGCTTTTTATCGAAGTAAATGGGGGGAATTGGAAGAAATTAAATTGGGGGCTTAGCGAAAATATATAAAAGCCCTCTTCACATTCGAGCAACAGTCTTTCACCTGATCTTATGTAATATGAAAAAGAAAATTCATTCTTTTCGAAAACTTTTCTACCCTTAACGCAAATTACAACGACTCTCCAAGTCGCTTTGAGTATTATACAAACTTTTATATTTGTATTTCAATTCAGCATGTTGCTGATTGAAAAGTTTTGATCGATTAAATTTTTTTGGCAAAATAAGATCTATTTTTGAATTTATTCAAATTTGCAAACGTATTGAAATTATTTGTGAAGGCAATTAGTTTCCATTCCGCATCCGAATTAGAATGAGGGTTAAAATATACAAGTTTAGCCGAATTTACTTTATGACGCTTTTATTACAACTGAATTAATTAAAACAATTACGCGGAACAATACAGAGATCACCACAATAGAAGAGCCGACTATCCACAATAATTCCGACCCTCGTTTGCCACAATATTAAATTTAGTTGCAGCCATCAAAAAGTAACTTGAATTATTGCATCTTGTATGCAACGCGACAATAAAAAATTACTTTATTGTTTGACTAAAGTTTCGCAACTTCATATCGCCAAAGGGGGTGTGAATGAACACAAGACTCTTTTAATTTTAAATACGCCATCGGGAATTTGAATTCCTTTTGGACAATTGAAGCTGCATCATTAATTTCATTAGCGAACTTTTTAATCAAAACTAATTAAAAGAATTTTCGCGCGCGCGTGTTAAATTTATCTTTCCCCAGGTCCTCCGCAAAATAATCTGCTAAAATGTGTCGTACCGCGCAAATCCCTCATAAAAGTAAATCATTTTTTAAAACATAAGTTGCACGTTACATTGGTCTACTATGGAGACTTTTCTCATAATTTAAGACTACTGTATAAGGTAGCGCGGTCCCCGTGGACTTTCTAAGGCCCCCCTTTTGAGATAAGATGCGGATGAGGAGGAAAACATGATAAACTACAAACATTTCTCAAATGCCGACATGTTGATATTTATTTGCCGTTCTGATAACAGACAAATCAATCTTACCAGAGCGATATCGAACAACTTTTTCGCTTTCAAATCGTCTGATCTGTTTACAAGGAATTAAAGACTCGATAGAGATTGATTATGTATTTTTTCGGGTTCATTTAATTTACATTCTCATCGGATCGTGTTCGCATTTAATAAAGCTTGTTTATAGAAGCTGTTTAATTAATCAATTATGCCTTAATTAATTTACATCGCCCTCTGAAACTGAGACGGTGTTGACTGGAGGTAGATCTCCAAGACGGGGGTTGAATTTCACGTTGGGGATGTTAGAGAAAAATATTGTGGGGCTTTTCTAGTCGTTTGTTGGGAAATTTCGTCAATAAGTTTAGCAAATTTGTTTGGAAACTGCCACCTCCAATCGCGCCAGCATTTTTTAAATTGAATTTAGTTTGTGTTACACAAAACATCGAAGGATAATTTATCTTGAATATAAAGTCGTTCTGTATAGTTTGACAGTTCACGTAACCCGGAGCGGAAATGGAAAATGCAGAGTACGGAAATGCCATTTCGGAGAATATGCGTTCTGCCACAATGCCTCTTAATTCCACCGATTGCCTATTCTTCGCAGTTCAATCCCAATTAAACCACCATTGTCTGATCCATCAATGGGAATTGCAAAGTTGCACCTAATTTATTATGGCCGAAATATTTCCATAAGTTCTCGGCTAAATGTAACGCGGCTGGACCGCAGAGCCGCCCTTAACGGCCCAAAGCAATTTCCCTTACAGGATGAATATGTATGAGGAAGACTTGTTGGACCGCATATGTTCTATGTGGTTAAATATCAATGATGGGGGCTAAGGAGTCTCTTTGACTTTAAGAATTCCGGCAGTGCTGTAAAATATGTAGAGAGGAAAAATTTAAAAGCATCACGTAACGTCTGAAACACATTTTATGACCAAAAGTTTATCATGGTGGATATATTTTTAAGTTTGTGTGTGGAAATCAAATTTTTCAAATACGTGCAGACTTTTGGGGTTGGCGTTCAAACAAAGCAAATTAGAAATTATTTTTTAATCCTGAGGGGTTGAGGACGATGGGAAAAGAGGTACTATTTGAATAGCTATGTAAACTTTTCCATGGACGAAAATCAATGAATTATTTTGACGTAGAAGTGAGTCGCGCTCACATACACCAACACGCTATTATCTGATAGGCGTCGGGTCAAAGAACCGCGAGCCAGATATTGTACTATAATAAAGAGTAAAAAATGAATGAAATATGCAAATTCTTTTTTTCGCTCAGGGAATATGAATGATGGCTTTTTGGGGCTGAAGATTTGAAGATCCTAGACTCTGACCTTCCAAGATCTCAGATCTCTAGAATTTGCCACTTCCTTCGCCTCAATCCCGACACCTCCACCAATTTTTTCCACTTAAACTCATCCTGTAGAAACTAGTGTGTAGAATACATAAAGCAGTGACCTTCTAGTTCATATGGGTAATGTTCACGTCTGGGCCAAGTAATTTAGGAAGTTTCTTTGCGCCAGACAGAGTTTTGTATCATTGCCAAATTGCTTTTTCTAAATATTAATGCCATTACATTACACGTATTCCTATACAGGATGTTTACTTTGCCATATAAACTCGAAAATTGAGCAAATTGTATGTGCACTTAATGTCTTGTCGCTTCCGAAAATTAATTCGCTAAAAGAATTTATTTGTACACTTTAATATCGTTTAAGGATCTCGAAATTATGATCGTAAAATGTTTATAGCACACATCTATCACTAATACGGCAAACAGATAATCTCAATCTATACCCGGAAAAAAGGAGATTGATCTGGGAAAATATTTCACATCGACTACTTCCCCAAATTAACTGTCTCTTTTTTTAATTTTATTTTCGGGTTGAGGGGTTAAGCATAGAGTCTCAAATAAAAGACCTAAGGGGATGATGGAGAATCAATCAGGGTGTCAATTAGTCCGATCTAGCTTGGTTGCATTTCACCCCGAAAATTAAATTAGGCCCCATTGAGGCCCTTTTACCCTTTATGCCTGGACCTGGATGAATTCCTTCTTCCTTGTTCATTTGCTATTTTTTTCTTGTTGCATACTAATAAGTTTGTTTGCGCGAATGTAAATGAAGGATTTTAATTAAGCGGTGTATTGTAGATTAATTTATGTCTTCCTTCGGGCGCATAAAAGTTGTTGCAAAAAAATTACATCGACAAATTAAGGTGGGATTAAAAGGGTGCCATTCACCGGTTTTCAAATTTGTTTGCCATTTAGGCCCATTTGTAAAACATTATAAATAACATTAATTTATTCATCCAAGTCCCATTAAAAAATGTAAATTATGACTCAGTGAAAATGCGTTATTGGGGGAGTATAAAGAATGATAATCTGATTAAAATGAAATCCATGTGTCTGCTGTGACTGATGGAGAGCCGAGCGGATTACAAAATACAGTACCGGACTTTTCAACAATTTTTTAAAAATATATTACTAAGAGGGATTTTATGTAATTAAGCTTAAATAATAGAAACTTTTAATGAAATTGCTTATTGATTATGGATGATGGGCTCTAAGCTGATGTCGAACTGAGTAAAGTTTTATTTAGTTTGAATGTTGTACAAACTGCTACCGACACTAATCCACAATCTGACGCTTCCTGGACCGACATATGGATTAATTGGGAAGTGACTCGAACATGGACTTTGCAAACCATAATTCAATTTAAAATGCATGAATTTTGATAGTAGATGAGCAACAGGCACGTGAAAATTTGACCACATTTATCAAAACACAAAAGAATTCCTGCTGCGATAAATCATGGAGAAGTTATTTAGTGACTCGCTTCGCTATTTATGACTTACTTTAAAATGTTTGTACTGTAAAAAAATTAATTCCGCCCAAAAAGTGCATTTTTCCTATAAAAAAGCTCCTGCGTTTGATGAGCCACTAAAAAAGCAACAAACTAGAGTTAAAGTGGACATTGCATTCCTTCATCAAATCTGATGAAAAATTAAATATTAAAGTTTGCCATTCTTTTTAATTAAATTTCTCCATCGCGCGCTCAAGAATTTAATTCTTGATTAAATAATTTAATTAAGAAACAATAATTTACATTTCGCGAATATATTTTCGGTCAAAAAGCGAGCACTGCACATAATATGCAAAACATTATCCCCCCATTAGCAAAATGCATCCGACTACAACCGCCCCGCGCTTTCGCATTATAGATTTTATCTTCATAGTGCACCTCGTCAAAATAAATGCACTGCATCCGAAATTATCTCCCCTTTCCAAAACAGTGCCAGATATAATATGATGTGCATCAGTTGCGATTGAATATCTGCATCAAGTATCATCAATTAGGAGTCAGTAATCTGCGTTATCAACGTCCAGCAGGCCTCCTCTATTTTAGGGGAGACACACATTTTATACAGGGCGATACAGATTGAACGTACAGGCACGCGTACAGACTCTCTCCTTCCTGCTGCTGCTGCTGCTGGGGGGCCTCCTGACTCAGAGCCGCGGCCTCCTGCTGCAACAGTCAAGTGCGAGCGGTCGTGTAGCTTGCTTTTACGTTCTACGCTAAAAATACGCTCAACGTAAATTTTGTGCTTGAATTTAAAATTGCAACGTGGTTTTTAATTGTTTGTATTGTGCGCGTTTGATTTTGTTTGATTAGAAATATTTTGGTAATTATTGAATTTTTTTGGAAAGGGGGGAAATTTGTTGCAAGTATTTTATTGCGTACAATACAAACAGTGTAGCTATGCAGGGCTGCTTTATTTAAATTTGCATATACGTCGAATGCAGTAAAGTGTAAATTTGTAATTTAGTGATTTTTGTATTTGCGAATGAAGCAGGAAAAATTTGGCTCTGATAAAATTTGATTACGTTAATCATGCAGATTATCTAGTTTTGTGTAGGTTCTATTTTTACTATTTAATTTTGTTCTATAAATGGCGATAAATATATTTTCGTTGATAATGGCAAAAATATTTCAAATTAGTATAATAATGAGGCACTAAATTTGATTTGCTGTAACTTTCTTGCAATTACTGATAGGGCCAATCAAATAAACTTTGCTCCTCAATTTAATCAAAATTAGTTTGGAACTTTAAGCCTTCAGCTTAATTAAATTTTTAATTTTTATTGAAATCAATTAATTAATTAAAATTGAAATTTAATCGCGCTATTGTTGTTTTGCCAAACAAAATTAAATTATCTAAACAAAAGTAGTTTTGTATCGCAATTTAAAATATTTTAAACAGGTTTTCAAATCTGATGCATTTTTTATCAAATATCTATAATTAATACGTCATTATTAGATTAGATATTTTTTTATTGCATTATTGATTAGAAATTAATTTGATAACTAATTATTATATTAAACAAAGATAACTATTTTATAAATAAATAAATTATTAATCTGCTTCATTCTCAAATGCAACTTTAACTATTTAAATTTTATTATAAATATTTCAACAAATTTTCCCACAGTCTTTTTTCAAAAAAAAAGATGAGGAATTATTAGTGTAAATAGGAAATTTTCAAGCGATCCACCCACATTTCCCGCATATTAGCATAAAATTAGAAACCAAGTCCATTTCCTTCGACGCAACCTACCCACGCAATTAAATTCTTTAAATTGGATTTCGATTTTTTTCGACAAGACTATAGAATTTCATTCTATTCTAAACCGAAATAATGTAAGCAAAGATATCCAGTTTTACACGGTATGACCATATTTGTTTATCCCACAGTTCAAAACAAGTTCTACAGATTAAGAAATACTTATGGAATAGGTTAATTAGATATTTCTAATTACAACGCACAATAATGTAGAAATAATTTTTGAAATCGAAGTGTAGCGTTCAAGATCCACCCCGCATTTCATGATGAAGACCTTTAGACACGATGATGATTAATCCTAATGACAATTTATAATTAGAACCCATTAACACTGAAATATATTTTTAGATAAAGCTACAATTATTTTCGTAGCCCGCCGACTTTCAAACATTTCCGTGCTTTAACTTCTCGTATCTACATGCAGAGAAAGTTTTAATTATGTTGTTTAATAATTAAGGCGAATATAATATTGATAAGTTTAGACGTAATGAAGTTTTTTCGACTTGAATATAATTACACAGCTTGTAAACATTGGTTTTCAAACTCGGCCTTGGCTCATATTACAACTATTGCTTCGTATAGAATTTTATTAAGTGAGCAATTAAATTTATCTTAAATAACAATTGCATCCATGCATCAGTTTATTTGCGTAGATGCAGAAAAATGGACACATATATAAATCTACCGGAAATTGTACAAAAGAGTATTTTAGATTGTAGCAGGAAACAAGATATATTGCTATTTGTCACGCTTAAAAGCACGCATTTCAAATATTCTACACGATAATGATACAATCAATTAGTACGCACATAAATAAATCTTTAATTGAAATTAGAAATCTGAAATAACGGCCCTAGCGCCCGAAAACGGCTAATTTCCGTCCTAGGCCAGAAAATCCTATTTAACTAAACAAACAGATAAATTTAACCGCGTATGAAACATTTCGAGTATTATTGGACCTTTTGATGTACTATACAGCGAAACTAAATCAAACATCCTCCGGCATATAAAATATATGAAGGAGCTTTGCGCCGAGAGAGCTTTCAAAAATTTATCCGGGCAAACTTCGTTCGTTTAACCTATTTATTATTTTCTACAGGAAGTAATATGCAGATATAAATTCAATTTGTTTGACTTTGTATAAAATTGCAAAAAGTATTATGCAAACATGTAATTTATTAAATGCGAAGGGCGGAAAGCTGCTCGCAGCAGACAAACTTAGTCATACGACCCTTAACTTAATAATCTCAGCAAATTAATGGCTGATAATAAGAAAGCTCAACTTGATTTGTATAGTCTGATTAATCTGTGGATGATCTTGAGAGTAAAACTGCTACTTGCAGGAATTATTTAGCACCCCCAAAAAAATTAAATTTTATTGAAATAAATCTCATAGCAGTTAGTGAAAGTGTTTGATATTTAAAATACTTGCTGTAAATTACATATCCCAACTAAAAACCTGATTCTGACTCATTATTTTCAAACCGTTAAAGAATCTGGTTTGCTTCTTAATTACTCTGCAAACAATATTGTGGAAAGTGATTTTTTTTATTCCATATGCAAGAAGCTGTTAGAAATAATAACATGTGTGCTAAAATAAAATTTATCTCACGCTTAGAAAATCTAGCAAAAAATTATATAATAAATTCGAACACTCTGTATATAATGAGTAATCAGAGTGAAACAGTAGTTTCTTTGTCTGAAACAGTTGGAGATTATATTTGCTCGTTTAAAAGGAGATTATTAGTTGTATGTTGTTATTATTTGTAGCAAAAAGACAAGGTTAATATATCACTACAGTCGAGTAGTATGATTAATTATTCATCGTGTCTATCTTAATTATTCACAAGCCGTAAAAAAACAAAGAATTTTATATCATTTTTGTGGCATTCGGAGCCGCTCAATTAATTATGAGCTTAGATTGTAATTTAGTTAATTTTCATTTTAATGTTTTGTTGAAAAGGCTTTCATTAAAATAGAATAATTTATGAAGAGTTATTAATGAGTCACAAATTAAAAAAAAATTGCGAGACCCTGGAACTTTTCATGATCGATCACAGATTGAAGGTAATTTTAATATATTCAATCAAATTTGATCAATATTGACTCTATGAGTCAAGGTTTGGGCTTGTATGGATTCATCAAGTTCTAAGGATTCAGCAGGAAGCAATTTTTAGTAAAAGAAAAAAAATTTTGAGTCATAATAAAATTTTAGGAAGTTTAAAACTTCTAAGGATAAAATTATTTATGTTTTTAAAGGACTTTTGAACCCATTAAATTCAACGAGACAAAAATATCCCGGAAAATTCAATCTAAATTTGAAATCTTAATAGAACTCTCCAGTCCAACTACAAAAATTAATATTTACAACCCCGACTACCAAAAACAAATATGGTCTCCGATAAAACGTCGATAATCTCCCACTCACACATCCCCCTTATCCTAATCTTCCCATTTCTATCAATGATGTTGTGTATCGCTCGAAAACCAAACCACACATACTTATCTTTGAGACAGGCCCATCAAACCCCACAAAAAAATGAAATACTGCACTTGACTTGCCCGTTTTGCTTGTGAAAGAGTGTGCTTAATATGTTGCCCGAAACAATTCTGGATAATGGTTTGCGAAGTCCTAATAACAACACGGAACTGCCAAGGACGAGGGGCAGTTTGTGTTTGAGTCCTGTGACTCTTCCGACCGTTGTAGTGGATAATAAGCGAAGAAGTTGGTGTGGCACCCCATCTTCGCAGGGTGGGCAATTTTTGTCCAAGCGATATGGGGAATTGGGACATTTTAAACCACGGTAAGATTATTTATCCGAATTTGGATCAATAAATGTGCTGATGTGCATTGAAATTAATATTTACTCGCTTGGGTTACTCTTTAATAATGTAAAGCCTTTGCAAATTTGGCCGTTAATTAAGTCGCTATGCGTTAGATTTAATATTCCATGAGAGTGAATTTTGAATTAATAATATTAAATAACATAAATATTAATGTGGTAAAGGATTGCGCTTTTTCATTAGCACAAGTTCCACTCGTTAGTAAATGAGAAGCGAAACAAACAAAACTCAATCAAAGTAAGGGTGGACAAAAACAACCGAGGCGCGATTAAATAGCACAAAACATTTGGTGAAATGGCACAAACATATTGTGATTTTTTTCGCTATTCTGTAGGGAAAATGCCGCATTTATATAAAAGTAAAACCGACATTGATTTTTCTATATGGATGTAAAGAAAGCGTGAATTGCAACAATGTGGAATCAAGAGGCATATTTTAGCATTCATCAATGTAGGATTTTTAAATGGATCTAAAAGTAGAAGAAAGTAATTAATTACCTTTTTATTATTTTTGAAGTAATTAAAACTGTTATTTTACGGTTTCGAGATAGTAAAATAAAAAGTACGGTGTCTCGACTGCAATTTACTGCAATTTTTTAATTTTAAGTAAGGTGCCTTGATGCATATTGACTTACATATAATTTTTAATACATATAATTTTTATTACATATAATTTTTAATTATATTTGTCAAACACAAAAATAAATCGCCTTGGCGATCCCCACAACTAATTTAAAATAGCTCATCAATATTTTTAACTATTCTAAAAAAATATAAATAATAAGCAACATATTCCTGGCGCCTTGTAATTTGCCTCTCAACGTCTACATCGAATTTTTCCGTATTAATAATTACATATAATTTTATTTTAAGTGATACTTTCTAAAGCCAAAACAATCGAATACATAAACAAGATAGAATAGTCTACAAAGATAATAATTAAAAAATGCCTACGCATTTAATCATCGCACAAAACAAATTTAAAAAGTGAAAGCACAATTATTCCGTGCGATGCCAAAGGACTTTAAAAATGTAGCAGCAATTTTTATTCTCATATAATTTTAATTAAAATAAATTAAACAATCTTGGGAAATGCGACATTGAATTAGTACATTGCTTTGTATTTCGTTCACATATCGTATTTTTTTAATTCAATTTTAAAACGAGCCATAACGAAACAAACGAAAGTTTAATGAAATTAAAACGGCCTCGTTAAAAATTGCATTTGTGTTTTAGGTTTGTTTAACAAATCTAAAAGCCAAATTAATGAAATCCGCAATTAGATAAAAATCATTGACCACCAATAACGACGACTAAATGACCAGGAAAATTAATTTAACGCTCGTGGATTTTATTTAAGTGCTACATTTAATTGATTTCCGCAAACTTAAAAGCATTTATATGTTTGTGGGGCTTTTATGGGCCCATTGTAATTTTAACACCCTGTATATTAATTTAATGATAGTCGACTAGACCGTATTGTTGCAGCGAAAGTAAGGGCGGCTTTTGTTTTGCAGATGCATAGGAATTTTTTGTACTTGTTTGCAGCTTGCAGTGGTCTCTGGACATTTTGGACAAGTGCCAACAAATGTTGCGTGTTTGAAAATACGTTATGAAAATTGTCTTTCTTCATTTCCACTTGCAGTTTAGATTACTTGATGATAAAACAACCGCATCTTTTCACGGAACATTTGTGTAAATTTTACGGACTTTCACTTTTGATGCACGAAAGTGTATTTATACATAAAGTTGTTATATGTTCTGAATTTTATAATGCAAGACGGTTGAGCGCATTTTTTTGTCGGTTTTTAGGAAGACTTTCTTTTTGGTTGGAAAGAAAATTTTTATTTAATTTTTTTGGGGGGTTAGGATTTAAAATTATTGCAAAATATTGTAACAAATGAAAAGCTTAATATTTTCTACACAATATAATATTTTTTTCCCGAATTAAAAGTCGAAAAATTAATATTTATAGAATTAATAGAAATAATCGAAAAACTACGGTGCCTCGATGCAACTTTGGAATTTAATTATTTTCAAGTACTTTTAGCGCTAATAGTAATTTATTTTCTTGCTAAAAAATTGTACAACAGGTATTATAACGTTATCTAAATGTTTAAACATTAAACTTTGTTTTATAATTATTAATAACGTACTTTTTATTTTTATTTGTCCTACTTAGTACACTTGCTTCATCTTTACTGTTTCTATGTAATTTTTTCCTATATGATTGATTCTCTTCCTTTCATTTCTTACTTTTATCTATTTAGTATTGAAATTAGAACAATAAAAATTCCAATTTACTGGCATATAAAATATATCAAACAGTTATAATTCACTTTTTTTAACAACATCCGTTGCTAATTTCCTTGCTAACTCTTTAGCCAATTTAACACCGTTACCATAAATCTTAAATAGTCTGCTGAATTAAATAAAATAATTGAATAAACAGTAATTCGTTTCATTGATGGATAAATTAATCGCTCATATAAATAAACATTTTTACCTATGCAAGATATTTCTGGGTTAATAATAGCCAGATGCACATACTACTACAGAGAATTAAAAATAAATTCCATCACCTGCCATTCGATCTAAAAATTCCTTTATATCAAAATAAATTAATTAAACACGCACTACTAATTAATATCGTAAATTCGAATTTTTTGGCCCAGTTCTTAATTTCCTATTTGTATACAAAAGACAAAATGTTTCTTAGTTTTCCAACTCGCATCGCGTTTTTTGTTTATTTTTCAACTATGTGTCACTTAAATTGCCTGGCATATATATTTGGATTACAAGTCGAGGAAGTCTCGACTACGAGACGACAAGAAAATGCACACTTCTTGTAATATCACATAATTTTCTGTTTCTCTAAATTTATCGTCTATTTTATCAACTAGGACGAACATTTCAAATTTACCGCCGGAAATCTGAAGCTTGTAATTGAGCAGGTTAGCCAATTACAAGTTCGGGATTGGCGCGGCAAATTTAAAACGTCCTCCAAGCATTTTTTCTATAGAAATCCTTTATCAGAGTCGTAAAAGGAAGCTTTACACTAATCCTTTATCGCATCGAAAAAGGGGAATTTGTCCTTATCAATCGTTAAACAGATTTTCGGTGGAACGACTTCATCTTGAACCCATTTACACACCTGTTGTGATAATCCAGGACAAAAGCAATGTGGATGATGACTCACCCTATTGCACCACCACCACCATTCACTCAATGCGAGTAAATATTCGCCACCCCCTTATTTTCGTCTTCGCGACCCTTTCTTTCTTTGCTGCTCTGGTTTTCTGCATATACAGTCTCTCTATCTCTGCCATTATGCCACATGATGCAGACACAATAGAGCATTGAGCATATAGCACCATGGCAACCCCAATAAATCCCCAAGATGGACTTGCAAAAAATAAAGTTGCCATTATAAAGGGAAGTTTCTGCTTGTGGAACGCGATTGTATTTAATTAATTAACCAGCGCATAATTATTTTACAAAGCGACTTGATATTTGGGGTGGCACCACTGAATGTCACTGTCGGCTGTCAATCGGCAATGTCGGACCTCAAAAGTGTCATGAAGTGACAGTTCGGGTCGCAAAAAATTAGTGCAGTGTACAAATTTCATTAGAATGTTGAGTAGAAGACAACGGTATGAGCTTTTTACTTCGGTAATTTAAGAAGCCGGCAGCTTTATTAAATTTTTGCTGTTGGAAATATAATACGAGAATTATATTAAGTTATTTACGACTTGAAATGAAATTTCTTTTATGCGCATTGCAGAAATTATCGAATCGATTTGAATTTGTTGCTATAATACAATGAAAAACAACATTGCGTTCCACTTGCTTACTGACCATAATCGAAAATGATAGAACCTACTTTTATTTGAAATTATTGTACACGTGAAATCAAAAATTAATCCAATAATATAATTCGACCCTGAAATCCTGAAACAGTTGCAAGTGACGCTTTCCATAATTAAATCCGAAACACTGCATTTAATTACAACTATATTGGATGCGGTTAGCTTTGATCAAAACCAGATTTGCATTTCTACTAATTCGAAGTTTGTTGGAATTCTATTATAAACTCCATTATTCCCAAAATAAATTAATGACAGTCAAAATTTCCTTTCCAGAAACGAATCCTATTTGGAGCTATACCTCCAAGGCCGCGAAAGCCCCGGCATTGGAGCGCCAACCCCATCACCAACGCCATGCCGCATCTTGCCAGCTCCATCATCTCGATCCCTATCTCGCGAGTCGTTAATGTCTTCCAATGGCGGCGGGTCTGATGCGAGCAGCGAAGGAAGCGACGACGGTAAGTCTTACCGCCTTCCCCACCCTTTACATTACTGTATCTCAACCAATTCTAGTATACGGCGGCTCCTGCGAGATCTCCTTGAAGGAGCGCCTGCGCCTAACTCACCCCATTTGGCTCCTGCCGGGCATACATCGCGCCGGCGCGATCCACCTCCTGCAAGGCAAAGAAGAAGGCTGCTTCGTCGTGCGGAAGTCGTCCCAATCCGACACGATGGCCTTATCGGTCCGACTCCCGCCCGATAAAGCGCCCTACATCGAACATTACCTCATCCACTCATCAGACGGCCAATTAGGCCTCGAAACCAGCGAGAATCGCTTCGTCGATATGACCGCCCTTATCGAGCACTACGCTACATGTTGTGATGAACTTCCAGTCAGATTAACTCTACCAAAATCAATCCGCGAGGCGAAAAGTCGCAATAAACTCTCCTCTTTCGGGCTACTTGGTCAAGAGTTTTGGAGCTACACTCCTCCGCCATCCGCTGCTTCTAGTCCCGATGCCGATTTGGTCCTCAATCTGAACCCGTTAATGACCACGTTCAAAACGGCGGAACCTTCAACGCCGATTACGAAAGCGATGCGGCCCAACACGCTGAATCTGGCGAGCAAAATCGACCCGGTGAAGAACAGTCTGGTGTCCAAAACTCCGCCGCCTCCGCCACCCCGATGGTCCAAGCCGACTACCCCGCAGAATAATAATTTTACCGTTACCACCACGGTGACGTTCAGTGTTAACTCGCAGAGTCCGAGCAATGAGCAGCCGATCGAGATGCAATGCGATCCGAAACGCATGTCTCCGGAAGGCCATTCGACCATCTCTTCGCGGGGTAGTCTTCGTCGCAACCACCACAACCAGCAAGTCTTGTCGCCCACGTCCGATGTGTTGTCGCCCGACACGTTATCGCCGCTATCGGCGACCAAGGCGCCGATCCGACATAGCAAACGGATCAAACACAAAGTGAGCAAGCATTACCAAGAGAGCGACATCGTCGATTCACCGACCATGCTTTATTACAAAAGCGGTCTCGGTGACAAAATCAGCGACTACGAAGATGTTTGGACTGAGCAGAATGCGAACAATAAGCCCAAAAATTTGGTCTCGCCCGATATCTTGCAGCATACCAACAACCAAATCGTCTCGCTTAACAATAACGTACTAAGTCCGATGGAGTCGCACACCAGTTCCTCTCAAAGAAGTTTGTGTAGTACCCCGAATACCAAAAGCTCGCCGACGTGCGAGCTTCCTGGTACCAAGCAGGGTAGTCCTTTCTACGCAGAACCCGCCGACTCCTTGCAAGTGCTTAAACGACGTCCTGCGCCGGCGATTCCGATGCATCATCGCCATTCGAATCCGCCGGCGTTGCACTCCTTGATGATGAAGAGTCCCGGTTTGGAGCGGGTTGAGGATTCCATGGAATTGACTTCGTCCTCGATGGATAACTTGAGTCCGAAGCAGAGGGTTGCGTTGAAACGGCCGGACGTTAAGCCGGTGTTGCCGCCGTTTATCAAACCGCGGAGTACGGATACTTGGCAGGTGGATAACGGGTGGAAATTTATGTGTAAGATTAGATTAGTTTGGTTTTCCTTGATGATTAATTATGTTCGTTTAGCACCTGACGGTGATACGTGTATGGAGTTCAGTGAGGAGACGGATTACGATTCGGATTGGCAGACGATTCCTAATATTATCTCAATGCCTGCTTATACGCCGGATCCGGATGAGCGGTCTACGCTCCAGGACTTAATTTCGAGGCGGTAAGTTAACTTAAAATTGCCAAAAAACCTTTCAAAAATTGCTCCTCTAGTTTTCCTGAAATTCGAACCTCTACCGACTTAAGTACCGATGAGGAAAGATGTCGAATGTCCGCCTACGACAATGTGGAAGATCGAGGACCCCCAAAAGCTCCCCCTTCGGAAATCAGCGAAAATACCGAGTTTTCTGATCCTTGGACTGAAGTTTGTCAAGGAGCCGTTCACGAGACTGATGATACTTTGTCCGATAACTTCCATACGCCTGTGACTACGAAATTGGCGCATGTTGGTAGATCGAAGAGTTTCAAGGACCGGATGGACCCTTTGCTTTGTAAGTTTTATTCCTTTTTCTTAGTAGTAATATTTATTTATGCAATTTCTTAGCTGCTCCTCGACTGCAAGCGTTGAGAAGCAGAGAGCAGAATGGACCAAAAGTGGTCGGTACCACAATTCGCTCGTATGCTTTAGAATTAGCTCAAGACAAATCCACAACGTTTGCTCAAAATATTGATAATTTCATTGCATGCACTTGCGAGTCGAAAGAAATTAATCCTCAAGTTGTGATGCGAAATATGCGGCAATTCATGTCGGGGATGAAGAATTATCTCGTGAAGCACGGCGAGAAAGGATTCGCCAAGGAAATCGAACGGGAGCGAAATAATGTGAGTCCTTCCTAATCCTTCAAGCTTTTTCCTACTATTGGAAATTTTGCAGTTAAAATCCACCGAATTTCTGAACCTCGATGCAATTTTGGAAGGAGTCATGCATAAGCTAGTAGTCAAACCCCTAAAGAACCACTTGCAGAAATTATTCGTGGATCACTACACCAAAACTGGAGCCATCCGACTATTGGCTGATAATATCCTGTACGCTTCAACCAGACCAATCAACGAACTAGGAATAAATGTACGTCGACCAAATCCGTTCAAACAAAATTACAAAAATATTTCTTCCAGCCAAAAATCAACCTGCCATCCGAAACGGTCCTAAACAAGATCAGTCAATACTTGCAGAGACTCCAAACGGTGGATTCGCCTTTAGAAAAATTGGAGAACCTCCTAGCAGCAATTGCAGTCATTTTCCATTCGGTAAGTTGATTTATATCGCGCCTTAAAAGTTGGTCTAAATTTTGGGGGTTGTTCAGGTGAAGACCGGCCAGTTAACAGGATCAGGTCGGATGATGCAATTAGGCGCCGATGATTTCCTTCCTTTGTTCGTCTGGGTTTTGGTAAAAACCAATTTTGTGGCGGCTGAAATTGAAGCGGAGTATATGTGGGGCTTGTTGCACCCTTCGCTCCTATCTGGCGAGGGTGGCTATTATCTTACCACTTTGTCGTCGGCCATACATGTACTTAAGAATTTTAAGGACAGTTGCGAGGAGAATGTTAAAAATACAGCGAAAAATGATGTAAGTGTTGAAGTTGGTGGAGATTGTCTGGTTTTGATGTTTTTTGTAGTCTGTTTTGAAGATTGTGGTGCCGGATGAATTGCATGGTTCTATTTTGACCAAAACTTTACCAGCCAGGCCTCATATGACGACCAAAGAAGTTTGCAAGATTATTGCTCACAAAGCAAGGATTACTAATCCGCAGGATTATGCTCTCTATATTTTACGAGATGGTGAAGGTAAGATAACGAACTTTAGTCTTTAAAAACTTCCCAGCTTCCCAAAATTTTGCTAAAAAAATTCTATTTATTTCTAGAAACTTTGTTAATGGAAGCAGAATGTCCCCAGGACTTTATGAACGAAGGCAAACATACAATGCTGGCCTACAAGAGAGTGGACGCCAAAATAGCGTGGCCCAAACAAGATAAACTGAATATCTAGTCATTAATAATACAGAATTAATTCAGTTTGTTTTTCAATTTGATATTTGTATATATTTTCGTGTTATTGATTTTTTAATAATAATGATATCCTAATAAAAGTGTAACGTGTCCCTTTGATAAATAATAACACATAGTTAATGTTTTTTATACAAAAATGAACTTGATATATTTATAATGTGAATGGCGAAGTTGAAAATTTTCGTTTTTTGATGTTAATTTAAACAATAGCAACAACATACAATGTGAAGTTTTGATAATGAGAAACGCAATTTAATTTATTTCTACTGTAATAACTATTAAAATTTTAAATATATTCATAAAAAAGTATTGGAATAGTTTTATTTCATTCAAAAAAATTGCCAATTAATGCGGAATTGATTCAAATAATTAAGAATATTAAATTTGAATTTTTTGAATAGGCAGCCAGCAATACAATTTAAAATATTTTCTTAGAAAATAATTAAAATAAATTTATTTTCACCTTATAACTTATTTTAAAATAGTTATTTGGATGCATTCAATAATGATTAATTAGAAAAACTCCCGATTGGTAATTAATTTCTTCAATTAATTAGAAAAGCATTTATTTTTTATTCCGGATAGGCAGCCAGTAATACAGTTTTGGTCCAAAACATTTTATTTAAATTAGTAATAATAAAAAAAATGTACAAATTCCATTCAAAAACAAGAAACCCATCTCTAAAAATGTATAATATACTAAAATTAATTAATACCTCCAAGAATAGAGCAAATTAGTTATAATTTGTCGAGAAAAATCAATAAAAGGTCTCAAATATTTAAAAAACAAACACCAATAATGACCACCCTTATTAATCAACTAGCTTAATTATCCAGTAAACTAAGAAACCCCAAACTAGCAACATGGAAATATCCGATTTGGCCGATCTCTACGGAGAAGAACTAAAAATAAAGAAAGTGGCCAAATGGTTAAGAGGCAGTGCTAGAGCCCAAGAAATTGCCAAACGGTCCAAACTTGACCCTACAGATGGCCAAACTATTGACGACCACGATCAATTTTACAAGGACCATAAGCTCCTTTTGGCCCTATTTCGCGTCCTTGGCGTAATGCCAGTGCAACGCGGCAAAATTGGCCGAATCACTTTCGGATGGCTAAGTATCCCCATGATTTATGCGTATTTTTTCTACGCAATCACCACAGTTTTGGTGATTTTGGTCGGCTATGAAAGGGTCGACATTCTGCTGAATAAGAGCAAAAAATTTGACGAGTACATCTACTCCATTATCTTCATCATTTACTTTGTTCCGCATTTTTTTATACCCTTTATGGGCTGGGGGGTGGCTTACGAAGTGTGCGACTACAAGAATAGTTGGGGCACTTTTCAGCTAAATTATTACAAAATTACTGGTAGATTTTTTGTCATATTTTTGAATATTGTATGTAAATTTTGATTTTAGGGCGAAATTTGGAGTTTCCCCATCTGAGCACTTTGATTATAATTATTAGTTTGGGATGTTTAATACTGGCTGTCGCATTTTTGCTTGCAATGAGCGCTTTACTTGAAGGTTTTACTTTGTATCATACAACCGGTTACTTGCATATAATTACTATGATTAATATGAATTGCGCTTTGTGGTATATTAATTGCAGAGCAGTGGGAAATGCGAGTTTTGCTTTGGCTGATAGTTTTGAAAAAGTAAGAAATCGATTATTTGCACTAGAAGTTCATCAAAAAGTTTGAGATTTTTTTTTAAAATGTAGAAATTATAATTCATCAAAAAAGCTCTAAAAATTTAGAGAATTATTAATTTTTACTTAATTATTAATTTTTATCTCAAAAACTAGACGAGCGATTTTTATAAAACTTTCAGTAAATATTTGTACATTCATTTGGAACGTCTGTGAATTTTTTGAAAATGTTTGACTAAATATTTAATTTTTGAGAGCGTTTTTTTAAGGACTTAAGCCATCATTGCTCCAACTACATAATCCGCCACTACCGAGTCCTCTGGCTCTCTTTAAGTGAGCTTTTGCAAAAACTCGGCAATGCCTATGCAAGAACTTATGCAATGTATTCATTATTCATGATGTTCAACATTACAATTGCCGTAATTTTATTTTATTTAATTATCCTTGGCCTTATTAGATTTTTTTTCAGTTTTACGGTTACACTTCTGAAATTGTAGACCATGGAATTCGGTTCACATTTAAAGAGATGGGTTTACTAGTCGATGGAATGTATTGTTTAATTCTGATGTACATTTTCTGCGATTGTTCGCATCAAGCTTCTGCGAATATTGCAGATCGGGTGCAAACGATGCTGCTTAATTTGAAATTGAGTCAAGTTGATACGAGCACTTCTCGTGAGGTAAAATTAAGTTAAAAAAATAATAATAAACAGTTTTAAGCTAAATTTATTTGTAGATTCAATTATTTTTGATGGCAATTAAAATGAACCCCCCAAAAGTGTCGTTGAAGGGGTACTGTGTGGTTAATAGACAATTAATTACCGCGGTAAGATTTGTAGCAAAATTATGACTGTAATTAATTTAATTGAATATTTTTGTAATTTGTTTTTTAGAGTATTTCTACAATGGCAATTTATTTAATTGTGTTGTTGCAATTCAAGATTAGTTTAGTCAATTTGCGTTCATAAATATTTATCAAATTCCGTACTATGAATAAATTATTGCACAATTTAATCTTCTGCTTAGAAAAAATGTTTACTCAATTATTTATCTAAATAAAAATAACTTTCATTCAAATGAAATTGATTCATTAAATAACTTTGCCAACAAATGTAATTTAGCCTTGATAAAATTTTCTTCTAAAATGCACAATTTGTATTATTTTATCTGCATATGCGACGATTACATTAATTGTTTACTGCTTATCGTTTATAACATAAATATAGAATTGATTATTTATTTTGCAAGTCTCCAAATAATTTAACGCACACTGCGTTTTATTTAAATGTGAAAAAATTAAATCAAGATGATCTGCCCTGTAGTTCAGGGCTGTTTATTATTTCGTAGACAATTCTAAAAATAAGTATTACATATAGAAATTTATTGAAAGTAAATATGTTGATCACAAAAGTGGTTTTAGACTTGTTAGGACTTGTTCGAAATGCAATCTTTGTTTTTTTGCATAATTGCATACTTGCATATTGCAGGAGACCTTGAAAGTCTGAGACGCAATGCAACTGCACGAGTCCATTGTAACTTGTTTAAATAATAATAAAAATACATAACTAGTTTTTTTACTATTTTATAGAATATAACACCCTCCCCTGAAACTTTATTCTTTCAGAGTCTACTTTAAAAGCCCATAGACAGATAAATCAATAAGTGTTAAGATAAAACATGTTTGGAGACTCTAAAAAATTAACTAAAATATTTAAAAACATAAAAAAAATTGCATATAATAAATGCATAAGATGCATCATAAAATGACTCATTAAACTCATAAACACAAACCCGTTTTCTGATGCAATCTCGCCGGAAGGGAATGCGCGCTTATATAAAAGCTCGACGCAAAGCTCCTCAGCATCAGTCGAAGTTGATCTCCCAGTGCCTTATTCTTGCTTAAACCATTAACTTGTTTTCGAAAATAAATCTTTTTACATCGATTAAAATTTACTCGACCCCTGCGAGATCGTTAATGATTGAATTTTTAGACCCGATTGCATCTAAATAGGTAAGTACCAATTTTTATATTATCTCGATTATTTTACTAATTTAATTTTTTTTTAATTTATATATTCTTTTACTTTAACAGCTAAAATGTTGATGAACTACTTAATCTACGCCTTGCACAATGCAGCTGCGTCAAATGACGTCGAAATGATCCGTTTGCTAATTCTCAACATGGTCAGCTTAAATCAAAAAAATTCTAATGGATGGACTGCCCTACATCTAGCAGTCAAAAACCAAAATACCGAAATTGTCAAGATGCTAATTAACGCCAACGCGGATGTCCACATGCAAATCAGCACCGACTTAAATTATATCGGCTTAACTCCTCTACAATTAGCTGCGGGGATTGGTAACATGGAAATTTTTACCACCCTATACAAGCTAACCGAACAATCCAACTGGACTAAATCTATCTTGCTGGACATTGCAACTAAATGCAATCAACTGAGAGTCGCGGTTTTTTTGCTCCGTCAAGGAGCGCCATTTATGAACCAACCAAACAAGAGATGGAATTTGCTCCATACTGCTGCGAAAGAGGGCTTCTTGAATTTATGCGCCCTTTTCATCAATCGCGGACATGGAATTCCTATTAATTCCCAATCGGAAAAAGGATTCACTGCTTTGCATCTTGCATGCGATAAAGGACATTTGGCCCTAGTCGAATATTTTTTGAGAAATCAAGCAGATGTTAACGCCGAAACTACCGTCCAGTTTACACCCTTGCATCTAGCGGCACAATTTAATCATTTGGAGATTGCTGAATTGTTGGTAAAAGAAGGAGCTAATGTTAATGCAGTTAGTAATTACAACTTTACGCCACTGCATTTGGCTTGCAAGGGAGGATTTGAAAAAATGGTGAGTTTCCTTTTGGGGGAAGGGGCCGATACTACGGCTTTGACTCGTTTTGGGTGTACTCCTGCGGATTTTGGGTGCGCAATGCTTGTGGATTCAAAGAAAAGAAAGCTTAATAAGCTGGCCAAAATAGAAGATTGAAGATGGAAGACATTTTTCTAGGTGGTGGTTTTTTATTTTAATATTGGGTTATAAAATTACAAAAATATAATTAATTTGTAAGAATTTGTAGTCAATAAAGGGAGTAGTGAAAATAAACTGACTAAATTAATTTCTAAACCAAAACCTTTCCCAATAAAATATTTTTCCCGGTGCATTTATGTTTGTTATGACAACGTTGAAATGTTTAAACAAATACAAATGGAAACCAGAATTAGAATATGGATTTTTATTGTATTGAATGTTTAATGCACGCAGTATATATTTGGGGTAGTAGTCCACACATGTAGAACACAAAGAAATATGCATCCAATATTTTTATTAGTTTTATCAATTTTTCAATTTTTTCATCGACAAGCGAACTGTGAAGAGGTAATAATTATTTATAATTAATTAAATATTATTATTAATTTTGTTTAGGACTATAAAATTGCGGTACCTGAATTTATTTGTGATAAGAATGGCAGTGTGAGAGAAATTCAAAGTGATATTACTACAATAAGGTATAAAAAAAATATTTCTACTTAATAAATTAATAATAAATAATTTATTGTTCAAGGATTTTAGAAAAGAAGGAACCAGATCCCGATTTAACTTATAATTATAATTTAAAATTTAGTAGAACTACTGAAAATAAATGTCGGAACAAGCAAAGATGCACTTTGATGGCCTGGAGAAAAATAAGAGAATTCCAAAAGTATTTAACAGATAATCGCCCAGAAGACGGCTCAATCCAATTTAACAACAATATGGTAAATAAAATTAAATTATCGACAATAATAAATTTAAAATCGAATTATAGTTGCCCCCAGATTTAAAATACACCCTAAATATATTAGTGATGCACAAAAATGGGAGCATAGTAGAAGAAAAGCAGATGAATCTTGATTTTATGGATGAAGAAACGAAGAAAACCCTTCAAAAACCATCAGCTTCTATTATTTTAAAGGGCAGCAATCAGACTTTTGCGTATTCAAGTTACTTTTTGAACGCTGAAGTTGCAATTTGTGGCAATATTAGCGATTATTATGTAAAAATATTACAGCTAACTTAAGGGCGCGTTTGAAAAATATTTAAACGCGACCTTAATAATTTAATTAAATTAATAATAAATCGAAAATATTTTTAGTTTGTATGGAAATTGTCGGATGAGTCCAATAGTACTTTAATCGGCGATTTTAAAGCAATTAAAGGCGCAGAATTAATTATTCCTGCAAATACATTTCAAGCTGGCAAAATTTATTTAATAAATTGCGAATTAATTGACGCAGAAAACGCTCAAACTATTTCTAAAGTAATTTATTTATAAAAGTTGCTATAAGTTATAATTAATTTATAATTTTCAGTCTGTCCAAAAAGTTTCAATAGCAGAACGAGGAATTTTATTAAAACTACCCTTCGATTATTTAATTACCAAAGCAAACGAGGCGATTTTAATTAAAGCATTTGTCCTGGATCTCGATAATCAAGAAGGCGATATTAAAGTAAGTTAATTGAATATTAAATAAAATTTAAAATAAACTTATTGCTGTAGATAAGTTGGACTTGCGAAGATGAGGAAAAAAATCCTTGCAATTCGAACAGCGACACCAATGAATTTAATTTGGAAGGAGGCCTAACCGAAGGACTGTAAATAATTAATTTATTTATTTAATTACAAAATTGAATAATTATTTTGAAGATATTCAATTGCAATAGAAGCTTCAAAAACCTCTTTCACAAAAAGCGCAAATTGCACCATCGAAATAAAAGAAGAAGCACCACCAATTGAAATCGAAACAATTCCAACCCCTATCAATCCATCAAGTGGTTTTGAAATTGCAGCCACCGTTCATGAAGTGCATACTTCATGCAGTTTGCAATGGACTTCACTTCCGGATGCAGAAAACTTCGCACTTAATTTAAGCACAGTTGTAAGAAAATTTACTAAAGCGCAAAAAAATAACTTTTTACTTTATTTTTGAAAATTAGCCGGGTAATGTAAACGTCCTCTATAACATAACACTTCGCGAAGATTTATTCTTGCACGAACTGGAGGAGTTCAGTAATAGTACTGTGAGTAGAAAATTCAATTTGCTAATTCCACCCCCCGAAGACAAATGGGGAGGTTTGCAAGGCGATAAAATTTACAAATTTCGATTGGTCGTGTCATGTTTGCCTTTATTGGTGGATTATGAGGACAATAACGATACAGAACCAGTTTTGGCAGAATCCATCGTGACATTCGCAGATGTCTCAATCGAATCAAATGCTGGACCGGTCTTAGAAAAAATCGAGATCCAACCAATAGACGGAGTGGCAATGGAGACTTTATTTAAATTTCGGACGCAAAAAGCGAAGGACAAATTGGAGGACGAGCCTGTGGTTTACAAATTTGGTTTTTTAATTAATAATAGGGAAGTTATTTTTGCTCAAACTACTGATGGACTGAATGTTGAAGGAGTTTTGCCTTATTCTGGTAGAATAATTAATTAAATAATTATTTAGCAAAATAAATTATTATTTTAGATTCAGGAATTGAAACGTTCCTGGAAGGCTGTGATAATTTTAATTCTTGCAGTACTATAAAAGGACCAAAGGTGATGACTAAATTGCCGGAGAAATTGGACGAAAAGTAGCTCATTATAAATTATTTAAATAAATATTAATAATTTTTTATAGGAATTTTGAAAAGTTCTACAAAAATTATTTGGATCGCGATGAATTTTACAAGAGTTTTACAAATGCCTTGTCTGTGATTAGTCTGTACGAAAATAAGTCTGCAATTTTGGGTAGATTTTATGAAGATGTTGATAAGAAAATTGAAGATTTAATTAACGCCGCAGCTAAAAATGATATTAATTGGTCTAATTTAGCTTACAAGCTCATAAATATTATTAGCGAGTTTGATGGTGATTTTAAATTTCCTGAAGCCATAATTAATGTAATTTAGTATTAACAATTTAATTCCTGTATATTAAATTAATATTTCTTTGTAGAAGCTTGTAAAATTAAGGACGGAACTGGACGCCACATCGCGTGAAATTATATCAATAAATAATTATCGCGGTAGAAAATTACTATCAAACATAGTTAATAATAAAATAGACGTGGGATCAATACAAAGTTACCTACAAATTTCCGAATTAATTATAACAAGCGCCACATCCGATCAAATTAAAATCGAAGACGAAAAAGAAAATCTGCGAAGAAAATTGGTGGTTTCTTATTTGGGGGCTTTATGCATCGATTTGTACAAAAAAGAGCAAATTATGCTTCTGGAATTAAAAACTGTGATAGCATCCGTTGAAAAAGTAACGAAAAATTCGTATGGGAATTTTTTTACAATTCCGGCTTGGAATTCTAATAATGCGAAAATTAAATTAAATTTGCAAATTAGTAAATTGCGACCTAATCGGCGTTTTTGCATTGGTAAAGCCACGTTTAAAGAGTATCTTAATAAAGCGGGATTAATTTATTTCGCGGATGTGTTTGATGCTGAAACTGGACAGCAATTAATTTTGCAAGCGCAATTAAATTATTTAGTAATTTTGCCGGTTGTTAACCAGACTCGTAATTTAAAAGTAAGTTTTATAATTATTTAATTAAATAATCTATTTGAAAATTGATTTTTTCAGTGTATGGTTTATAATGTTAATAACGAATGGAAGGATTGCACTTTAATGCAAGTTAGCCAAACGGCAGTGCAATGTTCCTGCAAATTTTTGGGATATTTTTAGTACAATCAATTAATTTAATTAATTTTTTTAAATTAATTTTGATACCTTTTTAGCTTGTTCAATGATGATAAAATAATTGTTACCACTCAAGCTAGCACAACTACAGTAGAAATTACAGAATCTACTATTAACATCACATTATCAACAACTCCTGCAACTACATCAGAAGCTTTAAAAAATTCGGATAAATTTTTGGATAATTGTATTATTTTTTAAAACATTTAAATAATTTATTGAACGAATTATTTTCTAGTTGAAACACTATCATACATTATAATAGCACTGTCCCTTATTGGAGTGCTAATTTTATGCATCGTCTTGCGACGCGTTTCTTCAGTTGAAGATGAAAGCAACATTTTAATGGATAATTTTGACGATATACCAAAATATGCTACTTTACACAATGAAGAATTACTTACTGGTGTGATTTAAGTTGCGAAAACTGCACAGTGTAACACTTTTTATCACTTTTTAATCACATAAACTTGTTATTTAAATTGAAGAAACCCACAATTATTTAGATAATTTAATTAAAAAATCAATTTTAATTATATTAGCTAATTTTGAAATCGTCCAAACTTGAATAAAATATTTAATTTATCCTCAATCACTTAAATAAATTAATTCACTTCACTTGATAAATTTGGAAAAAAAGAGACATATCTCTTTAATTGGGGATAAAAGTAGGACTCATGGATTTTATGTGATAATTCCTACTTACAGGCGCTTTAAATTTATTGAAAAATAAGATTAACTTACAAATAGTTAAGACTCCCTACATTTCCTCACCATCGGACTCGGAATCGGCTTCCATTGCTTGCCTTGCAGCCTTTTCTGCTTCCAATAGGACACTTTCGGGCACCTTTTCATGTAAACCTTTACTTTCCTCGCAAACCCACGATAACTCGAGCTCAAAATTCTTATCCTTAAGCTCATCGTGCACTTGATAAATACTGCAATCACAAAAATTAGGCAACCAACATTACAGAAATTTACAATAAATCTTACATTTTAGCGGCTTCTTTAACTAATTCCTTGCATCGCATGTTCTCTAGCTTTAATTTCTCGATTTCAGTTTTTGCTGATTGTTTAGCCTTGCCGGTAGCACAGCCATGATAGCCCTAAATCCAAAAATATAATTACAAACTTGCTATGTGTACTATCGGTTGCCTACTTTAGCAACCAAATCGCGATCATCCCCAATACTCACATAACTAACTCCTGAGGGATCAATCGTGTACATGACTGGTTTACCATTTTCCAAACTAGCCAAAATCACACTGCATCCATACGGCCGAATAGCACTGTACAAAGTATACGCGTGCATGTACATACTGACGCGGTCGTTTAAATATTGCAATGGAATACTGACGCCGTATTGTGTGCGATAATTAGCGGCCTCTTTCCTCGCGACTTCAACAATTTGCCGGGCATCAGCAATAAGCCCGGAAAAGGCCATGCCAATGTGCTTGTCGATGTTGAAAATTCGTCGGTTAGTTCCAGGCTCGTGCAGCTTTGAAAGAATCAGTTTTTCCGCAGCTAATACGATACCATCTTTGCCTTTCAGGCCGATGATTGTACCGCTGTTTTCCACCGCTTTCATTGCATATTCCACTTGGAATACTCGACCGTCCGGCGAAAATTGTGAGGCGGACAAATCGTACTGAAATTTATATTGTAACTTAAAAGGAGGGTTGTTAATAAAAAGTTTTACTTACCCCTGTTCCAATAGAGCTCATTTTGATTGTTTTAATTGAATTTTAAATGCGAAGTAACGAGGTGATTTGCTATTTTGTGTTTCACAAGTCAACAAACTTTTTGACAATGACAGCATTCAAATTGCCATCTCGCGGTGTGACTTTGAACTTTTACATTTAAATTATCAACTAATTTTAATAATTAAATACCATTAATTAAGTCCAAATTACTTAAAATTAGTCTATTAATATTTAAAGTAATATTAGCAATATTTTAATTTATAAACATATGATATTAAGTTATTAAATAGACAACCGGTAATACACTTGAAAGTTTGATATTGCCTAAAATCATTTTTATTAATTATTTTTATATTATCTTATTATTATATTAGTATTATCTTATTATTTATTATTAAAAATACTATATATCTTTTCTTGTGGTAGTATTTTCAACTATCAGTTAGTTTTTAAATATGGCGTCGCGCGATTAACACTAACCGTTTTTTGAAATTTTAATTAGTGAAAATTAAGTGGTAATCCCGGAAATTACCAGTTTGTGAAGTGATAAATGGATAGTGAAAGTGGTGACATCAAATTGTGGATATAAATTTTTAACTTTGTAAGTACAATTTTGACTATTGGTTGTTCCCGTAACGAAGAACGCTTGAGCCATCTCACAAATGGCGAACCATCTCACAAATCAGTGCGATATTATTAATTATGTATTTATCATGAGCAATTACAAGAAGGAACGTAAATGTAACACAAAATTGATTAATATTGAATATTGGAGAAATAATTTTAAATGTTTTCCAAAATTTGCATATAGGCAACCATCCATACACTCTAATATATTGAAAACCATTTATTATCTAATTAGCTAACTCTAATTATTAACATTGTTGTACATTTGAATCGATATACTCTGAAAAGTATAGCGCTTGTAGACAATCCTGATTTAGTGAGCCCATCACCAATTATACGAAATGTTGGCCGAGGTGTGGTTGACAACGACATCACATGACAATAAATTATAATCGGTATAAAAAAATGTAATAATGTATAAACTGAACGTTCTACATAAATAGAATTATTGGAAATACATAGTGGAGGCACTCTAATCTATCTTTTCTGAAGGTTTTTCCTTCTCGGCTTCAAAGTAGGCCCGGTAAATATAAAGTCCAAGTGCCACATGCAACACAATTACCGAAAGCACGGCTGCCCACACATTGCTGCTGATGTTGTTCAGGTTTAAAATACCTAGAATGATTCATTTACATTAGTTTTCGTACGTGCAATTATCCATTTTGCTTACCTTCTAGAATGAAATACTTCGATGTAAAAAACGTCGTAATTGGAGCCAGAATAATAAAGGAAGAGTATGTTAGGATTGTTCTGAACGTGGTCATTGGTGCTGTTTCCATTTTAGATTTATATATAATTAAACAATTGGCTTACTATAGAATTTTCACTTTTTAATTTAGATTTTAAGGTTATCTGTCTTGTAAACACTGACTGAGCAGGACTGCAGGAATATTATTGCACTAGTATCACGTGGGTAGCAGCACTTTCCTGCAGCGCGAAATTTAAATATAATTAGTAGTGTCAAATTCAAATATTTTTATATAAAATCTTTATTGTTAATAAAAACAATCGGCTATGGACTTTCGGCTTTCTGCCAAATTGAAATAGATTTGTAGGATTTTGAAAAATAAAACGACAATTGTTGATAATCTCAATATTATAATTATCAATAATAACTAATTTAATTAATATACAATATACACAATAATTATACAGCCTTGCATTCTCACTAAAATCCCAAAAAGTTTTACATCTTCTTATTCTCTGCAACAAGAAAAACACAATGATCAGTTTCACACAAAACAACAGCAAACAATAAATGAAAATTGAACAAAATTAATAAAAAGCGATTAAATCATGAAAGTTTACCTTCAATCTGTTTACGATGAAATTCTGTAACAAATAAAATCGCAAAATAAAATCAAATTAAATCTTTCAGTTAAACTTAAAATGACTTTAAATTACCCATGTATTCTAGCTGCTGTTTGCGATGAGCTTCCATCAACGCATTCAGCTCTGCCTTTTGTCTATTTAACATTTCTTCAAACGTCTCTTCCTATATAAACACAGAACAAATCAGAAAATATTCGCAAGACGCAGTGCGAGATAATTCTCGGCATCTAATTCCACAATTCAACTGTGAGAATAGAGCTTTGAAGAATGCTTTCATTTGAAAAATATATATTACTTTATTTATACCGATTATAATTTGTATGCAGTGAAGTTCGTCATGAACATAGTCCAGACGCCATTTTAAAAAATGGCGTTGTTAAGCGTCCTTCAAAGCCCCTCAAAAAGTCATTAATAATTTTAATATTGCGTTAATAAAATTACAAATTGATATTACTAGTGAGCTTTGTTTAAATGCACAATAATTAAATCCGATAGCATTCCAATATCAATTAATTTGAATATTGGTAAGCTTTTATGTATTATCAAAATCAAACTTAAAACCACACCACTATTACCAACCAACTACATAGACAAAAGCCATACAACAAAATTAGTAAACTACCTACAAAATGCAAAGCAAAAGAAAAAAGTCTAAAACCTATTCGGAAACCAATAATAAAAAAATAATAATCTCATCTAGTTGCCGCACACCCCCACCGCCCACACAACAAGTAGTGTCGATGCCTTTTCTTTATTGAATAGAAATCTTACCGTCTTGGTGAAATACGTTTCCAAGTACTGTTGAATTGGCACCACTGTTTCGCAGTGAGTCCCTCCACAACAACACTTGCAAACAATCTCTGATGATTGGCACGCTTGTATTGTGTAAAATGTATCGTTCAATTTCGCATTCGAATACGATTCGAACCGACTGCCATGAACCGTGTGATAATTATCGAACGACCCGACACCACCCGATTGACTTTTCAAAAGATTCTGCATCGAATGCGAATGTTTCACCTTCAAGTTGCGCTTCAACACTTCAGAGGGCGACTCTGTATTATAATTACCACCAACCATTAATTTGTACTTACGTTTTGGCTTTTCAATTTTACTTAATTCAAATACATCGTCGTCTAGAAACAGATCTTCATCGGTTAGATCGGGACATGAAAAGTTTTTCATGCTTACATTATTAATATTATTGTGATCTCGGTTCATTTCGTTCATGAGCGATTTATGAATATCGGGCAAACTCGCTGTTAGAACCTCATCCTCTTCCGGTGGAGGATGTACGACAATTGTCGGCTGTAATCGAAACGATTTCGATTGCCGGCGACCGCTCGATTTGCGACGCGGATTGATTTTGAATTTATTCTCGGATTTAATCGGCAGCAAATTTTCCAATTGGCGTTTTAATCGATCGTACGATGTCGCTTTTTTTAATGTGTCAGTAGTGTGACGGGAATGTGTGTATGTGTTTTGATGAATCGATTTAGGATTAGTCAGGTAGTTTGAATAATGATGTACTACAGTGGTGCCAATATTGTTGTTGCCAACTGCATGCTGCTACAATTGAAACAAAATCATACTACCAAACACATAAAATCAAATTAAATCAACTCGTAGTATTATTCAAATAACTAAAAATCATAAAAAGCAGTGTGGATTTGATGTGGTTGATGCTCTTACAATTAACAATAATTAATAAACAAGCAATACCAAAGAGGGCACTCTTTTCGTTTCAAGTCAATCAATCAAAAGCGCCATCTACGATCTTGCACAAAAGTTAATCAAATAATTCTCAAGTAGTTAAAAACACAAACGATTAATATTATTTACGAAGACAACAAATAATCAAAATTAAACTTACTTGGACGACAGACACTTCCTCTGACTCTGCTTCTTCTGCTATAAAAACAAGACAATTGCCATCAGACTTACTCGACATACAAATCGCAAACAAACTCACCCCCACTTTTAGGCAACGAATCAACCAACGTAGTTTTCAACGAATCGAAAGTCTTATTAATTACCGATGTGAAATCGGTTTCGTTTTTCCTATTTCTACTCTCTTTTCGTTCGGCATTCTCCGCAATAATCAATTTACTTCGATCGGGCTCCGTCACAACGCTCACCTTAAACCTTGAGACTCGCCGTTCCTTCGGCTCAGCCGCCACATTCGCCCCACTGGTCGTATTCTCCAAGGGCAACTTCAAATCGCGCTTCACTTCAGACGCGACCACTGCCGCCGCCGCCACTTGCTCGGTTTCGTTCGTCTCCGCCTTCGAATTCATTCGTTTCAAATAGTTATTCAGCTTGGTTTGATTTTCATTCTGTTGCGTAAACGTTGGCGGTTCGGCTTCAATTACAGGCGACAATACTTCAGCTGTCGTGGTTCCACTGCATGGGGCGCTCACTGTTTCCAGTAGGTTCGGCTTGAGGGTATCGTGTTGGTTCGGAAATTCCGGGGGGCCTATGTTACCCTGTGGACTAGACGGCGCCTGAAAATTTAGAAATTTAGTTGTGCACGTGTATCGCTGGTTGCATAATAAACTTACAGTATTTTGCGTTGGTCTCGAATAGTTGAGTTGATGATGAAGATTCTGGAAGTGAGGATCACAATTCGGTGTGGATGATTGACTGCTTCTATTTGAACCACTAGAAATCAAAAAAATTACATAACGAACGATAAATAATTAATTGAAATCAATACCTTTCAACAATTTGCTTCAAATCGGGCGCAATCTTCTTCACCGCATAATTCTGCAACGTTTCATCGATCGAAACCGAATGCTGAAACTGTCCGGGCGCAGGTGGCGCCACCATCGATAAATTCTGCACGGAAACCGATGTGGAAATCGGCGCATAGACATGTGGATGCGATTGATAAACCACATTCTGCATATCCACCGGATTATTAATATTCAACATCAATTGCGGCGGCGAAGTGACCGGTTGCTGCTGTGGCGGCGTAGCCGCATACGTTTGCGAATTGATCAATTCGTGAACTTGCGGCTGCTGGGTAATACTGACCGGAGCGGGAGGCGCGTTTACAAACTGCTGTGCTGGAATACTTATAGGAACAGGCACGGGAACAAAAGCGGTTTGTGCTGCGGGAGCGGCAACTTGCGGGACTACTGGCGGAACGACGGCGGGTGCGTTTGGTTGATTTTGCGGCGGTGGAATGAATTGATTTGCAGGTTGAGTGGGCTGTTGCTGTTGTGCAGCTGGGGTTGCATTCGGTGGATAGTTAACGGGCGCAGCTGTCTTCGAGGGAACCTTTAAAAAATCAAATTAAATTACTTTAATTAAAATTAGTGAATTAATTACCTCAACTGCAGATGCCACTTTCTTAACATCACTATCAGACGGCTCCTTCTTATGCACCGGATGATTGCTATGCTTCAAATTATCCAAACTAATCTTCAACTGCTCCAAAGTATTGATCAACTCCGGCCCGCAAACGGTAGCATTCTCTTCACGTGCCACCTCTTGCAAACTGCAAACACTCATCTTCTGTTCGACCGGTTTCTCCATCTCCAAATTCGTACGTGTCGACTCCAACGGGGCCGAATTCTTCCGCAACGGCTCATTCGTCACATGCGAGAACATAGCCGAAGGCAAAGTAGCTGGCACGACATCCAAAGGATTCTCAGACGTCTCTGACGAATTATCGTCGCCGTAATCCTTATCTTTCGGCAAATCCAACTGGCCGGAAAATACAGGACTCACCAAAAAACGCGAGATTTTTCTCTGTGGCACGCGAACATCCGACTTCTCATCGCCTGGCTTCAACCCTTCATCAGTCACCACTTCCAACTTATCAGGCTCTCTCGGCTTTTCCTCCTCTTCGCGTTGCACCTCAACAATCCGCTCGACCGGTTCGGCCTTCTCCTCTTTGACCACCTCATTCTGATCGACTTTCATCAAGAACACCGTCACATTCACTTTCTGACCGGGCATCAATTTCTTGCCCGCATCCTTCTGCAGCAAACTATTATTCATCTCCGTTTTGAAAGCATCAGTATGATCCTCGGCCGTTTCAGCTTCAGCGGGCAGGTTTTCCTCGTCGACGCGCTTCGGCTCTTCAACCACCGCTATCGGAACGCAACCTTCGGTTGCAAACGACACGTTTGTCTGGTCGTCAAACTGTGCGCGACTGTTCAAAGTGTATGTGTGCTCCGGTGTGTAATCGCTAGCTGTACTAGTTTTCCGCGATACAGTGCCACTACTGTTCAAACTTTCGCGACAACGCAAATTCTGGTTCAGCTTTTCCGCCAGGCTGGATTTGAGGCCTTGCAAGGTCTCGTCGTTGTTGGATTGAGGTGGCGGGGCATCAATGTAGTTCGGCTTGATTAGAGTTTGACCACTCGAATCGTCTCGCTAAATTAATTGAGGGGTTAGTTAATTTTTAGGGGTACAACAGAAAGTCATGCTTTGCAAACAGAATAGATCTACTGAAAATTATAGAAAAATTGGTGGTTCTTGAGGTATACTTACCGATCTGTGCCGTCTGTGAGTCTTTTTGTGGGGGTGCCTAGTAAGTGAGGCATGCCTAACCTTTTATTTGTAATTATTAATTGAGCAGCGTGCGCAAAATAGAAATATTGTCATTATTTTATACAAAATACTGCAGTGATTCAATTATTTCGATCAATACTAAGAGAAATCAATTACCTTTTGCACATACGGCACACTGGCCGCGCAATCCGGAATCTGATTCGGCTTAATCTTCAACTGATCAATCACCTCCTTCAAATGATCACTCAGATGCGTATGTGGACCGGGCTTAAGTAAGTCCCCCTTAATCATACCGTCGATAATATCGGACGGTGCCGTATCGAATCTGTTAAACTTGAAGCTGATTGTTTTCTGTTTGCAAAGCAATTGGCATTCGACAGTGCCATCGGGATAAACTTTTTCGACAATAAGCTGATGTTTAAAGGAGCCGCGTTTCGTGCGACGCGGTTTGTCATCACCGGTCGACGTTTCCTCACTTACATGATCCGACGTTGAAATGTCCATTTCTTCTTGTGCTAATCGCGCTTCAGACGGACCAATTGGTTTATCAGTTTTGGCAAGTGGTTCCTGTTGGGGTTCCGGTGGCATATAAACCTGCTGGAAATTGTTTGGGAATAATGTTGACATTAGCTTTTTGAGAAAATCGCCGCCGTATCGAAATGGTCTCAATTCATAATTGAAAAGTTTCCATTTACCAATATTCTAAGAAGGTATAATTTAACTGCTTTTAGATTCAAATTAAATTAACTAGCGACTTGTTAGTTAATGAATGAAACAGTTAAAACAAACCCAAACAAAAATAATTACCTGTTGCTGGACGTTGTTATACTCCTGTTGCCCAACAGCTTCATTAATTTGCTGAAACACTCCGCCACCACTCGATGGCAAATAATCCTGGGCAGAAGCCGGTTGCGAAACCGTGGACAATCGACGATTATCGGCTTGCTGCATTTCAAACCCGGACATTGGCGGCAATGACGCAGTAGAAATGCGATGCTGCTCTTTAACTTGCTGCATTATACTATTCTGCTGCGCCAATTTCTGCTGCAACTCTACCAAATTCAACGGCGGAATTTCAGAGGTCGACAAGCGATGTCCCATTTGAGCAGGTGTAGGCGCTGAATTTGCATTCGCGCTTTCCTGATTCACAGCTTCATTATTCACTAGTTGCTGATGTTGCTGCACAACCTTTAACAAAAAACAAACCAATAAATTTTCATCATATTTAACAAGTTAATAATATTTACTTGAGCTGAAGCTGGTTGATTCGGTTCAATATACCCTTGCTGCGCCGCAAATTGCTGCTGCTGCGGTTGCTGCGCAGCTTGTTGCTGTTGCGGCGGCTGGGCCGCTTGTTGCTGCTGCGGTATAAACCCTTGCTGCGCTTGATATTGCTGATAAACCTGCGAATTCTGGTCAGCAGTCTGCTGCGGCACATACTGCTGCTGCGGCTGCTGCTGATAATTCGCAGGCGGATACGAACCGGGTTGACTTTGCTGCTGATAATTCTGTTGCTGATAATTCGGTTGCTGCGCTTGTTGCGCTTGCGGCTGATAAGCTTGTTGCTGATTCGGTTGCTGTTGTTGTTGATAATTCGCTTGTGGTTGTTGTTGTTGGTTTTGCTGCTGTGGTGGATACTGCTGCTGCTGCGAATTTGCTTGCTGTTGTGGCGGTTGTTGATAAGTTGGCTGCGGCGCAGCTTGTTGCTGTTGGAAATTACCATGTTGCTGCTCTTGTTGTTGCTGAAAACCAGGCTGATTCTGATAGCTAGCTTGTTGCTGATAGGTTTGCGCTGGAGGTTGTTGCGCGTAGTTTTGTTGCTCTTGATAATTCTGCTGCGGTTTGTACCCTTGCGGGTATTCTTGCTGGAAGTTTTGTTGCTGCTGGAAATTCTGCTGTTGCTGATAATTCTGCTCGCATTGCTGTATGAATTCTTGACGTCTTTGATTTTCTTGCTGGATTTCCAATTGACTATCGACACTTAGGCGATGTTCCGGTTGCGGCTGCACTGGATGCAACATATCGGGTTGTGAGACACTTGAGAGTTTGTGTTGATTATCGTGCTGTTGCTGTTGCACTTGCAGGAATTCCGCTTGTTGGGGATGGCCTTCAACCACGTAGTTTTGTTGCACAAATTGCTGTTGCGTGGGTGCCGGTTGCTTGTGAATAATCGGTTGCTGCTGAACGGGGTCCATGGATGTTTGTCGTTGCAAAACTGGTGGACTTTTGTGTTGCTCCGGTTGCATTTGCTGCTGTTGCGGTTGCTGCTGCTGTTGTTGTTGCTGCTGTTGTTGATAGACATTCTGTTGCTGTTCGTTTAAAATATTAGGTTGCTGTTGTTGTTGCTGAGTAAATTGATGATGCTGTTGAATAATGTTGTCGTTTTGTTGTTGCTGTTGCACATGTTGCGTGTAGCTTTGCTGTTGCTGATATGAAGGCGCTTGTTGCTGTTGTTGTTGCTGCTGCTGCTGTTGTTGCGGCTGTTGCAAATATTGTTGGTACTGCATTTGTTGGGCCATCGCTTCTTTATTTTGTTTAGTTATTTGGGTGATTTGGGCTTTTAGTAATTGGGCGACAGTTTTAGCATCGTCTTCAAAAATTATTCCAGATTTCGCCTGAATTGGGGCAAAAAATGTGCAATTGGACAAATGTTTGAGGCATTGGACAATGAATTCAAACATAAATTCGTACCAGACAAAAAATAAATAATAAATTGACCGATTTTGTAAATATTAAATATCGCGACACTAAAATCTTTAGTATAAATTTTAAAATTAAATATAAACAAACTTATTGAATGTCAAAATTTAGCCAACTACTTTGAATAGACGACTACGATGATTAAAGTTCACAAAAAAAATTCCGAAAAATAAATAAACAAATTTAATCAATAAATAAATTAAATAAACAAATAAACGACTTACCATTTCCTCTGCAATGGTAGCATATCGATCAGTCTCCATATCGAACTCAAACTGAATAGCTTCATTCTCCTTATGTTTATTCGTCCGTTTTTTCGGATCAATCACACGCAACCTAAACACAATTTTCTTACTATCCTGCGAAACAACTTCCACTTTCAATCCAACATCCTCCTCAAAAAAGTCGTGTTGCAATAAGTCCTTCACTTTCGGACGATCTTCCTTACGAGGACGAATGCAACTCTCAATCACGTCCTTCACTTCAGATGTTTGCACTTTTTCAAAACTTGCCGGCTTAACGCCCTTTAATTAAATTACTAAATAAAATACCAATCGATTGTGAAATATTATGCAACTTACCGATATGACTTTCTTGTAAATCTGGGCAGGTCCGGTGCATTCGGAATACGGGTACTCACTGGTTGCCATCTCCAACATGCACATACCGAACGCATACACGTCCACACCTTCATCGTAATGCTCCTCGTACATTTCCGGCGCCATAAACTCCGGCGTACCGATCACGGACTTAGCAAAGCTGCGATTCTTCAACGTCGCGAGCCCCAAATCGCCAATTTTCACCGAACCAGTAGTACCGGTTATAAAAATATTATCACATTTTAGATCTCTGTGAATGATTGGCGGCGATCTCGAATGCAAAAAAGCTAGTCCTTTCAAAATCTGCCGGCACCAGGACTTTAGCACTTTCGGGTTGATCTTCTTAAACCTCCGCAAGTACGTCTTTAAAGTCCCACTAAGCATCAACTCCGTAACCAACACGATATTCTTCTTTTTCGACCCGGTCGACTCCCAATAATTATAAAACCGCACAATGTTCGGATGCTGCAGCTTCTTCAACATCTCAGCCTCCTCGCGAAATCTCTGCCGCTCCGCTTTGTTCAACTTCTTCTCCTGCAACTCGCACCACGCCACCGCCACACCCGTCTGCGTATCCAACCCGCGATAAACCGTCTTGAACGAGCCTCTTCCGATTTCCTCCTCATACTTGAAGAAACGCCCATCATTACTCACCGCGATCGGCTTGTAAACATCGTCGTCGTCTTCAACTTTGCCTTCTTTCAAATTCAAATTCACCACCACTTTCTCTTCGACCATATCCAAATTATTGTCGGCATTTTCATCGTTCCGATGCAACTCGTAAATCGTTTGCTCGGTAATTTCAGTCATTTCGGTATTAAGGAACAAATTTTTCGGCAAGTTATACTTCGCCCCGACTTCCAGTAAGCGCTTGTCGCTCTGAATGTCCGTCTCGTCTTCCGCGTTCGAATCCGTCTCGATTGCAATCAGACTAGTAACACCACCATGCTTCACACACTTAACACTTTTCTTGCGCGCTTTGCATTTCTCGCTGATCGTGCGATCAACATTATCCGACAACTCGGTCATGAATCGATTGATGACCAGCTCGGAGTCTGTCATTTCCGAACACGAGTCGTGCAACTCTTCGTAATCTTCGACGAAACTCTTGGCCTCGAGTAGATTCGAATCGTTGGATGAGGTTTGCATCGTCTGATCGTAGAAAACACTCGGCGGCGCTTCGCCGGTACTGCAACAGCGTATGCGACTTTTATAGTCGACGGACAAGTGGTTTAAGTCGGGTGGCGATTTTTCGGGCGGTTTTTCAAGTTGTAACTTGTTTTTGTGAATCATTTCCACAGCCATTTCGATGATACCTTCCACGACCTTTTCGATGAACGGCCGGAAACTGGAATCGGTCGTGCCGCTAGAGCTGGCTGGGCCTGGAAGGGAATTACGATGGTGACACACTAAGATTAGAACTGGTTTAGCAAATTGGCGTGCATTGTGTGAGTATTGCTAGTGAACTGAATGAGTAATTCGAAATAGTACTGAATTGTTTGTTTTATGGATATCATGATAAGAATTTTAATTAAAATCTAATTCGATTGTCAATAGCAAATATCAATACGGTTGACTTTTGATTTTGACAACAAATATTTAGCCAACTAAACAAAATCTTTTATTTGTCATGATGGAATTTTATCTTTATGGGACTCACTCAATAAATTATGGTTTGCGATTAATAATGTTCTTGGAATATTATTGTCTACTACGACATTAAGCGGAAGTGTTCAATTCGCCATTAGAGGAAACGAAATAATTGACACATTTGACAGTTCGTTTTCGAAATAGCAAGTTTTCAACACAAAAACAAAAAAAAAGATTTATTGCGTCGTAACCATAGAAACCAGGTTAAACACATCCATTGATAACCTTACGAAAACAAATAATAAAATTATTCAATTGTAAGCAAGAATTAAAAGTAAACATATATTCCGGTTATGATAATAATCAATAAAACAACACAGATAAAGAAAATGGTATTAAGTTTCATTATTTTCTGCCAATTAGTGCAATTGTGAGTATTCGATATATTTATAAATAAAATAAGATTTATCTTAAAATTTTACTGACGAAAGCATCTTCTAAATAAATTGATTTGTAATTATTTTACTGCCAAATCATTGCCATATAAGTGCCTAAATTTTTCTGAGATAAATATAAATAAAAATACTATAAACTCTAGTATTTTAATTTTTTTAATTATTTCTTTATCGATAATTTAATTATCAATAATTTAATATGCGTCACATTTATCCAAAATTAGAAACAAAAAACTTACGTTCTTTCCATCGCTCGACTTCATCCTCATCCGACAAAACGGGCACGTTCCAAAATCGCTTCCGAAACGGCGCCAAATTATCGATAATATTATCATACGGTATCGAACTGCAACTATGTGTCCGAATCTTCTTCTCCGGCCGAACCTCCTTATCCATATCCAGGCATTTCATAAAAGTGTACCGATTCAAACTCGTAGTAGTCGTAACAATCTTCGTATTCTCCGTATCCGTTGTAACCGTCCGAACCTTGTTAAACAATTCTCCTCGTATATTATCTCGCGGCGGCGTTTTCTCCGTTCGTAACCTACTGGCATCCTGTTTGACGTCCGAAAACGGGACGTCTGGACTGACCTCGACGCTCACCGACGGCGTTTTCAGCTGCTTTTTGCTCTTCTTTTTACTACCGTTCGTTTTCGGACGCGGTTTCGCTTTCTGCGCGGCTGTTTGCTGCTGCGATTTGTTAGGCGGCGTTTTAAACACTTCATCGTCGGTTTTGCTACCCGAATTTTGGCAATCGACGGTGTGATAGCCTTTATTGTTTAAATTTTTCAAGTCAGACGGCGTGGATGAGTGGTCAATAAATTCAATATTGTCGATTTTATCTAGCCGCAATGTTGATGGACTTACTGCGCTGCCGACGATTGTCGGTAGCGGATTGGAAATCTACAATATTCCTCAATAATAAGAAAACTACTATAAAAATGGGATAATTTTGTCCTTACAGTGTTTCTTCTGGGAATCGCCGTAGGTTGTGAGCACGTGATTGCAGGGGAGGAGGACCCAGGAGTTGCAAGCGCCTGGGAGGCCTCCTCCCCCAATTCGCATGATGTCGACGAGGCGTTCGATGAGGTTCGTTTGTGATTCGGGTTTTTCGAGGAATGTCGATTTATCGATTTAAAAGCATTTAAGACACTTTTAGCACTACCCTTGCTGTTGGTGCTACCCTCGCTTCCCTTGCGTGGAATTGTCGAGCTATTAAATCTAGGACGCACTATGTTAATACTAATAATATTTTTGCAATATTTAAATTACAAACAATTATTTACAAACTAAGCAATAATAACAATAACACAAAATCTTGTTTTCAAAATATATTGTATTCATGCATCTATTTTAATTCTAGCAACAAATGGGATCGAAAAAACGGGACTCGGGACTAATTTTCAAAAATGAAGTTCGCACTACTGCCACTAGATGGAGCTGCAACTGGGTAAGTACGCTATTGCTATGACGACCACTGACACAAATGCGATCAAACTACACTAAGGCGCCTTAATATTAAGTAGTAAAGAATAAATAGACTTACTGCCCCTCCTCAAATTTCGGGCAAGACTGCCCCGTGATTCGACTTTTCTCAGGATGACAAGCCTGGCAGCGACTAATTCTTAACGGCGATACTCCTGCCAGATTGCTTGATAATTTAACATTTTTCAAAAAGGATTGTAGACGTTTTAACTCTCCAACTTCCAGTATGACCACGTTTTGTATCACATTCGTAGAAACTCTTCTTGTCAAAGCAGCACGAGTTTCTCTCACTTTGTGTCACACACTAATTATTCCACACTCTTTGCTGTAAATTAATCTCTCATGTGTGCCTTGTCAACTAGTCCTTTGTTTATTCTTCAATAATGCAAGAAACTTTCCATTTCGTAAAAAAATCTGGAATTGAATGAAATGTTTCGATTACGGTGCTGGTGCATGATGACAAATGTCAAAGAAAAAATCGCGTCGAGTGAATTTACGGTGTAGGCGATTGCACTGGCCGTTGATGATTAATGGGCAATATTTAATGAATTTGCAAGACACGAAACAGTGAGGAATGAACTTAATTTTAGAACGATATTTATAAAGTAAAGATAAAACGCAGACACAACTTTTTCAATTTGAAGGTCAGATTGAAAGATAAGCAGCACACCAGGCATACAATGACCGCTCTGGAATTGTGCAATCATTCAATTTCGACGATAATCAAATGCAAAACACTAATTTACTGTTATTTGATAGCAAAAAACTCACATTTTTTAACAAAATTGACAACACCCTCGAAGATCTGACGTTTCAAATTACATCCGACAGATGTCACAGAAATGGATGTCAATCATCAAGTTGGCAACATAATTAATTTCTAATTAACTATTAATCAAAACATTTATCATATTACGCAATGCAAATTATTTCGTAAACATTAGACCATTTATTAGTAAATTTCTTTTTGTTATAATATTAAATAATACCAACTTTACTTGTCAAGAAAGTTACTAGAAATTTAAAGCCCGACCACGTGACAGTGACAGTCATCCTAACCTAAAATAATCTGACGTCTACGATCCAAAACATGTAGCAAAATTAATGAATTAATAGTTAAAATGTAACAATGAATTATGGAGATTACAATAAAAGCGATGAAATAACCGAGGAGCCTTTGGTAAACAATGAGTACAAATATTTCATAGTGCCTTTAGTTGTAATCATTGTAGTCATGCTTCTATCACTTTTGGTAAAATTATAATACTATAAAGCACTGATTGGGCTTATATTATTAATTAATTAATAGTTTAACCAGTGTGCTTTCAAAAATACGCCTTAAATAGTGTATTATTTAGGTGTATCTAATGGCGAAACGACGAACGAATTATATTCTGCGAGCCAACATACTTAGTTTATACGATTTTGACTCAAACGAACAGGAATGGGAGCCTTTAAACAGTTACGATAATCAAAGTTATAATGGAAACAGTCCCGCAAGAACCAGTTTTTAGAGTAAGAATTATATTGTTAGCTTTGTGTATATAGTTGTGTTGTACATAAGTATATAAAATGTAACTGGAATGTTACCAATTAATTTAAATGTAAATATTTACGAAAGTGTAGTTCAGTCTTAGGTAACCCGCAATACATCAAAAGTGTGGGTTTAAAAAGCAGCTGTTACTCACTTTTTAGTAATCCTTTGTATCAGAGGAACATAAACTTCGCTAAAACTATCATCACTATCGCTTTTCGCCGCATTTTGCTCATTCAAATTTAAAACCTCTTCCACGTTATATTCTTGCGTACTTTCATCACCACTAGCTGCATTTTCTTCTTCGTCATCCGGTTGATTAAAAGTCTTCTCGAATAAATCATTCTCGACCGGATTATTCGTAAAGAACCAGGACGAATCTTTATCATCTTCGCTTAATTCATTGCAAATTAAATCCAGATTTAAATGTGGAACTTTTCTCTTGATAATATTCTCCACAATATCAGAAACATCCAAGTCGTCTTCGTCCCCAAACTTCGACTGGTCTAAATCGAAGGAAATATTTGAATTGATGGACGACTTAATTGGAGTTGAGTTGTTGATATTATAATTATTTAATACAGCTTTCTTGAAATACGATTCAATTGGCTTCGTTTTTGCGATTTTCATTTCTTCAAAACTACATTCTAGCTTTTGCAACTCACTATCAACCGGAGTTTTCTTTTTTGGGGCCGCCCGCGGCTTTCGCTGCTTCTTCGGAAGCGGCTCAGTTATAGAAGTATTCTTCAAAAGTTCACTTAAATCGTCAGCGACCTTCTTTTTGCGCTTGCTAGTTTTTTTCGGTTTAATTTTCGACTGTTTGAAGGTTTCTACCAAATCGGGGTACGTTTTATCTATTAAGTATTGCGGTTCAATTGTTGAATAGAGCTTTATTAAATCGGTGGTGGCTAATTGACTTTCGGGAATTAAATTTGCGAAATATTTGTGGGGGTCTGACCAAATTATTTCGTAGCTAGGAATTCCTGAAGGAAATTAATATTAATTAAACAAAATTAAATACCTGGCAGAAATTAGTTACCTTTAGGGTTTCTAACTTTCTTTATGCTTTCAGGAACCAAAATATTTGTCAGGCTACTCATTTGATTGTTGATGCTTTCATAATTTAAAATCTGCCATCGAGTCAATATAGGCAGGATTTTTTCAAACGCATACAATTCCTCCCATTCCAAATATTTCGACGTAAATTTCTTAAATAAGTTCGCAATTAATTTTTAAAGCCATACTACAAGAAATAATCCAACTTACAACAAACTTAATGACATTCGGCTGCTTCCACTTGAGATTCAAACTGGAAAAATTATCTTTCCGTACCAAAAACTCCTGCACCAAAGCCTCGTTCGGAAAATTCAAATCTGCCAACGCTTTCGATCGCATGCTTAATTCATTTTTAATAAACGCTCGTGTTTCCTTATACTCCTCCGAATCGCAGCCTTTAGTAGTGCCACATCGAAGGCACCCATTCTTCGTATGCATCTGCACTTTCCCCGAATGCCCGCAAGACGTGCATTTATTCTTATCCGCTAATTGCTCTTCCAAATCTTTGTAATACTTTTCATTGGTTCGCCAAGATCGCAGACGATCCAGGGTTTCCTCATCCGATATTCGATCGAATAACTTGACGGCTGCCTCTTTTCCCACCCCGAAAACGCCGTCGGAGTAATCGCTACCAAGCAGCAAAGCCATTGCGATAATTTTATTGCGCCCGAAATCTAAATAATGGTATGTTAGTTAAGTTGATGGAAAGTGTGATTATTTAGGAACTCACTCATAGTTTTGTTCGCTTTGTTTATGTCGTAAACATCGACAGCGCCTCCACTGGCCGCATAAGAGCCTTGCTGCGAGATTGAGAAATTGCGGTAGACCACTTTGGCCCCGTAAGCGAAACAATCGGAGTCTTGGCTGATGCAACCATCGACCAGCTACATACAGTATTAATACATCACAATTGTAAAAATGTTGGCTGTACTTACACCATCTTCATTCAAATAAGCGCACAAACTCTCAGCCTCGCCTTTTCCTTTTAAACAAGCCAAACCCATGTAGCCCAACATTTCCTCGCATAGTTTTAATGTAAAATGAAACCGCGTTCTATCTTTGCCTGTTTTTACCCCGTCGGTTTTCGGTTTGGCCCCCTTGAACTGAATCGCGTTTCGTGCGGCGATTGTTTCGTATTTCAGCTCCGGTGCTTTCCCTTCCAGGATAAACACCGGATTTACTTCCATTAAGAGTAGGAAGCATGATCGGAAGTATAAATTCCTACAAGTGTTGTTTAGTTTTGTTTGAATACAAATATTGTTGATTCTAACCTCAAATACATCCGGGGTTGCACTTGAAATTCGGCTATATTTTGGGCTTCACATACCCAACAAGATAAATCGACAGCTACTTTTTTACCCTGGAGTTCATATAAAGGTTTTCTATCATAATGGGGCCCTAGTACGGTCCACAAGTGTTTTATTCCCATTTTATTTGACGTTTGCAAACGCAACACCGCATGTACTAACTTGTATTGCTGGTTGCGGAACGTCGTATTATTGAATGAAATTCCACTACCAATCGATTATGTAATGACGTAGCGTGGAATCGTAGTAAGTGGGTGGGATTCCGATTCATTCATAGTTTGCCCTTCGAATACCAGCGCCATCATTGCTCTTCGGGGTGAGTCATACTGGAGGAATGTTCTCACAGCCCAGAAACTCTTCTTATTTTAAATTCTAAGAAGAATTGATCTTGATAAGGAATTATTAAATGATCTTATTATTAATAATTGCCGCATTAATTTATATTTTTGAATTTATTAATTTTTTTTAGTAAATAATTATTAAAAATTATAATAAAAACTAAATACTGAAGACTATAAGTAGAACTTTCAAAAAAAAATTGGCACATGCTCAAAATAATAAGAACACTCTATAAGTATGATGATGATGAATCAACTAGAAACCGCAAACTTCCGTCTATCTATTTTATTGTTGCATGTGTTTAAATCGCCGCCAAAATCAGCTTTTTCTACCGGCTTTTGTCGCGACTTGTATTTTCTAAGAATTGCTTTTAGATTTTGCAATTCCGGCTTCACAGCATCCAAGTAGAGGAACGGAAATTTAATTACAAGCCGAGTAGACTTGAAACTTGTCAGATTTTGATAAATAATCGAATTTTCTGTATAGGAATAAAATAATGTGTTCCACGAAATTTGAATCCGGTTATTCTATTTCGGTATTTTAATTATCGTCAGCATTTGTTTGATTTTGAATCATAAATGTTTTTTAACAATTTAGTACTTTAAGCTAAAGTTATTTACTTAGTTAAATATTTTTAACAATTAATTTATATGCAAAAAAATAGTTTTTTAAAAAATTAAAGTCGCAGATTTAGTACTTTAACAACAAAATGTTGCAGTTGATTTTTTTGGACCATAATCCATTAATATCTTTCATACCATGGCAAGGTAAACAACAAACAAACAAATTAGACTTTAAATCGTCCTTGCCAAAAAATCGCACCAATAGCAAAACCTCTTCAATCTTCTATTTTTAAAAGGAGTAACTTATTTAATAGCACTCCTTTAATCAAAGCTGCAAACTGCATCCTGCCCAAAAACCAGTCCGCTCCAAATTTCGGAAGTAAAAACATCCTTCATAAAATCAAATTTGTACGCGTTTCGTGGGTTTTCCCTCTTCGAGCAAATTTCCGCGAATTTAATGAATCAGAAGTCATGATCAACTGCCTTGCCGATGAATCAACACTCAGTAGAAACGCAACTTATCAAGACCAAGGAGCAGAAAACGCTTTTTTCACTTCATCCGAGTTACTCAAACATTTACTGAGCAGTGAGGAAGATGAAGAGAAAAAACGCGAGCAGGATGACTCATGGCAAGCCACAGCATGCTGGCAGATGCAGACGCCGAAGAAGCTTTCTTCAATTCGATCTAGCATAAGGCATTCGACCAGCGAAGACACTATCAGTGCTAAAAATGGAAGAATGGACGAATCAAGTGATGGAAGTGACTTACAAGAAGTGCGGGAACTCCAGAGAAATATTAGTGAAGAATCTTCTCGCGAGTTTTCCGACGAAGAATTTACGAATCTATCGGGTGATACTTTGGATTTTATCCTGGCGGAAGCTGAACAAAAATTGTGCCTCGACGAAGTGCTAGAAATTAGTGAGAGTGCTGGACCTTCCACAATTGTCCATCAAGATGCTAAAATAGAAGAAAAAGCGTCTTCTTCGATGGTGCTAGTTCCTTCGGACCCCCAAAAATGGAGTCAAGCGAATATTCAAACGTGGCTTCTTTGGTGCGCCAAAAAGTTCTCCATTAATCCGGTACCGGAAGCTTCGAAGTTTCCGGATACTGGACTTAAGTTGTGTGATTTAAATCGAAGTGATTTGGAAGAAAGGGCGGGATGTGAACGGACTGGGACAATATTGGCGAAACATTTAGCACATTTGCGTCATAGTGTTAGTGGAAGAGCTAGTAGTCCTTTGAATGTGCAATGTAAGGTTTTCGAGGAAAGTGATGCTGAGGATGGACAAGGTTTGTTTAATTGAGAAATATTAGTCACTTATTTGTAGATTTTTTTCCGCCGACGGACGGTAGATTTTCTTAGTCATTTAGGCGATGATTAAGCAAAATTTGAATATTTCGGGGAATTTAGTGATTATTTTGCTTATTTTTGGGAAGCTTTTTATTATTGAAGTTTGAAAAATTGGCAATCAAATTAAATTTATCATCAAAAGTATTTTTTGTATGAATTTTCTTTTGGTCATTGATTGCCTCCCAAACATAAATATTTATTTATCGTTATTTAATTCGGCCAAATAAAAGGTATTAAGCAATTTAGCGATAAGATAAGAACCCTCTAGAAAATCGACTATAACGGAAAACGATTGAAATTGGAAATGGAAACGATTACGTAAGGAAAGAATAAAAGAAAGGGCGAAATTGAATTTGTGTTAGTGTTAATGCCAAAGAAACAACCCTCTCTTTTTGTACCAACAAATCTAATTTATCCACACACAAAAATAATATAAAAACAATTTAATTAGTATTCGCATTGTACGGTCTTCATGGAAAAATATAGAAATCCCACATTTTTGTTCTTAGAATTGTTTACCGCAATGCGAAGCCATCAACATATGTTATTTCGTCGGGGAAAAATTAATTTATACACTTGTTTTCCCGCAAATGAAAAAAGGGGATCTTCATCTGGTTGATTGATAAATGACCGGGCAATCATCATCATTATTACTATTATAAGAGATTTAGAGATTACGCGAATCGGAACTCCCAAGGGTGAAATAACCGTTTCCGCACAGGGCGCTGCTGGACATTCGTTTCTCTAAAGGGTGCAACTTGTTTTATTTTTCGATACGATACGGAATTGTCTTGAAATTCTGCGCTTGTATATTTTAACTTAATACCAGAAAATGATTTCTAAACTGAAATGGAAATGTGTAGAATAGAAATACAAAGACGTTCTGCTACACAATATAAATACAGACAGGGGTGAGGACACTAAGCCCCGAAAAGGCAGCAGGTCGAGAGAGGAGTGATAGTATTTGACTTTTAGATGTGCTCCTGCGGCGCCTTAATCCCATCTCCTGCTCCATAACAGCAGCTCTATGCCCATTATTCCTCATGAAACCGTGTCTCTATAACATCAGCCATCCGTATAGTTGTTAAACGTTTAATTATCACATCTAATTGAATAAATTTCGCTTCAAGTTTGGCGCATATAAGGAACGTCACAGGTGATCAAGAAAACAATATCGCGAATCCTGCTGCGTTGTATAATGAGCAAGGGCGGGATTACCGGGATAAGCGCCAACCGGGATGGGATTATCCTCGCGGGTTTCGATTCAGGACAGTGATGTCAACTACCATATTAGCCTGCTAAATTATTTATTGCCTCATAATTAAGTTTGCAAGTGTCATTTTAAAGCGATATTGCACTTAAATTAAAAAGCGGCTCGTGATTTATTGCAATGCAAAGCTCAAGTGTTTAGTTGGTTGCATAAAAGTGTCCCAGATTATTTCGCTCTTAGTGTAATATTAAATAAATTATAGCGAGCAGTGATTTATGCTTAGCTAAAATAGAAACAAAGCTTTCTTTCTGAACTTTTACGACGTGACTTTTGAACCTTTAACCCAGCCACACATCCATTCGAATGGCAAGTGCAAATCCCACTTGAAATTCAGCAAAAGCTCCCGATCCAAGAGCAATATATAACCCATTCCACTATCCCGACTTTTGCCAGCTCTCTTCCTTCCTACGTGCTCAGTTTCCTTCCTCGACACCGCCGTATTTCCGAAACTTTCCACATTCCAGATAATGCCACAATATTAATGATCATATCATATTATACACCAGCAAGAAATTATTGCAATCCATTTGATTCCCACGTCCAAATAAATATATGTACCCTTTATCAGTTAATAAACGTCTAGGGATGTTGGATGGATCGCAATCAAATTTTTTGAGAAAATAATTACTATTGAGAGTCTAAATAATTTTTAAAAATTTTGAAACACGCTGTATATAAGCAAAGTGCTTAAACTTATCGCTATAAACAATACTTTTTATTTAATTTAAGATTAAATATCACCAAAATTAAAAGCATTTTAATTCAAGGACAGTCATTAACATTTGAAATAAATTGTTTAAATAATTTAATTTGCACTAATTTCACCTGGTTACCAGTCAGAATATAATTTTGCTTCCAAATTAATAGATATCCGAAAATGTTTTGCTTAAGCAAATTTTTTGTTTTGAGTATTTTTTTGATTGCTTCGGTAATTTTATTAACAAATACTGCAATGGGTAAGAAATTATTTTTTTTTTTTATAAAAATTTGTGATTTTTTGGGTATTTTAGGGGGTGTTGTGGCGCCACAACATATTATTGATGTGGATTGTCAGGAAGGATATGGGGTTGTTGATGGTCATTGTGTTCTCATCGAATAAAATTGCAGAAAAATTCAAAATGTTAAATAAACTGGAAATTTTAATTTAATTTTAAATTCTATTTAATATTTATCTGTATTTTATCTGTAAATATTTTCCAACAATTTAATTTTGAACCAAAATTTAGCTCCTAATAATTTTTAAATTAATTTTGACTTCTTTAACTCACAACATTCACTTACGCAACAAATTACCATTTTTCCAATCCAGCATCGCCCCATGAATTAAACATTTGTGATTGCGAATAAGAGGGGAGGTTCAAGTCGTCGTTGACGTCGTGGCGCCAATTGAAGTTTAACCCTCTAGCAGGTCAAGGCGTCTCTGTACTTGCAGTCTCTGATGCACTCTCCGATCATAATATGCCTCTAAAAAAATGTTTTCCGCTTTAATAATAAATTTTGAATAATGTAATCCATCCATAAGTGCAAAAATAATTTATTCAATGGTGAATTAAAAAAATTGTTATTAATTTTGGGAAAATGTTACGTGGTTAAGTGGCAGCCATGTGGAGGCTGCCGGGTTGTACTCCCGAAGATTTGTTGGTCGCAAGGCGATTAGCTGTTAGATCGCATCCGGTGCATCACAAGTTGCATACAAACATGATTTATAATGGTATGTTTTATTTTTCCCCAAAAAAAATAATCTTCTCAATAAATGGCCAAAATAATTAATTTTTTAAGTCGATACAATATTTTTTAAAAATTCTCCAAGTCGGTTAACGTTTAGAAAATTTAGTTTGTCTAAAAAAGTGCTGAATATTTATCTCCTCCAGATCCCTACCAGCTTCTCAATGCAGCAACCAGTCGGTTGGTCGCACAAGGGTCGGGTCAGATCCAATTGTGGCAGTTTCTTCTCGAGATGCTGAACGATTCGTCGAATTCATCTTGCATCACGTGGGAAGGCACCAATGGTGAATTCAAGCTCACAGATCCGGATGAAGTTGCGCGCAGATGGGGCGAACGCAAATCCAAACCGAACATGAATTACGACAAGCTAAGCCGGGCTCTCAGGTAAAATCCCCCCAAAAAAATTTCTCCACTAAAAAAAATACTTGCAGATATTATTACGACAAAAATATAATGTCCAAAGTGCACGGGAAAAGATACGCATACAAGTTCGACTTTCACGGTCTAATGTTGGCCTGCCAAGCCCAAGCGCAGGGTCAAGGCGATATGGTGCCAAGTTACCACAAATTCCAAAGCCATCATCAGAGTGATCTTGGCACAGCGTTATATCAGACAGGACATTCGGCGAATCCAAGATTGCCCAGCATTTTACCATCGGGGACTCAACATTCGCAACCTGGTTTGTTTCCACCGCCTTCGTATTGGCCTTATTCACCAGGAAGTTTTGATCCTAGAGGACCTACATTTAATTGAAGTTTCGGTGTTAATTACTACTAGTTGGGTAGGTGTAAGGCTGTTTTACTTATTTTGTAAATATGGAAATAGAAATAAAAGTATGATAGGAAAATATGCAGTGGATTTATTAATTTAATTAACTAAGAGGGGAGATTTGAATTTGCCGCGCCAAATCCCGTATCCATGGTTACGGATTCGCAATTACATAATTTGTTGTTGCGTTTCCATGGTTACGCAGCGTTAGATTTTGTTGGACAAATATACGTAATCAACGCTAATTCTTTTATTGAGCTAATTATATTTGTGGTATAATAATTAAAAATCTTACAAAAATTACGCGCATCCTCAAACGGAATAAACAATAGATAATATTGCAAATAGTACGCAATAAAAGGAAAACGATAGTCGATCAATAGTAGCAGCTAATAAAATCCAATCCTTTTGAATCGATATTTTATTGGTGCGAATAATGTGATGTTCGTCGCCGCTATTAATTTCATCAAAATCGGTCACTTGATGGTCTCGCATTTCTTCAGCGGTTACTCCGTGTTTGCCCATTGTCGACTATAATTTGAATAAATCAGAAATTATTGAGGAAAATTAATTAATTACCTACCTGTTGCATGTAAGTTTCTAATCCCAAAAGTCGCAGAAGGGTAACATTTAGTACAATTTTCACCAATCGGGGTAACGGGTTGATATGTTTCGTCCGGGACAACCAAATGGTGAAGACGGATCCGATTGTGGAGAAACTCACTACGTACAAGCAGCTACTATAAAATAGCACTGAAAAATAATTAATTAAAATTATTTATTAATTGTTTCGTCCTTCTAAGGATTTTGTTTCAATTTTTACCTATTAAAGGAGTATGTGACCCCATAGCTGGAATTTTTTGCGTAAAATACAACAGAAACATCGTAATAATAATCGCAGTACTCGCATTGAGGATGATTTTTTCACCAGCTTGAGGCGGCAGCCAAAAATTCAAAAGCGTCATCACTATAACAACTATCAAGAAAATTATTAAACAATCCTAAATATTATAAATTAATTTATCTTACTAAAAGCAGGTGTTATAATAATTGCCTTATAGGAAGGCGAAATGCGACTTAGCGTAACATTAATGGTAACATCTGGATAGGGCTCAGGACAACACGCATAGTACGTAGAACTCCTCTTGGTCGAAGTACTCAGCAATTCCCATTCAGAGTTTTGGATCAGCAAATCAATCTGACGTCAAAAAAAATATTTAGGGGATGGAAATTAATATCTTCGTCCACTTACCATAACTTCGCCATCATTCTCGATATCAATCTGGTCCCCAGCATACGTCCAAGACCCAAACTTCATATAGCACTGTTGCGTATCAAACGGCCAATATTTCAAATTCAAACTGCACAAAACCGCAAATTGCGCCGGTGGCACCCAAAGGACATCCCCATTCGCATGCACCACGCAATGCGTGTTACCGTAATGATTAATTGCTGTACTTGCGGCACTAAAACAACCCCTTTAACTTCAATAAATTCAATTTTGAATAATATTGACCTATTGTATAAGAAAATATCCGGCTGCCAAATCTCATGATCCGCCAAATTTAGCACCGACAATCCCCCATAGTTCGAAGAGTTCCATTTCAATTTCTCATCCATCCAGGACTACAATCAAGCAACAATGAAGATGTTTACTAATTTAAATGTAAATTTTCATACCAGACGTAACCAGGCATGTACTGTTAATGTCGATTTAAATTCGTTCAATTCCATATGATGAACGGTCATCCCAAAGACCACTTTGGTCGTATTGTAATGTTGAGCTGGCCTTGCAAACTTATCATAGTTAAGCAGAAGGTCTTGTCGCAACTTATCTGTATGTGTCGAGTTCCATATCGGCTGGGGACCAATTTCTGTCAATCAAAAAAATTCCTGTACAATTTTTTTGTAGGAAAATTTGCGTAATTATCGCACGCGTGCGGTAATTGAGGTTTGCCGCACGCCCTTCCACTTATTTACTCGTTAATTATAGCACGCGTGCGGTAATGCCGCTTTGTCGCACGCTCCGACTTACTTTTAGTGGTAAATCCTGCGAAAGCAACTTGATGCACACACATAAAAACTCCAAAACAAAAATAGGTCTTAATCATTTCTTCAATAAATCGAACGACCAGCACAAACAAATAAGCGAATGGAACTAAATCGTGGAGCTAAAGAGGATATGCATATATTCTATTATAAGAGTATTTGATTCGATAAGTATTTCCTGCACGGGCGTTTTTATCTGTACACACAGTCACAGACTTTGTTGCTGGTTTAATTTGAAATAAAAATTGAAGAGTGTTTAACATGGTTTTTATTGAGCTTAATTTAAACTGGAGCGATCTAAAAATAATCGGGGAGGAAAGCTGAAGGTAAAGTTGGATAAGTCGGCGGTGCGGTTCCTTGTGGGGGTGTTGGAAATGTTTCGGGGGGAAATCTAGACAAATATTAAAAAATATTTATATATCAAAATAAATTATTTACCTGAATTATATTTGCGTTATTATTTTCCTCCACATTAACGACCTGTAAATCCTGATTAAATCCTACCCCATCAAGCGTCTGCAAATTGGGGAGCATATTTTGCACCATTCTTCTATAATTATTTAATCCAGGATTAAACGCGAGGAAAAGATGCCTCAAATTCGAACACAGATTTAAGTAGCTCAAACATGAAACATTTTCAATTCGGTTCCTAAAATTTAAACTCCTTAGCTACAAATTATATTTACAAACAAAATTAAAATACTTGGAGAAGTCTAATAATTTTATAGCGGGCATAAAAGCGCAAGGAGTGATGTCCTGAATTTTATTTCCCACAGCGAATAATTCCTCCAGGTTTTCGAACGCGAAAACGCCATCCACACATTTTAAATTGCAATAATTAATTTTGAGTATTTTTAAATTTTTTAAAACGTGTCCTAAGTCTCTTAAGGACGAGATAACGCTCCCATTAAGATTTAGCTCCCTTAAGGCAGGGACGTAAATGTTTAAATGCTGCAACGTGGTTTCTCTGGAAATTACTCGCAATTTTAAGCTGGTCACTCGCTCCAAATTTTCGGTGTTAGTAATATTGATCTAGTTTATAAACAATTAGTTGTGTAGAATTAATTAGTTAAGTGTATTACGTACCAATAGTTCTTTTAAATTTTGGTCCAGAGGTATGCAACTTTTTTCCTCCTCCAATTCAGGATGGCCACTACTGATTGAGGATTCCAAATCGGAGGACTCGGTTTCGGTGTTATTTGAACTGAGATCATTAATTGGTGATAGATTTAAGGTAATATTAGCGTCGATGGAATCGATGGAATCGGATTGATGGTCGTCTTTACTTGGTGCCATACTTTTTCAGTTTGAAACCATAGGGATCGGTAAATAAGCGCCTTTATTGATCTTTTGAATAAATGAATAAGCTTTCTATATGGGGAGCTTTTAGAGCTTTGGTCGACTAACAAAAGAGGACTCGCAATGATAGAATAGTTAGTCGTCACAAAAAAAAGTTTTTCAGTTCAAAAAATTATTAAAAAAAAATCTGGAAAGTCGAAATTTGGAGTGAACGTATTAATTGAGTAGTTAAACTATTGTTAAAAATTTCAGCTTTCTATCCCAATTAAAACTGCCAAAAATTTGACATTTTTCGATTAATTTGCGGCAATAATAGCGCGCAAAATAATATAATTTTCTAAAAGCTTCTAAAATATGTTACTATTATTTTTTAATATTTTAAGTGCTGTGCAGTTAATCCATTATCCTTTACAATTGTACATCTTCCACTTAATAATTATTATTAATTTTATTTATATTTTTTAACGCCTTGAATCGACTTGTCTCAATAGCGCAAAGTACGACCAAGAAGATTTAATTATCTGCAAATAATATTATCAATTAAAATACTTTCCAATTACTGAAAAATCTACTGAAGTGAAGGACTTAAACGAAATTTCAAAATAGTTCAGCGCTAGAAGCCTTAAAGGCTTCTTGGTGCACGTTAAGAAAAATCCTATATTTTTCTTGTAAGCCGTTGGTTTGTCTATCCAATTAGATTCGAATAAACTGTCTCCAATTTTTGCGCTCTGCAATTTTAAATATTAATTTAATTGACTAATAAATTAAATTTAATTTAGTTTATCTACTTGAACAATAATATTATTTCCAAACCAGCAGTACAAAAACAGCTCAAAAAGGACTCCAGACAAATAATAGAGATTTACCAAAAATACGTCATTTGAAGAGGACATCTAAAAATTAATTAATTAACGTAATTAATTACAAGTAATTAACGTACTGTAGTTATAGTAAACATAGTCATCGCTAATCCAAGCGCAGTAAATGCATAAACCACGAACACAATTAAATGAACTATTTTCCTGGCAAATTTAATCATCCTAAGGCGAAAAAAAATTCGTAACTTCCTCTAAATTATTTTGGTCATATATCTAGTACTCAATAATTAGTTGGTGATGCTCAAGACAGTCCTTAAAAAAATTATCCAACTCCTTTTGCTGCATTTTCTGATCGCTTCCCACCATATTTTCCTTAACGTATTCCTCAATATTCCTCATTTTATCCGAAAGGAGCACACATTGAGCGGAAATCAAGCTCATCAGAAAAATGATAAAAATATCGATCATAACATTACTGCTAAATGCGGTAAGCACCCCAAAAAACTGCGAAAAAATGGCCAAACCGAAGAAAACCGGCCGACCCAGATCGAATGGGTACCAAGCCAAAAACGGTAACTTGTAAATTTCGTCAAATAACGGGATCACAAAATACACTGGAGCTAAAATTAAGTAGCTGGTTAAACTGGTGAAACATTTGTTCCACAGCTTCATCGAGCTTTGCGCCAATATTTCCTGCTTTTTGTTCTTCGGCTGCAGGACGTCCTTCTCCAAAATTTTGAAAAATTTGATAATAGCCGGCTTATTGGTTATAAACAAAAGCGCTTTCACATTGGCCACAAACGTTAACATTGCGATGCATCCAATCTCGGAAAACTTCTTCAAATCGTCCACTATTATGCATAATTGGATCAGCACGGACAAGTTGAATAGACCCATTATAAGGACGTTTGTCACGCAGAACCATAATTTGTACCAAATGGTCTCGAATTGTGGTCCGATTGGAAATAGACCCAGAATTCTTAGAAAAAGAAATATGTACTTGGTGAAGGTTTTCCAAAATTTAATCTTCATGATGCTGACTGAGTGAGCTTTAATTGGAGAGTGAGCTTTTGGTGAGGGATAATTACAGGAAATTTAGGGAAATGAAGGGGTATCGCGCAATATCTGAGGATTCGATCAATTATCCTTTATTGGTCAAGCAGGACTCATGAGGTACCTAATTATGCATTATTTTAATTATTTATTGAGGCACGAAGTTTAGAAATTGTGCCGAGCGCTTGAAAATATTTTTTTTGTTATAAATAAATATTTATGGGTCTTTGAATATGTAGATAATTTATATGAGTCGACAAATATTTGTTTTAATCCGTTGGGATTAAAATTCCTATCGTGGAGTTGTAATATTTATTATTTAATTAAACAAAAGCGGATTAAATTTATTAATTTATTAATTTTGAAACTATTTGCGTTTAATTATCAAATAAAATTATATTTTTTAATAATTTAAGTCGGCCACCGGCTTTTCTAAATTCTTGAGCAAATTTGGACATTTAGAATTTTTATTGGAGCTACGTGTAAATAATTGCGCCAAAATCTCGCCTCTATTTAATTAAGATTTAAAATTAAATCTCAAAAAATTATATAAAATAAAAAATTCGCGTTAATTTCTTACGATTTCGCATTGAAACGCCTCCAAATATAGCGAAATGCTCCTTACCATTTTCCTGTGCGTCTTCCTCTTCGGAGCATCAGCAAAAGCAGCTCCAACCACCGATAATAACGAACTTCTATCGGTTATTGTGGTAAGTACAAAATTTTTCTCTCCCACCAAAAATTAAAAAAAAATATCTATCCACAGGTATACCGTCATGGCGAGCGCTCCCCCGTCTGGGCCTACCCCAACGACCCCCACAACTACGAAGAAGTCTTCCCCGATCCTCCAGGACAACTTTCAAACGAAGGAAAGCAGCGTCATTTCGAGCTGGGTCAATGGTTCCGAAATCGCTACTCCAATTTCCTAAGCCCCAAATTTTCAGTCGACGACATCCACATCGCTTCCACAGACGTAGACCGCACTCTTATGTCGGCCGCCTCCAATTTGGCCGGCCTCTACCCCCCACAAGAGGAGCAAGTCTGGAACGCCAACATCCCCTGGCAGCCCATTCCAATCCACACGGCCAATTTGGCGGTGCTTAACATGCTAAACGGATGCCCTAAGTTTACAAAATTGTGGCAGGAAAATTTAGGGACCGGATTTTATAAAAGTCTGGACCAAGAAAACGCGGATTTGTACGATTATTTAACGGAGCATACTGGCGAGAATATTACGGATCTTACGGATTTGTATATGGTGCGAGATACTCTCTTTATCGAAGCGCATTCAGGGCTAACTTTACCAGATTGGGCCCTTAAGGTATACCCCGATAAAATCGAACCAATTGCGGGGAATTTTTGGGCAAGTACTTCGTCCACACCGGAACTCGCTAGACTAACGTCTGGACCGTTTTTGAAAAACGTTATCGAGCACTTCCAGAAGGTTATCGATAATACGAGCGCTTATCAGAAGTTTCTGATGTTTTCTGGACACGATAGTTGCATTAGCGCTATTTTGTCAGGACTTGGCGCCTTTGAGCCGCATAGTCCTTTTTTTGCTAGCACGATTATTTTCGAGTTGAGGAAGATTAATGGGGAATATGTTGTGAGGATTGATTATAAGAATGAAGGGGAGATTTCGCCGGTTGTTGTTAAGGGGTGCGTGGAAAATTGTAAGTTTGCGGATTTTTGGCGGAGTTTGGGGGATATGGCTATAACGAAGGAAGAGTGGGAGCGGCAGTGCTATTTGGGGGATGTGCAGGAGCAGGATGTTTTGGTGGAGAAATTTGGCTATAAAATTGGGAAGCGGTTGCTATTTTTGTAACTATTTGGATTTTATAAATAAAACAATAGAAATAAATTTTTTGGCGTTTGGTTTGTGAAGTTAAAGTCGTCCTGTTAAACTAAATTCAAATTTTTCTTTATGATAAAATATTCTTTTAGACAGTTAAGAGAATATTACCTCCTATAATTATATTAATACATCACAAAAGCGTCCTCGATTGCCCAATTAAATATTTTGGACCTAAATAATAAATGATTTCTTCAAAATTAAAGGCATTACGTCCTTTAATTTAACACCTAAATAATTAAAATTTAAACTACCTCTAAAATAATTATCGGAGTACAAAGAAGTGGCGCGCAACCCAACATCTTCTTTTGCTAAATTTCTCCCACACCGTTATTCATTCGTCAATTAAATCTCAATCATCATGCATTATTGGAACTCCTTCAGCAAACACAATTTCCTGCTCCTCAAATATTTGGGCCTCAGCGCAATGGGACCCTACTTCAGTACCATCTCCTACAAATTATGGTTCTGCTTCACCAACATCCTAGTAATGGGTTTCTTCAACATGTCCTTATTCATCAAACTAATCATCATGTTGGACGACTTGCAAAAATTCGCCGAAATCGGATGTCTCGGCATATTATGCTTCATCGCCAACTTTAAAGCGACAATACTCCTTCTCAACAAACGAGCAGTCGACAGATTCCTGCAAATTATGGAAGAAGATTTGATGCAGCCGAAAAACGAGCGTCAAGAAAAGCTCGCGAAAAGCTCGATGAAAGTGTGGACGACCAGTTTCTACGTCTTATCCTGCTACGTGGGTTTAGCTCCAATGTATTGCGCCATCCCCATTATCAATCAAAGCTATAAAGTGCAAAAACTACCCTTAATGGCTTGGTATCCGTTTGACGTCACGGAGCAAAATAACTACATTCTCGCATATGTCTTGCAGTTTATAGGATTTGCGGTGGTAATTAGTAGCAATGTGGCGGTGGATACTTTTATTACGATGACAATGAGTCTTACTGCTACGCAATGTCTTTTGCTTTCGGATAAAATGGAAAATATTGAGGAGTATGCAGCGGAGAAGTTTGGGGGTGACGTTGATGGGGAGTTGTTTCAGGTTAAGTTGGATGCGTATTTTAAGGAGTGTTTGCAGCATCATTATAATATTATTGAGTATAAATTAAATTATTTAAATAATTTTTTCAAGTAATATTAATATTTTTTTAGATTGTCCAAAGCTATTACAAAAATAGTGAATGTAATTGTATTTATCTTGTATTCTTTTGCAGTAATTGCGTTAGCAATGACTTTATTTATTTTAACTAAAGTATGTCGCCCCTTTAGCTAATTAATAATTATTTTAAATTAATTTATTTTCAGCTGACTACTGATGCTGAAATATTTATAACAAATTCGTGTTATTTGACTGGAATAGTGAGCGAGCTTTTCATGTATTGCTGGTTTGGGAACAACATAATTGTTTATGTAAAATTACATACATTTTTTGATTAATTAATATTTTTAAAAATTCTAGAGCTCCCAAATTTCGGATAATTTGTACAAATCGAACTGGATAGATAAATCTACAACGTATAAAAAAAATATGCAATTTTTTATGTTGTGCACCAAGAAACCTATCAGACTTTTGGCGTTGAACTATTTTGAAATTTCTCTGCAATCGTTTACTGGGGTAGATATTTTATTTATTTAATTTAATTAATTTATTCAAGGGTTGCAGGTTATTAAAACTTCCTGGTCGTATTTTGCGCTCCTTAGACAAGTGGACAACAAAGCCTAATTTTTTTTATTAATTTTTAAACTAGCATCAATTAATATTTACACCGCGCACTATTTTAGCCTTTAAAATTTTTTCTGATAAATTCTATGCAATAAAAAATTAATAATAAAAGTACTAATGATTTTTTGTAATTGATTTATTTTTTATTATAATATAACATCCTTTTAGACTATTTAAAAAATATTTCCTAAATTATAACAATATTCCAACAATATCACAAAAGCAGTCTCTATTGCGTGCTCCTAAATAAATATTTAATAAACTACTAAATTAACCCTGATGTGAACTAAGCTCCTTTATAACGGATTTTGATATAATTCGATAAGCTCTGCTATATAATTATTTTTGAATTGACATTTTTTTAATTCAACCAAATTAAACAACTTTAATTTGCATCCCTTCCATATACTTGACGAAGAAGCGCATAATACGACCAAGTAGTCCGGATTATCTAAAAACCACCCTTATAAATTTAAATTTGCCCAAAAATTAACGCCACTATTTTTTTACGGTAGTAAAAGAGTTCAGTGAGATTTCAAAAAAGCTCATTGCTAGTAATCGAATCGGCTTTTGCGTCCTTAGAATAAAAAACAGCATATTCTTCCTGTAGACCAAGGAGGAATTTTTCCACCAATCCGATTTCATTGGAGCATCAGACATTGCCACACTTTTAATCATTACTTCATTACCAAACCAGCAATAAATAAATAATTCAAGAGTAACAGCCATTTGGTACAAGAAAATAGTCAGGAAATATTGACTGCCGGGTTTTTGCTGAAAATTGGTCCTTTATTGCGTATAAAATTCGCCCAAAATTTTTACATCTTACCAGAGATAAATTGAACATATTGAAAGTCATTGTAATGCAACTTATAAAATATAGCATGAAAACTATAACGTTTATGAATTTATTAATGCAAGCTGCGAGGCTGGAAATAATTAGTAGCGCTCAAAATAGTTTAGCACCCTTATTTTGATTTCAAAAAATTCTAGTTATATATTTTATAGCAAATTATAAAAGTACTTACTCCAAAATAATGAAATGATGTTGAACGCACACCAAAAAGCTCTTATTAAGCTCCGCCTGAAACAATTTCAGATCCTCTTCCGGATTTTCAATTTGCAGTCGCTCCATTGTATATTTTTCAATATTTTTAACTCGATGGGATAGTAAATCGCATTGTGCAGCCACATAACTCATCATTAAGGAAACAAAAGTATCGATGAAAATATTATGGTAGACCACAACCACGAAAGAAACGCATTGATAAATGTACAAAGTCTTGTAATAAATTGGTTGGTCTTCGTAGTAAGGGTACCAAGCCACAAAGGGTAAAAACTTGACTTCGTTGGTATTCTTAAATAATGGAATCAGCCAAAACATAGGTTCCAGACACATGCATCCAATAACAAACATGCAAAACGTAAAGAACCATAATTTCATTGCCTCCTCGATTATCTGCTTCTGCTTTTGGTTTTTCGGTTGCAGTTCTTCAGCATCCAGGAGTTCGATATATTTGCTAATTTGGTCCCAGTTCAGGATAAATAAAGTTGATTTCAGGTTTCCAATGACGCACATTAATGTAATATACGCAGTTTCAGAGAATAGTTTGATGTCGTTTGCGTTAAAAATTAATTGGATGGTTAATGAGAGGTTGAAGAGTCCCATTATTATTATGTTTGTTATGAAAACATGCACATTATGTAGATTCGATTCGAAAAAGTTCTTGGTTTTGGGGAAGATACCCAAAGCTTTAAACATCCAGAAATGGTACTTGAAAAAATGCTTCCAATATGCTTCTTCCATTTTTGAGGAGCGCTTATTGGAAACTGGGATTGTTTTAATAAGGACCTTTGAGGGTGGAAACTAAATAATTATAGGCGTGATTTTTGATTTGTTTTCTTAAGATTGACAAGAAAATTATTGGGCTACCAAATAAAATACTTTGGATTCGGTAGATTGTTTAATAACTTTGGATTTATTTTTTGGACGATTAAATGAAGAAATAAATAAATTATGAGTTAAGCTAATTAATTATTTAAAATCAAATAAAATTAATTTTCTATTAAATTTATGCGTTAATAAGACTAAGAGAAAAGTGGTATGCAATCAAAGAAAATTTCTTTTTAGCACTAGTTCATTTAATATTAAATCGTTATTTATATAGAAGATATTTTTCTCATCATTAATATTTATCTATAAAATAATTGAACGTTAAAATACTTTTTCCTTGTAAAATAATAATTAATTAATACTAATATTGCTACTTTATTAATAATTAAATGAGACAACTTATTTATTTTAGAGGTACATTTTTAAAACAATTTTTTATATATTATTATCCACTTGTCTTAATAGAGCAAAATAGGACCACGATGTTTTAACCACCTAAAATATTTTAATTAATTAATTAAACAAAATATGTAAAATTCCATACCGAAGTAAATGATTGCAAGGAAATTTCAAAATAGTTCATAGCGAAAAGCTTAATAGGTTTCTTAGTGTACAATAAAAAAAACTGTATATTCTTCTTATAATAATCGGATTTATCTATCCAATTGGACTTGAATAAACTGTCACCAAGTTGAGCACTCTAAAATTATATGTCAAAAAATTGAAAAAAATTTAATTCAAACTTACTTGAACTATAACAACAGTTCCAAACCAGCAATATGTAAAAAGCTCACATAAAACGCCGGTCATGTAACTCGAACTGGTCAAAAATACTTCAGAATTGGGAGGAAACTGAAAATTTTCAAAATTTAATATTTTAGAAAATTGCTTTATCCTTCTTCTTGAAGAAAAAAAATAGTTTAGAAAAATTTACTTTTGATAGAATGAACATCGTAAGCGCCAATGCAATTATTGCAAAAAAGTACAAAGTCAAAACAATAAAATTCGTAATTTTATTAGAAATTTTAGCCAACCTGCAAATAATCCCAAATTAAACCGAAATCATAATCAAATAAATTAATTAATTACTCGAGAATGATTCGATGATGTTCAATGCATTTTTCAAAATATTTATCCAGCTCAATTTGAATTAATTTCCCCTCCAAATTATTTTCCTTGCAATACTCATCAATATTCTTCAGTTTATCGGAAAGTAAATTGCACTGCGTAGATATAAAGCTCATAAATAAAATAACTAACGAATCAATGCCAATATTGCACCAAAGCGCCATAAAAAACCCAAAAAATTGCGAGCAAAACCCCACGGCATAGAAAATTGGTACTTGAGTATCAAACGGGTACCAAGCTCCAAACGCCAATTTTCCCACTTTGTACCCTTTGGTTATTAAGGGTACTGAGCAAAACATTGGAGCCAAAATAGTGTACGAAGAAAACACATAAAACGCATAAACCCATGGCTTCATTGACTTATTGGCAAGGACCTCCTGGCGCTTATTAAATGGTTCCATCAAATCCTGTTGAATAATTTTCACAAATTTAAAAATTGGTTCATTAATATAGACGATTATAATTGCTTTGATATTGGCGGCAAAGCATAACATTGCCACACAGCTCGTTTGGGCCAAAAGTTGCACATCATCCATCGCGAAATAAATTTGTATCAGAAGAGATAAATTAAAAATGCCCAACATCAGGATATTGGCGATGTAGTACCATATTTTGAACCAAAGCGGTTGAACTGGAGTGTCTAGTGGTACTAATGCCAGAAATTTCAGGATAGCGAAATTTTTGTCGATGAAATATTGCCAGAAGGAATTTTTCTTAGTCATTTTACGGTTGAGTTCAATACTTGTTGATTAACGGTAAGATTATGACTCAATTAGTTTAAGTTGAAGCGCATTATTCCAGTTCGATTAATTATATCTAATTTGACTATAATTTAATTGTGTATTATTATTTTATTTTATATTAAGATTGTCTCCATCTATATTATTTATAATAGCGGGAAAATAATATGGTACAATATTTTAAGGCAATCAAGACTTGAATGTGTCAAATTTTTGACAGTTGTAATTGACGTGGAATGCTGATTTTTGGCAGTATTGTTCATTTAGGTAATTAGATCCATTGTCCTAAATTTCAAAAATTTAGCATCATTTTTAATATTTTTTTTTTGAACTGGTGCTACATTTCCGACTGCTCATCGAACTCTCCACCGAGGGCTCTAAAAAAATATTTCTAATTGCCCTAAAAAAATATTTCTAATTGTCCTAGATCCTTGAAATTTGGAACATATACTTCAACAAGGATTTACTATAAGTGTTCAAAGTTTCAAGTCAATATTTAAATTAGAAGTATTTTTTTTTAATTAAGAAGAGTTAATTTTGATATTTAATTTTTTAGTAGTCCTTTTTTGGAAATAATATTTCTAATTTAATAATTCTTTTATTTTTTAATAACTATTTATTATACCTTGTACAAAAAAGAGTGACGATAACATGAATAAAATAATAAGAAAAATTATTAATAATTAATAGAAGTCTTAGTTAACTTTCATGCAAATGCTGGTTATTTTTTTAATCCCTCATTAATTATTTATTCTACTGTTTATTTTATTATTTTCAAAATCAATATTAAATATATAGGGTATTAATTGAATTGCATAATTCTTATAACGGCGTAATATATTATTTGTTCCATCTTTTAAATATAAATTTTTAATTATATAACATACAATGTATATAAAATAAATTAATTAAAAATCAATTACTAATACTAGCAAATTAACTTACTAATTCGTTTTACTAAACAATAAATTTTTACTTAATCTAAAAATAATTATAATGTCTCAATAAAGTCTGCAATAAACAATGCAAATTTGCGGAAACCAAAATAATAATTTAAAAGTTGCATAACAATTTTAAAAAACTGACCTCGTACCAAAGACCTAGTCCAATTTTCCTCCCCCATGAAAATTATATAAAAAGAATGCATTTTTGCTTTGATCATCATAATTGTTAATTAAGCATCTCAAACAACTCTAAAAATGAAGTACTTGATTGTGTTGGCTTGTGCCTTTGTTGCTACAAATGCGGTAAGTTTATTTAAATTTATAAATAATTTTTAAAATTAAATAAAATATTTTTTTTAATATAAATAGCTTAGCAAGGAGTTTGTGGAGAAATTCATGGCGGAATTGCAACAAATTGGTGCTAAATGCACTGTGGAAACTAAGGCTTCTGGAGGTAATTTTTGAGCGGTTTTTGAATTTTTAAAAATATTTTGAAATTTAGATGATATTGCTGAATTGATGGCCCATAATGTTCCGGCCAGTCATGAAGGAAAATGCATGATTTTCTGTTTCTACAAGCATTACCATGTCGTAAGTACCAAAAAATATTATTTTAAATTAATAATAATATTTTTTTGTAGCAAAATGACGAGGGTGCCTTAAGTCTTGAAGGAGCAACAAAATCAATGGAACCATTAAAGGCGGACGATGAGGAACTCTACAATAAAATGATTGGGGTGTTTAAAATTTGTCATAGTAAAGGTAGTTAATTATTTTATTTTTTATTATTAATAATAATTTAATTTAATATTTTTTTTAGCCGTTATTGATGCCGATCCTTGCATTACCGCTGCTGCATTTGCGACTTGCGTTAAGGAAGAGAGCAAAAATGTAAGAAAAAAATTATTTAACGGGTTAAGTATTAATTTTTGTTTATTTCAGGCCGGACTTACTTCAGATATGCTTGAATTTTAATTTTTTACACGCTTATCGATGATGATTGAATAATTTCTATTATGTTTTGTGGTTAATAAAATAGGTATGCAAGTTTAAAGGACGATTTTTATTGCAAATTTCTAACACAGAAAATTATTTCCCTATAAAGAATAAAATTATTCGAATGTTTAGTTCGATTTTCTAATTTTTCTATTTTTAATTTAACGATTTATTTAGACAAATTATGCATCAAACTAAAAAGTAGTGTTCAATACATCAATAAAGCAAAAAGAAAGATTATTAATAATATATTTTCTAAGTTAACCTTCAGGCAAATGCGACATATTTTAATTCACCATTTATTATTTAGAATAATATTTATTTTATAATTTTTTAAAATGGTTTAACATTTGTCTAACAATTTAATTTAGTGCAATTAATTTCTATAAATATATTAAAATAATTCAACTACATTAATTAGCATCTCTTCCATAAACTTGATGAAGAAGCGCATAATAGGACCATGTAGTCCGAATTATCTAAAAGTTGCTCTTATAATTTTAAAACAAAATAAAATATTGCAAATATTTTTACTGCGCTAAAAGATTGCAGATTTATCTCAAAAAAATCCATCGCCAGCAATTTAATCGGCTTTTGCGTCCGCAAAATAAAAAAAATCATATTCTTTCTATAAGCCAAAGAAGAGTTTTTCCACCAATCAGTTTTAATTAAAACATTTGCTATTGACGCACTTTTTAGCATTACTTCGTTACCAAACCAGCAATACAGAAATAATTCAGCAGAAACTGCGATTTGGTACCACAAAATTGTGAAGAAAAAAAGACTACCAGGCTTAGCCTGAAAATCACAATTTAAAAATTCTAAAACGTCTTCAAAAAACTTACCAAAGACAGATTAAAAATACAAAAAGACATTGAAATGCAACTTATAGAATATATGCCAAAAACAATTACATTTATAATTTTATTAAGACAAGCTGCTAAGCTAAAAAAAATATAGTTCTCAAAAATGAACTGTTATTAAAAACAGTCGCAAAAAAATTCTCAAAAAAATTGTGACTTACTCCAGAATAATATAATGATGCTGAATACACCCTAAAAAGCTTCTCTTAAGCTCTTCCTGAAACAAATTCAAATCCTCTTCAGCTTCTTCAATGTTCAGTCGATCCATTGCATATTTTTCAATATTTTCCAGTCGATGTGACAGCAAATCGCATTGGGCCCCAACATAACTCATCATTAAAGTAATATAAGTATCAATAAAAATACTATAATAAAGCAACATCGAAAAAGCCACACATTGATAAAAGTACAAGCATTCGTAAAAAATTGGCTGATTTTTGTAAAATGGGAACCAAGCTTCAAATGGCAAAACTTTTAACTCCTCGGTACCATTGTTGGTCATTATTGGAACCAACCAAAGCATCGGCAGCAAAATATGACAGCCGATCATAAAAATGTAAAACGAAAAGTACCAATCCTTCATTCCGTCCTCGATTATCCTTTTTTGGGTTCGATTTTTCGGTTGCAATTCTTCAGCGTCTAATAGTTTAAGAAACTTGCGAATTTGCGCCCAGTTAAAGACGAATAAGCTCGATTTATAGCTAGAGATAAAGCACATTAATGTAAGATAAGCCGTTTCAGCGAATAATTTAATCGTGTTGATCTTCAAAAATAATTGCACTGTTAATGAAAGGTTGAACAATCCCACCATTAATATGTCGCAGATAAAAAAATGCGCATTATTGAGACGTGAGTCAAAAAAGTGCTTGGTTTTTGGGAAGATACCCAAAATTTTGAACATGAAGAAGTGGTACTTGAAAAATTGCTTCCAATGTTTAGTTTCCATGATTACGATTAGAATGAATGAAATTATGGAAACGCTGCTTACCATTTCCCCAATTACATTTTAAAATAATATAGAATTTAATTTTAAATCAATATTGCCGGATTAATATTTAATTTATTGGTGCATGTGGTGCTACTATTTTATTTAAAGGACTTTACGCGGAATTCCTGCTGTAAACTTGACGAAGAAGCGCATAATACGACCAAGTAGTCCGAATTATCTAAAAACCACCCCTATAAATTATAATTTGCCCAAAAATTAACACTACTATTTTTTTACGGTAGTAAAAGAGCTCAGCGAAATTTCAAAAAAGCTCATTGCAAGCAATCGAATTGGCTTTTGCGTCCTTAGAATAAAAAACAGCATATTCTTCCTGTAGATCAAGGAAGAATTTTTCCACCAATCCGATTTCGATGGAGCATCCGATATTGCCTTACTTTTAATTATTACTTCATTACCAAACCAGCAATAAATAAATAGTTCACCAGTAACGCCTATTTGGTACATTAAAGTAGTCAGGAATAACGGAGTGCCGGGTTTTAGCTGAAAATTGGTCCTTTATTGCGTATAAAATTCGCCCAAAATTTTTAAATCTTACCACAGATAAATTGAACATGCTGAAAGTCATTGTAATGCAACTTATGAAATATAGCGTGAAAACTATAACGTTTATGAATTTATTAAGGCAAGCTGCGAGGCTGGAAATAATTAGTACCGCTTAAAATAGCTTAGCACCCTTATTTTATTTTCAAAAAATTCTAGTTGTATATTTTATAGCAAATTCTAAAAGTACTTACTCTAAAATAATGTAATGCTGTTGAACGGCCACCAAAAAGCTCTTACTAAGCTCCGCCTGAAACAATTTCAGATCCTCTTCCGGATTTTCAATTTGCAGTCGCTCCATTGTATATTTTTCAATATTTCTAACTCGATGGGCTAGTAAATCGCATTGGGCACCAACATAACTCATCATTAAGGAAATAAAAGTATCGATAAAAATATTATGATAGACTACAACCGTGAAACCAACACATTGATAAATGTACAAGCTCGTGTAATAAATTGGTTGATGTTCGTAGTAAGGGTACCAAGCCACAAAGGGTAAAAAATTTTCTTCTTTGGTATGAGAAATAATTGGAACTATCCAATACATAGGTACCAGAAAACTGCATCCAATAAGAAACACGTAAAACGTATTGTACCATGCTTTCATGGCATCCTCAATTATCCGCTTTTGCTTCTGGTTTTTCGGTTGCAGTTCTTCAGCATCCAGGAGTTCGAGATATTTGCAAATTTGGTCCCAGTTCAGGATAAATAAAGTTGCTTTCAGGTTTGCAATGATGCACATTAATGTAATATACGCAGTTTCAGAGAATAGTTTGATGTCGTTTGCGTTAAGAATTAATTGGACGGTTAATGAAAGGTTGAAGAGTCCCATTATTATTATGTTTGTTATGAAAAAATGCACATTATTTAGATGCGATTCGAAAAAGCTTTTGGTTTTGGGAAAGATACCCAAAATTTTAAATATGAAGAAATGGTACTTGAAAAAATGCTTCCAATATGTTTCTTCCATTTCGGAGGAGCGCTTAGTGGAAACTGGGATTGTTTTAATAAGGTGCTTTTGAGGGTGGAAACTAAATAATTATAGACGTGATTTTTGATTTGTTTTCTTAAGATTGACAGGAAAATTATTGGGCTACCAAATAAAATAGTTTGGATTCGGTATATTGTTCAACAACTTTAGTTTTATTTTTTTTAACGATAAAGAAGAAAGTGAATAAATTTATTATGAGTCAAGTTACAAAAGTAATAAGAAAGAAAATACGTACCGTGCATTTAAATGTTCTTGTTAAAACCAGGAAATCCCAGCTTGGTTTACAAAATTGCTGCAATGCATTTATTTGCATTTTATTGCTAATTATAAAATTAAAATAAAATGGGAAACCTTCACCTCCGAATTGATATTTCCCAATCCCGATAAGAAAGACATAAAATTATCAATTGGAGATTAACATTGACCTTAAAAATGTCGTACAAATAAACAATAAAGCAATAATAATAATATAAAGCAATTGATTTAAATTTAGCATAAATCAATTGAAATTCGCATTAAAGATTACTGGGTATTTTGTATGACAAATGAAAAGACCAACTATAAATAATTAACAACATTATTTGATGATTTTAAATGTTTAACGTGGTGGGGAATGGAAGGTCATCATCATCTCTTATTGCACATGGTATTATTTTTCATTCAAATTATAGTTTGCCTTGTATGAAAATGTGTATGTAGTTAGTTAGTGTATAAACTAATTTAATAATTCAATATAAAATCAAATGTTTTAAATTAATTCGCAAGTAAGTGCCCAATAAATTTTGAAAACTTTGAATCACAGAAAAAAATTAAAACAAGTTGCTTTAAATTGTTTTTAAATGTGCTAATTACTATTATTGCATTAGACTTGAATTATGATGGCATAAAACTTGTTTTTCTACAACAGTAATTGGATATTGTTATTCAAATCAATTATTTTAATTAAATTGCAAATTATTGAAGCAATTTCCTTTATTCCAGATTTCCAAAATGCTACCCATTTTATTATTAACAATAAATCTAGCAATCGTCTCAAACGCTCAGCTCTATTTCCCAGACGACAATGGAGGCTTCGCTCAATATTCCCCCATCATCCCTCAAGCAGCACCACCCCCAATACCCAAAAATCTAACTGCGCTAAGAGGAACTGCGGAATATGAGACATATGTGGACCAAATCGTGTCTTCTGGCTTAATTAAATTAACATTAGCCATTGATAAAGTGCTGAAAACGCAATCGGATGTCGGGAACATTATTTATGCACCTGTTAGTATTGGAGGTAATTTTCAAATAATTTCGAAAACTTTCAACTAATTAAATTTAAGTGCATGATGGCCTTTGGAAGGTATGCGATTAAGCCATAATTTAACGGAACTAAGCCGTTAGGTTATTAATTGCATTTCCACCTTGTCCGGTCATTTTCATATTAATGCGGAAATTATTGGCGAGAGAATTTTTTTTAAAAATTCAAGCAAATGCAAAATAATTTCATTAAATTGGCTAATAATATTTTCACATATAAATACAACCTTTAGAATTGTTTGACCTCAAACTAGTGACCTATAACACCCACATCAATGACACAATGCATTTTTTTATAAAGCGCTCCCATTCAAATTTTTTAAAAATAAAATTAAAATATTTTAAAGTAGAAAGTTCTCAAAAAATGTCTCGCAAGTAATTTACGTAGAAAAATTAATTGTTAACCACTTCAACGAAGAAAAAAAATATTTCTAAACCCCCTACAATATTTAATTATTTTTTTTTGCTTCAGGCGCTCTAGCTCTAGTCCTCCTAGGCTCCAACGGCAAAACCTTCCAGGAAATCAAAGCCTTAATGGGCCTAGCAGCCGGAATGGAAATCGAGAGCAAATCCCACATCCTCCACGAACAATTCGGCCGAATGATTCGCACCCTGCAAACCACATCCGGCTTTGATTTCACCCATCAAGTGCGCTTTGCGTCCGCTATTTTCATCCAAGAAAACTACCCCATTCGTCCGTTATACAAGGAAGCAGCCCTTGCACTTTACGAAAGCGAAATTTTGAACGTGAATTTTAAAAACAACCCCCTGGAAGCGCAAAAGACGATTAACGATTGGGTTTCGCAAAGGACTAATGGGAAAATTACAAATTTAATTCCGGAACCGCCTTCAGTTTCTACTAAGGTGATTTTGGCTAGTGCGATGTATTTTAAGGCGCTGTGGGAGTACCCCTTTTTTGATGGGTCTACCAGAAGGTAAATATTTTAATTTAATTTTATGAGGAACGGGAAATAATTTAAATAATTGCTTCCAGGCGCCCTTTCTACACAAACGGCAGAAAATCGCCTACAAATGTCCAAGTGGAGATGATGTCGAACGGGGGCGACTTCCCCTATTTTAAAGACACCAAACTCAACGTGGAAATATTAGGTTTCCCTTATAAAGGCAACCAAACCACCATGTACGTTATAAAGCCCTTCGACTCCAACGCCGCCAAACTGAAAGACTTCGAGTCTAGCCTCATCGAATTGGAGCTCACCCGCTTAATCGAAAGCGTGAAACCCACCCCCGCAGTCGTACTTTTCCCCAAAATGAAAATCGAAAGCACTATCGATTTAAAAAGCGCACTCGAACTGCTCGGCGCCAAATCGCTCTTCAACCCAAACGAAGCCAATTTGGCTCTATTATCGCCGGGCGAAGGGATGAATTTAAATTTAGCGAACTTCCCGACGAAATCCGCGGCAGTCGATAGCAGTGCGATTATTTTCAACCGAATGGGGGCGCCGGTGAATTGTAGCGATATCTTCAACGCCAATTCCACCCTCGATAAATGCGAAGAAATTGTGAACGGCACAAGACAGCAGCGCGTTTTGTACAAGAAAATCGGCAATAAAGTGGCGAGAAGGATCACAAGGCAGGTAAATAATGGGGTGCAAGCGGCACAAAGTTTGAGCCAAATTCGCAAGTTTTTGAATGATCAAGGAGCGGATTATCAGAACCCGGGATTGTATGCCGATCGGGTGATTCACAAGGTTTATATGGATATTACGGAGACGGGAACGGAAGCGGCGGCCGCCACTTCGGTTAGTTTGACGCGGGATGGAAGCAGGGTTACTTTTAGAGTGGACGTGCCCTTTTTGTTTTTTATTCGGCATGAGTCGACTAGGACGATCTTGTTTTGGGGGTCGATTACTACGCCCACGCCTTATTTTCAAGTCTAAGCGATAGTGTGTTAATTATCTAATGTGATGTATTTAATTTAAGGACGTTTAGCGTTGCAATAAAAGAGTTATTTTGCAGAAAACAAATTGTTTCATTAGTTACTTAACTTTAAAAACTATACGTGATATGACGAGAGTTTTTGGCCAACAGCCGTAAAGTAGTAGTAGAAAAAATAAATACATACAAAACTACAGTTCAGAATGACTAGAGAGTCTGGGCCCCTTCTTAATCTGCTTCGGTTTCTTCCGTTTCTTCTTCTCCACTTCGTCGACGATCCCGTCTTTCTCCTTGGCCGCGTACGGATTTTCGTAATGCGGGTCGCGTTCCACGTAATTCATCTCCTGACTCACCAACGCCAGCAATTTCAACGTACTCTTATCTATCAAGTATTTCACTTGATTCGCGAAAGCTATGCTCCATTGCAGCAAGCTGTCCCAATCGCTACTGGATTTCTTTAACGCTTTAATCGTAATATCGGGAAACCGCAGAATGATCTCGGCGATAAGTGCGGTGTTTTCCAGGACATTTGATAAAGCACTGCGGATCTTATCGTCGAGAGGGAATTCGGATATGCCCGGTGTAAAGCCGGCAGATTCGATAATCGTTCGACTGTCGTGGATTATGATGAATACTTTCTCGACCATTATGGCAATCATGGAGTGTTGTTTCTCATAGTTGGCGGATTTCTGGAAGCTTTTGATTGCATTTAGCTGTTCGGCGCGTTGTCTTTTGTACAGTTTTGAATCTGAATATAAACAAATTGTTAGCGGTATAAATAAATTGAGTTAAAATCGTACTCACATAGTTGCTCTGCTAATTTCGCTTCTGAAGCATCCTCTAATGCACACTGCACGAAACTAGCAAAGCACAAGGTAATTATTAGTTTATTTACAATCATTTTCACTACATTATTCGACTTTTAATAACATTTTGAGATTTTTTAGGTTATGTTGACTAGTAAACTTCAAAGTTCAATGTTGCCAACATTAGAGTTGGTTTTAAATTTATTTTAAGGCTTTTGCCTTTCAGAATAAATATTTTAATAAATTTCTGAGTAATCTTAAGTGTTTTTATGCAATTAAATTAATGTTTTTAAAAAATTTATGTGGAAATATAATTTAAAAAATAAAATGTGTCTAAGGAAATTTCTGATTAATGAATTGGGAACACTGGTTGTCAGTTTCTTGCTGCTATCGGTGTCAATTGTCAGTTTGGAATTAATTTAAAGGAAAAATAAAGGTAATTTCTATTTATTTTGTAGTTAATTAAACAATCTACTCAAAAACTAACATTTAAACTTAATAAATCTCGTTTTCCACCCACAGGAATAAAATGGCGACCGGCCCCAAACCTCCGAAGACTCCTTTGGAACTGTTGGAAAACAACGACCGCGAAGATTCCGTAATAGCTAAATACTATACACCAGTAGCTTGCGGTGTTATTGCGTTTGTTAGTGTCTGCATTGGTAATTTTGCCACCAAAAGGCCAGTTTTTAGTGGTAAGAAAACATAACGTCAAAATTGTACTTCGAAGTTTTGTTGATTATATAATATTCAAGGAATCCAAAAGCATGCCTTCTTTACTGGAAGTTTTGCTGCAATTGGGGCTGTTATAGATTCGTATAGAAATGACTACTTTGCTGATCGAGATGCGATGTTCCGTCATTACATTCAATTGCACCCTGAGGATTTCCCACCCTACGGTAAGTTACAGATACCTGTAATTAATTAGGCAGTGGGATTTAATTGATTTCAATTTTAGAGTCCCAGAAGTATGCTGATCTTCTTTTGCCATGGATTCCAATTCGTTAGCTATTTGAAAGAGTTGGTATCGTAGTTTTAAAATAAATTATGTGTATAATTTGGTCGTTTTGTTGATGGAAACCTTTTGCGGAAAATCCTTGGTATGAATTTTACTTTATTATTTTAATTGGAGTATTTTGAACCCCGGAAAAAATTATGTGGTCTGTGGGTTAAGATAGAACAAAGAAAAGTCGTAGTTTACGTATATGCATTTTTATTTATTAATAGTGGGCGAGAAAATTACAGAGTTAATTCTACCAACTGTATACAATAATGTAAATAGATTTATTTATACTAAAAAAGTGTGTTGTACATTTGTCATTTGTGTGTTGAAAACGAAATACTATAACGATATACATTTAGACGGCTTTTCAAATTGGCAACATAAAAAGTTAGACTTCATATAAATTCAATATCAACATATCAACAAAGTAAATGGAAGATTATGATAAAAATGTAGTAAATTTTTTGCCATTCTCGGTTAGAAAAATACATGTATATTAATAATACCTCTATGCCTACAAAATACATTTAATCAATAAATACATTAGTCACCCTTTAATTCATCACAGACTACAAGAAATTTCTTTGCAATTATATTTTTCTTTTTTGATGCGGTACTATATCTTCCAAAAATAATTAGGTACTAAATTAGTTCACTTATAAACTACACCTGAATGATGATCAAAAAACATATGATAACAAGTTCCATAAATATGTTACATAGAAACAAATTTTTAAATGACGTTATATATTATTGTACCATTAGATATTTTATTTACTTGCTCAATATTTTGCTACACCAAATATAAAAATAAAATCAGCTTTGAAAGCTATTTTTTCCACCTTTCCAGCTTCACTAAACTTAATCTTATCATTCTAGCTAAGATCTAGTATTCTAATTCTTAAACAGAGATTGTTGTAAGTTGTAAACGTGTTATGTTAACTAAAAAACACAATTGCACAGTAAATTGTACCACTATGTGCCCATGTGTCTCTTTTGTACAATGTACAGAGTCGTCTAATAGCAATAATAAATCGAAATTTTGTTCATCAGCAACAATAAATAATAGATACCGACATTATATATAAAAAGAAATATTAACAACTAATTTAAAAATACACAATAAATAGCACAGGGACAATTATTTTGATTATCGTACGTAAATCTTGCCACTTAATATAATAATTAATAAAACATTTATATATGCATTAACAACCACAATATTCAACTTAATATATAGAAAGTGATCTAATCACTTTGAGGAATGTTTCATTTAACTAACAAATACGTGAGTGAGGATTCTTATTTTTACAAATATTAATTAATAATAAATAAGCAATAAAAGCGGAGTGCGTTTTTTAAGTAGAATAATATGCAGAAAGTAGCGAAAAATTCATAATTGCTTCAGTTCTGACAATTAAAATCATAATACTGGTTTTTTACTTGATTAACTTTTACGACAAATTGACCATATTTAAAAAACATTAAATGCTGACGATAAAAATAAATGTAGATGGCAAGCTTAAATAACGATTAATAATTAATAATATTTAAAATATACTGCCTAATTTATTTTGCAACCAAAAAAAAAGTTGGTTTAATATCAAGACAACATTTTTTGTCTTTAATTAAATTATGTATCTGCAACTACGCGAAACTTGCCAACTAAAACGCGATAAATTCAAGATCAAAATATGATCAATTATGCCTCAAAAAATAAGTCAAAAGTATTAAGTACAAATCAAAAAAAAAAATAAATAAAAATTAACTCACTTATTCCCGTCTAGCCCGTTTCGGTCGCAAATTATCATTATCGCCCCGACACTTCTTCCCTATCTGTACCTGAGATTGTGCAGTCAAATGCAACGAGATTGCATGAGTATTTAATTTCTCCGCCAACAGCAAATCCTTCAGCTCCTTCATTTTCTGGCTGCGTAAAATAATCGTCGGCCTTGTAACTCGCACCGGTGCCACTTCCTCAACCACCTTCACCACCTCCTTAACCACTTCTTCCTCCACTTCCTTCTTCGAAGTGCTTGGCTTCCCATTGGATTTATCATCCGGTTTCTCATCGCCACCCACAAACGGCGACCCGTCTCCTTGCAACAAAAACTCGGGATTCAACAGTTTCTCCGAACAAGCTGCAGCCAGAGCTTCAATTGTCGGGTGAAAATTCGAGGTAGATTGCTCTTTGTCGCTGCTCTTTTCCGCTTGCGTACCGTTTTCCCTCTCGTAGTTGTTGTTATTATTGGTGAAGTAGCCTCCGTTCTTCTTGCTCATTTTATCGTCTTCCGATTTATCGCAGACTATATTTACCTGTGCACGGACGTCGGCGTCGAATTTCGATATCGTGTTCACTAGCGGTTTGGCCCAACCGATATGGAGTACCGGTGTGGCACTGCCTTCTTCCCATTGGCAGATCCCATCGTAGAATCGAAGCAAGTTGGCGAAACATTCGGGCTTTTTGAGGATTGTAGTCGCGCTGAATCCTGAGCTTTCCACTTTCATTATATGGGGGATTAGCTCGTTGGCGATCTCGAGGAATTCTTTGTAGATTTCTTCGTCGTCGCGCGAGTAGTTGTATCTAAACCAAAATTTATTAATATTCTACAATTTAAATTGATTTGGTGTATAATGAGTTGCCTAAATATGCACGAATACTTACAATCGGATAACATCGCTCGCATTCGCCCAACTCTCAAACGCCTCCTTGTACATCCGATTGCGATAAAAGTAGCCCCCTTGATACGTGTACGGATAAACATGCTGGTTACAATAATACGTCCTCGCCGAGAAAATCGCCTCCTCGAACAGCTTCCTGCACGCCACTTTCCCCACTTTGGGCGCGATCTCTTCCAAATCGCCCAAATTCCCAATCGCCATCGGATACTTGCTCAAATGCCCCAAATCGTACAACAACCACAGCAACTCTTGCTGCAATAGCGACACCTCAAACGCATCCAACGTCGCGTTCAACGACGGGTTGATCGCAGACACTAGCGCGGCCACTTCCATGTGCCTCGTACAAACCACCGGCTTGTTATTCACGTACAACCACGATCGCGCCGAGACACCTTTGCCGATTTCTTGGCCGCGTTTATCCTCGTTGCCTTTTCCATGCCAAGTCACTTCAGCCGTGTCCGTGCCATGTTCGCCGAACACGACCCAAGCGTGGTCTTCGGAAAGCGCGAGATGCACGTCGTTGTAGCCGAGCACCTGGCAGCCCGCGACGACCGCGAAAGCTACCCCAAAGCAATCGAGCTTGCTGCCCGTTAAATAACTGTACAAGCTCTGCAAATGTGCCCTGTCCTTGTAATAACTGCGTGTCAACGAGTTCCAAATCACGTCGGACACTTTTTTGACGAGTTCGCGAGTCGCGTACGATTTCGGTTTGGTGTTCGGTTCGATCGCGGTTTTCATTAACGTGTGGAATTTCAGGTAGAGCGTTTCGATGGTGGTTAGATCGAGAATTGGTAAGCTGAATTGTTCGACTGGTTCACATACCTGCAATGCATTCGACCGGCTTGTCAACGAGTTTTCAATTACGCCAGCGACGATTGAGAGCAGTGTCAAGTCCGGTTCGTAGGTGTTTTCCAGTTGGTTTTTGAACAGTTTGATGACGGTGGGTATGTTGTTGATGGGAAATAATGCTTTGTCTGTTGATTGAAAACCCGCCATGTCGTGGATTTTACATTTTCTGATGTCAGTTGTCAGATGAGGAAAAACAAGCGTCTGCATTGCCAACCGAAGAACAAAGAGATTTTGTAACTTTTTATATTTACTTTTAAAGCAATAATATTAATTGTGAACTTGTAGAATGATGTTTGATTGCTTTATTTATGGATCCTATTGGTTTTTATTAGCTATTTTGCTATAATAGCAAATTTAAATGCAAATGTATTGCTGGTTGCATTTCCTAAAATTTGTAGGGTCGATTTATTAAAAGTGTATTGCTGGTCGCATGTTATGGCGCTTTTAATTTGAATTTTAAAAATGGCGCATAATTTTAACAAACAAATAATTTATTAATTACAACGCACAGGTAGAAAAAATAATCATAAATGAAAGTTAACATAGGAAATATAAATTATACATTGTAATAGAATATTTTCAAAAGTGATATAAAAATAGTTTTGGCTTTTATACATTTTCGTAATAATAATATAGCATAACTTACTATTACCTATAATATTAAACTATTTTCTTACATTATCAGGAACATAATTATCGGTACCAGGAACACCTGAACCAGATGCATCACCCAACCATGGGTAACGATTTGGGCAATCCATGCACGATTCCAAATACCTAGTATCTGTGAAATTCATATCAGGGGTTTTGAAGCTCAACGCACATTTATTGGGTATATTGCAGGGTTTCGGGGGTAGATTCTCCTTTTTGGTGCAACCCCAGGCTTCGAAATTGTTCAACTCCTTCAGGGTTTTCGGATCCGTGATCCAGGTTAGCGCTTGTGTCGTTGTGACGAACCAAACGTCATCTCTGCAAATTAATTAGTATTGTGGTAATAATATTTTGGAAGGTACTTACAAAGTTTGCAAGTAGTCCAAAAACTTCTGCAATCCTTGCTCCAGTTCCTTGATGGAGAACCAATTGGTGTGGAACGGCATCATGTAAGGAGCGCGATTTTGATCATAATATCTGCTGAAATCCTCACGGAGCCATTCAAATACTTCGTTAGCGTCGTGGTTGTGCAGGACGCATTGGTCCAGGTAAGGACAATGTCCACCTTCGAAGTCCTCGACGAAATGCGCGTTTAGCGGTACTTCCCAAACACCCGGGAAAGATTTTGTTGGACAGGTGCCAGATTTGCACTCGTGTGGAATTTTGTAGTCCAAAGTGTAGGGCCAGACTGGAATTGGGAGAGCTGGCACTCCAACGGAGCTGTCGTAGATGTAGCCGAACTCTTCTAAGACCTGGAGGAATTTTTGGAGTTAGCTAACTATTTTTCAAAGCTGAAAAAAATTACTTTGTATTGCGTGTTCCTTCCGGGTTTCAAAAAAGGAGCCCTCATGCCCACAACTTCACTTTTGGACACATTAGAGAAATGTTTCAATATTTCTCGCATGCCTACCATCTCACCGACCCATTCTTCGTATCCTTTATCCTGCAAGCCTGTTTGCAATCTACAAGGATAATTTGTATTAATATGATTTAAAAGGATCGAACTTTCTTACGAAATAGTTTCAGTACCAATTTCGTTTCCTTCGCTCGCTAATTGCTGGATCATGTGGTAATTACTGTACTCATGCGAGATGAAGAAAGTTCCTTTAATATCACAACCATTTGGATTCTGTCGCTTGCCGTTCAATACTTTGCGATAATGATCGTAATTGTTTAAATTCACAGCGCCATCGAATGTAATGAGGACCATTTGAGGGGTCTAAAAAATTAATTATAATTTTTTTAAGCGCAATTTCGCGTAACTTACGTCTTGCGGGTCTAAGCCACCGGGTATCAAAGTACCGTCTTTGGAGCAGAAGCAATACGGAAGCTCGCATTCGGATAAGTCGCATTTTACTGCGAGATCTGTGGGTGGTTCCGTCACAGGAGCAGGAGCTACAATAATTCGCGTTATTAATTTAAAAAACATGTTAATTAAAATAAATTACTGGAAGCAATTGGACCGCAGCGCGCTTCATTTTTGAACGTGCAGAATTTGCTTATATCGTCGTAGTACAATCCTGAGGGACATCTATTCATGTAAGGGTATCCATCAACGCACTAGAATTATTTTAATTAATAATAATATTTGAGGTATTTAATAAATTACTTGATAGAATCTCCTGCAAGTCGCAGGATCGGCAAAGTTTCCATTGCCGACCGTTGTTGGACATTCAAACTCTTCAGTTTTCTTATCTTCTTTGGCTTTTCGTTGATTTGATTGGTTATTTTCGCTTTGGCTGTTCACTGCAAAGCACTTAGAGGATAAAAATCACCTTCGACCCTTAATTCAAATTTCGCGCGCTATTTAAATGGCGCTTGTTTTATATACTAGAGCTATGATTGGTGGATTTGAATTGACGTCAGAATTTGAATTTCTTTTGTGGCAATGAATTAATAATGGTAAAAGTAAACTTGAACTTCGCATAGTGTTCACGAAAGTAGCGTTTATTATTTCGCTTTTAATGGATCTAATAGATGGCCTCAATTTTTACGTTTTGAAAACGATGTAACTCTAAACAGAAGTCGTAGAAAGTTTAAAGATTCCCATTTTGAATCAATTAGATATTTTGTTGCTTTCAAAAACAATTAAAATCAAAGCAGAAGCCATTAAGTGGATGCCGATCGATTATAAAACAATTTATTTGCATAAATTATGGGGCGACTTAATTTTTGAAAAATTCAAGGAAGCTTTATGGATAAAAAAGGCCTTGAAAACAATAAAGTGTTTTGAATCTCATCAATCGAGGTTAAAGTAGAAAGCAATCATTTAAGGAAAATTATCAAAGTTTTTAAAATTCATTGAAAATGTAAAGTACTTTTGATTTACTATCAAGGCTATCAAGTTTTTTTATTTAAAAAAAATATACTAGTTTATGTGCCAACAATTTGAATTAATTTTTGCGTAATAGCGAAAAATTCGTTAGATAATTTTGAATGGACGCTATTTTGATTCACTTCCTACTTTTAAATGAGCGCCATCTGAAGTGTATCCGGTAGACATTTTTTGAAAAATCGAATAAAGTATATTGAACTTTAATTATACAATCAATGTTACAAATGCCAATCTAAAATGCCATTCTAATGAGAATGCAATATCAATATGTTTTAATTAGCGCTCGTCAGAATTAATTTTAATAATAATTAGGAAACTCACCAATTACAAGACTAAAACACAATACACATGCTAGCACTAAAGTGTAATAAGTATTTGGCAGGAAAGTTGCCATTATTCCTGCTTGCACTAAAATACACTCACTTACTTGACCACAACGTCGACATCGACTGCACTTTCCTCTTCTTGTGCCTTCCTGTTGGTCACTCATTGGCTATACGACTTTCTTCGCCATATAACCATTAGGTCAAGGAGATATACCGGTTTTCCTTAAATTATTTTTTTATTTACTATAATACCAATTTTAATTAGCTATAATTAAATCAATTCGGCAGATGCTATCGCATGGAAGAGGAAGAAGTTTAACCACTAGGATTATTTAAATCGAGATTTAAATAATACTAGATTTTTTTTATTATATAAGATTTTATATTAATTTTCCTACAAATTATTAATTATGCAACAATTTTACTAAGATCATCGAACAGCGACTCCATAGTCCAAACCTCATTGCTCGATTGCACTTCTTTTTCAGGACAAAGTTTACTGGTCAAAAAGGACAAATCGATGTCGCCCAAATTGCCGAAACTTGCCTGACCTGATTGCAGATTTTCGAATTGGTTGTCGAGTTCTTTGTAAGTGGATTTATCCACAGAGACCCTAAATTAATTAATTAACTCGTAATACGCGTTCGTTAAAAAAATACGAAACTTACATAGGCTTCACGTCTGGTAGATTAAGCGGATCGTCCTGCAGATCGTCGATATCCGGGATTTCCGGGATGTCATTATCGGACTGGATGGCTGAAGTATCTGTCTGGAATCGTTCCCTGAAACAAATTTGAATTTACCGCTAAAATCATGGCGTCTGATTCGTCGACTTACTGTTCGATCAAGTTGGTACTCTTGCTCCTGCCAAAGTCAAACTAATTATTAAAATTAATAAAAATTAATTAAAACGCTTACTTTGCAGACTTTCCAGCTTCCTCCGTCCAAACGCTCGTCCGTTTCGTTCGAATCGGAACATCCGGCGGACTATTACTAAGCGATAAATTCAAATTATCTTCGGATAATTCCTTCAGCAAATTGCCGCTGGATCGTCGACCTTGTTTCGGGGCAGACTATCCACAAACAGCACTAATAAATAGTTTAATTAGTCCAAATGAAACGTATTTACCTTTTTGTTCGTGGCTCCGGATAGCAAATCAATGTCATCATCAAAGTTCATTTTCTTTGTGGATTTTTTCAATTAGATAGAAAGTTTCTATTGTTGTTGTTGTTGTTCTTTCGTCGGCACAGGTAGATGGACTAATGAATGGTCAATGGACGCCATCCGTTTCTATGGTAACGCATAGTAACGCAACAAAGTATTACTGGTTGCCTATGTCTGCAAAATGCACTGTGTGGGTGTATAGTTTCGTTTTGAATGGGAATATCAATAATAAAACGGCAAAAAAAATTTAAAAAAATATTTTGAATAAGGGATGGACATATTGTGAGCTTATTCTCAAAATTATAGGTATTTATTTTTGGTTTTTAATTATAAAATTTAATTATTTAAATGTAAATTCCAAAATAAGCTAATTATAATTTTAAATATTTTTTTCTGAGGCGCCTAATTAACCCAGTTAGTTAAAATCTTGATCCAAGATCACCATTTCCGTAATCAAGTTATACAACACCGTCTTTGTGAAGGGAGAACTTGATGGCACTAGCACTTAACGAGTGGTGCACCACAGATTATGAGTGGCAAAAAGCAAGGAATATAATGCACACAAAGTAAAAAATAAAATTGCTGACTAGACCAATTGTTAGATTTATCTACAGGGTGCTGGTCCAAATGGAGATAAGCCGCAAAAAGTTGCCGGTATGCAAAATTTTGGGCAATACGCACTCGAGCAATTAATTAGCAATTTTTTATTCCAGTCTAAGAAACTTTAAAGTGTCGAGTTTTAAATAAAAAAAAATAGAATTTTATTTAAACGCTCTGTATAGAAGGACACACAACAGAACAGAAGAAGTCCTCGTTGATCCTGTGAGAATCTGCGCGCATGTTGAAGTGTCTACTTGAATGAATTCTCAGGAGCTGCATTTTTTTCGAAACACAAAAGTCTCAGTCTTTTATTATATTTGTGTGGTAGAATTATTTGAATCGTAAAAATATGTGGCATCGTCCATTCGAAAAGCAACTTTGTTTCCTATTTCTATCAGCCGCGTTGATCACATTGTTCATTTCCCTGAAAGAGCGCCTGAAAAACCAACTCGAAGAGGAAGTCGAAGAGCAGGATGACGATTTTCTAGTCGATTATTATCCAAACGACACCGGAACTGATGGAAAACTAATCGTCGACTTTATCAATGCGAGTTTGCCGGACGTTCGTCATTTTCAATCGAACGATGATGTGGAGGATGATGATGATGGAAATCGGACGGAAATTGTTTACATTTTAGGATTGTTTGAGTTGACAAATCCGTGGGGAAAACGTGCACAGGGCATAAGTGAAATGCGAGCAGCCCAATTAGCTGTTAGCCACGTTAATAAATTCAAACTTCTACCAGGCTATAATTTAATTCTCTTGATTAATGACACCCGAGTAAGTAATTTTCTAATCTATCATTTACAACCACAATTAAATTGTCTTATCGACAATTCAGTTTAAAAATATCTCAAACGTGTCGCAACGATTTATTTTTGGAGTTAGATTTCAAAAATTTATTTAAAATACTTCTAATCGTCCGATTTCCTTGAAACTTGGTACATATAATCAAAACCCCCTTTACGGAAGCTGTGCTAAGTTTCAAGGCTGCATCTTCATTTAATCTATTTTTAAATCGAGTTTGTTAAGATTTTTCGAGAGAATTAATCCATCACAAGGACTTTTGTTTCGTCCTGAAGGCTCTAAAAATATCCGATACACAAAAAGCTTTAGCTTGATTGATGAGACCATTTACCTACTCTTTTTACACAAAGCAGACCATGTAAGCAATTTACAGCTACACGAATAGCAATTATGGAAATTTGCTAAGTTTGCTCCAACTTCGAAACCGCAAAACTACTCGACACTATCTGAGAAAAATTCCCAACTGGATAAATTATAGAGTTAAGTCAAGTAGTTCTTGGGCAGCCAAGAGTTACTTCTATTACTTTTAGATTTATTAATTATTTACCAACTTGTTGATGTTTTAAAATTACATCAACTTGTTCGTGTATCTTTTAATTTAGCCCCAACGGAGGCTAATTATTGGTTAAACTTGGCTGAGACGTTGATGGATCGAATACGCGCCTTCGCCATAAATAAAAACAAATGATTAATTATAAATTCACTTGGAATTTTGCGAAATATTTTCGTCCTGATTGTGTACAGTGTATCGTCCTCAATATTCAACCCGACACTCTTCCAATTTAATCCACAACGACACTTTCTTTCAAATAATTTAACGCTGATGGCAAAACAATAATGATTAATAGAATTTTTCACAGTGCGACCCCGGAATTGGCATCGACAGATTCTTCCACGCACTTTATTCAAATCGCACCATCCTGATGCTGTTGAGCTCCGCCTGTTCGAATGTGACCGAACGTCTGGCACATGTTGTCCCTTATTGGAATATCCTGCAGGTTAATTTGCATCCCTTACAAATTTATTTACTACGACTATTTGCAATTTGAAGGTCTCCTTTGGTTCGACATCGCCGGCTTTGAGCGATCGAAACAAATTTCCACTATTTTTCCGGACAGTTGCTCCAGATTCATCTCACAACAATGCCAAGATACATTTCGTGAAGCAATTCGGATGGGGGGTGGTGGCCACTTTGAGTCAAAGCGAAAACGCTTATTTGTTGCCCTTGCACAAGTTGGTCAAGCAATTGGAGAAGGTCAACATTTCTTGCATCTCGACGATCACGTTTTCAATGGAGAATTATAAGGAGCAGTTGCGCGTCTTGAAAGTATGGAGCAAATTGGGTTTTAGAGCGCAATATATTTTTTTAAATAGTTTAGCAATTTTTCTACTTAGCGAAGCGATAGAATTTTACGCGCTTAAATTCCAATTACAGGATTTGGACATTCGCATAGTAATCGCCAGCTTTTCCTCTCTAATGGCTCCAAAAATATTCTGCACGGTAAAATACTGCAACAAAATCGCGTCCAAATAATTTAATCAAATTTCCAGGTGTACGAATTGAACATGTTCGGTCCAGACTACGTCTGGATTTTGCAGGATCACGACGAGTCCTGGTGGCACTCCTTATCCGACTGTCCTAAAACCGACTTGATCCGATCAATCGAAGGGATCATTTTGGTGGCCGATTACAATCGACTTTCCACTTCGCTATCCGGATTGGTAACTTATTCGTAATGTCGCTAAGAAATTAATATTTTGATGCATTAGTAGAATGGCTTGGATTTCGTGAACGAATTGAACGTCTCGGAAGCGGATATGTCGCGATACGCTAAGCAAGCTTATGACGCAATTTGGGCGATGGGGTTATCTTTAAGGGCTAGTGTGATGTCGCATTGGTTGGATCCTTTGCAGGATTTTCGCTACACTCGCAAGGATATGGTCTGCCGATTTATGCAATCGATGAGCGCATTGAGTTTCATTGGAGTTTCTGTAAGCGAATCTAAATTTAATAAATTAGATTACTAACGAAATATAAAAGCTGTTGAAGTAATTTAACTTTCCCAACATCGCGTAACTTTTTTGTTTTGAGCCGCCTATTAATTTATTAGTTGGTTTTTGAATCACGCCTGTTGCATATTTATTTTATGAATTGTAATGCGCGTTACAAATACATGATGCATGAGGGTGTGTAAAATTACAAACAGCCAATTATTGCGCTCGTTAAAAATGTTTCATTACGCGCTTTTTTTTCGACCAAAAATAAATTTATTTCCAGGGCCCCGTAAAGTTCGATGGAGCCGATCGAATTGGCAATTCCATCTTGCGCCAAATACAAGGCAAGCTATTTTTTCTAGTATTCAAATTGCTTCGTTCAAAATTGAAACGCATGATATAAATTTTATTAGCGAAGCGGCACATAAAAAGGAGATAAATAATTTATTAGTCAGGATACTAATATCCTGGCGCGCTCAATTTATATTAAATTTGTTCGTTATTAGGCGGCCAAATAAAGGACATCGCAATATTCGATTCGCTGAAAAACGAGCTGGATTTCAATTGCAAGCAATGCAATGACATTTTCTGGGAAAACAAGCAAGTGCCAATTGCACAAAGGATATTAAAGGTCTCATTAATAACAATACCTGGAAGTCTGTTCTATCTAGTGGTCTCAATTTCCATAATGGGAATTGGAGCCTCATTTCTGTTTCTCTATTTCAATTTGCATTTTCGTCGAATGAAAACAGTCAAGCTGTCCAGTCCCAAGTTGAATAACGTCGCAGTCTTTGGATGCATTCTCGTTTATGCGTCCGTTATTATTTTGGGACTGCACAATGTACATTTCGAAAGCGGATATTACAGTCAATTTTGTATGGTAAGTTAAAAATGTGACAAATTAATGCTCGCAATTAATTTGTGCTTTTCTGAGAGCTTTAGTTTTAGTACGTCATTTCATATAAGCGATAAAATCAAATTGTAGGAGTTAAAACCTCATATAGCTTAATTTTACGACCACTACCTCTTAAGACGTTAAACGCTCAAGGTTTTGCAAAATTGAATTAATTTTCCCGAATACCGGGTTTTTCCCAAAACTGTGTTCCAGGTAAGAGTGTACATGCTGTCCTCCGGATTTTCCTTGGCGTTTGGTTCGATGTTTGCAAAAACGTATCGAGTGCATCGCTTGACCTACTCGGGAGCGAATTTGGTGAAGGACAAACTGCTCAAGGATAAACAATTAATTGCATTAATTTTAATACCGCTAATAATTGATGGAATTATTGTGACTTTGTGGGTTATGATTGATCCGATGGAACGACATTTGCATAATTTAACTTTGCAACTTAGTGGAAATGAGCCGGGGGTTGTTTATCAACCGCAGGTTAGTGCAACTGTATTTATGGCCATCGATATTTCAATCAATCAATTTTTTCGTTTTGTCAAACTAAGTTTTGAACAAATAATAAATATTGGAAATTCCAATTCCTGGAGACGACGAAAGATAAATCACTTATAAAAGCTAAACAGGACGAAATTATCCAGACAAATCGATCGAATTAAATTGCAGACATATAAATTCGCGCTGAGAAATTATTTGTCAAAAAATGTCCTCAAAAAATTCGTCCAGGCAGAAATAATTGATGGAATAATTTAATCGTCGTCCTTATAGGATTATGACGATTCCTTTGCTTTAATTAGCAAGACAGATATTACTTTGCAGCGAAATATTTTAATTTGCGCCAAATTTTGCGTAATTTAATCATAAAAAAATTAATATTCTTGCGACTAAGTAGCTTCACTTGCAGAAGAACTGTTTGAAGTGGTAATATTCCTTAAGAGCTTAAGTAGAATAATTAAAAGTCTACTAAAAGCTTTCAACCGCTAAAAAAGTTGCGCATCAGCAATATTTAATTTTCTCAAGCAATAAATTAATTGCAGGTCGAATTTTGCCGTTCCCAAAACACCATCGGCTGGTACATCGCCCTCTACAGCTACAAAGGCCTCATCCTCATCATGGGTGTCTTCATGGCCTGGAAAACTCGCCATATAAAAGTAGCAGCTTTGAACGACTCCCAATACATCGGCATCTGCGTCTACAGTGCCGTTTTCAGTGCAATCATCGTCGTCCTATGCAGCTTCATCTCCAACTATCTCGTCTTCAGCTACTTGGCCAAAACGGCCAGCATCATCACCTCCACCACCATCACACTCTTCCTCCTCTTCCTCCCGAAACTCAAATCGGTGTTCGGCAAAGTGGATGTGGAAGATTCGCTTATGCAAAGTATGGGGTTGAAAATCGAGTGTAACACCCGCCGATTCATCAGTCATGACCCCAAAGAATTGATCTATAGACTGGAGATCCAGAATAAGGTGTATAAATGCGAGCTGGATGCTTTGGACAAAGAAATTGGTCGGTTGGAAGGGATGCTGCGGCATTCATCAAAGTCGAGCACCTGTTCAACGAGATCCAGCATTAATGGAGTGGAAAGTGCGATTGTTGATTGCCATTATTTGAAAGTGCCCACGCCAGTCATCAGCCGAGCTTCTTGGCCGAACGCACGTGGCCTATTAATTGCTCGCAATGACTTCATGTCGGAGAACAAGTTGAACAACGATTTTTTCGAGCGGTTTAATATATTTGGGAAATTGAAGCGCATCTTTGGAAGCATTCCTAGCGTTAGCAGACAATCCAATATTGTAGTTAATATGCAGAATGTCGGAGGAAATGATTTATTTCAAATTAATTCCGAAAAACGGAAATTGACTTCCAATCCAGAGTTTTACTCGCAATTACGTTTACCGTTCAATAAAAACATGAAGAAAGCGAAATCTGACTCGGATCAGATCCACAAGCTTTATGGATGAGCGGAGATACAAGTCTCCGCAGGAATTTGGGTCAGGTTGTTAATTATTTGCTAATTAGTTGCACGCATCAGGTGATTAATATTAATTTGATTTGACTAATATGTGAATTAATTGTCGTTATATAAGGTGCAATATAGTGGAAGAATTTCTTTGTTGCATCTGCTAAGTACTTAAGGGATTATTATTTTTGTCCTGATAGTGGATTATTTTCCTGGTATTTCCTTTAGCTTTTTATCAATCAAATGTTACCTAGTCGGAAGTTATTACATCGATTTTATGTCGCCCGTTATTTACTTGCCGTATGCAATATAGAAATATTTTATAAGGAATTTTATAGCGAATAAATTATACGTTAAGAGTATAGGAGTAAATAATTTAGCTATTATTTAATCGAGTGATAAAATCTTTTATTTCCCATAAAATGTAAATGGAACTCGAGTTTAATAAATAAATCACGTTGTAAAGCTTTTTGTTCAATAATATTTCACCTTTAACATTTCTGTTAAAATACTGCGTTAATTTTTTAAAAATATTTTTTAATAATTTTCTAAAAATAGTTCCAATTACGATATAATTTTGAAATTTTACATGCATTTATAACAACATCTTTACTATGTATGTACCAAATCTCAATATTTTATCTTAATACGAAAAAAAGATATGAGCAAAAGCTCCCTTTCAACATATTTTAGGATATTTTTTTAATTTTTTTTTTTTAAATAATTTTTTAAAAATAGTTCTAGTAAAGGTACAATTTTGAAATTTAACATACAACTATAACAAGATGTTTACTATACATGTACCAAATTTGAAAATTCTATTCCTATCGGAAAAAAAGATATAAGGAAAAGCTCACCCGACTGCGCGCAAAAGCTCACTTCTTCTAAAATGTAATTTATTTATTTTTCAATTTTTAGAAGATTTTTTTCTACAAAATTAATAATGCAAACAATACAATGTAATACTATGCAAATCATGCAATTTTTTCGTACGTGAACACTAATTTTTGTTTAATTAATGCAAGCTTAATTAGAGCTTGTGGTGCATTAGCGTTCCGTAATGCAACATCAATCACAAAATCTATAATTGATCCCGATATTATATAACATGAAACCGTTAATTAGCATTAATTTATTGTATACCAAATTCATATACTCGGAAATTCCAGTTCGAAATTGTTCACAAATTTAAAAAACAATTCCAATGATAAACTGCGCTCACAATTTAGCCGGAAAAGCTTTCACTGAAATTCTTGACAAGCAATTTATTAGTGCATGTCTTTCATTAAAATAAAACCAAAAAAATAACATTTATTCCTGGAGCTAAATGCTACTTTACCCAAATGGCTTGAGTGCTAAACTGAGTCGCAAAACTGAAAAGCTGTTTATTCAAATGTCTCGCATACAGGGTGTTAAGCTAAATTGCATAATAACTCGGTGCAAAGGCCAACTTGTCAAGTTGACGAAGGACTTGGCAAAAAAAATACAGCACTAAATTGCGTGGAACTTGTCGTATTTGCATGAAATTGCATAATCTACTCTCGCAAAAGGATGCGCGCCAAAGTTTGGATTTAATAGAGAAGACAAGTTGAAATTTTTAAATTGAATTCGCTTTGATAAATAATGGAGACAAACTTCCAAAATTCTTGGCGTCATACAAACAAGAATCATCGTGGTCTATGACTGCCATAAAATAACGCTCTAGTGCTTTAATTGCAAGTCACAAACATTAATTGCAACCAGAGTTTGCAAATTATTATTATTGCAATTTGAATTTAGTGGACGATTTTTCTTACATTAAAATTTAAATTCAGGACGTTCTATCAATCCATTAATCGATTAAAAGCTTTTTATATTTAGAAGGAAGTCCTTTTAGCGGTATTAAATTTTTTTGTCAATAAAGGAACTGCAGAATATTTTTTGACCACTTAATAAATTCGTACTAATAATAATCTTGTACAAAACTTAATAAATGATGTAGCTTCAGCTGGAATTGTCTTCATCCTTTCGTCCTGTGCTTTTTTCCGCAAACAAAAAAGGGTCGGCCAGTTAATTAAGTAGAAAAAACAAGGAAAATTATTTTGGTCCATCAAAAATACAAGCAATCGATTTTTTGGCGCTTGGAGGCATTGAAGTGAAAAATATGATAATAATGTAGTACATTAGGCAAGGACATCTTGTGGCAAAGACAGATGCGTTTAAGGATATGCAAATATGCCACGACAAACTAAATAAATCAACATGACTACTAATTATCTAAAATAAAATACGCTGCTAAATTATTATTATTATTGTTCGCAAGTTTTAGTAAAGCATCAAATTTCATAATACATTCAAAATATTATTGACTTGGGAGCAGGTAGAAACCCCATCTATTATAACAAGGCAATTAAAAATATATAAAGCAAAATTGTCTACTTAAGGAGACTTAGTACCAGAAGAGATTTATTTAAAGATGAGCCATCATCAGCAACCGTACGTGAAAATCGTCGAACAGCCCGCTTCGAAAGCTCTAAGATTCCGTTATGAATGTGAGGGCCGATCTGCTGGAAGTCTTCCAGGCGTCTATAGCCGTCCTGAATACAAATCCTATCCGACTATTCAAATAGTGGGATATCAAGGACGAGCTGTTGTCGTCGTGTCCTGTGTCACCAAAGATCCGCCGTACCGGTAATTATTTATTTAATATTCTGCGAAATTTATGAGCGTTTAAAAAATTCATTTCAGACCTCATCCCCATAGCCTGGTGGGACGCGAGGGTTGCAAGCGTGGAGTCTGCTCCTTGGAGATCAACTCGGCAAATATGACGGCGACTTTTTCCAGTCTCGGCATACAATGTGTGAAAAAGAAGAATATTGAGCGAGCGCTTTTGACACGTGAGGAAATACGAGTGGATCCTTTCCGAAGTACGTTTTACTTTTTATAGTTAATTTGAGGATTATATGATGATTTTTTTGTAGCGGGATTTGAGCACAGGCATCATTTGGCATCAATTGATCTGAATGCGGTAAGATTGTGCTTTCAGGTTTTCCTGGAGGGCGATAAACCTGGAAAATTTGCGGTAGCATTAGCACCTGTTATCAGCGACCCGATATTCGACAAAAAGGCGATATCCGATTTGAATATTTACAAAATTTCGGATTGCAGCAGTCCAGTGGAAGGCGGCAACAAGGACATCATCATTCTTTGCGAAAAGGTTGGTTTTGAATTTTTTTAACGCAAAAAAATATATTGAAAGGGTCTCCTAAGAAAGCACTTTTGTTTTTCCAAAATTATTCAAAATACCCTTAAAAAAAATACTTGCAGATTACAAAGGACGACATTCAAGTGCGCTTATACGAGGAAATTGATAATCAAATTATTTGGGAAAGTTTGGTGGATATTCTGCCGTCCCAGATGCATAAGCAACACAGTATTTGGTTTAGAGCCCCTCGTTACAAAAATTTGGATATTAATGAACCCGTTCGGGTGGCGTTGCAGCTTCGTAGGCCTTCAGATGGGGCGATTAGCGATTCGATTATTTTTGAATATCTTCCAACAGAAGCATCAGGTAATTTTGAATTACCACACATTTTAATGTAACTTTAATTAGGAATTTTGTAGAATTATCGAACCTACTTCGAAGAAAACGACGAAAAATTGAGGACCCCTCAAACGTGATTTTGCAGCTTAAAAGAAATAGTAAGTAGCTTTAATAGTTTGCAAAGTACTTTGGTAATAATAGGATTAATTTCTAGATAATTTGAATTTTGGTTTGGGAATTAAGAGCGAAAATGCGGGAAATTGGAACATACCAACAACTTCGAACAATATTATTACTTTGAACACTAAAAGCTTGGACAGTCAGGAAATAAATGAATTAGCATCAAATATCGGCATAATGGATCATCTACCCGAAATCAATAATCTTTCACTATCCGATATCTAAATTGCAGTCGCTAAATAATTTTCTAGTCATTTTTAAATTTCGCGCCGGGAAAGCGGGGGCGCTATGACGTCACATCGAATGCATTTTCTTTGCATTAATCTTCTTGGGAAACTTAATACTAACATATCTTTGTGGGTCGTTTAGAAATTCATCAAAGTACTACTCAGAATGTGTACAAATAATACGCTTAGATAAGTTTGTTTAAAACCACTATGTTAAGTTGGAAAATTTTACGTAATAGTGAATAAATTAATTACTAAGGAAATTCTATATCGTTTTATTGAAGCACTAGTTACCTACCCAAAATAAATAAATTCTACCGCACATAAGGGTCTTGTTTTAATTAAATAATTCTCTTGTAAAATAAAGCAGAACGAATGTAAAAAAGCGACCTTAATTAGTAGCCGGAAAAGTGTCTCCTTTAGGAAAAGCGAAAAGCTCAAGTTGTCTAACTCACCCTAATGTAGTTTTTCCTTTTCGCTTCTCACCCGGCCATTATTTTTCACAGTCAAAATATCTCGAAAAAAAACTCCTTGTTGCTAAAGACCGGTAAAGAAAAGCACAATGTGCGACGGACGCATATCAAATTTTCCCACAGCGCTTGCTGGAAAATGCTATAGCGAACTCGCGCAGTTTACTGTTAGGTGTGATAACAAGAACTTCAACATCCGCTTTTCCACTCAAGTCGTTCGCTCTATCGCGTCTGGCGCGATCTTTTCAAAAATTTAGTGCCATCCGTAATTTTTTTTTAAACGAAAAATAAATATGCGAGCTTTTAGTTATAGTGGAAATTTAAAATTGTGCTTTTTGCTCGGCGAAATTCAAAAAGGTTGATTCTGAAGGTATGTTTAAAATTAGATGATTTATTTTTTGGTTGATGTTTATGTATAGAAGTGGATCGATGCCAAATTTGTTCTCTAATGAGAAGCATTTATTAATAAATAAATAAACAAACCTCTATTGGGAATTAATTCGATATTATTTTAATGCGCAACTTTTTTATCAGCGCGATATTAATTTTTTGAGTTATTTGTTTTTGAAAGTAGCTTTACGTTCTTTTGTAAAAATATTGTTTCGATTAAAAATGTAGCTGTTTTCGTCAAAAAAATTGTTTGTAATAAAAATATAGCGTTATATTTGTTTAACCGAGTAATTTTTTGCGTCGGCCGACCTTATATAAAAGTTATTTCAGAGAGTTGCATGTTTCATGATCATTGTAGCCCTGAAAAAGGCAGGTCCTATATTTCAGGGACTAAAAGCTAGACCGCGTCTCATTTATTCATTGCTTCTTGGTACAATATACAGTGCGATGTTCTTTTATTGTTTTAATAATAGTCTAAAAAAATATATTTTATATGGCAGTAGATATTTACATTTGGCTTTTATTTATCTAAATAAATATTACCTTCTCTCACAGAGACAATAACAATTAATTTTTTTATGTAAATAAAAAATATAATAATAAAATAAGGTTGTCTTGTAAATTATCTGTTTGATGAAAGTTTGATGTAACGCCCACTTTGTGCAATTATTAATTATAATAAAGTTAGATGTTGATGGATGAGCTGAATAGCAACATTTAGTTGTTAGTGAAAAGTTTAATATTTGTCAAAGAGATATAAATTATTGTTGCAGTTTTTGATCTATTAATTAGAGTAGAGTCCTATCTCGAAGGTATATAATGTACAAGTCAAGAATTGATATCAAACTCGAAACTAACTAATTTAATTGGTATATTTCTGTAATTGAATGCACTAGCTTTTATACAAATCACGGAAATGATTGCACTTTACGTTTAAGAAAATATTATTATTTATCTTTAATGAAATTGAAAACTTACAAAATGCACGTATTGAAGGCGGTTTTATTAAAATATTTATTTAATTAGAAAAAAATTCCTGAAATAATATTTTACATAATAAAATTATATTTAAAAGGGCCAAAAAATAATTGTATCACACTAAATGAAATTATTTGAAAGCCTCGATAATTAATTGAAAACTTCCACTATTGTTAGCACCCTTAATTTAATCCATTTAGAATTCAATACTATTCATGTAATAATGGAAAAACTTTTCCTAAATTTCCAAAACTCCTTCCTAAAAATAGTTCCACATTTTAATTCTTTTTGCTAAATTTCTAAAGGCGACTTATCGATTTCTTGTAATATTTCGTCCACATGTCCTATTATATTATTTTCAGGAAAATGTGAAAGTGAACGATACGGCGAGTCAAAAGTTTCCTTATTGAATTGGTAAAATGTATAGCAAAGTTTCTATTCAGTACAACATTTTGTTAACATGAAAGATGGATATTTTTCACTCTTAATCCGAATGCACGGGATTTAGATAAAATTATAAATACAGCAAATATTCTTGATAGCAACAATAATACGCGTCACTAATCTAAATAAATAAATCATAATTTCGAAACGAAATTTAATAGCACTTAATTAACTATTTATTTAAAATACCATATGTTTATTTTTTTCGTTTCGTTTCAATTCAAATTAATTTAAATTGTCTAGTATTACAATAAGCATGTAATTAAATAATTAAAATTGATTGCCGTTAAACTGTTGCTCTAAATTGCAGCGATAATTAAGATATTCCACTTTTTCCATTTTACTACAAACAATAAATAATATAATAGGATGATAGCAATAAAAACGTGGACTTTTATTATTTGGTCGTTCATTAAATGTTAACACACAAATAAATTCGGGCTAAATCGAAATTCGTTCAATCGACACAATTTTTAGCGAGAACAAATATGCTTTTGAACATATTTCATACATCCTGAAACCTGAAAAAATGACACGTTTGAACTATTTTATTGCCATATGACTACTATTTTGCAATAAACTTTAGCAAAGGTATAAGATATAGGTCACAAAGTTTTATAGGACTAGAATTATTTATGGCGATTGGAAGAACATGCAATAAAAAGTTGCTTCTATATAAATAAATTATAATAGAAGCTGTTTTCATAATTAATTAGTTAAAAATGCAATTATCCGATAGTAGGGCGTCTAAAAATAATTGCAAAAACTTTTCAAATTAGCTCCATATAATGCAATTAATTTCTGATCGCTGAAATTTTAAACAAATGTTGCAGGAATTTATTTTAAAATTAATTAATAAATGCTCCTATTTTTTTCAGGTTTTAAATAGCTCCCAAAAACATGGAGGAAAATCTGACTAGCTTGCAAATGATCTGCAACAATGATTTGACTTGTATGTGGAATTTCACGAGCAATTGCAATGAAACGTCGAACATATGGGAAATAGTGGCTTGCCTACGCGGTCCCCAAAGACAACCCTTAGAAATGTTGATACCAATAACTTTGATAAATGTTTTCATTTTTGTGACAGGACTTTTAGGCAATATTGCTGTATGTGTTGTTATTATTAAGCATCCCACACTACAAACCGCTACCAATTACTATCTATTTAATCTAGCTGTGTCTGATCTTACTCTGCTCATATTTGGTAAGTTATTCATAAACGAAACAATAATACGAATGCAAAATTTTAATTAACAAAGTATACAGTACTACATTTCTAAGATTTTATTAGCAACGTAAATTATTTGAGGATGCTATAATTTCGGGAATTATTTACATTTCATTTAGAGTTTGCAGCAAATTCGACGAATGTGTAGGATGATACTAAATAGTCTAAATTTATGCATTCATTAAATATATTTAGCTCATTTTAGTTGCAAATATTTTTTTATTATTTTTAAACGTTATTTGTAGAATTAATGCCATTCAAAAGTGAACGCGGGTTTTTAATTAAAATTCATGAAACCAACTAAAAATTAATTAAATATATGGTTAATTAATATTATTTATGCTTTATTCTGACATTTTATAGGACTTTTATAATTCTACCTACTCTGCTACAATATTATTTTTCAACAGCAAATTGTTTAAATTTTGACGAAGTTGCCAGTTGGAAAGTTTAAAAAATTAATTTCCAGCTTATGGCTTTCAGGATTGCAATTAATTAAATTATATTTTGTTGCAAATAGAGTAGTTAATAAGTCAAGCATTAATTTAAATTAAATTTCCAAATACATCCGCTGCCACAGCAATTTTAGCGGAGCGCAAAATATTTTAAGTTTGCTTAATTTTTTGACCTGAAAATACGCAAATAATTTAAATTCCAGTTCTAGGAACTAAATTGAGAATTATTCAGGTATTATAATTTGTTTTGCAAACAATATATTTATTATTCTACTACAATTATTTTGCTACCGCAAAATATTTTAAATATTGGCGAAGTTGCCAGTATAAAAGTTTAAAAATTAATTTTGAGCATATCGCTCATAGGATTCGTATTAATTAAATTTTATTATGTTGTAAATAAAGTAGCAATCAAGTCAAGCGTTAATTTAAATTATATTTCCAAATGCTTCCATTGTCACAATAATTTTCGAAGCGCGCAAATATTCGCAAAGTTTTTCTAATCCTTCGAGTCGAAAAGCTCAACAAATTTAAACCAGAAAAACAAATATTATTTTAGTATTTCGTAGCACAATGTCAAAACTACCCATTATAATAATCACCATAAATTTTATACAATGCCAAGCTTTATTAAAACTTATAGTAGCGCAAAAATTAATGTTAGCGCGCAGAAACTAATGCAAATTATTTTTCTCTATAGTAATTAATTCTAATAAATTCCAAATATAGAATATTATTAAATTAAATTGAAACTTTTTTCGTAATATTTCCAAGCTTGTCGCATGTTTGCAAATTGTCCAGACGCTTTCGCTAAATTTAGCAAGGATGTAAATTTATTTTTTGATAAATGAGTCTCATAGCTTTCAGTTAAGAATTCGAATTAAACCAAATTTTCGCTTAAATTTAACTCTCTCATAACTTAAGATTAAGATATTATATATCTACTAATTAATTCAGCTTAAAATGAGATTAGTTTTCGCTGGTTCTTGGATAATTAATAATTACTATTGATATATTGACCAATTAGATTTTTTTGAGTCTCTCAATAAAAATTTATGGACCCAATATTGGTCGTTTATTTACATTTCCGGGCTTACTTCTTCATTTCGGCATAGATCAATGTTTGCTTTCAAAAATCCTATTTGTTTCGCTGGCAAACATAAATTCTGGACAAAGGATTTTATTTTCCAGCAAAAATATTGAAAATTCCTGTTTTAATTTAGCTGGTTTAATAAATTTTTGGTCGATGCATTGCCCCTACGTAAATTTTTCAATTCATTTTCCACTTGGCTGTCTTCATTCCTAATATCGTCTCAATTTGTCTATATGCTCCAACTTTAAGTTATATTGGAATAATATGCGACAAGTTGTCGCAAACTCACTTATTTAGCGAACATTCTTGCTTAGATGTACTTAGAATTAGTAATACTCGAATCTTATTACATTTTAGTAGTAATTACTTTGAAACTTTAGTGTGCCGTCTTACAATCAAAATAATAATTAACGAAACACTAAAACAAACCGTTCAAATTTTTATTATAAAATCATGCTAATTAGAAAAGCGTTTAATTAGAATCCCGGTTGAAAAATCGCACCTGGAATAATTAGACGGGTTTAATTTTGTGGTTGGCTTCGAAATAATTCAGTTAGCACATAATTAACATACAGGTTACGTACAATTGTCTAAAACATATTTACATAGCAAAATGTATCAAACTAGATTAAAATATCTACAAGGCCCGCAAAACTTTTTCAATTAACTTCCCAAACAAAGCGAATTTATAAATTATTCCAGATTTGACCTCAGAATATAAAAGCAAAGACTATTACCATTTTTTTAAACGCTATTAAAGCTCAGAATTAAATTTAAAAGCTCAATTTATTTGTGTACTTAACTTAAGTGCGCTTAATTAAATTAAATCGATAAATATTCAATTGCGATTGGTTTTTGTATAGAAATAATGCGTCTAATTTAAAGGCGATTAATTATAACAGACAAAAAATATTGATTGGCCGGATTCAATTATTTGGAATGCTAAGATTTTCTGCAAGACCAAATCCCAATCTATTCTGTAATTGTGTAAGGCGATTTGGTTTAATTTCCACTCGTGCAGAATTTTGTTTGTAATTTGTTTAATTTTTGCAACCAATAAATCCTGGATTAATTTAAATGCTGAATTAGATTTTATCAAATATGAATAATTATGATGCGATAATATTTTTTCAGTTGAATATTGTGCTTCGGGGTTTTTGTATATCTACTATTTTTCAGTCAACAAAATTTATGCAACATGCACTATTGTCTCTATTTATTTTGTAATTGTATTGTTTTCGGATATTATGTGGCTCAACATTTCAGGAGCTTTTCAAAATTTGCCTAAAGCTCTAAAGAATTATTTTTGCCGTCGCATTGTTTTGTAAGCTCAATAAAAGCACTTAAAAAATTGCATTTTTGTGGTCTATAATTTTTTGTAAACAAATAAAATGCAGTGGAAATGAGATTCCACGGTACTTCTCTCGTTATGTTAAAATTTCTTATAAATTGTTAAATTTTCTTTATGAAATTCGGCAACATTGTTTATTACATCATTCCAAAGACAAATACAAACTTGTAACTCAATCAGTGCAATACTTTATCTAATTTTTGAGTAATAATTAATAGTAGTGTTGATTCTAACCTCAAATAAATTCGCCGCCGTTTCGTTGATACGTCTAACCTCCAATAAATTCGCCCAGCAAGATCCTTTTATGTTTTTTGAGATCCTAGAAAGGTTTTCTTTGATCCAGGAGCTCCAAAACTATTCACAAATGCTGTATTTCCATTTTATTTATCACTTTTCTTGTTGACACATGCACTTCCATTGCGCTCTAGTTGTCAAACTGAATGGCCGCTTGTCGTATGTATTCGGTACGTACGGAAGTTTCCGAATGTTAATAGGCTATTCGGAATGCCGATGCGCTTTAATAGCTTGCATCAGGTTACATAATGGTGCAGGTGCACCGCAGTGCAGGTGCACCGCTTAAGTGTTTTGATGCACGAGGGCAATGACCGCACGTTACCACGCTGACAGTAATTCTCCCACGATTTGAAAGTTTCATGGATTTCAATGAAATTTGGTACACGTATGTAGAAAAATGCGTAGAATCCGAGAAAAATATCAGATTAATTCTAGGGAATATAGTTTTTAAGTTATTAATTATTTAATGAATTAATAATAAAAAGTATCTTGGGCCAAATTTTTCAGCTCAATCTGGTTGGATCTTTATGAAACTTGGTAGGATGGTTTATAATAGTATTACTAAGACAAATACCAACTTTCAATCCAATCCGATGAGTGGTGTCATGCTAAAATAATATTTAGTTTTGCATTTATAATCGCATTTTTTATTTTATTTAATAAATAAATAATATGCATATTAATCTAATTTATTTTTAACTAATTTAGTTAAAGATACATATATGTAGCGATAGTACGTCGTTATATTGTCGGGAAAAATTTTTTTGTGTGTATTTTAAGCGCAAACAAAAGTTCAATTTAACTTGTCAATTAGCTAACCAGCATAAATTTGGTTCTGCGCTTTTAAATTAAAGTAAAATAAATCGTAATTATAGAGTACCAGTACGTGTGTATAATCTGACCAACTTTCAAATATCTGCAACAATTAATTACAATGCAATTATTTTTTTAGTTGCACCACGCATAACGAGAGAAGCAATTTAATTGTGCTGAAAATTGTATTTCAGGTTTGCCGAACGATGTGGCGTACTATTGGCACCAATACCCTTGGATCTTCGGCGAATTTATCTGCAAATTTCGTGGACTTATTTCCGAGACGTAAGTTCGCAATAAATTGCAATAAAAATCCGTCAGTACAATCAGATTAACATTTCAGCGCAACCAATGTCTCAGTATTGACGATCGTTGTGTTTTCTACTGAACGTTATTTAGCAATTTGCTATCCACTTTATTTACACACAATGTCCGGATTACAACGTGCTGTTCGAATTATCGCATTCCTCTGGATTATATCCTTCCTGAGCGCTTTGCCGTTTGCCATCCTAATGAAAGTCGATATACTTGAATTTCGAACGTCTGCGAATATTTCCGTGCATATTCAGGTAAATAAAAGTCAACAGCAGGAAAAGCAAATCGCATTTCGCAACTTCCGACTCAATTTATCTCAAAAGCAATCATGATATAAAAATCATATTAAGCGATTATTTTTAAAAACATCCGGATAGGATTCGCTAGTGGGGAATATTAATTTTAAACTCATATTTTCAGGAGTCGGCAATGTGCATAATGCCGATGAAAATGCCCGACAATTTCCCTTTGCTTGAACTGAGCACATGCATCTTTTTCATTTTGCCAATGTTTATCATTGCCATACAATACATCCGAATGGGCTTTCGAATTTCTAAGACTACAAATAGAACGCTCGGAAAGAGCATCAAAGGATCAGTGCACAGGACGAATCGAAGAGTGCAGTCTAACAGAAGCGTTATTCGCATGCTAAGTAAGTTAACTACTTTTCTTTATTGCATTTGCCAAACAAACAATGTTTGCGAACAAAACATTACGTGCCTGCATAATTTTATTTCGAATTATCCGGCGAAAAATGCACAAAACAAACAAAATTGATTTGACGGGGATTATGATGAATTTCGTTTAGATAAGCGAAGTTTTAATTACAAAATTAGAAAGTAATTTATTTACTGTGGAGGATAAATTTATAATGTTGATTAATCTGCTTTTAAAAATGAGCTTTTTGAAAATCCGCGATTATTTCCATATAGCATAAGCTAGTAAGGGTTTTACGATGATGAAAATTGAATTACTGCATTTAAAGAGACTTTTTTTTTGTGATAACAAAGTTGCTTTAAATTATTTATTTAGTTACAAATAAATGGAGCTTTTTGGATAAAGCTTTAGCTCTTTAATTTGATACGTTAAAAAGCTTTCAGGATATTCATATTTAGACAAGTTAGATCAAAGCTTCAGTGGACCCGAAATTAAATTAATGCACTTGAAGTTTAATAATTATTTTAAAATATAAGTTATTAATTTAAAATTTTACAAAAAATACTGAATAACTGAAAAATAGTCTGGTAACGATAATGTGCAATAAAATTTTTAAAAAAATTAAAAACAAAAAAATAAATCGGCTTTTTCTAATAATCCGGCGCCTTCGCCAAAATTAAATTCAAATATATTTGAATGAAGAAACTTTCAAGAAGCTTTTAGCCAACCCCAGATTTAATTGGACTGCTAAAATTAAAATAACATCACCCTGTACGTAAATGGAGAAGGGCGAAGCGCAAATGACAATCGTAATGTTCAACAACACCAACTCCCACGCGTTTCGTTCCCACAAGAGTTCTTTAAATAAAAATCTAATTAAAGTTGTGACTATAAACTCCACTCAACCACGACATATTCATACAATAAATTCCTGTGCGCTTTTTTTTAAATAAGCCAGACGACAGAAAAATGAAAAATTTCCTGTAAATTGGTTTCGTATAGGAAAATAAAAATAATCCAAAGTTTTCAATTTGATTTTCAATATTTCAGCATTGCGTCGAAATTTCGTTAAATAATTGTGCAAATTCCCTATGTGGAAGTTTAGTTGCCGCATTCTCCACATATATAAGTAAACTTAGATCAAAGAGATCTTTGATGATAAACTTGGCCAAACTATTTTCTCCAAGGCGCCAAGGAAAAAATTTAAATATGCTACATTTTATTATGAATTACGATGAGCTTTTGAAAGTTTGAAAAATCCGTGTGACAGTTCAAGGCGCTTTTCTAATGAGATTTATTGCACTTTACACAAACTTGCTAATAGCAATTTGATGTAGCAAATATTTATTTTACAGCGTTCGTGGTGGCCGGATTTTTCCTGTGTTGGGCCCCCTTTCATGCCCAAAGACTCTTCGCGATCTACTTCCAGAACTTCACCTACTTCCAAGACGTCAACTATTGGCTTTACTTTATCACCGGCTATTTCTACTATTTCTCGTCCACTTTGAACCCGATTTTGTACAACGTGATGTCGGATCGCATGCGAAACGCATTCAAGGAGGTGATTTGCGGCGTGAAGCCGCCGAAAAGGACGAGAATGCATTCCACGCTCCGAGAGACCAGTCATGCATATTTGGCCATCCAGAACTCGAACAACACCACGAATGTGTACATTGACGAGGACAAGATACATTTGGTGAAGAAAGAAGTGATTGTGACGACACCGAGCATGCGGAACAAATTGATCTTCGAAATTAATTATCCAGTTAAGGAGAATAACGGAGACGTTCTTAAAGTGAGTGCAAATGAAACGCGAATGTAAAGGGAATTTTTTATTGTGCATGCGAAAACTTTTCCTTGTATAGTTTAATTAATTATTTGTGAACTGAATATCTGGCTGAAATATAAGATGCATCTGATTTTATTTCATACGAAACGCATTTCTAAGGCGTGATTGATGAAACTTTTTTAATTCGTCATTTATGGAATCAATTTCCAGCACCAACTTTTGGCATGAAAAGTTTATTGAATGGAAGTTGCAAAAGGTGCTTAATCAACTGAATATACTTAGTGCTAATTTAATTGTACGAATTAATATTTAAAATTGGCGCCACTATTTGAAGGCAGTAAAGTCGCACTTTAGTGCCGCAAATTGTGTTTATTTTAAGAAATTGTTATTTTTTTTATTAAATATTAATTCGTTGCGATTTATTTTTGTAAAATTCAGTATTAAATAATTTGTAAGCTGCATGTATTGGAAAATATTTTATATATCTGTGATAACGTATCTATTCTACAATAAAGAATCAATGTATTTTGTCTTTTTACATAAAATATTTATTTAAAAGCATAATATAAATAAAAAAATATAATATAAATAACATTAGCACAAATGCAAATAAATAAAAATGGGCATAGATCCATCCGATCCTAAGATTAGTCTTCAATACTGATATGTACCTAAATCATCAAGTATCATGGCTTTTTCGAATTTTGAGCAATTTTACAAGTGCTAGTCCTTCGCAATTTAATCCTATTCTGAAGCGTGTTTAGCAGACCGGCTAAAACATCGTGATTGGGCAGCTTTTTGGCGAAAAGCAACCGTTTTACCGAATCGTCGAATGTAAGCAAAGCGACCATATTTTGCAACAAAAATCCCTGGCAATATTCAAGCAATTGCACGGCATTGTACACTTTCGCATGAATGTACATCGAGACTACGTTATCGAGTGCAAGCATTGCGGCGCAACGATTTTCGCAATAGCGCAACAATCCGTCCAGTTGGAAGAAATTCGCAGCGGCCATCAACTCGAGGATGTCTTCGGGAGCGGGCTCCAAGGCTTGGCAACCGCCTTGGTACAAAAACTGCATCACAATCTGCGAAAAAAAAATTATTACGCACCTAGGAAGGTAAGAAATCATTTTCCGCACTAGTGCGGAAAGACATCTTTACGTTACGCTCTCAAAAAACGTACCTGAAAGATGTGGTAGCGGATATCGTTGATCTGAACGGTCGGTAGCCCCCCTTCGCACAATTTGGAGCTAAGCATAGCCCTTAGTCTGGAACTAGCCGTCACCAATACGATTTTGTGAGCGTAAAATAAGCGCCCTTCCACCCGAAAAGTGACGTCACTCAATTCCGGATTGTTCACATATTTGGGATCAATTCGGGATCCCGTTGAAGTGGTTGGTAGACAATCCTTGATGGGTTTGATTGGCTCCCAGCCAAAACATGTGGAAAAAATATCGGCGAGCAGCAAAGTGGTTCCTTCCTTCTTGCTGTAGCGGAAAATGTTGAATAGGAGCGGAAGACACTCCTGGACGAATTGGGAGCTGTAATCATCCGGACAAACTTGCAGAAAGTCCTGCAATAATTGGTCGATAACGCAATCAAGTCGCGCTTCATGTGCCGCTCCAAGAGAATGCATCCAACAATGTAAAGTCCATGCGACTCCAAGAGTTCGAATTTCCACGGTGATGTCCAGATGGTTATTTTCGGCACTGTGATACATCGCTTCCTGCAAGGCTTTGATCTGCGCTTTGCTGAATTGCGGGGTCGTGTTCGAGGGGGTGGCACTGTTGGCTGGCGCTCCTTCAGCTAGCATTTCCTCGAGGGAGAGCACTTCTTTGTTGACGGGGACTAAAGGCTGGGCGAGGAGCTTTTGCAGGATGGCGCGATGACCATGACTGGCCGCTACGGAGATGGCACTGTAACATCCTCTTTGACTGGCTGCGGAGTAGCAAAGGGAGTCTTTGATTTGGGTGGAGATGAAGGGGTGCGCTCCGTGGGCGCAGAGCAGGGAGACCATGTCGGTGTTGCCGCAACCGCAAGCGACCTGGAAGAGAAGTTTAGAAGATGCTAAAGAAGTCCCAAAAAAATATTTACCTGTAAAGGAGTTAACGTGGACTTCTCTTCACTCAATATAGCGCCTCCTTCCACGTTAGCACCGCGCTCCAGAAGAATCCTAGCGCACTTTAAATGCCCTTTAGCGGCGGCATAAGTCAGCGCGGTCCAATATTGCGACTCTCCATTAACTGCTGCGAAAATTGGCGACAAAGGCGGAGGAGTTTCTATGTCCAAAGCAGCTCCCGCATCCAATAACGCCTAGAAATAACGAAAAAATAAGGTACCGCATTACCACTCAAAGAACTCACCATCAAAGTGATGTCATCGTTATGGATAGCGGCCAACATCAAAGCGGTATGTCCTTGCGAATTCAACGTGTCCAACTTGGAAGCTGTTGGGAGCAAAGGGATGGCTTGCTGGATCAACTCTTGACGTCCAGTTAACATCAGCCTAAACGCCAACTCCACCTGAAAGTCCCCGTCAAAATAAAATACCAAAGCAAAAATATTTAGAAGAACTACTTGGATCTGTTTGGCCGCTTCCAGATGGTCCTCATCATTCCCCGTATTTTTGCGCACTCTTACGGCTTCCTCCCCTAAGAACCGAACCGGACAATCCACCCCCGGTAGTAGAAGTCGGGCAGCTTGCATGATGTCGTCCTTATCGATGATAGCGGCGAAGCGATGTTCGCCATGGGCTGTCGCCACTCTTAACCACTCGACTAGGGGCGGAAGAACCACGTACGCTCGTTCATAGCAGAGCTCCTAGACAGTCAAAATTTCGTAAAAATACGACACCAATAAATTTTCGTCTTACTTGAATGGCGCTTCCAGTATTTTGCTCCCCGTGCTCCAACTGCGAGCACCGCATAAAATAAAACAGCGCTCTGACCGCCTTCTGGCAAAGCGGTATCCGCGGCTTCATCCTGCTGATCAACTCCTGCAGCTCCGATAAGGACCCCACACAAGTCGTCATCAAAGAGGGCTCCGGCATGCTGGAACAGCGACTGGAATCTCGACCACTCGACGAGCCCACACTCGAAACGGAAGCCCATCGCGGGAGCGCTAAAGCTCCGGAAGCTATCCGGCCGGCGTTCAAATGCGCGTAAGGTTGCAACAACCCCCATAAGTCGCCGTTATTCGCTATCGCGTGCTCTAGAAGGGTTGCTGTTAGGTTTACATCGGAGTCGCTTGGGAGGCATTGGAGGAGGATTTCTTCCAGGAGGTTTTCCAGGCCGGCACATAAGTAAACGGCTGCGTATCTAAATTTAATTTTGGAGTTGAGAAGTTTTATTTAAAGGAGAAGATAAATTTTTTACTCGTGGATGAAGCGCGCAAGGTTGACATCAGACATCCAGCGATGAAAGCGGCCGACATGCAGCTGCAACCCCGCTCTGGAGGACTTGCTTTGCTTGAGGGTGCAGTCGCCAGACATGGCCAACATTGCTGCAGCCCTCAAACAAGCCTTGATGCACGAATCCGCTAAAGGAGGACAAAGGACAATCCTGAAAGAAACGATGATGTCGTGTTTGGTGCAGATCCCCAAAGTGGAAGACAGTCGTTGAGTCTCGCGACCAAGTCGCACTAATGCCCTTTGTAGTAAATAGGAAAGACGTGGTATGGTTTCCACGCTCACTCTGGTCATGTGGTCGCGACAGCGACCAGATTGCAAGACGCGGAGGATGCAATGGTTGGTCCATGGGAGGTGTTGGAGCTCTACCAGACTAGACGACTTCTTAGAACAAATTTTAGGGAGAAGATTAATAACTTACCGATTGTGGGAGTCGACCCAAACGAACTCATCCGCACTGGTGATGTTGGTGTTGATGGTTTCCAGGGAAGAATGGCGCATTAAGCGTCTCATCGCTGGCTCCGAGCTTTCGGAGCCGGCGCTTACGCTGGAGTAGGTGCTGGTGGACGTGTGGGAGCGCATGGTTAATTGCTGGAGGGCTAGTTTGATGTCTTCCAGGCCGCCGCTGCCGGTCCAAGGTACATGCAACTAAGAAAAAATTTAGTAAGCTTAAGACAGTCTAAAGGACGAAATTTAGGTACTCTAGCAGGGGTAGCCCGATGCCTGGACCGGTTATGCTGAGTGTTAGTGCGATTTCTGAGCGGTTTCTGCATAACGCCTGCCGTTAGTCGATCGGCTCCGGAACTGGAGACTCCTCTTGGTGAGCTGTTTCCGGTGTCGGACATGCTTGCATGCCCGGAAGAGCGGTTCTCGTCCGAGGAGCTGTTATTACAATGTTGCGCCCTTTGCTATATATTGAAGAAAAAAATTATAATTGAAGATATTTGACGGAAAAAGAGAGTTAAATACCTGCATCCTGAGTTCCTGGACGCTGACATGATGATGCGGCCGATTGGTCATCATCCGATGGTCGTCATTCGCGTCCGAATTAAATTTCGAGATGGTCTGATTTTGGGATATCTTCAAATTGCCGACAGCGTTGACTGTCGCGATTTTATTTGGACCGGTATCGCGCTCCGGGACCATATTAATGGACGAATGGGAGCAATTGTATTTGGACGGATAATCATGACTACTGTTCAAGTTGTTCTTCAAGTTGCTCTTCTCGCATTGCTCGCTAAACGAAGACGTTTTCACGTTATTAGCGACGTAAAGATGCTGGAAATGCTCGACTTTCCGCTTGGGGGAGACCATCCGGTCGTTGGAGTTCAGGTTTTCCGTGGGGGTGAATGCGGGTTTCGGGCTGATCGGATTAGCTGGGGTGTTAACTCGCGAGGTGTCCTTATTGACGTCGTTATTGTTGTCGAGTTGTTGGTGCTGGTAGGAGTGCTCCGTGCGGGAGTTGCTGGACAATCTAAAGAACACCAAAAAATAACATTTTCCAACATTTTATGAGGTGACAAGTTAAATTGAACCTTTTGGCCGCCAAATATTGGCTCACTAAATTCGCTTCCATCCCTAACGGGAAATCGTCATCGGAACTACTATAATATTCGGTGCACATTTGCACCTCGTTAATAATCTGGCTAGCGAGTGAAAAAGTATTTTTGAAAATTACGTTAATAATTTGACTCTGTTCGATGGAGTCTAGGCTCATAAATTCGTCCAGTTTTTCGCGCACTCGTATATTATTCTCATCCATAACGGAGCTTTCGTTATTATTGCTATCGTTAACATAAATGACCGATTTGTGTTTATTTTCTTTAGGAGCTTCATCAATTTTAATATCGGGCGCTTTATTATTATTATTATTGGTGTCTATTGTGGAGAATTTTTCGAAATCGCGCTTCGCTACGTCGACCTCCATCCCGAAAAACGTCAAAACGGTTCCACTATTATTGTTATTATCGATAAACATGTTATTTTTGTTGGTCAAAATAAAATTGCTATCGGTATGAATGGGGTTTAAGTTTGGCTCACAACCACTCAACTGTAGGCACAAAATGCAACTGCAATTTTCGTCGCACACCATTTTCGGTTTATTTAATTAGAATGCAGAAATTTTGCATAGTAGCGATTGAGTTGGTGGATGTAGACTGAATGAAGAAATGCGGAGTACAATAATAATAAGATAATCTAGACCACTTCCCAGCATTGTTGGGATTTCCTTTTCTATTCTTTTATGGGCGAAATTAATTATTATTTTGCTGTCATGGTCAAATACGGCTAATAAAGGTCATTTGGCACAGAAATTATTAATTTTAAAAATGGCGCAATAAATGGCGAAGGCGCAAGTGCGCAAAATGCGCCTTTCTCGCACGCTCTTCGAATTTAAAGCTACACTTCAAGAAAATTTAACTAGAAATTTAATTTTGTGGCCTAAGGGGGTTGTAAAAAAGTTTATCGCCCTCTGGCTATCTATAAAAATTATATAGATTATAAAATTGTCTGACCTTTCAATTATTTGGATGGCAAAACTTGATGTCCCAACAATAAATACACATCAAGCTTTTCCATCTAACCGAATTAAGCTGAATTTCTCTCATTAAATGAGGCGAAGAACAAAAGAATGCGTAGTTTTTGCATTAATTGCAATTATTTTTTGAAACAATATAACATATGTATCGCGACAAATGCGGGAACAATCTAAAATGTACGAAAATTCACATACTTTTCCTTTATTTATTTATATTTATGTATTTATTTACTTAGTATGAATAGAAAATAAATTTTCAACTTTCTTTCTTCCGAACCCACTCGAATCTAATTGGATTCTCACCACACATTGAGACAATTATTTTGATACACATACGAGAAAGTATACAAGTGATTTGATTTTAATTTGTTCGCAGAAGAAAGTAATTTGCTAATTAATTCAAAATTGAAACAAAAGACTGACCTTCTGGGTTTGGGACGAAGAATCTCATGATTGGCATCAGTGATACAAAGCGGATTCAATGGTCCTGATAAATGATCGACTCCGGTCCAATGTTGTTCAGGGGTGGCCGATTTCGCCCCATTTAAAGGGGTCAACTCCCATCCGGAGGGTGTTGAGCCATTTTGATGGGCCATGTCACCATCTAGACCACTATTGCCCACATACCTTTCCACTCATTAATTCCCTCCACTTGTTGAATTCCATTGTCAATTAATAAATGAATTATTTCATTATTGAACTAGTTTCACAAAAGCGCACTTTTCATTCATAGAATTGCAGTAGTGTTTTTTTTCGACGACTAATCGAACGAATGCAACGCACTGATGATGGTGGTGTTGATGGGGCTGAAAAGGTAAACATTTACCTGGTACGGACCATGAGCGTGGACTTTAGGATAGGAAAAAGCAGTTTTTGTTCAAAGTTGAGACTCGAGGTCTTGGCCATCTGAAGAACACGCTCCTTCGCTGATCAGAAATTCTTAAGAGCACGCCCATGAAAATTATAAACAGGTTTTCAACAATAAGACAACTATAGCGATTCTGTTACAAACTTACCAAAAAACTTCAATTATTTTATGAAAGATAAAAATTCCTGAAGCCAATTTTTTGCAGCGATTTTCAGCAGGTTTTTCTCGAATCGGAATGTTGAGTTAAGCTGATAATTAGTTGTTTAGTTCAGTTTAATTAGCTATTGTTGGCAATATAAACAAATTGTATTATTTACAGTTATTTCAAATATTTTTTAAATTACTCACTTTTAAACATTTAAATTTTAATTGATTCATTTAGAAACATGTTTGGCAAGTTTAGCAACATTTGATTAAAAAAACTGACTATATTTGCTAATAATATTGTATTTCAACAAGAATAACTAATATTTAAATAATTATTTAATGCTTTATTTCGATTTCAAATGGAAAAAATATTTGTGAATTTACTTTGTTAAAAAACATTTTTGCTGTAATAACTACCTGTAAAATAATCAGTTTAATGCTCTTTAATAAACAAATGGACTAATTGTTTAAAATAAACCGCTATAACTCAAAATATAAGCAAAATAAATAAAATCAAATTCAAATTTTAAAAATTTGTATTACTGGTTGCCTACCGACAACTTAATTTGTTAACTTATTAAATTAATGCTGTCTATTAATGAAAATGCAATTAATTAATATTTTGAAGCTTAATAATAAGTTTAATATATATTTTTCTACGTTTTATAAGCCACAATTAAATGATTTAATTATAAATTAATTTTGGTGATTTTTTTTTTCGTAAGTTACAGTCCTGGAATTTGACAACTGAGACTTACACGTCAAGTAGTGGTGAAATTGCTATTTAATTCTGTTTATTTACGTTTTGTGAATTAAAATGTTTAATTACTAAGTTCATTTCAAGCAATTATTAATTTAAATAATAGTAACCAAGCGAATCAACCATGGGTAAATATTATTTCAACCACCGCTCGAAAACACTTGTCCACATTTAGGTTAATGTGCCTCCTTTTCAATTAACATTACAGGTGCATTGTTTAGCTATTTCAAAAGCTTATTAGGCGGCCGAGAAATGCGGATACTAATACTAGGATTGGACGGTGCTGGTAAAACGACCATTCTCTACCGGCTCCAAGTAGGCGAGGTGGTAACCACTATACCAACAATTGGCTTCAACGTCGAGCAAGTCACCTACAAAAATCTCAAATTTCAAGTGTGGGATCTAGGGGGACAAACCAGTATTAGGTAAGTGAAGCTCATTCAATCGATTCGCAAAATAATTATTGCTAGTCAGCTGTTTCGTGACTCATCTCCGGGAAATTTGAATATAATTTGTTTGGGGGTTTTCAGGCCGTATTGGAGGTGTTATTACAGTAACACGGACGCTATTATTTATGTGGTCGATTCAGCTGATAAGGAGCGAATGGGCATATCAAAGGATGAGCTTTTCCACATGCTTAGGGTAAGTCAATTAGCACTATTTTATTGTTTGTTTGTTAATATTTGCGGGTTAAGGAAGAGGAGCTCACAGACGCAATTCTGGTAGTCCTAGCCAATAAGCAGGATATACCCGGTTGCATGTCGTTGAAAGAGGTACATCAAGCATTAGGTTTAGAAGCACTAAAAAATAGAACGTTCCAAATATTCAAGACGTCGGCTAAAAAAGGCGAGGGCCTCGACATGGCAATGGAATGGCTCGCAAATGCACTTAAAAATCGGAAATAACACAATATTTATTCGTTTGTTTCTAGTCTATAAAAATTAAACTGCAGTTCGGCCGTTAATGGCTTGAATTCTAATTATTGTATATTATTGCCTTAATTTTTAATTGGAAAAAATGTATCAATTTGTTAGCTAATATTATTTAATCATTCCATTTTATTTTAATTCTATTAATTGTTTTTTATCATCTAAAATTTGTGTAATTAGTATCGTTTCGTCTAGTTGAATCATTTGTAAACTTTGTATTGCATCAATTTTGTACTATACATTTCAATAAATGTATAAACAATTCGGCGCACTTTTCAATTCCGCAAACAAAAATTACTATGGAATAAATATTTATTTTCAAGCTTACATAATATAAAATATTGCTTCGCATACATTCTATCTATAACAACACCTACAAATTAATATACTTCTTGTGCTTCCTTAAATGCCCCGACAAATACGCCGAAGTGGCGAAACCGCGATTGCAAATATTGCAAGTGTACGGCTTCTCGCCCGTATGCTTCCTCATATGCACATTCAACGAAGACGATTGCGTGAATCGCTTATCACAAACCACACAAGCGAACGGCTTTTCCCCAGTATGCGTCCGCAAATGTTTCTCCAAATACGTCGACCTGGTAAACGCGCGATCGCACACCGTGCAATTAAACAAATTCTCGCCGGTATGTGTGCGAATATGCTCCTGCAAATACGCGGCGGTTGTAAACTTCTTGTCGCACATCAAGCAACTGAACTTCTCGCCTGTATGCTTCATCATATGCGTCTGCAACTCGGACGCATAATTGCAGATTTTATCGCAAATCGTGCATTTGTACGGCTGCTTTCCCGTGTGCTCTCGCATATGTACGGTCAGTTGCGATGAGTGCATAAACTCAGCGTTGCATACTTTACACGTAAACTTCTCACCTGTATGTTTCTTCATATGCACGGTGAGATGTGAGGATTGTGTAAAGGATTTTAAGCAAACTTGACAGTGCCACGGTCGATCTCCTAGAAATATTCAAAGAAACATTCAAATTTGTTCTAATTTTAATTATTTTAAATTATTACCTGTATGCGTTTTAAGATGCGAATTCAAAATATACCCCGACGTGAACTTCTTATCACAATAATTGCAAGCGAACGGTTTCTCGCCAGTGTGCGATCGCATATGCACTTGCAAATCGCTCGCTTTAATATATCGCTTGTCGCAGCAATTGCAAGCATATGGTTTCTCGCCAGTGTGAATCCGCATATGCACCGTCAATTCCGCAGTGATTGTGAATCGCTTCATGCAAACCTGGCACTGAAACGGCTTCTCGCCCGTGTGCCTCCGAATGTGTTCGCGCAAATGCGAAGAATGGTAGAACTTCTTGTCGCAATACTTGCATTCGAACGGTTTCTCGCCCGTGTGCGTTCGCATGTGGATTTTGAGATTCGCGTTCTTCGCATACTTCTTGCCGCATTCGGTGCATTCGAATTTGAATGGGTTTTCGACGACGATTGTCGTTTTGCTTTGTTGGGCTTCCAATCGCGCGGCGGCTGGTGTAAGGGTTAAATATTGGGGTAGAGGCTGTGTTTGCGTCTTGATTGATCTAGTCGGCACGATTGTTTTCTTTACAGCCTGTAAAGTGGGCTGTGAGTTAGCAATTGTTTAATTACCAGTCAAAAAACATACCTTTTCGTACTTGGCAAAGCCAGTGGTCGCAACCGAATCCGGAGTGGCACTTCTAGAGGCATCCGGCAAATTGCTGCTACTCTTCGATAGTCCATCGTCAAGTAAGTGCTTCAAATTACTAGAGTCGATGTGAAATTCGTTCAAGTTAGTGTTGGGGAAGTTTTTATCGTGGTTCAAGTACGAGTCGGATTGAATGCATTGCAGTCGGTACTCGTAAGCTACTCGCAGCTTTTCTATACAACTAGCGCAAAGTATATTCGAGTAGCCTACTTTGTCCCATATCTAGACGGAAATTGCTTGTAAATTGAGTGAATGTGACGAAAATGTTGAGGACTTACCACATCGGGGAAACATGCAATTAATTTGTCGGATATTTTAATGTTGTCTGCATCCAGCGCATTTATACTTGTTCCACTTGCTTCTAATCGTAGACAAGTACGACAACAATGTACTTGGAACACATTATTCATTTTAATGTTGAAAAGAAGTTATAAACAAATTTATGTTGTGACATTTCTGTCAAAAACTAGCTTTAGACACTACCACAGAACACTACCTTGAAGTACATGCAACCAGCAATACATTGGTTAACTAATTGTTTATTTTAAATTAATTAGACTGATGATTCTGACTAAAATCTAATTAAAGTAGTTCAGAAATGCTTTAGTAATACAACTAAAAAAAATTAGAGCTTATATTAATTTTTAATTAAGTTAATTCATTAAATAATAAGTTGGTACCACTGCCTACTAGAATTATTTGTTGTCAAATGTGAAATGTGACAGATTGTTAATTTTGCTTGAAGATAAACAATTCTTTGGCTAATGTAAGTTAAATTAAGCTAAAATTCATTAATTTGCATACAATTACATGCAGAAATCAATAATGATTCGCACCGTAAAAGATTCACCTGAAATTAAATGCGTCGTAATGTATTATTTATAGAAATTAATATGGAAGAAAATATGCCAGATGATAATAATGATGGTTCTGAAGAAAGGAAGGAAAATCCGAAACGTTTGAAGACTGAAAATCGATCGCTGGAAAAATCGGAGGAATCATCAAGTTCTTCGAATACGACCGAACAAGAGACTGCTAGCACGAGCACCGATTGTGATATTCTGCGAAATTATAGATTAAACTATCGTTCTCGCTTGCACGGTTCGAGCGAAAACGATGCCGACCTCGATAATAGCAACAAAAGGTAATTTCGTAATTAGTTTCACTCTAGCGCCCCGTATTGACAAATTATTTACAGCCCCGACCGCACCGAAACCGCAACACCCGCCACCCGAACGACCGATGAAGACAGCGACGACGACGATGAGGACAACGAGCAGAATGAAACCCAAACCCCATTCAGCCCCACACAATCCGACTCAGGCGAAAACACATGCACGTCCGAAGACTTTGATTTGCTCGACACACGAAAGGAGAAACCGAAACACAAATGGTTTGTCGTACCCGAAGTGCTTAATCGCCAACAAGGCTACAGTGCCAAAATGCAAAGCTCGGTATTGTTCCAAAGACGTTGTTACGGCTCATTACACAGTGTACAAAGATTAGAATTAATGTATAAATTAGAAGAGCACGATGGCTGTGTGAATAGTTTAAACTTCCATCCGAACGGATCTCTATTGGCGAGCGGCTCCGACGACTTGAAAGTGGTCATTTGGGACTGGAAGTTGGGCAAATGTTTGTTGAAATACGACACGAAGCATCGCGGAAATGTATTCCAAAGCAAATTCTTGAATCTGAGTGGCGATTTGCATATTGCGACTTGCGCCCGCGATGGACAAGTCCGACTAGCGCAGGTTTCGACGGAGGAAGGATTGCGGGACAATCGACGGTTGGGCTCGCATAAAGGGCCCTGTCACAAGTTGGCAGTGTTGGCCGATCAGCCGCATTTGCTGTTGAGCGCTGGCGAAGATGGTGTGGTACTTAGTCATGACGTGCGACGGAATCGGCCCGACAAGATCGTGGTGGTGAAGGACGAAGAACGCGAGGTGGCATTGTACAGCATCCACGCCCATCCATTGCGGACGCACGAGTTCTGTGTGAGCGGCCGAGATCACATTGTTCGAGTTTATGATCAGCGGAAAAGTAATGAACCACAATCCACGTACCATCCATTCAAAAAGAATTGCGTCAGCGATTATCAACTGCGTCATGCCCTTCACGTTACCTGCGCCGTTTACAACCACAACGGTTCGGAAATTCTCGCTTCGTACAACGGCGACGATATTTACTTGTTCGATGTGAACGAGCCGCCTGGGAATTACATTCACAAATACGAAGGGCATCGGAATGGAGCGACGATTAAAGGTGTCAACTTTTTCGGGCCGAAGTCTGAGTATATAGTGAGCGGATCCGATTGCGGGAATGTCTACTTTTGGGATAAGAATACGGAGTCGGTGGTGCAATGGATGTTGGGCGATGATAATGGCGTGGTGAATTGTTTGGAGCCGCATCCGCAGTTGCCTTTTATTTGCACGAGTGGTTTGGATTGGGATGTGAAGGTTTGGGTGCCATCGTGCGAACATGAGCCTGAAATGAAGGATTTGATGGATACGATCAAGATGAATCGGTCGCGATTGCGGCTGAGTTCGTCCGATATTAATGAGAGTCAAATGTTGTGGATGCTGTGGAGGCATTTGAGGAGCAGTAGTCGGATGCGAGATAGGGTAAGCTCTAGTTGGGTACGTAATTTTTGTTTGGGGGTTTATTAGGAATTATTTGGTGCTATTTAAGGGGTGATTTAATTTCAGGGTGCTAGAGAAACGGGTATTTTCGATAGTTCGACGAGTGTGGAGAATAGTTCCGATAGTTCGACGAATGCTGAGACCGAATCAAACGATGACGACGATGATGATTATGATATTGATGGACCAACTGGTTGTGCAACTTCATAATCCGTGTATAATTATTAATATTAAATTTAATTAATTTTGTTATCTCTATTATTTTTATTTTATTATTATACCCGTTTTAAGATTGATGATTAAAATATTTTCAATAAATCCTACACCATTTAGGAAAACAAACGTTTTATTGGAATATTAATTATTAGTTATAATTCGGCCTTAAATTAATTAAAATATAATTTAAATTCGCGTTAAATATAGGCAACCAATAAAACCTACTTTTACAAAATAAACTTAAAATATTCCAATGGTTTGGGCTAAGCCTGCATAAATAGTCAAAGTTAGCCCTCCAGTTACCAAAGTAACAATGGCTTTAATTAATAAGCCCATCCACTGCCCACTCATCAAAATCTTCAGCAATATATCGAGCAGCAAAGTTTTATACGACGAGAAAACGAGCAGCATGGTAACAACAGTCTTTAAATTGTTTTTCAAATCGTGTCGCGACCACAGCCAGATCAAAGTAGCTGTTACAATGTGTTGAACAAGTGAAATGTTCGATTCGAGACATTTTAGAATATATTTCCAGTCGAATTCGGCCCCTCTGGCTCCGACCCACAACAAAAGTGCTCTGGACAGGATCACTTCAGCTGTCGCCCAGCCGATTCCTGCGGTTAATACTTTGCTGTGGCCTTTACCAGGAATTCCTGACAATACTACGTAAAGACCGACTAGATCTGCTAGATCCACGGTGGATTTCAGGAATTCCTATTGTATATAATTAATATTTGTGAAAATAGGGCTGAAAATATGCACTTACCCCAATTAAATCGTTGCCGAGGTCGGAAATGTTGTCGGGAAAGAATGTGGCGAGTACTAACATTTTGGCGAGTTGTGTGAACATGTAGATGCAGCCTGCTTGTACACATTTCCAAAAAGCCCCATATTCCGATCTGTTGAGTAAGCAAACCATTGATTGGCAGACTAATTAATTAATGAATTTAAAGTCTTAATACTTACAAGCCTGAATATTTGTAAGTTAGGTAGTAGGGTACATAGATTAAAGCTATGCAGTTTCCGAAGTGATATAGAGTCATTTTAATTTAGAAAACCGAAAAAGAAGGCGATTTTGACGAGCAGAATTTTAGGTTAGAATTATTCTGACAGTCATGTGTGACATTTGTTTTGTTTTACTGGTTGCCTATTTGAAATAGTATTGAATTTAATTATTGAAGTTTTTATATATAATTATAAGTAGCTAATGGTTTAAATATTAGTATATCTTTTAATTAGTACCATATTAATTAACATTTATAATGTAATTAATAAATGTATTATTGGTTGCCTACATAGTTAGAATATTTGAAAATATAGTTGATAGGATTCGCCACGGATGTCGCCACATATTTTCAGGCAGAAATATTCAAATAATATTCAAATATATTATTCTTTACTCATTTATTATTAGGTATTAGTATTATCGTTAATGACAAATTTTATTCTTCATAATTATAAATAAATTTAACGTAGGAGTAAAATGCTAATTAATTTTGAAGATTCATAAATATTTATTACCACTCAGAATACAAAGTAATAATAATTTCAGTAATAAATGAATAAACAATCATTAAAACAAGTTGTTTCTAAGATTTAACAACAAGTTAAACACGGTTTGTTAAATCTACGAACAATAAATAACAGTTTTAAAAATTCCTCGTATATTCAAATTATATGAATTAAATTAATGAATATTTGAGATCCTTCACATTTATCATGATTTATATGTTTAAACAAAAATTAGCATAGTTCATCATTGAATTAATTAATAAATTAATTTACCAAATTTGAATTAATTTAACCTAAAACGCGTCTGTCAAAAAAATCCGAAAATGTCCGCCATTGTCGGAAGCTGTCAAAATAGTCATAGTGTCATAAAAATGAAATCAAATTCATCTGCGACAAAGTTCTGTGTAAAATCAATAGTGAAACGGCAATTAGGACGACGTTACCCAAATTGCAACAAAAAAAATAAACGCTGCAATTTGCCTGGATATCATTATCGATGGGGCAAAAAAAAGGAGTCTGTCTAGAAAGTCACATCTAGCCCAACCAAACAAGCCCAACGAAAAGTATCAGCATCCAGCAATAATAAGAGAAGGCAGACAATAGTCGAGTTGAACTCAACAGCTAAAGCAAACCAGCATCGTCGACGGCATGCGCCGATCGTGCTGGCCTAGTAACAGGCAAACAGCGGTGTAAGCAACAAGCCCCAGTTGGTATTTGCTCCATGAAAAGTAAAGCAGAAAGGGCAAGATGGTGACGTCCGACCGGCCGTATTGGGCTGGACTGTCGCACAAATTCGGGATAAACTAAATCGAAACACCACAACTCGAACAGTGCGATTAACAATATCTGCAAATCGATTATAACCAAACTTCTCTCTCGCGGTGCTTAGAACAAAAACGCTCTTCATCCATTCAATCCAACATTTTTGGGGCTATTGTGACAAGATGAATTGAGTCGATGGCAAAGTCGTTTTTTCGGCCGGTCGAAAAAATTATGAATTATGATTATTGACAAAAAAATTATTGCTGATGGCAATGTGTTAGTGATTTGAAAAAATAAAAGGAAATCCAAGCAAATGTCGGTCGCGGGAGCTAGATCTAGTTCGGGTGCTGGGCCTGTTGGTAATAATGTTTCTTTGAGGCCGATTGAAGTTCCCCAGGCCCTTCAGAATGGGGAGAAATTCATCAAATGGGATGAGGTAAGATACTTTTATATTCAAGCGTTTAGGATCAATGTTATTGTTTTCGTTCGGGATGTTTAATAATTTCGCTATTTGGATGCAGTTATTTTTAATTTTTTGGATACATTTGAATTTGGAATCGGACCAGCTTTTGGTAAATCGATAACTGATGAGGTTTAATATCGCGGTTTTATTTTAGTTTGCATTTTTGTTGTTCTTCGTTTAGTGATAAATGATTATATTTGCGATTTACCAAAAGGTCAATTGATTATTTTTATAGGCGGCGTTAATTTGATTTTTTTCTTAGCAAATAAGTACGTTTTGAATGAATGATTGTTAAATTGGCGAAATTACTAGCTAATTAATCAAAAATCGGCATCTAAATTAATTATTGCTTCGTTTTAAATTTGGCGCTATTAATTTTGAAAATATTTCGGAACTGCCAACATATTAAACCAAAAATTTAAAAACTCGCGGGACATTCAAAATCTTCCATATTTCTCGAGATATTTCTCTTCGTGGATATTTAATTTCTGTTTCTGTTTAAATATGCGGCTTTCTTTATTTATTGAGGAAATTGAATTAATAAGCATTTTAAAATTACAATAATTAAATTTGAATTTGTTAAGCATACGCAAAGGTCAATTTATGCTAATTCCACACTACTAAACAATTTATTTCCCAACTTGGCCAATAATTTACAAACAGCATGATATTTATTCAAATGTTTCGCGCGAGCTGCACAAATTTTGAATCCTTTTTCGAAACCGTCCTATTTTTAATCCATCGAGTAATAAAACAACATAATGTAATACAGAATGAAAATTATTATCGACATGAGCAAATAAACAGTTTCGCATTTGTTTATCGTATCATATTTTAAGCTTTCCTAATGTACAACGTTTCAAACACGTCCACATTTCTTTTCGGCAATATTATTATTGAATATTCCAACCGCATTTCAAACCAACAAATTTGTGTCCTAAATAAATAAATAAATCATCATTGTTAAATTTAATTTAATTATACCGCGATTAGTTATTGCAATAAAATGGAATTTATTTTTCACACGTGACCTAGAACGGTCGAGAATTATTATTACTGTTATCTATAAATACTTTAAACAATAATATATGTTGGATTAATAAATAAAAGACCGCTGCAAGGCATCGTGTGTGTTTTGTAAACAAAATACCTATTTGTTCTTGCAGTGCTAAATAAATTTAAAATTGTTCAAAATTAAATTGGCGCGCGACTATAAATAAATTAATAAATTAAGTAGGAGTGTAATTAAATGGATGTAATGTTGGTACTAAGAAAAATCGTGTTTTGTTTGGATTATTGATGGACAGAAATAAAAATAGAAATAAAATCAAGTAAACAGAAAAATAAATGAGTTCTATGGAAGGTGTATACATTGTAATTTAACACATCAATAAGAGTTGCGTTTTGCGTTATATTAGTTCTCATCAAACGTTTACACAAGAGAGAGTCTATATATTGAACAATGTATAGAAAAGTTTGATTATTCAACACAGGATTTTTTTTCCATCTATTTGCATTTACATACTAACTTTTTATTATAGCAGCAGTTTCATTAAAATGTGAATTTAATGGGCAGACATTAGTAGTTTTATTTTGTAGCTAATCGATTAATCTAGTAGCAGTTGTTTATTGTTGGATTTATCTAGATTTAGAAAGTCATTAAATTAGAAATAATCCGCAAAAATATCTAGAAGTTGGAAAAAGTTAATAACCAGGTTTTTCCAAAGGCGAGTTTTCCCATAACACGCTTCACAAAATCCCATACAATTTCTATTGTATTTCAAAAAAATTACAAAGTCCTTTAATTTCGAAAAGGATCCTCTATAACGTCTCATTAAATTTAATGAAACCTTCCAACGTCTCACGAACTTGAAGGGAATCTTCTTCATCAGAAAATTATCTATTATCCCATTGAAAAAAAAATGATCATCGATTTCTCGCGGTCCTATGAAGATGCTGCTAGACAAAAACCAAGTCAGTGGTGGTTAGCCCCTTTCGTTGATGTTTAAAGACGTGTAAAAAATGAGTACTAATAATGGCAAGAAAAGAACAAGAATGAAATACCAGAAAGTTTCATAACGACACTTAGCTAAGCACTCTACGATAATGAAACAGAGTAAGTAATAGTGAAAAGCCTTAGGGTTACTTGATGTATGGCCTTTTCGCTATTGTCTAAGCCTCCTTTTCTCATCTAGCTGGAGAGCACCACTTAGAACCAAACGAACATTGCGACCCAAACTAACCGAAGAACATACTATTACGAAAACATCCATCTCTCATCATCCACCAGATTATTATTTTTCTACAGGGTGGTTTTCCAAAAAAAAATTACCGGGGGAAGTTTGCTAGTAATATAACATCATTAGACTAGAAATTATATCCGAAAGTCTCTTGTCATCGTAGCTCTAAATATTTGCTCTATAATTGAACTGCTAATTGCTTTTAAGGAAGCACTTCCCAGAAATACGTTTTGATGAAAGCACGTCATCTTGTGTGTGTGTATTGTATGTGTATATGGGCACAAGATTCAATTATATAATGCATCTACAAACAATTTATGAATCTGACATTGTTTTATTGCACAAAAAAAATGACCAAGGATATTTTCAGAGATTGAATTCCTGCTGCAGTCGTGTACCGTTATGGAATTGTGTAAACATTACAGAAATAAGTGCATATAAAATAGAGTGGCTTAGAAACAAAGACGATTGCTTAAATAAACATTTAGAATTGTAATTAATTATCTTCAAAGGAACATCAATTTTCAGACATCAAGTTGTTTAACAATTTTTTTAAAATTGTTCTAACGCTTTATGAACGAAATTTTTGGTGTTTTATGAAACTTTATGGTATATTCTAGTACCCCAAAAAATTCTAAAGTTCTACCCCTTTCCAAAAAAATTATAAAAATTAAAATTGAAGACTGAAATTTTCAGCCGCACTCATCGAACTTGAAGCATCTTGAATTTAACGTGATATATCCTCCACACTTCAATTTAATCATTTTTATTGCCCCCATTAGACTGGAGTGGATTTACCAAGTCGAAAATTAAAATCGTAATTACTGTAACTTTTTTGGAAAATACGTTTTTCCAATTTAGCACCCCGTATAAAAGTGTTATAAGTCCATTTACTTGCAATGATCGGAAACGGGAAATTACTTTTCCAGGATACAAAAGGCATCCTAAAAGGTTTCGCTTTAAAAAAAAATCCGGACAAATATTAGCTGACAGTGAAAATGATTATTTTTCATATCAAATAATTGAAATTGTGAAACAATCATAAATCATTACGTGTTTGTCATTTTTCAGTCCAGTCTGTATATCTTAATGTGATTGGGATGTTTATACATTTCTGAAATAAATTTAAATTGCAAAAAAATAATATTTTTGAAGAGTGGAAAAAATAACATTGCAAGGATTGTTTATTTTGGAAAATCGTAGCAGCGAAAGTAAATATTATTGATCCTTATTAGAATTTGCATAATAATAATTAAAGTTTGCCTTAAAGTGTATAGAAAATTTTTATAATTGGATTGTTACATTACATGAAGTTTTTCGGTATAATTTATCATTTTTCCAAGTCCAAGTCTAGACATATTCGAAAATAATTGAATTTGTTAGCCAAATTTTGCATTATTTGCGAGGATGACAATAAAAATCGATGCTTGTTTCTATTATTAAGCAAATCATCAATCAAGTACTTCCACATTTCCAACTTGTCAATTTCAATCAGCGTTACACTAGACTAGAAAATTCAACGTTATCAACAATGCATTACAAATATAGACTGTTAATCAATTTCTCTTCATCTAATACCAATTAATGTCATGCGAAATTAAGCATAATCATACTCATTTCGATGATTCGAGTAAATTTGTTCCACTCTCGTTGGTATTTGTATGCATCAATAAGGAACTTTTATTTATTTTACATCAGCAATGTGTATATCATTAAAAGTCGTTTATCGGTAATTACAAAGTCTATATAATTAATTACGAATTTTCTTATTGGAAACTGCAACCGAATTTGTTTATTTTGTGTCAACAACTCGTTAGCTAGACGAAAAATTGCTCAAAATCAACTAACATCGTCAATCTGGTTATTTTTAATGGAATAATGGAAAACCTTTTAAAATCCTTTTACACTTTTTAATGGACACAATTAATTTACCGCAAAATGTAATGTTTGTCGCTCAAAATCAGTTTTTGTTGGTAAATTAAATCAGCCAGCATATCGCCCGGATCTAAGACTCGCTCCCTTAAAACTTTACGACTTAGGTGTCGAGCAATATCGATTCCTCGAAGGGTATTTAGTTACAATGGCTCTCACTTAAAAGTTAACTGTTGGATTGACATTTGAACCAGTCAGCTAAAATCTACCGGAGCGATCCTGTCTCCAAATGAGAAAATAAAAAATATAGTGCGGAACCGAAGAAAAATATAGAGATGAGAGAACGAGGGAGATTTATTATAAGGCTGCTGCTGTGTTTATATGTTTGCCATACAACATTGCATAAGGTCGCATCGATATTACTTTACGCCTCCGCAAAAGAAGCTTCCTTTGATTTCGCACCATTTATATCGCGGCAGGAAATGATATTTGCTCGAATTAAATTGATGGTGAAATGGATTAAGTAAATTGAAGATTAGAGTGCATGCGAATGCAATTTCAATAAAGCAAATTGGATATTTCTTCAAGAATTGAAGAATTTTTTGAGCTTTCTTCAAATTTTCTGCAACTTTTCTTCAATTTTTTAATTGTCACCCCCTTAAACTACTTTGTACATGTGATTTTTACATTGTGGCCACTAGTGTCCATTAAATCTAATGGTCAATGCTTGTCCAACTCTCAAGACAAGTAAGTCTTTCAGTGGCTATCAAAGTTTTAGTGGTTTCTGAGAACGGAGCTGAAATAATTGCAGGATGAGAGTCAATATAATAATTTCGCAATGTAGATTCGAGTAAATATTCTATTTTGAACATAGAAAAGGCAACGACCCAAACGCCCATAGACGACGACAACTATGTGGATGACATGTAACTTGTATAATCAAAGTTGAAATTAAATTATAAAACGGAATAATTATTAACGTTTTGGCCGAAATAAGCACCAGCAAGCCATAGTTTCTCATTGTCGTCATATCATATTTTTACGAGCAACAGTGGAAAATATATAGTATATAAGCCAGCTTATATGAAATAAAAATATTTATTTTTGTGTTTGCAGAGAGAAACTATATAAAGGCTTTGTGCTATCAGGTCGCCATCTAAATATATCTTTTTGGTCTTATGTTTTGCAAATAAACATTTTCCACTCGGTATTATTAAATTTCCCGTTGATAGGTTTAATGCTACCGATTTAAAATCAAATTATTATTGGATAGTTTATAGGAGATGTTACGTGCAATGTTTCACCAAATTTACTACTTTCACCGCTATTTTGTCAACAAGCCAGATTTAATTAAGAGCATTTCAAATAAACTGTTGCAATTTATTTCCAGCCTTCTGTATCATTTTTCGGTCCACTTAAGTCACACAATTTATTGGGAAGTTTAGGGGGAAGATTTTGTACTTTTTTGAAGAATTTGCTCCCCGAAAACTTCCTACAAAATGCATAAAATTTCCGAACAAAAGCTCATAAAATTTTACGAGCTTTCTAAGTCACTTGAACATTATATTAGATTATGTGAGACTTTTGCTCGGACTTTTGCTTGATAAAAGAAAAACGTCACACACATTTTTAGCGGATATATTATTCGAACGGGGATCCAGTTTATATATAGCTTAGATATGGATGAATAAGGTGTACCTACTACTATGTCTAGTTTGCTCCATCCATTTACAAGCTCGGATTTTCAAGGGATGATTGCATTACATGCACCTGTTATATTCATCCCTGTAAACCAAACAGCGAGCGAGACGGCTCTTCGTCATATATCTGACGCAAGCTGATCTGTGAAACAGCATATCGCAGCAAAATGGAAAATTCAAGTAGCTTTTCACATAGACCTACATTTCAGGAATTATTAGATTTTCCATCAAGCGAAACGATCGATACCATTTAATTACAAATAAATAGAATACTATGGCTTGTTTATTAATTATCGAGAGTGCTAGAACGCTGATGCACTTGATGGCTGATTGTATTCATAATGCAAACATTGCAAGAGTGATTAATATGATTGATTAATGCGGATTTATATTTTTCCTTGCAGGACTCCGCAACAGGGATCCCGATCACATTGAAAGTGGATCCGAAAGGGTTCTACTTGTATTGGATCGACCAGTACCACGAGATGGACCTTCTGGACATTGCGAATATCCGCGACACAAGAACAGGACGATACGCGAAAATTCCCAAGGTAGGAAATTGTTTATTATGCATGCACACAACTTAAGACTTCTTGCAAATTAACATTGTCCGACTATTTCTGTACGTGTCAAGAAGTTGCGCATAATAAATTTATTATGCATGTTACAATTATTCAATTAAGCTAAATTATGAATCAAGCTGCTAGAAACGATTAATCTTGCAAGAGTGAGTTATCATTATGATTATGTTATATTTGCTTGAGCGTTGAATTAATTTTTTTCGCTAGAATTATTTAAAAAATTGGGTTTTCTCTAAAAATGTCTTGAGGTCTTTGAAAGGCAGCTTATCTGTATTCATGTCCAAAACGTTACTTTTCCGGTTCGGTCGACAGTTCTATTTGACATTCAGCCAACAATGTCGTACCGAGTGAAATTCATAAACGTTTTAAATGCAACCCATCACATTTGGAAAATGTTACCTCTTGCTCGATAACGATGATAATAATAATAATGTGGAGAAAGTTTACATGTAAGAAGTCAAGTACATGGCGTCTGAAATAATATACAGGGTGCTAGTTTAAAGAATTAAGGCTTCAGGAGATTTCCCAAAGATTGCGCTTTTGAGGTCCTTTGAAGAACTAGAATTTTTATTGGAGTTTCTATCAACTTTATGGAGCTCCAAAAATTTCATAGGACTTCTCAAACTTCATAGAACATGTTTAGAACGTTAAATGTCTTCAAAATTCCTATTGGTGGGAAATAGAGCGCCAATAGCTTGTAACCTGTCGCCTTCGCCATTTTTTTATAAAGTTTAAAATTTTTCTATAGACTTCCTAGAGCTTTAGAATTTTTTCTAAGGACTTCAGATGTATGAAACATTTTAATCTCATCCTGTATAGTGGATTTGGTTAATATGCACTCCACAGTTGTTTTTATCTGCACATTGAAACGTACATATTCGAAAACAGTCATAAAAGGAGAGGTTTTTCCATTTTACTGGATAAGTTGAATGGGATTTTCTACCACAATTGGTGCATGTTAACGAGATGTAAAGGTATAGATAGAAAGCGTTTTGCATTTATTATATATGTACATAAACGCAGAAGCACTTGTGGAGAGTAGATAGACGAAAGTAAAGGCGGATGATGTAGGCGCTCGTTTTATTAGCCCATGAATGTATTGTTTCAGTTCATAATGCAAATATATTTAGCGAAAATGCCTCTTCAAACTAGTTTCAGCTAATTCCTGAATATACTTTGATATAAATAGCGCAACATTATTTATAGCATTCGACTGCACCACAAGATAAGGAACAATTTCATCTTGATGATGAAGACAAACAAATTATAATTATTTCAAGTATCGATTGAAAAACTGACCTTTAATATACTAATTAAAAATCGTTAGATCTACTTGAGTCAAAGTATAGCCCTTGATGAGCTTTTCTAGGGCATTGTTAAACCAAGAGCCATTCATGCGCTTTTCTCAAAAATTGTGTGTAATTTTCCGGCGACTTATTTATTATTTTGTATGAGTTTCTTGGAAAGTTGGGAAGTAAATATCATTATTCGAATTTAATTCATTCATCATCCAGCTAAAAATAAACGCGAGTGCCATATTTTTAAGGAAGCAGAAAATTAGGAGAATTTTCCGTGCGAAATGGCGAAATTAAAATGCGCCCGCAATTATAATTCTGCATTTAATTTAATTTGCATGAAAACATCAAATCAATATTAGTTTTTCAACTCGCGGAAAATTCGCGAAGATGCAATGTTCAATAAATCGCGATTTTCTTATGTTGCGCTATTTATTTATTCGACCGAAAATCCTATTTGATATTAATCTAACGGAAATAAACCCTAATTTGCATATATATTTATAAAATAAAAATATTGTTGCATGTGGTCGGAGTAGGCTTTCCCATTTCCACCCTCCGACATTATCTTGCCAAGTATGGGTTTAGGATAATTGAAAAATGATGTGGAATTAGATCCATATAATTAAAAAAAAAGAGGAAAAACTAAAATTTAGCGGAGTTGTTCGTGCAGCAATAAACGAAGGGCGAACAAACGAAGGGAAGCCTTATGAAGGGCACCTCTTTGTGATTTACGGTGCCTTTGGATGTTGCATGCAAGCTTTCTATAAATAGAGAAGAAAATGAGAAAATGACACCATACAATTCTAATTTTCCCTCAACCCGGTTGGTTATACCAGCCGCCTATTTTGTTGTTTTTATTTAGTCGCCTTCGTTATTCTTGTTCTACATAGATATCGTTTTGTTTTGTTTTTGGCCTTGTCATATTTACCAAACAGCGATAAAAACTGTTTCAATCAAATCAGCAAATTAACTTTAAATGGGATTTGTTTTGCTTTTTCTTATGATCCAGTCAATTTTTGGAGTCGCAGGAAAAAATGTAGGACGCAATTTAAATCATTAAATAATTTTTTGGGGGCGCAATGAATTTTTTTAAATTAAATTTTTGATCAATTCTTGCGTTAAATATAATATTTTAGCTGTAATTAATTTATGGGCGCTGTAAGATTATTTTTTATAGAATTATTCGCAAATCAAAGGGCGCCTTCGCCAAATTTTTAAAAGTCGCACTTTTGTATATAAACGCTATTTTTGAGTTCTAGGGCCAAATTTTCCGTTGTTATATTTTTTTATATTAAATTTTGCCTCAATTATTGTTGAAAAAAATTGCAAAAATTACTTTAAAAATAATATTTTTAATACAATCAAGAAAATTGCAACAATTTCCGATGGAACGACTTTCGAATTGCCAATTTAGCCTGTTTGGAATCGAATTGAATACTTTTATTCCACACATATTGTAGATTCATATTGTCAAATGGCTTGCAATAAAAACGTTGCATTTTTAATAAAAACTACGCGAGTTTTATAATCATCCGTTAAAAATATGCACAACTCCGAATGCGCGAATAAAACCGTTTATATAAAACCATAACCATTTATTAGCGTAATTTCAGCGAAATGTCGGCTGAAAAATCAATGCGACCTGAAAAAAATCCGTGATTTAGTTTTATGTCCAGATCAGCATCTCTGTATTAAGATGCATCAAAAGTTTGCATTTTAAGCGCTTTTCAAAAGCACGATATTTGATAAAAATGGGACAATACGCGAAATATCTTTTTTGCATCCTGAAACTTTCTAACATGCTGAAAGTCTTGGCATCTAATCCACGACGAATAAATCCATTCATTAAAATATTTTACAACATTACTAACTAGGAATGTCTATGAAGTTTAAAGGCATCTTCCAAAGGAATTCATTCAGCAACCATGTCAAACATGCAAGTCAAAAGATCATGCAATTGTTCTCCCAGACAATAGCGCATAGAATTTCGAACTGCATCAATGAATTTCGCTCAGCTAAAACATTTTTTCCATTTTTTTTTTTTTTTTTTGACGTGTTAAGCAAAACTTAAATAATGCGTTAATGGTTTCGGGCCCCCTTTTCATAAGAGGGATGTTTGGCTACAAGCTTATGGGCAGCTGTAGGATCGTTTCAAAGGCCTGCTAATTGTTATGGAGCTTTTGCGAATTGCACGCTTCAGGAATATTAACTGCATGAGTAGCACGTTATATTTCAGTCTATATGAATTATTTTCCCTTCAGGAATGTGTTGTTTCAATTTTATTTAAGTAATTTTGACTAATTTTCCAATAAATATAAATTTCTAAAGCACCGATTAATGTTTCGCACACATAACGATTTTATCTTGATTGAAATCGTTTGTTATATGTAATTTAAGATTTCTCATCCATGTTTGTAGATCCATAGATCGTTGCGTGTTCACACAACTAAAACTTTTACTATTCGAATAATAAACTGATATATTTGTTCAACATGTCGAGGGAGCGCTCGGATCGTGTTGCGTTTCGCTCCATAAATAATTTGATTTAATTTTTTTGAAAAGGTGTTGACGAGGAAATGCAGAGTTGCCATAACTTTGCGTTTTAATTGCCAATAAATCCGATAAAATACTAGACGATGAGTTGCTTTTGTAAACAGTCGTTATTTTGTTTATTATACAAATTAGTAAATTATTGCAGGTGTATCATAACAATAACGATTTAAAATAAACGAACGATTAGGAAACGCAATTCTGTCATCGGAGATGTTGAGATCAAAGCGAGAGACGATTTATATTTCGGCTAGATAATTTTTAATTAAAATATCAATAGCTATTAAATACTCAAAGCAATTTTGATCCATATTTGTAAGTATGTGCTTTGATGATGGAGTGGTGGTTGGCAAGTGGGTAGTAATTAAAATTACAGCTAGATAAGAAGAAATTAAATAAATTTGCTTCTAAAAATAGATAAATACGAATTGGAAATTAATTGTAGCACGATTGTTCAAGGTTTCGCTGAAAAACAATTAAACTTTCTGGTCGGGAAGTATTTTACTCAAAAATAAATTGCGGGAAATCGTAAATGTTTTCCTTATTTTTAAAAAATATGAATGCACTTTAGAAGACGGCTAAGAGAAAAATATAAAAACAGGAAACGCGGAAAATGTTTTCAAAGTGGAAACGTACATAAAGTATAAATAGACATTTATGAGATAATAAAATTGATGAGTTATAAAGTTGCGCACCTTTGAAATGCAATAAAATAATGCATCTGTAATTAATTGTTGCCTGACCGGATTTGCTTAAAAAACCTAAAATTCTACACTTTTCTAATTAGAACTGTTGTTTTTCATTAGTCTGCGTCTGAAACTTTTAGTTTTACTAGATAGCTAAACTTAGATTTATGTGCTTTTCGCTAATAGCAAAGCACAGAATATAAAGTTCGCAACTTTAACAATTACAGATATCGCAAAAAATTAGCGCTGTTTTTATTTTTTGCGCAATCTTATAACAAGAGTTCATAAATTTCAATTGTTCGTCTAATTGCAACAAACAACAAATAAAAAAGCACAATAAAGCTTCCTATTGACCGAGGAAATGTCGCTCTAGTGGCAAATTTGAAACCTTGATCCAAGATTAATAGGATTTTATTTTTAGATTAAATTTAGTTTTTTTAGCGCTAAAAAAATAATTTCATCAGTTGCAAATAATATATTTGCCAATTGTTATGCTAATATTAAATTTCTGTACAATAATAATTTTTGTTATTGCAACAAAACGCGTTTCGCTTGTCCGAAATTTCCATGAACACTAATATTGTTTTTAAAATTCGTATTAAACATCACAAAATTGTTGGAAAGTGATTTCGGGGGAGTTGATGACCTATTTGTGTTTTATTTTCATATTTGAAATGCATCATTTTATTTTTGGTTAATTATATAAATAAATGTTTCTATTTCGAATGAGTCCGCGTTTTTAGAAATGTATTTTTATAATGTCGTTTATTACTAAAATTTTATATATCGCGACGCGAGTGCCTTTTGAAAAATAACTAAATTTAGATACAACTTTTCCACTTCAAAGGGAACCTTCAATATTTCGTTCTTCGGCGCTAATTAATTGCCAAGCTTTGACCTTTACGTCCCAAGCAATAATGCATTTTTGATCAAATAAATATCAAACTCGTAAGATAAGGGTAATAACTCGCCGCCCTTATCTAGCAAAGCGATTGTATTTATTCCCCCCAAAAAGCGAATAATTTTCTTACATTTTCCTGTTCGAAAAAATATTCAAAAGCTCTCTATATTTTTTTGTTATTGGATTATGTAATATTTTCCGCAATTTTAACAACATTGATGCGTTCGGAAAAATATAGAGCTTTTCATCCAATAATTGTCGTGTGTTATAAAAGCTCAAAAACTCGGAAATATTGTATAAATGCAAAGCTTTCAGACATAATGTGGATAAAGCGTTTATACCAAACGATGTAAAAGTATGGAAAACTTCACGTTTTGTGCATAAATATTCCCGTAACAATTGATGCGCTAATTAATTAATTTTTTGCAGGACCAAAGATTAAGACAAATAGTAACAATGGGGTCCCAGGACACACTCGAAGAGAAAACCGTGACTGTATGCTGTGCCAATGATTTTGTTAATATCACCTTTATCAATTTTTGTTGCACAAAAAAAGAAATCGCTCGGCTGTGGACAGACGCACTTTTAAGTTTAGCCTACAATCTTAATCAAATTAACGGCACCACTTACATGTATTTAGTTAAAGCTTATACCAAACTTACGTTAATCACCGACAAATTTGGAAAGATACCCACCAAAAAGTAAGCCGGACTTAGCACCCAAAATTTCGTTTTTAACACATTTTCTTGTAGCGTTTTGAAAATGTTCGCCCAGCACAAAGACGACAAAAAGCGCATCGAGTCAAGTTTGAAGACTGCTCTCGCTTTGCCGTTGGCGAAAAACGACACAATCAGCCCGGAACGATTTGGATTCACCGATTTTTTCAACTTCTACAAAGACATCACTCAACGAACTGAAGTCAAGAAAGTTTTCAATGAAATGTAATTTTTCGGGACTGTAATTTTTTCCGAATGTAATTTTTTGCGATTTAATTTCAGTGTTGGCAAAAAAGAGACAATGTCTTCGGCCCAGTTTGTCGAGTTTCTGAATAAAACTCAAAGAGATCCGCGACTGAACGAAATCCTACACCCTTACGCTGATACAGTGAGAGCAAAAGACATAATCATGCAATACGAGCCGAACAAATGCTATGCACAAAAAGGCCAATTGACATTCGAGGGCTTTTTGTGGTATTTACTATCAGAGGACAACAATATAATGGCTCCGAGTAAATTCGATCTGTGTGATGACATGGATCATCCTCTCGCACATTACTTTATCAATTCCTCGCATAATACGTACTTAACTGGCCATCAAATTACGGGCAGATCCAGCACGGAAATGTACAGGCAATGTTTACTAGCCGGATGCAGGTAATCTCGAATTGATACACTATTTTCCGAAAATTTCGAATCGTATTTTTTTGATTGCGTCTCAATCACTTTGCAACAATAAACACTCGTTCAGTTCGACAGTTTATTGCTTGTTTGTTTAGTTTTAGTTCGCCCGTTTATTTCAAATTGCTCATTATTTCATTGCTTTTCTTTTAATTCAATTTTATGGATTGTTTGCACGTCATTTAAATTATTGATAATAAAATTTATTCGCGGTTGAGAATATTTTTATTTTTAAAAATAAATTAGAATTTTTTTTGATGAAGTTTGAAATTTTTTTTGAGGAAATTTTGATTTTAAAAATGTTTCCCGCGCTTTTTTAGAAGCCCTATATTTTTTTTCTGATTGTTAGGACGTCATTTAATTTATTGGCAGCTTTGGATTTGTTGAAAATACACTTTTAGTATTTTTAAAAATAAATTAGAAAAATTTTGTTAAATTTTGAATTTTTTTTTTGAAGATATTTGGAATTTAAAAATATTTCCCGCGCTTTTCGATAAGTCCTATATTTTTTTTCTAATTATTTGCACGTCATTTAATTTATTGGCGGCTTTAGATTTGTTGAAAAAAAATTATTAGTATTTTTTAAAATTAATTAAAAAAATTTGATGAAGTTTGAAATTTTTTTTTGTAGATATTTTAATTTTAAAAATATTTTCCGCGCTTTTTTAAAGCTCCCATATTTTTTTTTCTACCCTATAATATTATATTATCCACTATTAAAGCCTGCAATTAATTTATTTAAACGAATACACTCGCAAATTAATTTAAAGCAATTTTTGCCAAATAATGCAATTATGCAATTTTAACATTATAATTAATTTACAAGTTAATTAAATATTCATTCGCAAATCCAATTAAACCCTAATTAGTTTATCGATTCCGATGCATAATACTCGAACAATATTTTTCGCAGATGTGTGGAATTGGATTTCTGGAACGGTCGAACTGAAGAACCAATTATCGTACACGGCTACACATTCGTACCTGAAATATCGGCAAAAGAGGTGCTCGAAGCCATCGCCGAAACCGCATTTAAAACCTCAGACTACCCCGTCATTCTCTCATTCGAAAACCATTGCAATCCGCGACAACAGGCCAAAATCGCGAACTACTGCAAGGAAATATTCGGCGAAATGCTGCTGGAAACGCCGATCGAATCGCACAAGTTGGAACCGGGTTGCTCGCTTCCGCCCCCGTCGGTCCTGAAGCGCAAAATTATCATTAAGAATAAGAAGAAGCATCACCATCATCACCACAAGCGGAACGTTACGCCATCGCCGGAAGCGCAGATTTCCGAACCCACTGGGAATGGGGACCTTCCGCAGCATGCACCGTCATTACAAACCAGACAAGTAAATATTATAGTTTGTAATTAATTTTGTTACTAAATTTATTTAAAGGGCTCTAAAGAATCGACGGAAACAGACGACGAAGAGGCGAGTTCAAGCGAAGACGAAGTCGAACCGATGGAGGTGAAAGCGGAACCGGAAGCGCCAACGGAAGACGGCGTAACCGATCGCAAAGCTCAAGCTGCAAGCGAAACCGAAGCTGGGGCCGAAATATCGGCTCTCGTTAACTACGTGCAACCCGTGCATTTCACCAGCTTCGAAAACGCTAAAAGTAAGTGACTTAATATTGTAAATTAATTTTCTAACGTTTTGTCCGGCAGAAAAAAATCGCAGCTACGAAATGTCGTCGTTCGACGAACGACAAGCCACATCCCTCTTGAAAGAATACCCAGTGCAGTTCGTCAACTACAACAAACACCAACTGAGCCGAGTCTACCCGACCGGCACTCGATTCGACTCGTCCAACTTCATGCCGCAAGTTTTCTGGAACGCCGGCTGCCAATTGGTGGCGCTCAACTTCCAAAGTTTGGACTTGGCCATGCAACTGAATTTGGGTATTTTCGAGTACAACTTCCGATGCGGCTATTTATTGAAACCCGAATTTATGCGACGCACTGATCGCCGTTTCTATCCGTTCGCCGAGGCAACGGTCGACGGAATAATTGCTGGGACTGTGAAAATCACTGTGATATCTGGACAATTTCTGACTGATAAGAGAGTAGGGACTTATGTGGAGGTGGAAATGTACGGTTTGCCGGCCGATACGGTGCGCAAACGGTTCCGCACCAAAGTGGTGCCGAACAATGGCATCAATCCGGTGTACGATGAGGAGCCGTTCGTTTTCAAAAAGGTCGTCTTGCCCGATTTGGCGTCGATTCGAATTGCGGCGTATGAAGAGTCGGGTCGATTTATCGGCCATCGCGTGTTGCCCGTGGTGGGTTTATGTCCGGGCTATCGGCATGTGAACTTGCGCAGCGAAATCGGCCAGCCAATCCCGCTAGCTACATTATTCCTACAGGTGGTTGTGAAAGATTACGTGCCCGACGGTTTGTCGGACTTTGCCGAAGCGTTGGCGAACCCGATCAAGTATCAGAGCGATTTGGAGAAGCGCGCGCAACAATTGGCGGTTTTGACCGAAGGTATGGAGAACGAGGACGATAATGAGGAGTTGAAGAAGAACAGTTTGACGAAGATGCGCGAACAGGCAACGAATGGCAGTCCGATTCAACGGCCTTCGATTACGCCCGGCGCGACATCGGTAGATGTCGCCACCGAGAATGAGTTTCAGGTGATTAGTACAGTGTTGCCGATGAATACGAGTGTGGCGGTCGATTTGAATTCGGTTGTGAAAGTGATTGAGCTGAAGGAGGAGAAAGTGGAGGAGATTGTGGCGGAACCGCTTGATAAGATATTGGAGAATAAATTGGTGAAGGAGAAGAAGTTGGAGCTGGATAAGAAGTTGGAGAATTTGCGGAAGAAGCATGAGAAGAAGAAGATGACGTTGCAGACGCAGAAGTCGGGCGATTATTCGGAGAAGCGGTCGAAGTTGATTAATATGAAGTTGGTGAAGCGGCTTTCCAGCAAGAATATGTGAGTATTTTATGACGTTTCGGCAATTTTATTAACTCTATGATCTTCCAACACTAATTCTAAATTAATGACAGTTTTACTAAAGTATAACGTGTTGGTAGTACTGGTTTAAGGGGCGTTTTCTATTATTCTAACCTCAGTTTGTCACTTTAACTTGGCCACTTGTCACTTTGACTTGTCAAAATTGTACAGGTTATAGAAAATCGTCTCTAAAATTAGCCAACAAGTTGTAGACACACATTTAAAGCATAGTGGATATGATCACAATTTTAATTAAGCACTTCCACTTGAGTAGTACCCAAAAAAAAATGTTTAACTGTACAATATCATTGATAATATTTTGAAGAGCGGAGAACCAGATCGGTTGTTCTGAACAACGAACTGGTGTTTGGAGATTATGCCCGAAATGGTGAGTGTAAATGTAGTTCGAAACCAAAATTGAATATTTCGACACCACTAAAAAGTTTATGCACGTTTCAACTTGCACCTCTTTCGGCGTTTTTGTCTATTTCTTCAATATCAATATAAATACAGGGTTGCTGTTACGCATGATTTTAATTACTTCCAATATTAAATTGAATGAACCAAAAAATTGCACCGAATTAATTTCGCTATTTATTTCATCCTTTTAAATTGCAGCGTGAGCGGCGTGTTCTCGACCGAATCGCCGAGTGCGGAACCATTGACTAGTGTCGCCGATGGTCCCGAAACCAGCGGCAGCGATGGCGAGAAACCCACGTTACCTCGCAGCCATTCCGAGCGATTGCTCGCGATCAACAAGGAATTCGTGTCGCAGGAGAAGGAGCTGCGCGAAAAGTACCACGAAGCAATATATAACGTCGCGGAAAAGGTCATGAAGGGGTCGCAGAATAATCAAATCAAAGCGTTGAAAGTGAGTTTGCTTTTAGGAAGACTTTGTAGATGTTAATGATTTTTTTGCAGGACATTTTCGAAAAGGAAACCAACGATCTTATGCGAAAACTACAATCGGATCATAGAGAGGAAGTGAAAGCCTTACAAAAAATACATCGAAATCGCGAGCAATTCACGAGGGTTAAGCGGGAAGCGGTGACGGCGGTGGTGGGTCGAGGGGTTTCCGAGCGGGAGAAACTGGCGCAACTTTTTAACAATCGTCACGATGAACTGACGAGGCAACATGAGCTGGTTAGGGACGCTTTGGTCGAACATCGACTTCGAGTAACTATCCTTACAATTTATTTTGCAACTAATTAATTTATAATTATTTTCAGACAAAAGCCAACTTGAGTAAAGAGTTCGAAACTCGCTTAGCAAGAGCTGATGGCGAATCGAGTGGCGTGGTATGAACAATTTGCTGCAGCTTGATTGAGTAAGTGCTCTATTCGGTGTATCTTGTCTTTATAGAAAAAAAGTATTATGCAATCTACTGAGACTTAAGTCAAGTGCAATAATAATAATTATAAAATTAAAGCCCGATTCCACAATAGCCATAATATTGAAAGCAGACACCCAGACACATTTTCGATGACAAAAAAAAAGTACTTCGTATACAGTCTTTGATACTCTTGACAATCAACTTTTAAGGTGGTTTGTAATTATTGGTACCAGTCCTACCTTTAAGTCTTGTTAAATAGCTAGCGAATATTATAATGATATAGTTTGTATTGATGTTTGTCGTTTCATTGTGATAGTAGAGATTAGTGAGTTTTAGAACAATTTTAATAAGTGATACCTGCTTCGTATTCAACAATGGGTAAAGAAATTAATTAATACTCAATTAGGTTTTTGTGCCAGTTTAGTTTAAACACGTATCGACAGAAATACCTCAGTTGTTCTAACTAGTAGTATTTATAAGGTTTATGTTTTACTGGCGAATGAAATAATGTGGAAGGACCTTTTCTAGTCATCTGTTTCATTAACTAACTGTCTTTCGCTTGATTTGTACATATTTATCTCCTCAAATTCGTTTCGCTGTACAGATTTTATCGCTATGTATATACTGTTTATAATTCATGTTGTTAGAAGTCTTGTTGCCAAATTACTTAACTCATTTGCATTTATTAGTTTCTCTCCGTAGCAACATGAGAGATTCGTTTTTATCAACGATACGAAAGTTTCAAGCAATTCGCTACCAATTGTGGACGAAATGGCTGCAACCAGCAATACAGGTGGCGCTATTTCGGTCCACAATAGTAGTTTTGCGATGCATTTTAAATTAGCAGACAATCATTTGGTTTCGGTCCTATATTTTGCTTGAAACTAGGAAGAAAGCTTATTCTGATATATTTCCGATAAAAAAATAAATAGATGTTGCTGTACCGTACCTACTCTAAAAAATAGTGTTTGTTGCTAATAATTGTTAATATAAATGGTTATTATAATAGTAATAGTTACTTATTAGACGGCCAAATTAGTGCCAGTCGATAATAAAATGCAATAGATTTTAGATCAAAGTATAAAATATATAGAATTGTTTTTTGTTTTTCAATTGTTTTTGATTTGAAACAAAGTTACTCAAAACTAACGGCCTATTTATGATACTTGTTTTGTTTGATGAATGAGAGTTTGTTACTTATTAAGTTTTTCTTTTACCTTTTTCAGTTATTTTTTTATTGTAATTATTACAACATTCCAATATTATAGTTTATTTATTGATGTTATTTAGATATATAGTATAAATTATATAGATAGTAAAATTCTTTTATTATTTATTACGAATTTTTTGTATTTTTCCAACTTGTGCCTTTTAACCATGAATAATTTTACTTGTACACTTTTCTTAGGTATATTTGTCTAAGTCATGTATATTATGTGTTTACTATGATGTTAATGTCTAAAATAGATTTATGTGCTATAATTTGTTTCGTTTATTTATTCCTTCCTTAAAATATTCACCGCATTTAATTATTTCTTAATAAAAGTACAATTTCTTAAAATCTCACTTACTACTTTGTCGATATATCCTTGAGTGTTCTTATCTTTGACGAAGTTTTGCTTGGGCGAAATCGCTAATTCATAACTGGGAGTGTACTTAGTGAAATACTAAAACAAATTAATTAAAATTCTCAACAAAAATAATTATAAAAAATATTTTACTTCGGATTCGACTGGAATATCTTCGTCCAACTCAACGCCTAATATAAGCGAAGTTAAATACGTCCATAATCTGGCGGTATTATACAAATTATAGCCACCTAAAAAATAAAACAATACTTTATATAAACTCGTAATAATATTAAAATAAGTTTACCACCGCCAAGAACCAACGTAGCTAAATTGCAGTCTAGTATTCTCTTTAAACAATGTCCTATTGATTCCGTCGTCAAATAGCAATTCCCTAAGGAATCCCCTTTTAATCCATCAGCCCCACATTGCACGACAATAGCACTGGGACCAAATGCTTCCACTACACTGCAATTAATTATTTTAAATTATTTGCATTGTTGCTAACATTAATAATTACTTCGGGAATATTTTATCAAACACTTGAATATAAGTGCTATCGCTTACACTTTCTAAAAGTGGCACATTAATCGTGTAGTACTTCCCCTGCAAGCTTCCAATTTCCTCAACGTTCCCCGAATTTGGGTAAAATCCAATTTCGTGTTTGTGGATTGATAGCGTTAAGATTTTGTTACTGAATTCGAAAGCGTTTTGAACGCCGTTACCTATTATTTAATAAATTAGTGAGTGTTAAACGAGAAATACAAAACGAACCGTGATGAATGTCGAGATCAATGTAAAGAATTCGGGAAAAACGATTAGAAAGCTCTTGAATGGCCAGAACTATGTCGTTTACATAGCAGAAGCCTTCAGCAGCATCTCTGCAATTCCAAACCGACTTTAAGAATTCTATAATTACAATATTTTTCTTACCTTTGTGCATGATGCCACCCTCCACACCAATTTATCGCAACCCTGCATTTGTCTTCAATTAAACATTTCGCAGCGGTTAAAGAGCCACCGGCGATAGTTCGTACGAAATCGTAATTCCGGGTTAATAAGGGACAGTCGTAAGACAAGCCATACTCATCTAATTCTTCCTCGAAGTCTTGACAGTCTTCTACGTCCACTTCGTTCAATTTCTGCAGGCATTCGATGTAGGCACTTGAATGGAATAGTTTTAATTCGTCTTCAGTCGCACTTTCGCTTTTAATTATTCGGATATTATCGTGTTCAAGTAGATTGTACGCTTTTATTAAATCGTGGACGATAGAAGCCTGCAATTAACATTAATTAAGAGGTTAATTTATTTTTGAATTTAAGAATTACGCACTCTGTTTATGATCGCAGGGATTTGGTCGCACTTTTCTATTAATTCTTCACTATAAATGTAACAAACTGCACTGTTATTAATACTCATAATCACTAATTAATGTTTAAACTTATTTAAAATTAAGTAAGGTTAGAATACACCATGGATTTTATCACCGATTTTGTCGCCGGGACAATTTTGAAAGTACATTTTAGCACTTTATTATTAGAATACTTTATTGATATTGTTAATTTGTTATATATCGTATTTACCACGGTATTTACAGAATTATAGTTTGTTGAAACTTTGGGTTTAAATTTTGAGGTTAAGTTTACTTGTCAGAGTGAGCAGGGAATTTTTTTTTTGGGAACCATGGTTTCCGACCACGATCATTCCACCACGGTTAAAAATGATCAAAATTTGTCATTTTAATTAATTGAGGTAATTAAACCTTAATTAATAGTTTTTATAATATAGAAGTATAGAATAAAGCACAAAAAACTCAAAAATGTAGTCCGATTTGCTTCAAGTAATGTACTTTTTGAAATATAGCCAAAATAAAAATTTAGTGCTAATTATTTAATTAAATAAAAATTAATTGGTTGATTGACTTAAACGGACCCAGATATTACTCTTTAACCATCATTAAAGCTGGACGCTAAATTTCAGGTGAATTTGTTCATTAGTTTTTAAATTATTAATTAATTAGAACTTTTTTTGAATTTTATTTATAATTCAAAAAATATGAATGCTACAGTAAAATAAACCTTATTTTTGAGTTCATTAGCACTTATTCTATGATAATAAATTAAATAAACCAATTTATACTGCTTAATTACTACAAAAAACGTGATTTCATTTATTGAGGTGTATTGTAAGTTGCCTATGCACCATATTTTTTGGGTTTTGTTAATTATTTCGCTTAATTATGCACTGATTGTAGTTATCAAAAATTATATGTATAGAATACTTAGCCTTAAACTCAAAAATGCAATCAGTTTTGCTGTAAGTATTATACTTTTTGAAATATTAAGAAAAAACCAAAACTGCTAAAAATTGACCTTAATTATTTTTTTAAAAAAAAACTAATCACTCGATTGACCTGAAACTTGCTGGATATCTTAATATTGATGTGCTTAATCACCATGCCAAATTTCATAAAAATCTGAGAGATGATGATTTTTGGGCCAAAAATTTTAAAAGACTATAGTCTTTGTTCATTTTTAGGCCCAAAAATCGATTTTTTTCCGATCTTCACGAAATTTGGCATGGTGATTAGGGATCATTAGATAAAGATCTACGCCAAAATTCAGGTCTCTAAAAAAATTAGTTTTTGAGTAATTAATTAATTAACACTATTTTTGGTTTTTTATTTATATTACAAAAAGTATAATACTTACAGCAAAACTAAATACCATTTTGAGTTTGTAAAAATACAGTCTATAATATTTGACCAAAAAAACTAATGTTTAAAGCTTAATTACAAAAATCACTAATTAATAGACCCATTTGGGACTGTGTATAGGCAACCAACAATACCATTTTCTATAAAGTGTGTTTTCTTCCAAACTAGAGCAAGTAGAACAAATTAAACAACTAATTTATGTTTATTATAATATATTCAATAGATTTAATGTTTTAAAACAGGTAATTAGTGCGTAATTAATATAATAGTAATTTTCTATCAATTTTCCGTGGTGTTTTCAATGCACTGATTTGGGGATATTTTTGCTTTACGTGGTGGTACTCAGTGTTTTCAAAATGGAAGCCCATGATCGTACTTGGATTTATTTGCAATAAATAGTTAATTAATATAATAATAATTATAGAAAATTAATAATGAGTGTTTATTACAGTTTTATAATTCACATACATTAAAATTAATAGGAAATTGTTAATAATATAGCTTCATTTAATAGTTTATAATATTTAAAATATAGTGCTGAGATCGGTCCTGATAAAATTCAAAATAACAGCGTTATATTTAACAAAAGTGCAATAATTAGTTGATTAACTTAAAATGAACAATAACTTACTAGGATTATGGTAGAAAAACACTAATACAGTAAGAGAAAAAAGCGCAACTTAAAATACTGCATTTATTTCGAAATATAATGAGGTATAGTTTAGGAAGCATTTTTATAAAGAAAAATATCAAAAGAACAAATAGTATACTTTTATTAATACTTTAATAACATTTTAAATAATTTATTAAGCATTTTTTGATTTTAGAGAAAAACTTCCACATTGGCATCATTGAAGTAGCAGGAAAATTATATTCCACAAAATATCGCACTTGTTCGTCTAAACTCGATCTGAAATGCGGATAATCTTTTTTGGAAGGTTCAAGGATTTATGTTCATATTGATTTCTGAACTTTGTCCAATTTACTACGATAATATTAATTAATAATAATATTATCTAACATTTAGCAACATGCGATCCATGATGTACTGTATAAGGTATAATTAAATTATGCTATTAATTTCAAAGTTTCGACTGGTTATACTACGTAGCATTAAATTATCACATTTTTTGTATCTAAATTAAAAGAGAAACATTAAAATTAAAACATTTTGGCGGTGCAATTTTTTAAATTTTCAAAGGTGCCATCTATATATTTATTATGACACTAAATTTTGAATTTAAGTGGGAATTTGAATTATTCAAAATTGTGCCTCATAATAACAACAAATACTATTAAAAATACCACGTAAACATTTTATAAATAATTTCTGAAAATATTTACACAATTTTTAAACAAATATTGATCCTGCGACAAAACTGCGGTGATACATCACAGGAATTGGACGTTCAGCAAAACATAATCGAACAAAGTGACTGTTTCGCTTCGAAGCCCAATTATCAGCTTATCCTAGTTTGCAGGAATAATTCCTGCAATCCTGACCTTAACATGTCTGATCTTAGCATGGGAAAATCGTGATCAAACGCAAGCGCGTTTTGTAAGTCTGTTTAAAAATAATAGCAGGATTTTGCTTTTAGTTTGGTAAGGTAGATAGGTCGATGTGGTTGCGGTTTTTCGCGATATTTTCCTACACAAAAATATAAGTTATTGGACCAAAAGAAAACTAGGTAAGTATTTTTGGGCGCTAATTAATCTGCGCTTCATACATAATTTAATTAATTTAATTGGAAGAAAGTGGACGGCGCAATTTGAGCACATGCTATTATTTCCTTGACACGAATTAGTATTTAATTTACTACTCGATGGTATTAGTACTATTTATTGTTTATCGATATAAATTAATTAATTTATTAATTAATTAGTGGAACAGTTTCCCGGTGAAATGGTATTTTTATTACAAAAACGATAATATTTTCAACTTGCAAGGGTCAGAGATCAAAAATTTGTAAGACAATATTTAAATTCAAAGTCTAAGTATTTTTTCAATTTCAAAGTCCATAATCGTTTAATACATAATAAATTTCGATTGAATATGCAGTTTATGCATTTTTTAAAAATATAAAAATACATTTATTATTCGTAAATCACCTTTAAAGCTCCTTCAAAAAGTGGACCCCAAGATTTTAGCCACAGATAAATAAATTAAATATTAATGTAGAGTTTAATTTTTTTTATATATTTTTTGGAATTATCCCAAGATAAGCCAAACACTTGTTGAAGTTTAACCTTCAGGTACATTATTGATTTTTCTAATTATTATGTTTATATATTATTTATTGTAACAAACGATTTTTTCCTATACAAATTTTTTATTATGCAATAAAAATAATTTGCCTTTGAAATTATGTAAGTGACCTTTTTTAAATAAAATCAGTCATAATTTTCTAACGTGGAATCCCGTGTCCGATAGGCTTATCTTGACCTCAACTTCCCAACTTGTCGCAATTAATGAGTCAATGTTAAAACTACAATTAATTTTTATACGAAAAAATTCCAAATTAATTTTGTTAAACAAACCAAAAAATAATAATTTTGGTCCAACCTTGATCTGCTTTTGACCGACAGTTCAAAAACCTGATGCTGTTGTACAATTATTAACAAATAACTTACTTTTACTTTTTAGGTAATTATTTTATTTATTTTATGAAGTAATAATTAATCCGGCGAATTAGTCCATTTGATAAGAATCTAAACTATTTTTAGTAAGACTCAAAGTTTATTTACATCCACGCATTAAATGATTGGCGTCTGTTTAAATTAAACATAATTGCCAAAAAAAATTTATTTGATGGGACATGCTGTATATTTGCGTTTAAAAACGATTTATTAATAGACCGAAATTATTCAATGAAGCATTGTGATTTAATAGTTTTTTGTGGAAGGTCGACTAATTCAACATAATGAGTTTTTTATTTGTTTTACATACTATTATTCAAATTTAATTAATTATTGCATAAAATATGGAGCAATTTTTTTATTTTAAATATTCAGTCAATTAATTAAGGTGCAATAGATTTTTAAATTAGGAAGAGCGCTATTTTAAATTTGCCGCGCCAAATCTCAAGCTTGCAATTGGTTAACCTGCTCGGTGAATCAATAGGTAACCATGGTTACGCACGATCTCAATTTCAAAGTTGGGAATTGGCGCGGCAAATTTAAAAAGCGCGCAGGTTGAAATAAAATAAAATATTGAGACAATTTTATGGGACAGACTGTTTATTTGCGCTTAATAAATAATTATAATTCAATAAATTAATTAATTTTGCTCCATTTCTTCAATTTATTGTCAAGTTTTCTTGTTGAAGGTCCAATTTTTCTTCCAGAACCATTTAGGACCAACTCAATAACCACCCAGCCAAAAACAAAATCTACTTAAACCATCAAAAAAATGCTAGTCCGACTAGCAACATCCAAATCGTTCCTACGATCCTCCTTGACCCTAAAATGGTCAACAGCAGCATGCCAATACTCGACCAAAATCGAATACAAACCAATTCGCAGTGTCCTAGTCGCAAATCGTGGCGAAATCGCAGTCCGCGTATTCCGGGCTTGCAATGAACTCGGGATCAAATCCGTAGCCATCTACTCAAAAGAGGATCGAGCGCATCTGCACAGACTTAAAGCGGATGAAAGTTATCTGGTGGGTGAAGGATTGCCCCCTGTACAGGCATACCTCAACATCCCCGAAATCATCCGCATCTGCAAGGACAATGGAATCGATGCGGTGCATCCGGGATATGGGTTCCTTTCGGAACGCGCGGATTTTGCGCAAGCGGTTATCGATGCTGGGATCCGATTTATCGGACCGTCGCCTAAAGTGGTGCATCAGATGGGTGATAAGGTGGCTGCAAGAGTTGCTGCAATTGATGCTGGTAAGTTGGGTAATATAAGTTAGAAAATCAATAAGTTTATCAGCATTTCCGCGATGAATTACGCAATTAGATAAATCGAGCAAATAGCGCGTTGCATAATCAATTTGTAAACAAACAAGATAAGCTAGCACTCTATTTAATAAATCGTCTATAGGTGTTCCAATCGTGCCTGGAACGGACGGTCCAATCACCACCAAAGAGGAAGCGAAGGACTTCTGCGTGAAGCATGGCTTGCCCGTTATCTTCAAAGCCGCTTATGGTGGCGGAGGACGAGGGATGCGAGTGGTGCGCAAAATGGAAGAAGTCGAGGAGAACTTCCAAAGAGCTTCATCGGAAGCCCTTAGCGCTTTCGGCAATGGTGCCATGTTTATTGAGAAGTTCATCGAACGACCAAGACATATTGAAGTGCAGCTTTTGGGGGATAAAGCGGGCAATGTGGTGCATTTGTACGAACGCGATTGTTCGGTGCAAAGAAGACATCAGAAGGTCGTCGAAATGGCACCAGCTCCACATTTGGACATCAAAGTTAGGAACCAGATGACGGACTTGGCGGTGAAATTGGCGCGACATGTTGGGTACGAAAACGCGGGAACTGTTGAGTTCCTTTGCGACGAAAAGGGTAATTTCTACTTCATCGAGGTGAATGCGAGATTGCAAGTGGAGCATACGGTAACCGAAGAAATCACCGGGATCGATTTGGTGCAAGCGCAAATTCGGGTAGCTGAAGGTATGACGCTCCCCGAATTGGGAATCAAGCAGGAGAATATCAAACCAGACGTAAGAAACCTTCCCCAAATAAACTAGCAGCTAAATTATTTTGTCTAACAGGGTTTTGCCATCCAATGTCGTGTTACTACTGAAGATCCCGCCAAGAACTTCCAGCCAGACACTGGACGGATTGAAGTCTTCCGATCGGGTGAAGGAATGGGCATTCGTCTGGATGGAGCCAGTGCGTTCGCTGGAGCAATCATCTCGCCGTACTACGACTCCCTTTTGGTCAAAGTGATAGCGCATTCCAAGGACCTGCAATCGGCTTGTGCCAAAATGAACCGCGCGCTCCGAGAGTTCCGAGTGCGAGGTGTCAAGACCAATATACCGTTTTTACTCAACGTTTTGGAGAATCAGAAGTTCCTGAATGGTTCAGTCGATACTTATTTCATTGATGAGAACCCGCAGTTGTTCAACTTCCAGCCAACGCAAAACAGAGCTCAGAAATTGCTGAATTATTTGGCGACCGTTTTGGTAAATGGACCTCAAACGCCTTTGGCTACTACTCTTAAGCCTGCGGAGGTTAAGCCTCAAGTGCCTCAGTCGTCGCTTGGTAAGTGCCTTAACTTTTTGACCTAAAGGATTTCTTCATCATTTGTTATTATTATTTAACATTAGACGTTTTTGTTTATTATTTTTTTAATTGCACGTTTTTGTTCTTCTTTCGACAGAGTACTTGGCTTACACTCCCGAACAGAACCCAAGTAATGTATCGTTCCTTCATTTTTATTTTTTGTAAATCACTTAGGTGCTGCATGCCTTTGATCTAACAAAACAATCTAAACCCTTATCTAAAATTTTGCTTCTCCAATTAGGTGTGCAACCCCCAAAAGGCTTGCGCCAAATCTACAAAGAACAAGGACCAGAAGCATTTGCTAAAGCTGTGCGCAACAATAAAGGCCTTCTACTTATGGACACCACCTTCCGAGATGCCCATCAATCTCTTCTAGCTACCAGAGTGCGCACCCACGATTTATTGAAGATCTCTCCCTTCGTCACACATAATTTCAGTCAATTATACTCGTTGGAGAATTGGGGAGGTGCCACTTTCGATGTGGCCCTCAGATTCTTGCACGAATGCCCTTGGGAGCGTTTGGAGGAAATGAGAGCTTTGATACCAAACATCCCTTTCCAGATGTTGCTCCGCGGAGCTAACGCTGTGGGATACACCAACTACCCCGATAATGTCGTCTATAAATTTTGTGAGCTTGCTGTAAGTTTCTTTCTAATTTTAGTTGCGGTGCTAAATAATTTGACTATAGGTGCAAACTGGAATGGATGTCTTCAGAGTCTTCGACTCCTTGAATTATCTTCCCAATTTAATTGTGGGAATGGAAGCGGCTGGTAAAGCTGGTGGAATTGTCGAAGCTGCAATTTCCTACTCTGGAGATGTCAGCAATCCAAATAAGACGAAATACGATCTCAAGTACTACTTAAAAATCGCTGACGAATTGGTGAAAGCTGGCACTCACGTTTTGGCCATCAAGGACATGGCTGGACTACTTAAGCCAAACGCTGCTAAGTAAGTCTCTTTATTAACCCCTGAGCAATTTAATTTATCTTCTCTTCCAGGATGCTAATTGGCGCTTTAAGAGACAAATACCCCGACCTCCCAATCCACATCCACACGCACGACACTTCTGGAGCCGGAGTTGCATCCATGCTCGCCTGCGCTGAAGCTGGAGCAGATGTTGTAGACGTTGCCGTAGATTCCATGTCTGGATTGACAAGTCAACCAAGCATGGGAGCAGTTGTAGCAAGTCTTCAAGGAACTCCGCTAGACACCAACTTCCTACTACCTAAAATCTCCGAATACTCCGCCTTTTGGGAGCAAACCAGAACCCTTTACGCTCCATTCGAATGCACCACGACAATGAAGAGCGGAAACGCTGATGTTTACGGCAACGAAATTCCTGGAGGCCAATACACCAATCTTCAATTCCAAGCCTACTCGTTGGGATTGGGAGATTTCTTCGAGGATGTGAAGAAAGCCTACGCGGAAGCTAACATCCTTCTGGGAGACATCATCAAAGTGACGCCTTCCAGTAAAGTTGTCGGCGACTTGGCGCAGTTTATGGTGCAAAATAAGCTGAAGCCCCAAGACGTCCTAGACAAAGCTGAAGAGCTTTCCTTCCCGAAATCGGTGGTGGAGTACCTTCAAGGCCATATTGGGCAACCGTACGGCGGCTTCCCCGAGCCTCTTAGATCTAAAGTCTTGCGCGATATGCCGCGCATTGAAGGCCGACCAGGCGCCACTTTCAAACCCTTGCAATTCGACCAGCTGAAGAAGGACTTGAAGGAGACCTTCCCACATGCCAACGATCGCGATGTCATGTCTGCCGCGCTTTACCCGCAAGTGACCAACGAGTTTCTGGCCTTCAAGGAGAAGTTCGGTCCCGTTGATAAACTTAACACCAGAATTTTCTTGACTGGTCCGAAAGTTGGCGAGGAATTCGAGGTGACGATCGAGAAAGGTAAGACTTTGGGCATCAAGACTTTGGCGATGGCTGAGGATTTAACTGAGAACGGCGAACGCGAGGTGTTCTTCGAGCTGAACGGTACTTTGCGGTCGGTTTTGATCCGGGACAAGGATGCTGGAAAGGAGATGCACTTCCATCCTAAGGCCGATAAAGCTAATAAGAGCCAAGTTGGCGCTCCAATGCCTGGAACTGTCATCGACATCAGAATAAAGGTGGGAGACAAAGTGGACAAGGGTACTCCGTTGGTGATCTTGTCGGCAATGAAGATGGAAACCGTGGTGCAAAGCCCGGTAGCCGGGGTTGTTAAATCCGTGGATGTCAATATGGGGATGAAATTGGAAGCTGAAGATTTGCTGATTTCGGTAGAATAAGAGGAGTTATTTATATAAGCGATATTTTAGGTAGTTTTTGTTATACATCACATCGTTTAGGCTGTGCTGCAAAACAAATTATTTATATCTTCAATTTTTACATGTTTTTAATGTAACATCAAAATGTTTATTCAAAAATACTACTATTATTGTTATGAATTTTTTATTATTGATTGTTAATATTCCATTTACATTTCAAATATATTTTTATACAAATTATCTCTTAGTTCTTCATAAAGGCGCGATATATCGTGACCACCACGAAGAAGCAAGCAGCCAAGCCGATGATTACTTAAAAGCAAAACGGCTACATTTAATTAAGGCAATTAATTCTAATTACTTTCATCTGCTGGCCGACGCTGCATTTTGATCTAACCGCGAATAAGACGAACGGCTGCCATAAAAACCACAACAAAAGCGATAATTTTCGCTACTAAAATTCCAAAAATAATTTTAATAATTAAAAGAAAATTAATTTACTTTGCACAGCGTCTCCCGAATGCATCGGATTAATTAATTTAGGCTAGAATTTTGAGTTTCCTTCCAAAAATGAAGCACTGTTGCTTGATAATTTATATTTCTTCGATTAATTTGGTGCTATGGACGTCATTCCGTGCCAAAATCGGTTTTTCCTGGAATTGCGACATTTCTTCCTCGCACTCCAAATCCGCTTCGTTATTGCAGCTGAATCCTTCAGGACAATTTTGCAAATCCCCCGCAATTATTTGCAACTTACCATTTTGCACACATTGATAGAAGCGTTTTGAGTCGTAGCAGACGAAACCTTTTTTGGCATCGCAATTTATTTCGCGTGCATCGCACTATAATTAATTATTATGTAATTCGTTTTATGGGAGATTAGCGTTTTACTTACAATAATTGCACTAATTACGAGGACGATTATTGGCGCTAATAATTTCATTTTGGTGGTTCAGCGATTTGTGTACAAAATTAAATATAAACGAAATACTTTTCCATTTCCATTTGTTCTATTGCGTAAAATAGTTATTTTTGTATTTGTAGTTGAGAAAAATTAAGCCAAAAATAAACGAGTCAGCAGATTGTTTGGTTTTGCGTATGAATGACAAACAATTTTTTTATCAAGCCGCATTAGCTCAAAATATTTCCCCAGCAAACTTCATTGTCAAAAATAAAAATGTCTTGCCTCCTCAAAAAATGCTAATCCGGCTAGCATCCAAAAAACCCTTCTTCAACTCAATCTCAGCTGCTCTAAATTTCTCAACCAAACCGTCAAAGTCCATCCCCTCTTCTAAAGTCCCCTTCAACCCCATCCGAAGTGTCCTAGTCGCCAATCGCGGAGAAATCGCAGTTCGCGTATTCCGCGCCTGCAACGAACTCGGAATAAAATCGGTCGCCATCTACGCCAAAGAAGATCGCGACCACATCTACCGAATAAAAACCGAAAGCTACTTGGTGGGTGAAGGATTGCCTCCCGTGCAAGCATACCTCAACATCCCCGAAATAATTCGCATCTGCAAGGATAACGGAATTGATGCCGTGCATCCAGGATACGGCTTCCTCGCCGAAAACCCGAACTTCGTCCAAGCCGTCGTAGATGCTGGGATTCGATTTATCGGACCGCCGCCAAAAGTGGTACGTCGGATGGGCGATAAAGTGGCGGCTAGAGAAGCGGCGATTGCGGCCGGAGTGCCGATAGTACCCGGAACTGACGGAGCAATTACCACCAAAGAGAAAGCGAAGGAGTTCTGTGCCAAGCATGGATTGCCGGTTATCTTCAAAGCGGCTTTCGGTGGCGGAGGACGAGGAATGCGAGTCGTGCATAAAATGGAAGAGGTCGAGGAGAACTTCCAAAGAGCCTCATCGGAAGCACTTAGCGCTTTCGGCAATGGTGCCATGTTCATTGAGCAGTTCATCATACGACCAAGACATATAGAAGTGCAGATTTTGGGGGATAAAGCGGGGAATGTGGTGCATTTGTACGAACGCGATTGCTCAGTGCAAAGAAGACATCAGAAGATGATTGAAATGGCGCCAGCTCCCAAGTTTGACGAAAAAGTTAGGCAGCAAATGACAGACTTGGCTGTGAAATTGGCGAAACATGTTGGGTATGAAAGTGCGGGTACCGTGGAGTTCATTGTCGACCAGAAGGGTAATTTCTACTTCATAGAAGTGAATGCGAGATTGCAAGTGGAGCATACGGTAACTGAAGAAATAACTGGGGTCGATTTGGTGCAATCGCAAATTCGGATAGCTGAAGGTATGACGTTAACCGACTTGGAAATCACGCAGGAGAACATCAGACCACACGTTAGGAACCTTTCCCAAATATTCTACCAGCTATACTAATTTTGTCTAATAGGGTTTTGCCATTCAATGTCGAGTGACTACTGAAGATCCCGCCAAGAACTTCCAACCAGACACTGGACGAATTGAAGTCTTCCGATCGGGTGAAGGAATGGGGATTCGGCTGGATGGAGCCAGTGGGTATGCTGGAGCCATCATCTCGCCTTACTACGACTCCCTTTTGGTCAAAGTGATAGCGCATGCAAAAGATCTGCAAGCGGCTTGCATGAAGATGACGAGAACTCTTCGAGAGTTCCGAGTGCGCGGCGTCAAAACCAATCTGCCGTTTTTGCTGAACGTTTTGGAGGATCCTAAATTTCTTACAGGTTCCGTAGACACTTCGTACATCGATGAGAATCCGCAACTGTTCGATTTTGAGCCTCCGCTCAACCGAGCGCAAAAATTGCTCCATTATTTGGCGACTGTTTTGGTCAATGGACCACAGACGCCTTTGGGTACTAAACTTATGCCTGCGGAAGTCAGTCCTAAAGTTCCTCACGTTTCTCTTGGTAAGTAAATTTGGTAAATAATTTTGTAGCATAACCATTTTTTTTTGATAGAATACCTGATGGTTTCTCCCGAGCAAAACCCAGCCGTCCAACCCCCAAGAGGTTTCCGCCAGATCTACAAAGAAGAAGGACCTGCCGCTTTTGCTAAAGCAGTCCGTAACCATAAAGGCCTTCTCCTAATGGACACAACTTATCGAGATGCTCATCAATCTCTTCTAGCCACCAGAATACGCACTCACGATTTATTAAAAATCTCCCCCTTTGTCACACATAATTTCAGTCAGTTGTACTCGATGGAGAATTGGGGTGGTGCTACTTTCGATGTAGCCCTCAGGTTCTTGCATGAATGCCCGTGGGAGCGTATGGAGCAATTGAGAGCTATGATACCAAACATCCCCTTCCAAATGTTGCTCCGAGGAGCTAACGCTGTGGGATACACCAATTATCCCGATAATGTCGTCTTTAAATTTTGCGAACTTGCTGTAAGTTCTTCTTAATTTTAGTTGAGGTGCTAAATAATTTAACTACAGGTGCAAACTGGAATGGACGTCTTCAGAGTCTTCGACTCCTTGAATTATCTTCCCAATTTAATTGTGGGAATGGAAGCTGCTGGTAATGCTGGTGGAATTGTCGAAGCTGCAATTTCCTACTCTGGAGATGTCAGCAATCCAAATAAGAAGAAGTACGACTTGAAGTACTACTTGAAAATTGCGGACGAATTGGTGAAAGTCGGCACTCACGTTTTGGCCATTAAAGACATGGCTGGAGTCATTAAGCCAAAAGCTGCTACGTAAGTAGCAATATTTCTTTAGTTTTTTCTATTTATTCTTCTATTCAACAAACTAGGATGCTAGTTACAGCGTTAAGGGACAAATTCCCAGATCTCCCGATCCACATCCACACGCACGACACTTCAGGAGCCGGAGTTGCAGCAATGCTCGCGTGTGGTGAAGCTGGAGCAGATGTGGTAGACGTGGCAGTAGATTCCATGTCTGGAATGACCAGTCAACCAAGCATGGGAGCAGTTGTAGCAAGTCTTCAAGGTACGCCCCTAGACACCAACTTGGATCTAAATAAAATCTCCGAGTACTCCGCTTATTGGGAGCAAACCAGAACCCTTTACGCTCCTTTCGAATGCACCAGTACGATGAAGAGTGGAAATGCTGATGTTTTTAACCACGAAATCCCGGGTGGTCAATACACCAATCTGCAATTTCAAGCCTATTCTTTGGGATTGGGCGAATTCTTCGAGGATGTGAAGAAAGCTTACGCTGAAGCTAATATGATTCTGGGCGATATAATCAAAGTGACGCCTTCTAGTAAAGTTGTGGGCGATTTGGCTCAGTTTATGGTGCAAAATAAAATATCTGCTAAAGAGCTGTTGGACAGGGCTGAAGAGCTTTCGTTTCCCAAGTCGGTAGTCGAGTTCTTCCAGGGTTACATTGGGCAACCTTATGGGGGATATCCGGAACCTTTACGTTCGCAAGTCTTGAAGAATATGCCTTTCACGAATGATCGAGCTGGAGCCTCCTTAGCTCCTTTAGATTTTGAAAAATTGGGTAAAGAGTTGAGGGAAAACTTCCAGAATGTTAACGAACGCGATGTCGTGTCTGCAGCTTTATATTACGATGTCCTAAAGGATTATTTGGCGTTCAAGGAAAAGTTTGGACCCGTTGAGAAATTGGACACCCGAATTTTCTTGACTGGTCCTAAAGTTGGTGAATCCTTTGAGGTGATTGTTGAAAAAGGGATGGCGTTTGGCATTAAGACCATGGCAATGGCAGAGCATTTAACTGAAACTGGTGAAAGAGAAGTCTTCTTCGAGCTGAATAACACGTTGCGCTCCATTTTTATCAAGGATAAGGATGCTGGGAAGAAGATACATCTTCATCCAAAGGCGAGTAAGTCGGATAAGAACCAAATTGGGGCTCCAATGCCGGGAACTGTGCTGGAGATCAAAGTGAAAGTGGGTGATAAAGTGGAGAAGGGTAGTCCTTTGGTGATCTTGTCGGCAATGAAGATGGAAACGGTGGTGCAAAGTCCGGTATCTGGAGTTGTGAAGACTTTGGATATCACTAAAGGGATGATTTTGGAGGCTGATGACTTGCTTGTTAGTGTGGAATAAGCATTTAGTTTTAAAAGTTAATTGTACTTAAGTATTTATAAAATATAGACAACTTAATATACACTGGAATGGTTTGGTATGCAGGTACCAATTAATTCACCGTTAGGTCAAGCTGGAGATCATCTGTTAAGTCGTAGGTAGATTAAATTGAGCAGCAAAATGGAGTAGTGCTGTAAAAATGTTTAGGGCCCAAAAATTTGTTCTACCATGCTTGATATTGTTGAGCATCGTCGCTGTAATGTATTACTCCTTTTGGATGAATCGTGAAGAAGAAGTTTATCTGTTAAGTGATGAAGAAGTGCAACAAATCTACCGCAACCAAACTCCCCGACTATTCGCCATCCGCAATTTCCAATACACCATCGATAGTACCATCTGCAATACCAGCAAGGAATATCTCGCTATTTTCATAGTGACTTCCTATTTCGGCAACATGGAAACGCGCAGTGCAATGCGAAGATCTTTTTCCAATAAAGTCCTGGAGGATTTAAATTTGAAGCGCGTTTTCCTATTGGGTGAAGCGTTCCAAGATAAATTCACCAGCCAAAAGGCGGTACTGGATGAGAGTCGCCGATTCGGCGACTTAATTCAAGGCAACTTTAAGGAGGCTTATAGGAACTTGACTTATAAACATATAATGGGACTTAAGTGGGTCAACTCCAGGTGCTACAAAAATGCGAAATATGTGATAAAAATGGATGACGATACTGTGATCGACGTCCAAAAAATTAAAGTACTACTCGAGGAAACTAAGTTCCCCAGTAATCTTCTAGCGGGCTACATACTGAATGGAATGGTACCGATTAGGGAGCCTGCGAATAAATGGTACGTCACTTTAGAAGAGTACCAAGGCGATATGTACCCGAAATTTGTATCCGGTTGGTTTTATATTACCAATCAAAAAACTGTGTCCAAAATTTTGCAAAAGGTGCCAAAGAATCAATACTTCTGGATAGACGACGTTTACGTTACGGGAATCTTAGCCAAGCAGATCCAAGTGACACATTATGATCTCAGCCGATTTTTCGCGGTGCATGCGGAATATTTGCAATGCTGCTTGCAGGATTTGCGCGCCAATTTGAACTGTGATTTATTAATCGGGCCAAACGGGGGCGACAATAATTTATTCTACACGTTTAATGAAGCTGTAAAAAAATGTAGGAGGGTGGTTTGTACAAATAGGACGAAATCGATTGATGAGACGTGTGTGGCGGAGAGGAAGCTGAATTTGGGACGAGGCAATGCTGTGATAAAAACGTTAAAATTGCACTGAATGTAATATTTATTGCTAATTAATTAAAATAAATGTACGTAGTACTCAATCAACAATTCAGTCTCTTATTTTACTTGAACTGCTATTTTTGGTATTAATCCTAGCTGAAAAAATACTCCAGTGGTAAAATTTGCTAAAACACAATCCGCATTACCCGTCCAAATGTTTTAATCTTAACGAATCCAATTTGGCCCAATCCATTTTCGAGTTCGCGTACGGTCCATGCGCATCCTTAACGATCCAAAATTGATCCACTATAGCACCATCCTTGTCATCTGACACTTGCTCCAAATGGATATGCGAACTGTTGTACGCCTTCAACCTGGTATACCCATAATCCTGACTAATTAACGCGGACCAAGGCGGTCGAGCATCCGTAAAATTCTCCCTACCCTCCTTGCAACCCGCAGATCCCGTCACAATATGAACGGGACCCTTCGGGTTCACATACGGAGCTTCGTAGCTCCCATTCATAATCTGGTAGTCGTAAATGGGCCATAATCGCTCGTACGAATGCTCGTGCGCCCAAATTTCCAAATCCACCCCGTAATCGTAGAACAACTTCTCCAATCCGAAGTAGTGCAAAAATGGTAAGCCCACACGGGTTAAAGTTTCGTGATGCGTGCAGTCGTCAGGGTTCAAATTGCTGCAATACATCGGACGATGGCCCATTACGATGATCCAGGGTTGCTTTTCGCGGTTTTCTGGGAGGTTTGCTTTAGCGAGATCGTTTTCCAGCCATTCGTATTGGAGCACTAAGGGTTTCAGGCCGAAGTTTAGGAAGTAGTAGACTTCGGTTGAGATGGAGATTATATGCATGGGGCCCAGGTTCATGCTGTACATTATAGCATCGGGGCCGCCAGGCATACTAAAACGTTCTCGGTAGTTGCTAAAATTGCTGGAAGGAATTTTGGGTCAGTATTTACTGTAAATTCTACAATAAAGTTCCCAAAAAGCGTGCAAATGATAGCTATTTGTGTGATAAAGCAGGAAAGCAAGCGGTTTTTAGCGCAAATGTGGGGGTTATTTAGTTAAGCAAAGCTGGGCGCATCATATCTTGTCCGAAATTTCGAAAAAAATATGTTTTAGGGCAGTTTTTAGCGCGGTGACAAAATTGCAGTGTATGTATGGTTGCATAAGTATACAAAATTACTTTACCAATTAATTTTAACTATTTTGCGATAAAAGTTAAGTGTGAATAATAAAGATAAGCGTGTTGATATAACAAAGCATGCATTCAATGCCTTATTTACTATATAAATTGTTTACAATTTACGTAGTTAAATAATCATTGTTTAAACAAAGAAAATTCACTTACTATCGTTCCTCATGATTTCCCGGGCAAGTCATATAAGGCAAGTATGCAGCAATTGATTCGATCTGACGCATGAATTGGTCACCAACAAGCGCATTTTCCTACAAAAATTAAACACATTGCTTAATTATTCCAAATACAGATAAATTTATCAAACAAAAATGAACTATTGCTAATAATAGCGCAAATTTATAAACATTTGGTAATAGATAACCCGTAAAAGCGCGTGTTAGAATTATTTAAGTCGCATTACTAGAAGAAAATCAAATCTTACCGAATCCATGTCATAAGCGAAATCGCCAACATGCAAAATCGCGTCGTACATTTCCCGCTGCGTTTCCTCTTGCAATCGGACTAAAGATTGTGCATTTTCGTTGCCCATATCCCCGAAAATCGCGAGATGGGGCTGCCAATTTTGCTCCGGCGGGGTGTTGAACCAAAACTCGGCGGACCAGCCCAAATCGCTGCCGCAATGGTACACTATATAAAAAACGGACTAATTAGCAATGTATCTAATAGATAAAGGTTTCTAATTACCATATTTACTGCTATAAGCAAGCCCGTTCAAAACCACGCGATGGATGTAAAGTTGCCGCTTCTGGTCGCCCCCATCAACGAACAATTTGGAGGAACCCTTTTGACTATTGACCATTCCTCCGATTCCATATTCGACGATTGATTCGCTCGTATCGTTAAATGTTGTCCAGGTTACCACAATGTCGTTGATGTCTTCGCCATAAGCCAAATGGATTTGTTCCGGTTGGTACCAGAAGATTTGGCATGAAATCCCATTCACTAATAATAATGTTATCACACTTGCACTAAACAGCCACATCTTTTTGTACTAATTTTCTGGAATGTTGCACGGTGCTTACTGCATTTAAGACTAATGCATTTAATTGATTTAATTTCACTGATAGATTTGACAGCCGTCAAGCCATTGTTGTTTATAATTAAAGACTGTAGGGTAGGCAACCAACAATATGCAAATGGGTTTAACTGGTAAACAATCCAAGAAGAAATAATTAAAATATTAAATTTAATTGTTTATTGTTATTATTAATCATTTATAATTTAATAATCTTAATATAAATTAATAGTGCAATTTGATTATAACAATATTTCACAATTAATATTTTTTTTAATTTATTAGTTAACAATATTTATGGTAAATCAAGATTAACAATCATTTTAATATTTAATATTGTTTTATTAAAAGCAATTCGTCTTTGTATTTAAAATAAGATAAGTTCATGGATTTCGGGGCTGTAAGAGCCTTTCTCAGAGTTCAGTGACCCCAAAAATTCCGATCTGAAGATGAGCAAAGGAATTTTAGTACACGCCCATTTACTATATCGTAAAAATTCATTCATAAATACGAGATTTCGCAGGGCAGCCAACCGATAGGAGCCAACTTTCCCTACAGCCAACTTTTCATTCATGGTTTAGTGTTGTTGACAACTGTCAAATTCAATTTGAAAAGTGATAAAACTGTGATAGAATGGACAGAAAACCACCCCCAGTACGAAATAAAAGCTTTCGGTGCTCTGGGGTGCGTATATGAAGTGCTAAATATACCCGTATATCAAGTGCAACGATTTGTGATTTTGAGGTTAGAAACATTTGCCGGAAGAATCGCGAATTTGTTCAAGGGGGCCAAACCGACTAGTGACGGGGTGAAAACAGGTAAGAATGAGACGCGGTTTTGTTTTTTGATAAAGCTATGCGAGGAAATATTGAGATTAATTCGTGGTTTTGGCTGGTTTAAAGCGAAAAGTTTGAGAGTGCCGGTTTGATGGTATAAATACTGCTAAATTACTTATAGACTCGTGATACATGGGTATTGTTTGTAGTTAGTTGATGGTTTCATTAGCCAAGACCTAATTTTTGGAAATACAAACAAAATAATAATTATTCAAAATTGTATCGCTGGCTGCCCTACTTTAAATCGCAGTTTTAATTATTCATCAACTAATTGAATATTAACTGACTTAATAACGATGGGAAACTAAAACGAGGTCTATTTTAATCAATAGATATAATTTATTGAATAAATCCTACTCTAATAATTAATCAATACCCACTATACTGCAAGAAAAAAAATAAATGTTATTTCAAATTGCATTGCACAGTTGCTACATAATAGAAATCGTGAATTTATAATTATTATATAAAAATAGACAAAGAGTTATGTCTTGTTTTTATCACCTCTTTACAGCGAAAATTGATAGACAAATCACAAACCTGTTTAATTACAAGCTTAATCCTGCTTTTAATTACCTAATCAGTGCTGCCAACGTTGGTGACTTATCACCAGATTTAGTGACTTAATAAATTTGATTGCCTTTATAAACTAATTTTTATCATTTAATATTGTGCTTAATTTAATCAACCATAATAATTTTGCATGCATTAAATAATTCTCTTCCACCAAATCGAAATTAAAAATTTTCTTTACAACTGGTCGACTTTTTACTTGAATTGGCAACACTGCCCCTAATTATAAAACTCATCATAAAACTGAAGCGAATTAAATTTTAAAGTTTAGCCTGCATTTGTTGCTTCCTCGAAACGGATTCCAACGTATTGGTAACTTCGAGCAACTTCTGAATTTCTTCCACATACTCTTTCTGATGCGCTCGGAAATGTCCCACATGCGGCGATTTATCCCAGCACTTCCAATAAACCTACAAAAAACTCCATCAATTCAAGTACAATATCTCCAATTAAATCCGTACTTGAATGCCAATATTCTCCCAACTTTGCTTGGCTCGCAAGTTCGACGAAAGCGCCCCAATCGGATCCGTTTTACTCAAGAAAAACAAAGCGGGCGCTTTTACCATATTTGTGTGAAACATTTGACTCGATCGCACGTAATGTGTGGTCGCCACTTTATCGAAAGCCCTCATATGGTATCTAAATTAAAAACTATGCACAAATATCCAACAACAAAAAAATATTTCCTCATTTTCTTACAATATGTATTGCTTCAGGGCATTTTGAAGGACCAAATTACGTGGGAAAACGGCGACAGGCAGTCCAATTGGAATTTCGGTAATATCAGCGGCACTGTCCCAAATTTGGCCGGAAATGCGATCGATTATGTGCTGGTAGCGGTCTTTTTCCGCTGCAATTTGCACCAGGACTTCGCTCCAGACGTAGCCGCCCACGGAGAAGCCATGGAGCAATAAGGGTGAGTACAGAGTGTTTATGTCCAAGAATTTTAGAATATCGGCTGCCACTACCTTGGAATTCGAGAAGTTTTAAAAAAGTGCGGTAGTTTTAGGCAACCAACAATACACAATTTTTAGGAAAATTAATTTTAAATTGAATTAATGATGATTTATAAGACTATAAATTAGCTTAAAATATTTATTGCTTATTTAGAAATATTTTATTAAATTTTAAATTTTTTCCCAACTCTAGATAAAGCATAATTATCATTTTTTTTATCAATTTTAACTACAATTTTTAATGTTTGCAATAAAACTCATTTGTATTTAATTGCTAATTACACTTTAATATCGGTATAGATATTAATAAATTGTTTTGTGAGTCAATTTCAATCTAAAACTAATATTAACATCATACTAATTAGCCAAATTAAAATTTAATTACATTGTAGATTGTAGAATCGGCTCATTGTAATCGATTTTTAATACGCATCCTATTCTAGAGTGATAACAAAATTTATCGCAACTAGTCTAAACTAAACAAAGCGATAGGAAACTGCTACATTGCAACAAAAATTAATTATTCACATAATTAACGTATTAGAATAATAGCTTTCCAATGAATTGCACTACTCTAATTTAATAAAAGAATCCTTGACTTTAGATAGTTCATGCATTTGGCATTGAACGCAAATAATCCCACAATTGTAACAAAAAGCAATTAACTGGATAATTTTATTACCGCATCAGAAATAAATTAAAATATTCAAAATTTGTGCCCGAAATAGAATAGCAAAACAATCGATCGATTTCTAAATCAAATTAGTAATTCAAATGCTTACCTGGGTTCCTTTAGTGGGCCACAAAAGCTGCCAGGGACTCACACTAACATTGAGCACATCGAATCCTTGTTTCAAATAAATGTCGGCATACTTGTAAATGTGTCTCCGTTTCGCCATTAGCCAGGATAACATTACAACCAAGGGTTTGTCATCCGGTGTTTCCAATTTCAAATTGATCACTTTCGTTGTTTTTTTCTCATCGCTAATTAACGTGAGATTTTTGGTGATTTCCAAAGACGATATGCTGCGGACGCTAATTGTGCATACCATAATGCACTTTGAATACAAATAATTAGTTCAATTAATTTATTTTACTGTCTCTTTCCAACTTGTTCGGTTGACAACAGACAAATATGTTTTTGTCAAGTAGACTTACATTTTTGGAATTTGGTGCGTGCCAATTTTTGAGTGAGTTCTTGATCAGCGGTGCAAAAATGCGAGATAAAGCCATGATTATTGCTGGAATGAATTAGAAATGATTATGATTAATATTGCACGCGGCGCACTAGCACCGCTGGTAAAGCTAGGACTTGAATGTACAAAATGAACGTTTGATTGTAGTTAAAAGAGAGACTAAAGTACACAATACAAACAGTACATTAAATATTTATAAACATTTACCGGGTACTTTTCCATCTCCACTGTCTAGATAAATTTAACCTATAAATTGTGGGGCATTCTGATTAAACCGAACGAATTTTAACCAGCACGCAGATATCATTCATTATTCAGCTGCGACTCCGAATCGTTTGGATGTTTGATTAATCCAAGTTTATTAATTTATTGTAAATTCGTAGTTTAATGTTTATCGATTCAATGCAAAACACTGATTGTCTACATGCACGTTTTTACCGTCTGAATTTTAGATAACAATTTTAATTATTTATTTAAGTTTATCTACCTTTATCCTTGACTTCTGATTTATTAGGTAATTTCACAACACAGCTAATTACATTTAATTTAGGTTCGACTTGCAGGAAACTCTCACGAAACTGTCAAATGTGACGTTTATTGCGTGGTTGAATAATAAATAACACTTAGGCAACCAGCAAAACATTTTAATTATTTACAAACCCCTTTATTATGTAATTTTTTAAATTAATTAAAATACTATATTTATAATAATTAAAAATCGTAAAAGAAGAAAGAAGAAGAAGAACAATTTCTGACAGCTGGTAGTGACATAACAATCAAACATAACCTTAAAAATGGCTGCAGTAGTCACAACAGGGGCCCAATTGTTACTAAGTAAATACTATTATACAAGCAATTTACCCCAAAATCACCCCTTTACGCTATATTTTAATATAAATATATTGCTTGCTTAATATATCTTTAAATACTAATTATTGCATAACACGATCTAACCACCAATGATTATTCTATTACAGAGCAACAAACCGGCTTAATTGGAATCGCCTACGTTCGATCATGCAATTACAGCTCTGAAAGTCAACCCTTAAGGCTATCCAGCCTTAAACGAGGCACTGGAGGACGATCCAGTTTCAATGGAGTTGTTGCCACTGTTTTCGGAGCGACTGGCTTCTTGGGGCGCTATGTTTGTAATAAACTGGGGAAAGTTGGCTCACAGGTATTTAATTATTATTGTCACTAAGCTAGTTATCGGCTAACAGCTGATTTTGCCAGATTATTATCCCATATCGCGGCGACAACTACGAACCAATGCGTTTGAAAGTTTGCGGTGATTTGGGGCAAGTCTATTTCCACCCTTATCATTTACGCGATGAAGAATCCATCATGAAAGCAATCAAGTATTCGAACGTAGTAATCAACTTAGTGGGACGCGATTGGGAGACCAAGAATTTCAAATTCGATGACGTGCACGTTGAAGGCGCCAGGCGCTTAGCTCGTCTAGCGAAAAAAGCGGGCGTCGAACGATTCATTCATTTGTCTGCATTAAATGCAGTCGAACATCCGGAGTCTATAATTATAAAGGGGGGCTCGAAATATTTGGCGAGCAAAGCGCGCGGCGAGAAAGCGGTGTTGGAGGAGTTTCCGGAGGCGACTATTTTTAGACCTGCGGATACTTATGGGCAAGAAGATCGCTTTATCAGGTTTGTTTTGACATTTAAATTAATATTTGAGTAATAAAAATAATTGTTTAGGTATTATGTGCATCATTGGCGACGACAAGGGCAATACATGCCCTTATGGCATAAGGGTGAGAAGACAATTAAGCAGCCCGTTCATGTGAGCGATGTTGCTGCTGGTATTATGGCAGCTATTAACAATCCGGACACAGCTGGAGGCGTTTATCAGGCCGTTGGGTAAGCCCTTATTAATTTATTTTAAAAAAATGCCACTTATAATTTACTTCGTTAGACCGAAACGCTATTTGCTGTCCGACCTCGTCGACTACTTCTACCGCGTGATGCGAAAAGACACAGATTGGGGCTACTGGCGCTACGACATGCGTTTCGACCCATTTTTCCAAATCAAAGTATCGCTCACTGAGAAACTCAGCCCCAACTTCCCAATTGCTAATCTCCACTGGGAAAGAATCGAGCGAGAACACATCACCGATACCGTGTCGTCCGAAATCCCAACTTTGGAGGACTTGGGTGTGAATTTAACCGCAGTCGAAGACCAAATGCCGTGGGAATTGAAACCCTGGACTTACGGGATCTATCATGGAGTCGACGCCGATGAGCCACAAGCACCTGCTAGTCCTCCACCAGTTGCAATTTAGTTCGAGTTTCGAGGACATAGATTATGTATGTATAAATTAAATAAATCAATCGTTCACAATAATTTAATTATTGATTTAAAAGTACTCTACGAGTATAGATAGACATATAAGACATTTAATTTTTGGATGATTTAACTTGTGGAAGGGTAGTCTAATCGCTATCTGAGTCATTATTCAACTGACTCTCTTTTAAACCATCTTGCAACTGCAAGATGTGTTCTATCGGTTTCGGTTTGCCATCTTTGCCCACCGTGCACGGTTTAATTGTGCCACTGCGGGTCAATTGGTCCATTAAATTGACCAGTTCCATTGTAACGTGTTCTTTCTGCAACAAAAAAGAGCGGGAATATTTTTATTTTGTATGTTAAAATGCAAAAAAATTAATATACCTGTTCCTCCGTCATATCGTCCATAGGATTCGGCTGCCGTTTTTCATAGCAGCCCAAAACTGGATTAATCCCATGTTTGTACTCCGCATATTCTTCAGTCTCACTGTCGGTATCGCTACTATAATATGCTTCCCCTTCATCGCGCTTGCCGCCAAGCAAGCCCTTTCTTGCAAATAATCCGGCAGCATTGCCGTAACCCGTATATTTAATCATACGATTCACTAAAATAAATTGCAGAGTTAATTTATTGAATTAAAATTGTCGGAATTAAATTTACCATTTTTCTTGCATAGCACAAACAAGAAATCGCTACTTATATCTCGAAGTGCAGTCACTGGAGTTGTAAGTAGCTTAGTTAAGTAGTTTCGCAACTCGCTGCCGTCCTCCGGTCGATGGTGCACATCTTTCAGTGGCGGCAAAATATGCAGTTTTAAATATTTTCTGATCAATCGCACATCGGTGGATTTTAATAGGACAGTCATAATAGGAGATAAATGTTCCTGCTGGTTTAATCCAGGCTAAAAAATTAATTTTAGCACCGAAAACCAATTTAAAAAAATTATAACTTACAGTGTTGTCGATAAACTTCTCCTTAAGTAGCATAAGGATCTCGAAAATCGCTTGAAAGTTCATATCGTTAAACTGCAAATTATTCGGCAACGGTTTATTTTGGTCCACAGGGGTTATTAAAGATTCATAACTTTCAGACGGCATATTCGTCAATAAATTAATGACGTTATTCTTGAGAGTGCAAGTCCTTTCGAACGTATTTGTCGAAATCAGAAGAAGCATACGAAGTAGATCCACTAAATGCTTGCAGAGTTCCTCATCATCTTCGTCAGCCTCTTCGATTTGAATCGTGAGATTGAAGAGCGCTTTGAGCAGTTCGCAGATTATATCTCCTTGACAATCCTAGATAATGTCACAATTAATTTATTAAAATGTCAATCGACGAAAAATATGCCTCAAACAATGCGAGCCCTTCCGCCTCAGTTCATTCGAAACAAATCGATGTCGATCGCAATCAACTCGACGACTTAAACGATGAACAACTGGAAGAATTGGTTTCCGATTTGGAAACCGAACACAAACACTGGATTTTGGAGAATAAAATCTTCATAAATTTCCTGAACGCCAATGACTACAGCGCGATTGAAGACGAATTCTTAATAGCGACGAAGAAAAAATTGTCCCACACGGAAAGCAGTACAGGTTCCGTGATGTCCAGCAAATTTTCGAAGCTGAGATTCGGATCCAGCCGCGGTTCTATCGTGGAGAACGCGAAAGTGCCCCGAATAAATGTGACGCAAAAGACGGAGCTAGTTCTGCACTTGATGGAAGAAATTCAAATCGCGTTGGAGAAGTGTAGGACGAAATGGCATCGCACTCGCTGCAATTTAAAGGCCGAACTTGAGGAGATTAGTGTCCGAGATTCGGAGCTCCACGAATCGATGGATATTTTCGATACAAGTGTAATTATAGAAGGGTTGGATAAATTGACGCAACGAATTCCCGCGGAGAAATTCATCCGATTTATGCACGAGTGGTTGCGGAGTGTGCAGTTTTCGATCGAGAAGCTTCGATTGAGAACTGGGACAATGCGTAGCCAGTATGGGATTATTTCGACGCACTTGACGCAAAGAATCGAGCTTGGCGAGAATATTCGCGGTGTCGATTTCGAGAAATTGCGGATTGAAAATGTGGATTATTTGAAAACGATTGACGAGAAAAATAAGTTCTTGTTGGAGCTGAAACAAATGATTGGGAGCACGAATTTGGTGCTTACCGCGTACAAGAAGCATTTGTTAAAGTCGTCCGAAGAGTATAATAAAATTGAGAAAGCGATTAAATTGCAGGAGAAAAAAATTAAGGATTTGAAAATGGAGTTTGATGTTGTGATGGGTGAATTTAATATCGCGAAGAATAAATACGTGAAATATAAGTACATGATTCAAACTTATAATGTTCCGCATGTGATTGAGTATGTTAAAACCAAATCGCAGCTCCATGAATTGGAAAGGAGCATTGGTATGAGGAAACGAAGGATTAGTATTCAAAATATTGCTTTGAATGCGTGCGTAATTCAAATGAAAAATATTACTGGATACTCAATGGTGAGAAATTCGTGGTTCCAATTTAAAGAAAGCAAATATGTCGAAGATAATGAAGAGTTACTGGCTGATAAAACGCACGTTTTTCCACTTAAACATTGATTTCTGTGACGAAACCCCTTAAAATTTAAATAAATGTATAACTGGTTGCCTAACTTACATTAAGTTTTCCATCGACGCACTCCACCAACAATACATGCTCCAGATAATCCACCAAATAAGTCACTGCGTTCTGCTCCAGGCGTAGTTTGATGCGGATATGTGAGCATAATGCTGATATGAGGAACAACAGTTTCATATCGAAATACTTGATCTCATCAATGAATTCTTTCTCCCTAAAATTAAAATAAATTTAATAATTAGCTTGGAAAATTAAATTGTCAATTAATTACTTGTAGGTGCTGATCCTCTTGACAATACTTTCTAGAATCCCATTTTCACAGCAAGTAGTTGCAGCTACGCGACTGTTATAAACAATATTGCACAAACATTTAGCGGCTTCAACGGCCACGGATTTATTCGCATCCTTAATACTATCGGCCCCTACGTCAAGTCCAATGTAGGTTTTAATTAAAAGCATCCATTCGTCGGTAATTAGCTCGTTTAAGCCAATTTTGTCACGACTGAAAGTAAATTTCAAAAATAATTCTCAACCAGCAATACACCAAGATGTATGATTAGTTGCTCGAACCCACCAAATGGCATTTTATTGATTTAAACCCCCCAAAAAATTTGATATAAGCTAATTTGTGTACAAAATAATCCCCGATTAATTAAATAACTTCATATTACCTAAGAATTCGGATCGCAGTAAAGATTTTCGACATCAAAACATCGTCGTCACTTTTGCTCGCTACTTCATAGAGTTTGGCCCAGATTTGGCTTTTCTTCGAGAGAAGAACTTGAGAAAACGTAAATGTTTGCATGGTCTGCAAATTGAGTTTATGAAATCGTATAATTTTGGTTTAATTCCGGCTTCCTTACCTGCGTCAAAAAAGCATCCAAATTTTTGGCAAAGTTTGCATCGTCTGACGCCAATAGTAGTGCAATTTCGGCATCCATGCTTGAGCTTTCGGAAAGAAGCTTATTAAATACTTAATTAGTTTATTACTTATTCCATTTCCAAGGCCGTTGCGGAAATATTTGTACAATGGGGTTGGGCACACAAATGATGATTCCACTATGTGAATTTCATTAACACGAAGCACTATTATAGATTATTTAACTATTTAGCCTTGAAATAAATAATTACAGCCACATTGATTAACATTAACATAACTTATATGCGAACGCGAACTTTTGCAAAACTTTGGTTATGTTTTTTGATCTGACACTGACAGATTTAATATTTGTCAATAGTTTGTTGTGATATGGGGTAGACAACCAGTAAAACATTTATTTTATTGATTTATTTGTTGATGTTTTAATGGAAAATGGTTTTAAATGCATGAAATATACTAATATTAATTAGTTACTAAGATAATACAAATTTAATTTAGTTTAAAACAGTATTTTATTAATTATTTCAATCAATGCTGCCAACATTACAGTTAGTATGCAATGTCAGATTCAAAATATAACAATGGCGTCAAGTGTAGTTGTGCAAATTTGTGTTAAAAGTGTTAAAAACCTGTGAAAACACGTGAATATTAAGGAAATTAGGTAAGCAACTATTTAATTATAAATTGTAGCTATAAATTTCAATAATTAAAGTCATACTTTTTGATCAAAATTTTTTTGGCAAATTTGAGGTTAGTTTGTCGCGTGATTGTTACATTTTTAAATAATTAATTAATTTCTGGACAATGCCCGATGATTCATTGCCATATATCAATAAACGATAATCTCCGTGACAACAAAGCCCCCTATTTATTGATTAGCTGCTCAAAGCTTTTCATTCTTGGGCCGCGATTGTGAATATATAATCTTGATCCACAAAATAAGCTGTGACTCTTTTCGGATTGAGTGAGGCATGACGATTTAACATTTGCGCAAGCCTCCGCTGTTCTCGGTTTGATGGGCATTGCAATGAGAGAACAGGTGATGGTAAACAAACAGGTAAAGGTATCTGAACGAGCACTTTCGGTCTACAAAACGAGAATCCGCGGGCCCCCGAAGAAGGGGAAGTTCTATCAGAAGAACTGCATGGCAATATCAGTTCTATGACTCCTCGAGTTAAAAGTAGTCGTCAGTAAACCGGTTCTTATAAAGTCGATTTTTTACCAACAACTTAAACTTTTGCGGCTTCCAGATTAAGAGAATTCTTGTGGTGCATTTCCGGTGGTACTTCGATAATATTATATCGAGTAGTACCAGCACCATGTTCAAATAGAGCGATAACGCGGAAAAGTAGAATATAATTGTCGCGCCGTCGAAAAGAAAAAGTGAATTTTATTGTGTGAACTTTTCGGGTGTAGTAATAATAATTAAATTCATTTAAATGGATATTTAATATAATACACAAACAGGTAAGTTCACACAAAAGAAATCATGCACTGATGATGACGGCTTCTTCTTCTCTTTTTTTTTTATATTGTTCTAATTTAATTTCACTGAATTATATTTCTCTTTTAATGATGCTTTTGTAGGTCACACCAATTTTTATTTTATTATATTCATTTATACTATGCAATTAAATCTGGCTTTTTGTTTACATTCCATTCATTCAATATAGTAAAGCAAACTCGAAAAAAAGAAATTATTTTACGCGCTTTCAAAAATTTCATATTGAAATAATTTTATATTGGCGTTTTCTTAATTAATTAATCAAAATATATTTTATTTGTCTCCAAAAATAATTGAAAGTGGCTCAAATAAAGTACGCTTTTAAATCAAATTGATTAGCCAACTATTCATATTTTTTGCCTGATTCATACGCATCATTGCAAAGTTCTGATTAACAATTAGATTAATTTTGCGCAATTGAGGTTTTAACAAGAATGCAATTAACATAAAATTCCAAGTAGAAATTGTGTGAATGACTATTATATAAAATAAATAATATTCTAGCGTATAATTAGATTAGATAATTCCCATATTGGAAAACAAAATAAATGTTTGCAATAGTTAAAGTTTAAATATAATAGGAGGAAACATTAACACGATTTATGCAGATTGTGGGACTATTAGTAGCCGATAGGCAATTGAATTCAATTGCAACGAAAAAATGCTCAAAAGAAGCATTAAAATAATTATACAAGGCTCATATATATTTATGAACATTTAGTTTAACTTTAATAGACACTCTTATTTGCCTATTCAGATATGGTAAACAACTTGTATGGGTTTAAGATTGTTTAGTATTTATTGCACATTTTTTTTTATTTATATGAAGACTTATTTATTACAAATTACCACAAAGGATTAGCAATTTAGCTGTCTTCAGTGCACATATTATCATCTATAAAAATAAATGGTAATTTGCAGGGGGTCCCATCTCATTTCCAACTACAGTTTATTTATAATTCCACATCGTGGAATTTAAACGAAAATTGCATGTTATTTGAAATTCTTACTTGCAGAATATTTGCACTGAATTTTGTTTTAAATTAATTAAATTAGTAGATCTAAAGAAAGTTTTGTAAATAAAAGCAAATTTATCTTTCAAGAGCAAAAGGAAATGGAAATGAAATGCAAATAGCCGCACTTAAATATAATTGTAACGATTATAAAAAGACAGTAAAAGTATTTTTTTCTAATTCGATACGAATTTAATTGATGTAAATGGAGCGAAAACATAAATTGTTTTATTATGAATTTTAATCGAATTATGCTAATAAACAATCAACCTGTGAAAATGATCTACTTTTAGCACCAATAAAATATATTTCTGACTGGCAAATAAATCTCCAGCTCATTAAATATAAATCCTGCAATTGCATAATTCTAATACAGTTATAATTACTTTTCGCAGTCGTCATAACTTTTCAGATTCAGACATTTCTTTCATAAAGTAGCCAGTCCAGTAGTTCATTAGCCTCTTCTTTAAATTTATAATAATAAAAATATTGATGGTTCGATGACCAAGTCCTTTTGCTTCATTTATATTTGTCATCGCAATACGATTTTTCGCCTCCATCGAACAAAATTGAACATTTCTTTGTGTACTAAGCAAACTTGTCACTACTTTTCTTTTTCTGTGTTTATATACCAATAAGTACTTGTTTTTATATTCCTTCTATTATAAGCTTTCTATGTCATAAAAGTGCAGTTCTCAATTCCAGTTTTTTTTCCTGTACTTTTTATATAGCACTAAATGCTGTTAAACCAATTAAAAGGAAATTATTTTCTATTGCTATTTGAAAAAGCATTTCTTTTCACTTGCAATCACAGGAAAATCGGATTTGTTCAAGGAAACACAAAATTTGTGAAATAATTTATGTAATTAGCAATTTCCTGCTGCGAGCGAACATTTTTGAAAGCTTGAAATATTTTTGGTGCATTCCAGTTAATTATGCAATTTAAAAAAAAATTGAACACTCTGGTACTTTATATAAAATATATTATTGAATGAATATTTGATATAAATGTATTGTGCGCGTCCATTGACCCCAAATATTATTATTATTTTCTAAAATTCGGGAGAAGTTCTCTTCAAATTAATTTTTTTTCTAAACTTTTGACAAAATTAATTAACAATATTATAAATGATCTGCATAATTCTTATTTAGACAAAAAATTGTGGTCAAGTTCCAATACTTTCGTTGACCTATAAGACCGCGGACTTGAAATGATGCGTTTAATTTCTCACGGTATGTCAAGTCAAGTCAAGATTCAGAAAAATTTATCTCTCCGTTTTTATCAACTGAAAGAAATCGAAATAATATGTAGTTTAATGTGAAATGTGCAATTTGCCTAATGATTAGTGGAGAAACGAAGAAGATTTCTGATTATCAATCTAAATTATGCTAAAAGAGATTTTCTAAAATTAAGCTCCATCGAATAATTATTTTTCTGGGTGCCATACATAAGGCATTATTGCTTAGCTTTCGCAAAAAAGCCATAATTCAGCTCGTGCTTTGTATTAAAGGATGTCACCAATCAATACGTGCTATCAATAAGTTCTAAATACGGCTTAATTTAATTTGTTTATTTTTTTCTTCGCTATGAAATGGACTTGTGAAAATCCTAACGAGAAATTCACTTTCTCGTGTTCTGAATTCGCAATTACAATCGAAAACTGCTGCTCATTGTAGATCTAATTACAAAACAAATAAAACAATTGGTACATAATTATTTATTCTGTACTAATTTCCTGAGCGCGTTATTCTCACTTTTCATCATCATCATCATCAGCGGTTTATGTTATTATTATAGTATGCTAGTTAGCATATTTGAGTAGGTACTTAATTGAATCAGAATCAATTTTAATCAAATGCAATTGAATTTTTATCGGTCTACAACAGTGTTGATCTATGCATTTACATTTTATGAAAAGAAAGTTCATAAATATTTACTTTAAATGCTAATCAAATTTGGTGTATTTTTCGAAAAACTAAAAGACTTTCACCACTTTTCCCAAATTTAACTGCTATAAATATTTATAATAGAAAATAATTAAAGGCCACATAGGTCAATACTTTTCCTTTAAATGATTGTCAACATTTAGTAATAAAACTCCAAAATTTGCATATAAAACAAATATTTGATAACGCAGCCAATTTCTACCCACTAAATAAATTGTCTGCATTAATTAGAAATGAATGCCACATTTTTCGAAAATAAAAAAACCTCATCAACGTTTTATATTGATTGCTCGACTTTTCTGAAACGGTTGCATTCCTGGCCAGACAACTTTCTTCAATCTCCTGTACGTGATATAAGTTTTTGTGTAACGTGATACTGAATGGGAAAACTGTGTCGTTGATAGAAGATCCTCCATCACATCAAATTTGAAATTCTATATTGCAATTTTTTTTACAATTAAAAATCGGAATTCTTGCATGTTTTCGTGACTCATTACGAAATTCGAAACAGGTGCAGATTCATGTAAGCATAATCTGGCTGGCTGAAAGGCAAAAAAGTCTATATGTTTATACAAACTAATAATTTCTAGCCATTTATTGATATATGTACTTTCTCGATGGACCTACTTAAGAACAGCCGAAGGCATCTTGACCTCATATGCTGATATCTACTTGTATCTGTAAGCATAACATTATTGTTGATTTTAATTTGCGCTATAAAAGTACCTGCAACGCTCATCTGCACAGATTTTAATTATGAATGGATGCGGAAATTTAAATTTTATTATTATGTCAATTGGGGATTTGTTCCTCTATTATACTGTGAAATTTGCTATAGATTCTTTAGGAAATTCGAAATTATATAAATAATTTTCGAATTGGTTCCTCGACATAAAATTATGCTTGAAGGAATCTAGTTTCTTAGCCTCTTTTCTCATAATAATTTGTTAAACAAATTAATTCCAATATCGCATTTACAGAAAGCTTTATTGTAATTTTAAGATTATGTATTAGCATCAGGAAATAATCTATATATTTAAGACGAGGTAAAAGCACAAGGCGTAAAATTCAATATATGCTTGAATTGTGTTGATGCTTCTTCAGCAGTGAAGTGGAATCATGAAAATATTACATACTTACTTGCTTACAATCATTCTATTACCGCTAAAACGTTTACAACTATTTTTAAAGCTGAAAATGTTGCATTTTATGGGATTAATAGCTGTAGTGAAATAAAAAATAATTGTTGTAATTATGGATTTACTGTTTGGTGGGCTACTTTTTCGAAAATTAGGCGAATGCGATTTTTTTAAAAATTGTTTCTTAATTTTATTGAATTTTTTATTATAAAAAATAATTATTAGACATTACATACTGTTTTATTCACCACGTAAATTTAAAAATTTAATAGCACACTCATAATCCTTGATAAAAAAAATACAATAGCCTATAATAAAATAGCCCATTAATTTTTGATATCGAAATAAATTTGATTGTACTGCTTGCATGCATTAAAATAAAAAAACAATGTTAACCATCAGTCTTGTTAGCCATCCTGCTATATACTTAACAAACGCAGTTGCATCATGATTATATTGTTTGCATCAAAAAACAAATTATCTCTTAGCATTACAACCTACAATAAAAAAGATGATGATTTCAATTTGAAACAAAAGCAGATCAGCTTACATATGATGTAAAAATAAAAAACGTTGCAACATTAATTCAAATTTAATTTCCAATCCCATTTTATTACCCAGTTTGATTGTTTAGCGGAAAGCAATTTCCAATCCAAAATCTATTGTTTCAGATTTGATTTTTTCCTGCAATATTCTTAAGAAGGCGACACAAGAAAATGCTGGGAATGGAATACTGCATTCCGCAGCACAAATATGCGGGCTCCACGCTCAGTTCAGAAACTCTAAGTGGAAGCTGCGACAGCAGGAATAATAGGATACGAACCATTCGCCTTGTACGACCAAACCATTGGAATGTACCACCCCCGTCCTTTAACTACCGCCACGGACCATCCCTTGGGTTCAGCTTGCGGGGTGGACGGGAGCACGGCACTGGCTTCTTCGTGTCCAGCGTGGAGACCGGATCTGAGGCCCATCGACAAGGCTTAAAGGTAGGAGAAGTCTATTAACCTCTATTTCTGATCGTAATTAGAACATTAGACGTAATATTTCAGGGTCTGATAATTGGACCTTACGGATGGCTAAATATTTAGCAAATTAGTAATATTTTTATATTTTTGTGCGAGTTCATTATCAACGGCAAAACTTGCATATGCAAATTTATTTAAACTTCGGAATAAATTATGAAAATCGATGATGCATATTTTATTTCGCGTCTGTTCTGTTTGATATGCAAATTAGCGCAAGTCTTTGTTTCTATTGTAAATCTATGCAACTTTTCTAAATTGCTTCAATAAAACTACCTCATCAACGTTTCTCAACAACTAAATGGATTTCTATGGGGTCAAACCACAAGAACCGACAAGAAGTTCTTTCTGATGGACGTACACATTTCTTTGCTAAATGATTCGGTCACTAACCCTTTTCGAATAAATTCAAGGATTTTTTTAAATTTAATTAAGTAGTATGACTGAGGATTTTTAATTAGGCGAGGCGACTTATTTAGAAGCGCATTGTCCTTTAATTTTGCTTTGGGGAGATTAAGGATGTCCGGAAGAAGCACTTTTTTGAAATTTTATTTAAATAAGCGGCCTAAAAAAATCCTGCTAAATTAGATAATAATAATAATTATTTACAAACCACTATTAACAATAATCTTCTATTGTAAAAATATATTCACCTGTACTCACGATTTTGAATAGAATTCCAAGGCTACATTCTTAGCTTAGCTTTTCTATAAATCTAAATCATTAATTGGCGATTTGCCGTCCTAATCAATTGTTTCATGATTGCCACAAAAAAGTCATCAGGATATTTGTAAAGATTTTCAACAATTATCTGCTAATAATCTAAAGTGAAAGGAATTTCATTGAATTTCGGTTCGGTCATTTAAAAAAAGTCTTCCATAGTTAATCGAATTAACTTCTTATATAAACAAATTGCATAAATAAATTTTTCTTGCAGGCTGGCGATCAAATAATCCGCATAAATGGATTTACAATTGATGATGCAGTTCATAAAGAGGTGCTACAGTTGGTTTCTAATCATACACACCTTACTTTAAAAGTCAGAGGTATAATTTGTTATTAATTTTATTTTATGTCTACACGCAATCATTTCATCTATCACGATAATTCTGCTGATTATCTACGCAATTTGCAATTAGACCAATAATTCGACCAGATGGTGATTGGTAATCATCTAGTACTTTTTGATTGATTACAATTTGTCGATAAGCTACATTAATTTCGGATAGAAGCTGCTTTCTTTCTGCAATTTGGAGAACTATGAGCTTCATTAATATTTTTATTACAAGTGGGCAAAAGAAATTTGATACTTTAGAAAGATATTTTTTCGGGTTCAATCAAAAAGCTGCTATTTTAAATCGTCACGCATTATTATATTACTTAATTATGCATGGATTGTGTTGTAAACAATTTTTTTTAAATTTTTGATTATATTTTTATCAAAATAAATTGCGCAAAATATTTGCCAACCTTCTAATTTATTAATAATTATTTTTCTAGGCGTCGGAATGATTCCCGTCAAAGAGTAAGTTATTTTAACATTATTTAACCCCCCATAAATATTTTTGTTAATTTATTTAGAAGTAAATTGGACGCGTTAAGCTGGCAAATAATCAGCGACAATTCGTCCTTAAGATCCACCCCTCCACTAGTGGAAACTGTCCGCGATGTTCGCATCAACATCATAGTGGCCCCCAAATCTAAACTAGGCTGCGGGTAATAATTATTAAACCACCCCCAATAAACCACTTAATTAATTTCTCCACTAGGATATGCAAAGGTCCCGACTGGAAGCCCGGAATTTTCGTCCAATTCACTAAAGAAGGCGGAATCGCAAGAGAAGCGGGTTTAAGACCCGGAGACCAAATTCTCCTCTGCAATAACGTGGACTTTTCCGATATAACTTTCAAAGAGGTAGCTTTTTTAAATATATCAAGCAGAACTTGTAGTAAATTATTGCAGGCGGTCAACTTGATGAAAACATCAAGACAACTGGACATAATTGTCCGCAAATCGGCTGGATCCGAATTATTTCCTGGCGAATCGAGCGGATATAACAGTTCCGCTAGTTCGGTAACTGGAGATCAAAGCCCTTCTTGGTCGGATTCGAAGCGATTGTCCATCGTCAAGGAGGAGAACTTGGATTTGGAGGATCGGCTGACGCAATTGGAACGTCTGAAATGCAGTAAGTATTTTTTAAAAAATTATTGGCGCGCTTTTCCGACTTTTCTAGTTAACTATTTAACAATAAATTAATTTCAGTATCGAGCAATAAATGGGAGTCGCTTGAATGGGACGAGCCGGAACCGGAAAAGCAGTTTTTCAAGCCGACAATCATCAATCTATCTGAAAACGGAACCACCATTAAAAATAACGGCACCGTGGAATCGATGTTGAATAACGAGCATAATAAAATCGCGAATATTTGTATGGTTTCGCAGCAACACGAAACGAAAACCGTCGTGGTGGAAGTCCATCGTAGCGACGTCGAAGACAAAACTAAAGACAAAGAAAATGAACATGTCGCTTTAGCGAAAAGTTCATCAACCAGCAGTTTCGGTAGTTTGGCAAGTCGTAGCAGCAATGCTTCTAGTAGTTTGTCTTCGGCGATTTCGCTGGAAATTCAGCGCCGTTCGCAGAAGGGGATGGAAGCGACGAGTAAGCCGTCGATTGATGAGCAGTTGCAGATGAAGAAGATTCTTAAGGGTGTGAGTAATGATAAGCAGCATCAGCATAGCAAGTTGATGGATGAGTTCAAAAAGGCGCATCAGAAGATGTTCAAACCTTTGCCGGGTGCCAAAAGCGAAGTGGATGGTGTGAAGAAGGCGGATGGCGGAAATACTATGGTGAGTGCATAGGCAACCAATTATACATTTTTGAATTTTATGCCGTTTTTTCAATAAAATAATTTATTAAACGGCTATTAAAACGTCAGAACAATTGTTCAGAATGAATATTACATAAATTAGTATTTTTTTAATTGGATATGGTGAAAATAATATTAGTTTTTAATTTTTAAAGCATTTGAAACACGTGTATGACTAGGCAACCAACAATACATATTTTTCAAATTTTTGAATATTACCGCGAATAGAGATTAAAATAATGAATAAATGTTGTAAATAATTATTCAAAATTAATAATCGTACAATTATCATTAATTAAAACAATTCAAAATTAATTCGAATGAATAATAAATTAATTAAATGCATTTTTCAATTTTTAAAATTTATTTCTCATTTTAATCGACGAAAAACATTATAAAAAAATATTTTAGCGTTTATCCAATAATAATAATAGTGCAAACAATCGAAGTCACAAATTCAACATTAATAATTCCCAAAAAATCATTAAGATAAAAAATAACAATTATCACAATTGCGCAAAAAAAAACTCATTTAATAAACATGTTTCCGATAAATTATCGACATGGCAAATCTATTTACTAACAATCGATCCGGAAAATCAATTTTACTGTAACCAATTTCGAGTAATTGAACCGCAATGACGCAATTAGATGATCCAGAAATTTGAAATTGAGCAATGCAAGTAAAATTGTTATTAACAAAACGCAACAATTTAATCTTGCCAAGTAGATTGTTTATTATTAAAGTGGGTTTTATAAATTTACCACTGCACTCAGTCGGTTTCTAATCCTGCAGCTCATCAGATCGCTTTTCCTTTTTATTGCATTGTGTGTGGATTTTGTTCTCAACTTAATTAGTTTAATTACGTGACGATAATTATGACGACATTTCGGAAGATCCAGACCAATAAACCGGTGTTTGTGTTGCAAACGTACGAAGTGAGTTGTTGCGGTAAATTAGCCGAAATTATTTATTGATTATTAAATTTGTTTTTGCAATAACGCGAAATTATTAAAAATGATGTCATACAAATTATGGTGTTCCGGTATGGTATTATTAAAATTGATAATATAACTAAGAAACTTGTTTAGGAATTTTTATTTGTGAAAAAAAATATAAATATTCTCTTGTCGCTTCTTCAAACAATTATGAAGCATTTAGAAACGTAAATTATATGCTCTACAGGAAGCATTTACCTCGTATTTCATAATTATTCTAAGAAACTGTTTATTTCAACATTTATTTAAATCGCAAATTTGTTACAGATTTGCTAGATAAACAAACTTTAATTCCAGAAAATTTATTTTACTAGATAAAAAATTGTTAATTGCCAATGTTACAATTTTTTTATGAAAGATTGCATCGAGATGAGCTTAAAAAATATTTTTTTAGGCGGGTTTTTTATAATATTTAAATTGTTTACTCAATATTTTATTATTGTGTACTTAATAATGTCTTATATCAAATTTTTTGTTTACCTTGCGAGTTAAATTAAATTAAATAATTGTTCAAGTGAAAAAAAAGCCACATTTCATAACATTTTATGATAATTTGCATTTTATGTAATAGAAAAATGCAATTAATGATTTTGTGGTCATCGATGAACGAATGCGTTAAGCTTCTAAATATTTATTAGAAATCGATTGGTATCATTTTAATTCCGTCTGCAATATTAAACATTCCATTTAGTAAATTAAAGGCTAAGTAGATTAACAATATTATTTATAGATAACGAAATCGATGATAAAAATACGACTAAAACAATAGCTGCATAAAATAGCAATCATAATTAATTTATTAATATTTTAAATTACCATACAAAACGTAAAATCAATTTTATTGTTTTCTAAAACTATTCAATTATAGAAACTGCATTATACTTAAATAAAACTAAAGTGAAAGCTTAATTAGTATTATAATATAAGGAAAGCATTTCCTAGAAAATAAAATTCTCAACAAGAATATGTTTCAAGGATCGTCTAGCGAGCTTAGAACTTTCCCAAAAGCTCTCCGAACGACTAACCACTCTGACCAACTCGCAAAATGCTGAACCCTCCAAAGCCTTGGGGGTACCACCACCACCTCCACCACCGGTAATAAACCCCTACTTAAAATTAAGCGCCAGCTAAACTTCTAAATTTGCAGCCAAATTTAGAAAATTGCCAACTAGAAGAAGCCAACTCTCGCTCAAGCACTTTAAAAACCAAACCAAAAGCACCTCCAGTACCAGTCAAGTATTCCACCCTATCGTTCAACAAACCGCCACCTTGTCCAACCCCCGATTACGACACGCTCAGTATTTCCTCCACCACGTCCAATTTCCATAACAAACCTAGTCAAAATCACAACAACAACAACAATATTTACGATACTGTTGAGATGGAGTCGTTGGAATCCTTCAAGATCAATAATCCTTTGACAAAGAATCCTAAGCCACCCAATACTTACTTCCAGAAGAACGCTTTATCCAATGGGAACCGTAAAGACAGACCAATCAGTATTACAATTGGCGAATACCCCACTTTGAGGAAACAACCAGGAAAGCTGGATTTTTTGCAGAATCGGGGAGGAGACGACAAGGATGGCCCGAAGACTCCGATTTCTTCCCAATTGGCTTCCGAATTGGCGCAGACTTTGAATCGGTCGCAGCTCAAGAAGCGCACCGAATCGATGGTAATTTTTTTTGCAGGTTTTTTGAGGGGTTTGCATTTAATTTGATGGTGGGGTTTCAGGAGAATTTGTTGTTAAGTCCGCAAATTAAGCCGCAAAGTAACGGTTCAGTTCGTATTTCGCTCAATAGCACACTCGCGAGAAATTTGGCCAAATCGACTAATGATTTAGACGATTTTGGCAAAGGAACAGTGAATAATCGTGTCACGATCAATATCAATGCACAAGATAAAAAGACAGAGACTTATGGCATTTTAAAAAATACTGGCGCACATAAGCCGTTAATTCAGCAAAAAAGTATTACGTTTGGAGAGTTGTAAGAATTTTGATTTGATGGTTTGATTAACAATTTTTAACTGCATGATGTGGATGGATTATTTTTGAAACGACCTCTCTCTATTTCTGTCTATTAATTCGATTAATTAATTCATTAATTTTATTTTTATTGCTAATAATTTCTGGTTGTTAATTAATTCGTCTTGATTAATTCGTTGTAATTTCTTTTCAGTCCAACGGTAATAAAGGAGCAATCCCTTAAGGTTGTTTAATTTGCTTCTTCAACGTGCAATTAAATCCGAGCAAAAACTTGAGTCAACTGTTTCTATCAATACGCGGATTTGTATTTAATAAATATTTTATTGTATAATTCTTAATCAATTATTATAATATTTAACATCAAATTAATATACAATAATTAAGCTGGCCCACGATTATTTTTCGCCTTCTCCATATTCTGCACATCCTTCAAACTCAACGCCCGAATATCATGCACACTTATATCCAAATTCAACTTCTCCGACAGAATATTCTTAATCTCCATCCCCATCAACGAATCCATCCCCAAATTCAAAAGCGTAGTCGACATATTAATCTGGTCAACGTCTGGAATGCAGAAAGTCGCAGCAATCAAATCCACCACCGACTTGCTGCGAGCTTCCTCAGAGTCTTCAGCTTCACTTTCCTTCACGTAGACGCAACTGCTTCCCACTGTGCAATCCAGCTGCAAAACCTCATCCAGCATCTCAATGCAAGACTTGATCCTTTGAGGAGAAGCTCCAAGAAGCTTCCCTCTCAAGTTCATCCTGGACACATATCCAACATCAGCGACTGGACCATACTCTATAGCTTTCCCAGGAAGATTCGCTTTCCTTCTAAACTCGCACAGGCGTTCCATTGCGGAATTGGCATACGCGTAGTTGGTTTGTCCACTAATTCCCAAGCTGGATACCACTGAAGAGAAGAGCACAAAGTGGTCCAAGTTGTGGCAAAGTTTTCGGGATAGCTTATCCAAATGCATGGCGCTGTATAATTTAGGAGCAACCACAGCTTCGTAATCTTCAATGCTTAGATCGTCGATTAGTTTATTTTCCAGGACGAGAGCTACATTGAAGATGCCTCCAATTTCGCCCAAAGAAGCTGCTTGGTAGATGAGACTTTCTGCTCCTTCGAATTTAGTACTATCGCTGGTGTTTATCAGGACAATGTTGCTATTGTTGCGCCACTTTTTGAGGCAGAATGCTTGGTACCCGTTTTTGATGTTGCTTCGGGAGTTGAGGATGATTTTGTTTGCTCCTCTTGCCAACATCCAGTCGCAGAGCTCCAAGCCAAATCCACCAAGTCCTCCTACTATGATGTAGGATTTATTTGGGTTGAAATACGTTCTGGGTTTGGCGAAGATTTGGGTTTTGTCGCCCCAAAAGTGGGTGTCTTTGGTTATTAGTTTTACTATAATTGGTGTGATATTTTTCTCGAGGAGGTTGAAGATCTCTGGGAGGTGTTCCTTTTCAGCTCTTTGGTATTTGAGAGGTTTGATGGTACCGTTCTGCAAGTGCTCGCTTATAAAGGTGTTCATAGTTTGCAAAATAAGTGGACTAGCACTTGCTACATCCTTCAAAGTGACGTTATGCAAAGCGCATTTCTTCAGTACGCAGCTATTTCCAAGCTCCATCAAATCTTGGTCACTCATATCGAAGCTGATGTTAATTATCTTGCCTTCTGACGCCAAAATTTGGACCAAACTCTTATCAATACCATCAGTAGTCGTATTGACCAAATAGTCTACGCCTTTTCCTTTAGTCTTCTGCATCAAAACTTCCCGTGTTCTTAAATCATCTTTGGTGACAATTATATTCTTCTCATTTAGCAAAGGTACTGCTTTCAGCAACTCAACTTTTTCCTCAGCTGATTTGGTTTCTACGTAAATCTCGCATTGTCTTGAAAGTCCCAACATGATAGTTGCTTGACTGATGGCATTGTTGGGATCCAGCATAAAGATTGAGCTTCTGGGCTTCAAGTTGCCTTTGTGGATCAATCCAAAGTAGCTCTAAAAAAATCCTACGATTATCCGATTACTCAAAATTAATTTTCTATTTACCATAGTGTAAGCCAATGGAATGGTTGCAGCATCTTCCGGATTGATATGACTTGGAATCTCCCAAGTTAAAAGAGGATGCGACTTAAGATGAGTCCTAAAAGTACCATCAAAGGAGATCCCCATTACTTTGTTTCCACTGGAGTCCAATCCCGAATAATCAAATCCCAAGCATAGATCATTGGAAAGCTTCACAAGCTTTTTGGTGTGCAATCCAGAATCCCAATGTCCAAGCCCACAATAATGTATGGCAACATTGCTCTCCTTCTTCCTGTTTAGAAGAAGAATTTAAGAATTTATGGAATAAAAATCTTCAATTCAACTTACTCAATAGGTTGCTGGATCCATTCGGATCCAGTATTATTAACTCTAAGGAACGCTGATTTTACCAGCCGATCTTCAAGTGCTCCCAACGGCAAAATTCGATAAGATCCCCAAGAGTTCTCGCTGTAAACATTAACAGCCAGATCCTTCTCAATTTGCTCCTTGTAGAAACTGGACTCCATGGAGAAATCTTCAATATTTTCGTCCTTAACGTTGAAAATTCGCACTTCAGCTGCAAGATTTTCCTGCTGCAGTCCATTATACAGCCCAACAACTCCGGAATATTCCTCATTAGTCACAATATAAATTTTCGAGTCATCTATTTGGCTCTTCTTCAACGCAGCTTTCAAACTGGGCAACCAATTGAAGTTGTCATTCTTCGTCCGGATAATTGTGTAATTATCGGATAGCTTCTGCGTTTTCCTGATTAAAACGTACTGCTTCTCCCCAGTATTATGTTTATAGATAACCGAAAACTTGTGTATCTTCAAATGAGCCTCATCAATGCTCCCCGAAATATTCGTGAAGATAAACGTCCTATAATTGAAGAACGTGCTGAAATTTTCGAGCAAATTTTCATGCTCCTGAAGAATATTTGGCGCAATCAGCAAATCCGTTTGTTTTGCCGGTTCAGTGCAATGCTCCACAAAATTGTAAGCAAGTGTGTCAAGATATCTTGGATGGATCACTTCAGTTATCATCTTCTTGTAGTTAACACTTTTGGTTTTGGTTGATGGCACTTCGACGATGTTCAGCTTGGTCGTGTTAATTTTATTTTCAATCACCAATTGGATGATATTTGTGAGTGTGGTGCTTAAAGCGTCTTGGTTCTTATCTGTAATGCTGTACGGAATAAATTTGTACTCGGAGCGGAGTACCTTTTGGTTGGAAGCTTTTGGTTTGACAAGTTTTCCCAGCAGGTTCCTGATTTCCACGCCACCACATCGAGCAGAAGACATGAAGCTGTTGTACTCGTACTGGATTTCGCTCTTGGAGTCGATGCTTTTCGCGTGCAAAAGTGGATCAATTACTATTTTCGCTATGTTGGTTGGGAGGAAGAGACTCTTGTACTGGTAGAGTACAATATTGTGCAGAATTGTATCGATAAAAGTGATGTAATTGTTGTGCCACTTCAATCTAGCACTTGCTCCATTGATATCGGACTCAGCAACTCCTCGGAAAATGCCTTCATAGACATACCCACGAAGATGCAACTCCTTATAAAAATCGTCACTATTCATCTTGCACTCGAATTTATTCCCCTCATCCAGATTGGAATAATCCAAAAACTCCGCAACAGGATCTGAAGGAACCCGCAATTTTCCAGTAGCCAAAGTAGTTTTATTTCTGGACATTGTGAACTCTCCAGTTGTCTTAACAATGTTGACTACAAAGGACAGATTGCTCTTGTATGATAGAACTGTTGCATTCAAAACGCGGATGTCTTCAAAAACCACTGGGAATTCTTCGATTGGTTTCTCGTGCATTGAGGCGAAAGCTTTCCAAACGGTTACCTGGATGAAAATATTTATAGAAAATTTAAATAGATACGTGGAAACTTACCACATAGCCGGTTAATGGAAAAACAATTTTGCCATCAACCACATGACCTGTTAAGAATTTATTCTCCTTCTTGTTCATATCGATTTCAATCACCTTTCCAAAGCCAGAATCCGGATTATATTTGGGCATCACAAGTTCAACACTATGGTCCCATTTAATCAGCGGTCCAAGCATTGGAGTACCTTGTTTAACTGGGAACTCCTTCTTCGGGAACATGCTTTCCAAAGTTGGCTGGGCCCCTTCCAAATAAACTCTACAAAAGACCTATTAATATCTATTGGCGTTAAGTTTGTCTTCATACTTTCCAATGCTGGACAAAAAGAACTGCACATTATCTTCATGAAGATTGCTGAGCAAGCTAACTTTACTAACACTTGCTGGTAAGCTCCTTCTAAGCACCGCTTGCAATAAACCTCTTGGTGCTATCTCAATTACAATAGCATTTGCTGGAACGTGCTTTAACACCTGATGGAAATTCACCTGGTTGATGAAATTGTGGTAGAAATACTCAGCACACGTATTTCTTCCTAACTCCGTGTTCCATTCAGCTTCCGGTATCGAGGAAGACAACCACTTCTTGCGAGGAGTCGCTTTCTTAATCACATCCTTCAGGAACTCCAAAAATTTAGATCCAGCTTTATGAATGTAAGGACTATGGAAAGCTACATTCGTGGTGTTAATTCCTTTGGCGAAGAATCCTTCACTTTGCAGCTTGGCGACAAAGGTGTCAACAGCTGCGGTTGGTCCGGATATTGTAAGATTGTCTTTGCTATTTTTGCAGGCGATAAAGATGTCGGATGGTAAGCGCTTCTCGCACTCCTCAACAGTCATCCCAATCGCCGCCATTGCTCCAGATATCAATTTGGTAGTGCAAGTGGCATTTCCTCGAGCGTACGCTATAATTGTGGCTTGCTCCGCTGTGATGTGACCATCGGCATAAGCGCAACCAATTTCACCAAACGAGTGCCCAATCACGCCATCGGGAGTAATCCCAAAGGATTTCAAAAGATCTGTTAGACCAACGGACATGGCAACCAAAGCGGTGAAGCAATTCGTAATATCTCTGAACGTTTCTTCAGTGCCATTCAGGATAATGTCTTCTAAATCCATGTTGTACTGCTTAATCGCATTGGAACACTTCTTCAAAGTTTCTCTGAACACTTTGAACTTCATCAAGTCTTTTGCCATGCCAGGCCATTGGGAGCCCATTCCAGAGAAGACGAACCAAATTGGCCGATCGGTGCTTTGGCAGGTTTTAATTTCTGAGGTTTGGTTTTTGGTTTCTTCGCTCAGGATGGTGTAGCCACGGAATGGGTGGTTGTCGATTGGTTTGCCAAACACTTCGTTTACTAGCAACAAAAATTCTGGATTGTTTTTGTTTTCCTGGATCTTATCCAAAAGGGTTTGCACCGCCTGGACGGTTCGACCAGACGCAAACATTATTAGGGCATTGTTGGGTCGAGCAATTTCGTTCTTATTGAGAAGATGCGGTTTGAGAACCACATGCGAGTTGGTACCACCAAAACCAAACGAGTTGATTGCAAATAAGCCGTCTTGGAATGGAGTGTTTTTATCCACCACCTAAAATAAGTCGCTATAATTTTAATTCAGTAAAACTAGTAAAGTAGTACCTTAATGCTTCCATCAGCTAATCCAGGAATATCTAGCGCAGGTTTCTTGAAATGCAGATTCCCTGGAATAACTCCATTATGCATGGAGATCAAAACCTTTACCAAAGCCACCAAACCGGAAGCAGACTCCGAATGCCCAGCATTGGATTTAGCAGATCCGACCATAATAGGAGTTTTCCGATTTTGACAGAAGAAACTATGAACTGAAGAGCACTCTTCGATATCCCCGACTAAAGTACCGGTACCATGACACTCCACATAAATCACATCGTTCGAGTTAATAGCAAATTTCCCGTAAATTTCCTTCAGCAGTTGCATCTGCATTTGGGAAGAAGGATGCATCATTCCATCCTCTTTATATCCATCGATATTCGAACCAATTCCAGCAATGGTTCCATAAATCCGCTTCGCATTCTCCTTCTTCTGCACCAAAATCGCAACAATAGCGTCTGATTTAACGTACCCTCGTCGATCTTCATCAAACGTCTTGCACCTTCCATCGGGATTCAGGACTTGCAGCTCAAAAAGCGCAGCACTATCGCTTGGTGTTAGATGCGTTTGAGTGGCGCAAACTATTGCAGCATCGCAGGAACCAAGTAGAATGCAATCTACCGCTTGGTTCAAAGCGTAGATGCTGGTGGAGCATCCGGTATCCAAAGCGTAGCTTGGTCCTTTCAGATCGTACGTGTAGGAAATGATGTTGGCCATCAAGGACGAAGCGCGGTTCAGGAAATTGACTCCGGATTTATTTTGGTTGTCATCTGCGGAGACTGCCAAAAAAACTCCCGTTCTGGAACCTCGTAGATCAGACGGGTTGCATCCAGCATCCACAATGCACTCGAAGACCACTTCCAGGAGTTTCCGGGCGCGATGGTCGGTGTTGTACACTTGCTTGGGGTTCATCCCGAAGAAGGTCGCGTCAAAGTACTGGAGATCTGGTACTATCCCCAGACTTGGAGGTGTCTTCATGGCTTTGTAGTTCCAGCGGTCGTGGTGGTCACTTACCATATCCACCCCATTGAAGAGGTTGTTCTTGAATTCGTCGACGTTGGTGCATTTTGCGAAGCGACCTGAAGTACCTGTGATTGCGATGTTGGAGGCTTCCATTTTTGGTAGCACTTACTACTGAATGATTGTTTGTTGGGTGTAATGGTTTATATATGTGTCTAGTTTAATTAGCGTGATGTCAAATGCAATTTGTGTAAGGAATATAAATTGTTTGTTTACTTGAAAAATTAGTTTTTCGTTCGGTAATAAATTAATTAAGTCGCTTTTTTGATGCGAACTATTTGAGCAAAGAATTTCGTATTCAAATAATTAATTAGCTATTCAAACTTGTGGCGAATTAATTTTGTGAGGGTTTTTTTTTTTGTTTATTAATTTAGGTATTTATAATAAAACTAATAAAATAATTCGCATAATTAAGCGATTAATTGCTTGGAACAACTGTAACTGTTATGCAAATAAATCAATTAGTTCATAAAAAATAAACAGTATTTTCAATTAATTTATTTAAAACTATTGTTATTTATTTAGCGGTAAAAAAAGCATTACATTTGTCTCATATTGAATAATATATAATTAAGAGCAATTAAGGACCATTACGATTATAATTAACATTATATTAGACAACAATAAAAATTAAATCAAAAATCTAAGCAGTTCTTCTTTTAAAACTAATCTCCATCCCCTTAACATCATCCAACGTCAAGTTCCTTATCTCATTAACACTAATATCCAAATCCAGCTTCTCAAATAAAATATTCTTAATTTCCATGCCCATCAAAGAATCCATCCCCAAATTCAAAAGTGTCGCCGAATAATTAATCACATCCCCGTCTTCAAAGCAAAACGTACTGGCCACCAAATCCACCACAGATTTTTGAGTAACATCCTTCGCGTCCTGCACATCATCTTCCTTATTGAACACAAAATTACTAAAAACTACGCAATCATTTTGCAAGAACTCATCCAGCACTTCAAGACAACACGCAATCCTTTGCGGGGTAGTTCCAAGAATCTTCGTCCTCAAATTGATCCTGGACACGTATCCCACATCTGCGATTGGTCCATACTCTATAGCTTTCCCAGGAAGATTGTCCTTTCTTCGAGACTCACATAAGCGCTCCATTGCGGAATTGGCATACGCATAGTTGGTTTGTCCACTAATTCCCAAGCTAGATACAACTGAAGAGAAGAGTACAAAGTGGTCCAAGTTGTGGCAAAGTTTTCGCGACAGCTTATCCAAATGCATGGCGCTGTATAATTTAGGAGCAACTACAGCTTCGAATTCTGCAATGGTTAGATCATCGAGTAGTTTATTTTCCAATACCATAGCTACATTGAAGATGCCTCCAATTTCGCCCAAAGAAGCTGCTTGGTAGATTAGAGCTTCTGCTCCTTCAAATTTGATGGTATCGTTATTGTTTATCAGAACAATGTGACTATTGTTGCGCCACTTTTTCAGGCAAAACGCTTGGTACCCATTTTTGATGTTGCTGCGGGAGTTCAGGATTATTTTGTTAGCTCCTCTTGCTAGCATCCAGTCGCAGAGCTCCAAACCAAATCCACCAAGTCCTCCTACTATTATGTAGGATTTGTTTGGATCAAAGTAAGTTCTGCGTTTGGCATAAATTTGCCTTTGGCTCCATAACGCGCTTTGGTCCACAACAATTCTGTTTGAAGAAGATGTTTCAAGCAAGCTTAATATTTCACTTAGATCTCCTTTGGTTTGGTACTTTAATGGTTTTATGGTACCATTATGTAAGGAAGCTTGCACAAATTGCTGAACAGTTTCCAATTCTGATAAAGCTGCATTAAATAGATTCAGGATGGTAACATTGTGCAGTACGCAGCTTTTTATAATGCAATTAGTACCAAGATCAATTAGATCCTGATTGCTATGGTCATAACTAATATTCACTAATTTTCCTTCTTTGTTGAGCACTTGCACTAAATTTTTCTCAATAATTTGGTTTGATGTATTCACCAGAATATTAACACCTTCACCTTTAGTGCGCTGCATTAATAGTTCTATTGTTCTCACTCTATCTTTAGCAACTATAATATTTTTTATGCTCAATTCTGGTACCAAGTCCAAAACTTCAGCTTGCTCCATTAAAGTTGGCACCTCTAAAAATACCTCACAGTTCATTGAAATTGCCAGGATTATTATAGCTTGATTTATGGGATTCTCTGAATGCGGAATGAATATTCTACTTGAAGGTTTGAGACTTCCTTTGCAAACCAAAGCATAGTAGCTCTAAAACTAAAAAATTAGTACCTTTTAAAGCTGCTAAAAATATATAAAACTTACCAAGGAGTAGGCTAAAGGAATGGTAGCTGCTTCTTCCAGATTTAAACGATTTGGAACCTTCCAGGTTAACATAGGATGTGGTACCAAATGAGTTCTAAAAGTACCATTTTTACTTAGACCCATAATTTTGCTTCCATCAGCATCCACTCCAGAGTACTCAAATCCTAAACAAACGTCTTTAGAAAGGTTGACAATTTTTTTATTGTAGATCTGCGAGTCCCAGTAGCTGAGACCTGAGTACTGCACCATGACTTTACTTTTGGCACTGCAAAATAATTTATTAAATAAATTAATAATTAATTATAGAAGATCAATACCATATTGGATAGTCTTCAATCCACTCAACTTTATTAACATTCATATGAAGAAAAGCTGACTTGACGGGTACTTCTATTTTGTTGGCTTGTGGTAGAAGTCTATAAGACCCCCAATTGCCCCCAGAAAAAATATTAATTGTAAGATCCTTCTCAATTTGCTCCTTATAGAAAGCGGAATCCATAGAAAATTCTTCCTTATCCAAATCCTGCACGTTGTACACTCGTACTTCGGCTGAGCGATTCTCTTGTTGCAATCCATTAAATAAACCAACAACCCCCGAATATTCCTCATTAGTTACAAGATAAATCTTCAAATGTTCCTTAATAGCACTCTTTAACTTGTCCAGCCAATAATAATTATCGTTCCTTGTTTGAATTATTGTATAATTTTTTGGAGCGTTTGGCACTTTTCTGATAAGTACAAATTGTTTATCCCCAATATCATATTTAAAGACAATAGAAAACTTGTGGATCTTCAAATGAGCTTCATCGATGCGTCCTGAGATATTCGTAAAAATAAAGGTCTTAGGATTAAAGTAGATGTTGAAGTTTTCCAGCAGGTCTTCATGTTCTTGCAGAATATTCAGTACTATCACTAAATCAGTTAATTTAGCGTCTTCAGTGCATTTTTCTACCATAGTAAACGAAATTGTATTTCCATATCTAGGATGCACAACTTCTGATATAATTTCTTCATAGTTAACAACACACTTCGTCCTAGTAGAATTAACTTGCAGTATGTTAAGCCTCGTAGTACTATTTGCTCTATTTTCGATGACCAATGGAATTATATTGGTCAAACTGAAACTTATCGCGGTTTCATCAGTAATTTTATGGTCCTGTAAATTGTATGGCACGAATTTGTAATTATATTTCATCACATTTTGGCGGACTGGTTGTGGCTTCACATGTTTTCCAAGCAGGTTTCTTATTTCCACTCCTCCACTTCTAGCAGTCGCCATAAATTCGTTATACTGGTACTCCAATTGTCCTTTGTCGTCAAAACTTTTGCAATGCAATTGAGGATCAATCACCAATTTAGAAATATTGGTTGGAAGGTACAAAGTTTTAGAGTCGTGGTAAACTATATTTTGCATTATAGCGTCAATAATTAATACGTAATTATCGCATTTTAATTTGGCAGTTCTTCCATTCATGTCGCACTCCACTACTCCTTGAAAAGTTCCTTGGTAATCGTACCCACGAAGATGCAACTCTTTGTAGAAATCGGTACCACTCAGTTTATGCTCGAATTTATTTGGTTCTTCCAAGTAGGAATAATCCAGGTACTCCGCTGAGGGATCAGTTGGCACCCTAATTTTTCCCGTAGCCAAAATAGTTCCACTTTTGGAAATGGAGAAGTCGCCAGTGGTTTTGGTAATATTTACCAAAAATGCCAACACGCTTTTATAATTAAAAAAAGTCGCATCCAAAATACGAATATCCTCAAACACTACAGCCAGTTCTTCAGTAGCTTTCTCAAGCATACAAGCAAAAGCGTTCCAAACAGTCACCATGTAGCCTGCTATTGGAAATATATTTTTACCATCAATGATATGGTTGATGAAGAATTTATTTTCCTTCTTGTTCATGTCGATTTCGATTACCATCCCGAAATTAAATTCAGGATTAAATTTGGGGATTGCGTATTCGGTACTGTGATCCCAAGATACTAAAGTGCTCAACATTGGAGTACCGTGACTTACCGGAAAGTTCTTCGGCTGGTACATGAAATCCACATTTGGTTGAGCTCCAGCTAGATAAATTCTGCAAAAATAAATTTAAAAAGACGTTAATTCAATTTTTATTCTACGTACTTTCCAATCCCAGCAAGGAAGAAAGCCATATTATCCTCATGCAAATCACTAAGTAGACTAATTTTCTTCACACTTGGCTCCAGACTTCTTCGAAGTACCGCTTGCATCAAACCCTTTGGTGATATTTCAACCACAATAGCATTTGGTGGTACCCGCTTCAAAACTTGGATAAAATTCACCTGGTTGATAAAATTATGATAAAAGTACTCGGCTGAATTATTTCTTCCCAGTTCGCTACCCCATTCAGCTTCTGGTATCGCTGAAGACAACCACTTCTTACGTGGAGTCCTTTCCTTTATCACGTTTTCCTTCAGGAAGTCTAAGAACTTCTGACCGGCTCCATGCATGTACGGACTATGGAACGCATAATTGTTGGTGTTGATCAGTTTGGTAAAAATCCCCAAACTTTGGAGCTTAGCAATAAATTCCTTCACCGAATTTACAGGACCAGAAATAGTCAAATTATCTTCACTATTCCTAGACGCCACGAAAATATCTGAAGGCAACAATTTCTCGCAGTCCTCCAAACGCATCCCAATTGCCGCCATCGCTCCTGGAATTAAATCCGACGTGCGCGTAGCAAGTCCTCGTCCGTATCCAATCAATACAGCCTGTTCTGCAGTGATATGGCCATCCGCATATGCGCACCCGACTTCGCCAAACGAATGGCCAATCACTTTATCGGGCACTAAGCCAAAAAACTTAAGTAGATCTGTGAGACCAATCGACATGGCGATCAAAGAAGTGAAGCAATTCGTTATGTTATCAAAAGTTTCTTCCGTACCATTAAGAATGATGTCTTCCAGATCCATATTGTACGGCTTTAACGCTTGTGCGCATTTTTTTATAGCTTCTCTAAACACTTTGAAATGTATGAGATCATTGGCCATCCCAAGCCATTGGGAACCCATTCCGGAGTAGACGAACCAAATTTCTTTCTCAATTGAGTTGCAAATGTTGATTTCGGATTCTGGCTGGTCGGATAAAATAGCGTAGCCTCTGTATTGGTGATTGAGGATTGGTTTTCCAAATACTTCGTTTACCATTAGCAAAAATTCGGGGTTGCTTTTGTGTGCTATTATTTTGTCGAGAGTTTCTTGGAGGGACTCTTTGGTTCTACCGGACGCAAAAATTAGCGTTTGCTTGGAAGTTGGTTGAGCTTGAAGGGTTTGCTTCTGAAGGTACGGTTTTATTACCACATGCGAGTTGGTACCACCGAAACCAAAAGAGTTTATGGCCACTAGGCCCTCGGCTAAGGAAGTGTGTTCATCCACAACCTGAATTATTGAAGAAGCTATTTAATCTACTAACTGGTAGATTTTTAATTAGACTCTTACCTTAATCGCTCCGTCCAGCAGTCCAGCAATATCAATTCCCGGAGTGTTAAAATGCAGATTAGCAGGAATCCTCCCAGTATGGATTGAAATAAGTACCTTCACCAATGCGACCAATCCAGAAGCATTCTCGGAATGCCCAGCATTCGACTTAACCGAACCAACCAACACTGGAGTGCTCCGCTTCTTACAAAAATAGTTGAAAATTGAAGACGCTTCTTCCACATCACCAACCAAAGTACCAGTACCATGACACTCCACATACACCACATCGCTCGGATTAATCTTAAACGTATCATGCACTTCCTTGAACAACTTCATCTGCCATTCGGAAGAAGGATGCATCAACCCATCTTCTTTATATCCGTCCACATTCGAACCAATTCCAGCAATAGTACCATAAATTCTTCGACAATCTTCCGTCTTCTGCAAGAGCACCGCAACAACCGCGTCGGATTTAACATATCCATTACGATCGGCGTCGAACGTTTTACATCTTCCTTCGGGGTTCAACACTTGCAACTCGCTTAACAAAATACTCTCAGCCGGAGTTAAATTCGTATGACTCCCGCAAACAATCGCACTATCACAAACTCCAAGCCGAATTGAATCCACCGCTTGGTTCAAAGCGTAGAGACTGCTGGAGCATCCAGTGTCCAACGCCAAACTTGGTCCTTTCAAATCGTAGATGTAGGACACCAAGTTGGCCATCAAGGAAGGCGCCCTATTCAGGAAATTGACTCCCGTCTTGCAGAAATTGTCGTCAGCCAGGACTCCCAGGAAAACCCCCGTCCTGGACCCTCGTAGCTCCGCAGGATTTATTCCTGCGTCCACAAAGCACTCGAAGACGACCTCCAGGAGTTTTCGGCATCGATGGTCGGTGTTGGCCACTTGCTTCGGGTTCATCCCAAAGAAATTCGCGTCGAAGGATTTTAAATTCGGGATGATTCCCAAGGATGCTGGCGTCTTCATTGCTTTGCAGTTCCATCGAGTGTGGTGGTCGCTTACCATGTCCACTTTGTCGAAGAGGTTTTTTGTGAACTCTTCGACATTTTCGGATTTGGCGAAGCGGCCGGACACACCGGATATCGCGATATTTTGGATGGGTATTAAAGGATTCATTTTGCACTGATTTATTTATTGATGTGAGATCGATTTGGGATGCTGGCGCTTTTATAGTAAATTTAGATTGGCGTAATCAAGAAAAAATAACATGTTTTCTATAATGCTTTCATAATGCATTAATTAAAGATTAATTAGATAAAAAAGATTGTCTTTATTTATTTGGGTTTTTTTCCTAATTAGTGCCAAAAGAAATTATCTAATGGACGATTTTTATTTGCTTATTTAATTAAGCTGTCCCGGATTTGATTTTTATATGCAATGATGACTCAAACGTAAACATTTATTGATCTAATTGATAAATAGCTAAAGGATTAATTGTTTTTTTTTGACTCAAGTATAAATAAAAAATCGTTCCGGTTGATTATAACAATAGCAATCGATTGAACCCCAATTTTGACATCACTATTCGTCATGTGAACTTTTTAATAACATTAAGAGTAGTGGAATGAAAAATTCGTGAGCAATCCGTATTTCTTACGTGTTATCAAGTCGACTGATTTAAATATATGCCACCGGTTCTCACAGATATAACCACATTATTTATTCCGACTCAATTTCGTGATTGCATTGGCAATTTTCAAACTGCACGAAAATATTCATATTACTCTTTTAGCCTGGCAAACTGCTGAAGCATCAGCAGGCGAAAACCATAAATATTTCACTCGCAATGTACACAATCTTTTCCATGCGCTATCGAATCGCATTTTCATCAATGCACTTTTTAATTTCGACCAATTTCCTGCTGGACGATTTTTTTCACGATCGCGAAATATACGTGACCGAAAAATTGATCGGCCTAATATATAATTATTAGCCGAAGATTACAGCGATTTCCTTGCCTATAATCGCGCAATTTATTATCCGCCAGATAATCCCTTGTCCAATTTAGCATCACAAAAATCAAACATTTTTTGAAATATTTATGAGACAGCTTTAGCTGCAGGAAACTGAAAAAAGCGGGTTTGATTTGTTGCAATTCTTTTTTTTTGCCTGTACAAATGTTGCTTTATGGTTTCAGCTTTTGTGTGTTGTAGAACAATGGGGTTTTATAGAGATAATAATGAAATATTTACCCAAGAATGTAATAAGATGCTAAGTCCAATATTAGTTCGCAACTTAGCTCGAAATGTAATTTCTCTTTTATCTTACATGCTAAATTGGAAAACAGATTTACAATAAACTAATAAAGCGCTCCCCGAACGCAACTTTACGCGAAAATTGATGGCATTATTTGGCAATTTTTTTACGCAAAAATTCGATTTCCACTTACGTACGGGAAGTTTTCTATCAATCGTATGGACATCCAGGATGGTTTTTCACTTAAATTTATTGTAAAACTTATTTAAAGCTTTTACTTTCGCACTAAAACACCAACATATTCAATTTATCACAAAACTAAACGTCAAAGTCAAACAAACGTCAAAATTGTATTGTAACATAGCGCCCTCTACTTATCAAACTTTCAGCGCGAGATTTAAATTAACTAATTACAACATAATATTTTAAAAATTATTAATTAAACTAATTTAGTTAATTTTTTTATTAAAACAAAGGCCATTCAAAGTTAATATTTGTCGGAAATATATTCTAAAGCTGTTAAAAGTTATTGTAAGTTGTTAAGCTCTGTATTGCCTTTAATGTAGTAATTTCAGGAATATACTCTAATTACCACTCTTATTGCAAATAGAAACTTTCGACACGTGCTCGAACAAGCCCCCCTTTTACTTTAATCATAAATTTGGAAAGTTTTCAGGTAACCTTTCAGGAAAAGAGGTGGCAAGACACTTTTAATGCATACCAAGCAGCCACCCCCAACATCTTATACAAATATTCGACTGATTTTCGTGTTAACATACGGAAAAGTATTTCTGATCCCTTTTTTTCTTCCTGCTCGCATCGCATGTGCCTTACATATCAACATCATTACCTGCGCTTTTTCACAACAGGTGAAAACTAGCTTTTCTACATTGAAAAGTAAACAAATATTTCAATTTTTGCTCAAAAAGTGCCCTCTGGATTTAAGCGCACTAACTATATTTTCCAAAATGTCATCGGCGGCAAATTTAAATGTGCAATTTGCAAGATCCGTATTTTCCGCTTTAATTTGCCTTCGGGAAACGTAATTTGAGTTGATTTGCATGTGAAGTGACCATATATTTCAATAAATTAAGGGAAATAAGAATTAATTAAAAGGGGCGATACAATAAGTTGTATGGAGGTTGCATTGGAGTTAATATTAGCATATATTAGTCCGCCTAGTTGGTACGGTCGCCAGGTTCATTAGGGCTTCGAGAAGGCCTTTGGCTCGAGAGGAATAAGCAATAACCCGCCTTCAGAGGTGGAAATGTGCCCTGTACAAAGGCACAAAACGTCATATACGAGAGAGGACCAGGGGGCTCTTATACTGAAACTCCACCGCTAATCATCATCAATATGCAGCAGCACTGCTTCACTAACTAAAAAGGTCCAGTTTATCCATTCATAACACGGTTTCATGAATAACAAATTTATTTAAAATAACTTTAATTACACTATCTAGCAACAGTATTATTAATCATATCCTCTTGCACGAATTTTCACCCCGAAAAATTTCGAAGCTTTCCTTGTTAAGTAGCGTGAAAGCTGTTAATTGGCAAACGGCAAAGTTTGGCTGCTTTGTCTTGTAATATTGAACAGTTTAACATCTACTGCACCAAATAATTATTGTTATAGACGTAAACAATTTTCAAGTGTGCTTGTTCATTTAAGTCGATGCCACTTGCAATAAGTGCATTAATTGAGTAGTAATCAAATATTTGTTTAATGTATTAATTATAGTTTGTACAAAAACAAATATTTAGAGGCTTAATTGAGGCGGGAATTCAAGATTGATTTGTTTGCATACTAATTTTATTTTTATCGGCGCAATTTAATTTTAAATTAATTTTTCAGTGGTTGATTACCAATGGTTTAATTATTTTTAGCCTTAAAATAACGCGTCTACAATTATTTATTATGTATTAAAAATGTATAGTGTTAAATTAAATTATTAGTACCATGATTACTATTAATAATGAATAAAAATAATTAATTTGTCATTTTATTAATAATTTAGTAAACAATTAATAACTTCCAAACCATATCACTTGTTAAAGATCTGATGGCTCGGTTGGATTCTACGGATTTTTCTCTATCCATGTGCCAAATTTCATCCAGATCGGTTGAACTTTAGGAATGCCAAGAGGAGGGAATTCCCAACCGTTTAAGAGTTGCACCGCCGCATTCCACAGTTACATAATGCACCTGCACTAAACGATGCGCTCGCACATTCCAATGCAGCTACCACATGGCTATTAACGCAGGTCACGCGCATAGGGCAATGACCGCTGACTACCATGCTTGAAGCGAATTTCCGAACGGTTCCGACGAGAGCCGACGGATAGGCAACGCCAGTGCATGAAAGCTACAAGTGCGAACTGTCATATTGTTTCGTTTGAAAAGTGAAAAAGTGTAAATAAAACATTTGTGAAAGGTTTTAGTGCTTCTAATATGGAAGGAAAAACATCTCTACGATGGAAAAGGAGTTTTCTTGGGTGTGGAAAGCTGGAAACGGGAAATAGAGCCGGTCCGAAAGCGAAACAACGACGGGAGAATTTGAGGTTAGAATTTTCTATTCAATAACAATTGCTCGATTGTTTGATATTTCTGTATTAAATGCTACTTTGCGTGATATATAAAGCGGACTAGCAAAAATATACAAGTCGATCGATATCCTGAAATAAATCGATCGACAAATCGAATCGATAAATAACCGAGTAAATAACTAATTGCAATAAAACAAACAAATCTAGGTATGCGGATTGCGGCTCTTCTCGGTGAGACAAAATTATTGAGATAGTCAAAGCTTTCAAAAGTAAATCCAATTAAATAGCTAGGCAAATTCATATAAAATAATATTACAGCCATTTTTTTTTCAAATAATATAAAAATAGTCGTTTTCGCTGCAAAAAAATATTCCGGTAACAGCATTAAATAGCCCGAAAATAAATGATTACTTTTGCATCTACTTTCTTGCAATATAAATTCCATCCAAGCCATTAAAACCATACTGAAAATAAAATAAAGCCCATTTCCATTTTTTATATGCTCCACGTTTTATTCTTTTTCCGCACATATAATTAAGCGAATCGAATACCATGTGGGTAAATAAATTTCGTCGTCCAGTAGTCGACGAAGAAAAAGAGTCAATTTGCAAGTCGATAGAATGAACAATTAACGTTCACGAATTTATTTTCGCTTAGCGTTGCAGTTAGTCGTCGTCGAAAAGTAATTGATATTCGCGAGACAGAGATTTTAGGACCGCATAGAAGTGAAAAGTTGGGCCGAGTAGACTATAATTTGAGCTTAGCAAGTTAAGCTTCAATGACCAGCTTCTTTATTGTTGAGTTTGACCTCTGACCACAACTGCTGAGCTCAGTCGTCCTGCTGCACTTGCTAAATCCCTTGCAAAACATGGGATTAGACCTCCCGAATGGAAAATATGCGCTTCTGTTAATGCGGCCGACCAGTATTTCAGCTTACTTGCTAATTAAAATTGCCTATCTGCGAAAACTTTCAATTACATCACATTATTTGTTGTTTCAGGGAAGGATTAAGCCTTCAAGAAGACGGCAAATTTATTGCCTAATTAATTAATTTTGGATTATTCAGTCATAATTGCGATCCAAACAATAATAATTTATATTGTGGCGAAGGTGCCAGTATTTTTCGATTTTTTGTTTATTCCTTTTGTGCTATGAATTTAATAAACAGCTTTTATGCCCCCAGATAATGGTTGAAAGCAATTTAATTTGTGTGGCACATATTGTGAGGGCAATTTGTAAGATAAAAAGGGGTTTGATTATAATTACAAATCCAGGCGGAGTTGATTCATAAAGCCCGGATTAAATAGTTCCGGGGGACAAATGATGCTTAAAGCTCTCTTAACAAAGACAGACAAGCTTGTAATGTATTTAGGAATAGAAATTTCAACGATGCATACACACATACACATTCCATACATACAAATATCGCACCCGGCTTCATACAATTTACCTCATTTACTAAACGTTTGACGAGTGTCACCACAGCGAGAAACTCCTTAACTTGCGGGGATAAGATTTAATTAACAGTATAGAACTTTTCAAGCCTTTACGAGACCGGTTTATATTATTTCTAAACCATCCCCTTTTGTCTCGAGAATTATAATTATTGCACGTGTTTACGAGCGAAATGCTAAAACGTAAAAATTTGCAATAATTAAATCATGACGATTTAATCATATGCTAATCTTAGTCGAAGGCAATTAAGTCGCAAATAAATTATATTTTAAAATCTGCTAGTCATTTGTACCTTTTTTTTTTAAATTAATTCGAACACTTTTTGTCTGAAGGTGAAATTTTAATTAATTATATAAATGTCTGGTCAATATTTACTGCACGCAAAAATTAATTAAATTGGGCCATGTATTTAATTAGAGTGTTAAGTGTTCAAAATATTTTTTTTATTAATATAGACGGCAATAAAACAAATTCGATTAATAATAATAAGTTTATCAAACTTAGCATTTATTTATAAACCAAACAACCAATTAACATTAGATCGATATAATGTATTAAACATTATACAACAATAAAAATCCGTCCGAATTTCAATATATATACAAAAAAGTGCATTTACAAAATAATATCACATATTTACACATAATACTTAATTAACGTGAATACGAAATAACCGAAGATCCTCATCTAGTCCACATTGATAATGCAAACAGAAAGGAAGTTGTTAAAAATGTCGCACGTATTTTATTAGATTCACTTGTCGATGCCTCCAAATTCTCTCGCGTCACTTCCTCCTGACAATGCCCCACGGAATCCAGATCTATATCGCTCATGAGCATTCCATTCACTTCTAATGGAGATATGCAATAATTCCTGGACACGAAATCAAAAAAACTACCGTTGGCTAAAGGCCCCTGCACCAACGAATGGATATGGCAGTCGCAGGGGAAATGATTGGCTATCACAGTTAATTTCTCTACTTCGATAAAAAGCGTCTCCGATCTCGGAATCTCCAAGATATGATTACCCTGCAACTTTACATGTCCAATCCGCTGCTCCTGGCTCATATTCAGAAACACTATTGCATCGATCTTGTTGTTCAGGAAATTCAGCGACCCGATAAAGGACATGCCGTCGAACGCGTCGCCTTCAATCACCCCCAGGTCCGACTCCTGGATGGACATCACTCCGATTTTAGTCAACCCTCGGAAAATCCCTTGACTTAACCCACTCAGATCCATAAAGGCCAACTTTAAATACCCAACGGTGTCCAAGCCATTGAAGGCATCCGATTCAATCTCACGCAGACCAGACGGAAAATTAAGTGTTTCCACATTGGATAATCCACTAAACGCATTGCTATCAAATCGGACGATTGGATTGTAAGTCAGATCCAAGAGGTGCAAATTGGAGGTGCCGGCGAACGCGTATCCTTCGACTTTCTTAATCCTATTGTGGCTGAGATTGATGGTGGAGATGTTCTGGAGGCCGGCGAAAGCGAACTGGGCCACGGTGGCCAACGGGGTTTGCTGGATGGAGAGTTGTTTGAGTCGGGGCAAGCCGCGGAAGGCAAATGGTTTGATGATGGAGATGTTGTTGCCATCCAGGGAAAGTTTTCTTAAGTAGCGCAAGCCGGCGAATGAGTCGCTTTTAATGATGGGGAAATGGTTGCGTGTTAAGGAGAGATGTTCCACGGTGCTTGGGAGGAGTTTTGTGGGGATTTCTCGTAGGCCGCCAGAGTTACAAAGGACCTACAAGTAGAAATACAAAATCAAATCAGGAATTTTTTGGGACAGCTGGTGTAAATTTTATGATTTATTTGATAAAGAGTAATTTATTATCCAATTTGCGAATTGATGAATTGAATAAATATTTAGTTAATCCATTAATTAGGTAATATAATTAATTGATGCATTAATATGACAAAATAATATTACCACAAATATTTTTCCCATCAGTTCAATTTCCGAATAATTAAAGGACACTCTTACAGCAAAAAAAGTGTTCTAAAAAATTTTCTGTGGCCTTAGAGCGTTTTTGCGTCCCCAGAAAATTACCTCCAAACTTTTTGTATGAATAATATTTCTGATAAAAATTCATATTGACTTTTCAGACGCCCATCCATTGAAAGCCTCGTCTATTAACATATTTTGCAGATTTTCCAACGAGATTTCTCTTTAAAACCGACCCACATGTTTACTTTATGTATAGGGCAACATTATCACGTAACTTTTGAAATAAATCCGGCAACCCTTGTGGCCGGTCGAAATGCAACGTTTCGGTAAACAATATCATTGACGCAATACAAGAATTAATTATTATTATTATGAAAAATGCAAACATCAGCTGAACTTAACGATGCAGCAGCAGTTAGACGTAATTTGAATAATGCCTCGGAATTTACAAATTTTTATTCATAATTAGATTTATCTACTTGCAGAGAATTTACATTTTTCTTGGCACGTTTTTTTTATAGTATTCCATCTACTTTGCAAATTTATTCATTAGGAAATTCAGCAATTGTTTAAACAACTTTGTTTACTACTTGGCAAAGTGTCTTGCACTTAACCCGAATCGAAAAGTTTATTATTTCATAAAGTGCAATTTTATTCCCACAATTCCAACAATCATATACAAGATACGATTTATTTTATATCTGCACACAATAAAAGCGAATCTCCAATTTTGTCGCCAAGGCACCATCCTTGTGGACCATCATAATAATTTTCGCATGCAAATTAGTTATGGAAAACTATAATTTTGAGGGCTAAAGCAGGAACCTTGCGGTGCTCCAGCACAATTCCGTATGCAGCTTAGATTACACTAATAAAGTGAGATTTCATAAATTATATATCGAGAAGGCGGCCAAAAAGCTTTTATCGCTAAATCTGGATTTGTATCGTACTCGCGCATCGCTTTAATACATAAAAGATATTTATCTACCTGTGTTTGGGAGAGACAAATGCATTCCGGAGGGCATAAGGGTGGCAGTAAAGTTGTCAATGTTGCAGTCAATTGCGAAAATATCACCGCCAAAGCACATCCTGCAGGCAGGCAACTGCCGGCATGCATCTGAAACGAAAAATTTACATTTTATTTACAAAAAGCCAATATTAAAAAGTGCCACCTTTGAAAAAAGGGGCCTTTGGCAAAACGGGGGCCCCTTTTCAGTACAAGTAGTTTATACGATCATTTATCAACCTTATTATAGGATATTTTCAGTTTTCACCTGGGCCGCGCGACAACGACAAAGTTATTTTTTAACTTACTTTTGTACGCGTTGTATAAATATAATTAATGATGTTTTTCATCCGCCAGAGAAAGAATTCATGCAGCCAGAGACCGAAATGAGAAATGCTTATTTAAATATTTATTCTTGGATTATTTTTCAACATCCATAAATTCTCGGCCCTGATTTCAAATCTTCATCTCAACCAGGTTAATGATAGGGTTGACAATTCCGCCTTAGAATATTTTTAAAAATAGTAATTGGCCCCCAGAAATATTAATTTTGAGTTAATTAGAATTATCTCCAAGAAAATATCTAGTTGGTAAATAATTTTGGTACATGCTGCATGAAGCCGGCAAATCTTCTGGGAAAAAGCCAAAAATTAATCCTAATTCTAATCGTGACGTTAAATTTAGCCCTCCAAGCCCTACGTATAAAGAAAAGGAGCTAAAGGAGGAGAGTAGGGCGCTTAAAGTTTAATAATTAGTATAAATTTGGTGCATACATTAAGCGGTAGGACTCGGCGTTAAACGGAATTGAAGCCATAGCATGTACGTGAAGGAAGTTTTTGGTAATAGTGTGAGAGGATATGCCTCTTGAGAGTCCTGAAAGAGCATATCCTCGGTCTACGACATTTGCAATTAACTAAACATCAACTTGGATAATAAACGAACGCAACAAATATAATAACTGAACCAGAAATTTCATCCCGTACACAAAAAAACGACTTCAATTGTGCAATGTTTTTTTAATAATCCTTCTAAATTTGAGTGGATATTGTTATAAAAGTAGTTATTCTAGCAAACTTGCATCAAAGCTAATTTAATGCAATTTTGTATGTATATTAAACACGCTCTTAAATCCACAAAGTTACTTTATGTTTGCATATTGACTAAAATATGAATCGATACCATAGATTAGCTTAATTTAAGTTAAATCTATTTATAATAGTTCAATTAATCTATAGAAACAAACATTCATTTACTATTTATAGGAGAATCGATCTGTTTATTGGGAAATAAAATTTATTTCGTAAACTTATTGTTATAATATTAAATTTATTTAATAAACTCGGCAAATAAATTACTGGCACCCAACAAGACAAATGTTTGGCAGCCTCCAAATCCCATCCGCCCACGCAATTGCTTGCGGCCCTATTTGTTTATAATTCAAAGTTGTTTTTAGTGGAATATATGTGGTGGCGATATTTTGGCAAAACATTTTTTCATGTTAATTTAGAAAAATATTTATAAAGCTTTCGAATAATAATTAATATCAGTCTATTAAACTTGATAGCGTTGACAATCAGGATTTACGATAATCAATCTTTGTGTACAAAAGCTCCTAGTTAAAAAGCTCACTTTTTGAAGAAATCAATAATCAATTTATTAAAAATAAAAATCGAGGGAAGGAACAAGAATGTTCCATCAATTACAGCGCTTTTTTAGAATATAATGTAGAAGATGATTCTAATATTAAAAATTTAGGGCTCTCATTAGGAATTAAATTATATGTAATTTTATAGCTGCCAGAAATGTTATTCCTCATGTATCATGATTTAAGCATTAGACAAAACTTTGATAGCCATGCAAATAATGCATACAATTCATGAATTTCGAATAAATTGCACTCGGGATATATTATACAGTTTGAATCAAAATATGTTATTGCAAGGCAAGTGCATTTATTATTCATCAATGTTTTCGTTCTGGTTAAAATTAGACGAATATTTATGCACTTTTCTATTAACGTATCAAAACAAAGATAAGAGCTGCAGTTATATTGCTGCAGTTTCAGCTTTTATAGACAATTTTCAGCACTATTAAAAAAATTGATCGGAAATTTAGAAGTCGAGTGAATTTTAATGCAAAATCAATTTAGAAAATATACAGTTTTTCCCAAAATTATGTTTTCTAAAATATCTAATTAAAAATGATAATCCAGTAGAATATTTTCCTGAAAATATTTTTTTTAGAGAACTTTTAAACAAAATAAAAATCCCTCCAGCAACATATCCCATTTTAATTGCCGTTTAAACCAACATTTAACCGCAAATCAAAATAGCAATATTTAAAACGAATTGCATTTTGTCCAATTTTAATCACAATCGCATTAGTAACATTTTTAATTACTAATCCACCCACGCAATAATAAAAAACGTTCTAAAATCAGTTAGAAAAAAATTCTATAAAGCTTTTACTTAGTTACAAGATAGTGTCAGTTATTTTCGAACTCAATAGTAGCTAATAAAAATAAGAGCATTGTTTATTGTACCGTACAATATTGTAGAGTAGTAATTCCAGAAAAGTATCTATAATAAAAATAGGGAATTTATAACAGTTTTTATTCCACAATTCGCATTTTCCCCTATTCTCATCTTTATTTAGTTTCGGAAGGGATGTTTTCATTCTATAACAGGCATCGGGATGAAATTGTACAGACCATATGATCCTCCTGTTTCGCACACACACACACATCCTGCGTCTTAATTCAGTTACATCCTCGTTTTTTTGCCTCGTTTTTCACGCCGTTTTTCGGGGTTAGTGGTCTTTAAACGTGACAACTTAATTTGAGGCTTCAAAGGACTTTATACGCGCAGTACTCCATGCTAACAATTTATTTTTACAACGTGCTGGTAAACTGTATTTAAAAATAAATAAAACGGTTCTTGTATCTCTGATTTAATCATAAAAGCGAACAAAACGAATATGGAATTGCAATTCAATTTTTATCAATGCTAAACAGCCAATAAAATGAGCATATTTCGATAGCAGATGGAAATAATGTCGACACTAAACTAGAAACTGTCGAATATGTTCCAGCTTTTCTTATTTATGTTTAAATTCTTTTCAAAATTATTTAGCAACAATTTTCTATTAGTTTTGAACGTTAATTAAATTAAGCGCCAACTGAAAATTAATTTGCAAATGCAGAGCGTTATTTTTGGAGCGCAAAATATTTTTAATTTTGGCAAAGTAGCCGCCGGGTTGCAAAAATTTATTAACTCAGCTTTTTAGATCTAATATACTAAAGTTTAGAAAAGTAGAATATGGATTTTCAATTTCGTTTGTGCCTGCAAATGCAATTTGGTCCACATATTGTGCGACACTCTTTATATTTTTACTATCAACAAATTATTTGATTTTTTATGTGAAACGTTGATGCTAATAAAGATAATAATTGAAATAGCAAATTTGCATAACCAAGTTTGTCTATTTAAAAATTCTGCACAGCATTTATACGAATCATAAAAAGTTTATCATAAAGAATTTCAACTACGCCTTTGTTTATTCCATCAGCACAAAAAGCATAAAGTAAAAATTACATTTTTAATTAATTTAGTTCCGGAAAAACAAGGCAAAAAGCCATTACAAAGTCTTCCATTAAAACTACTTTATTTTCAATTAAATTATTAAGAAAAATCATCACGACGTCGACGACGTGTCTTTTATGCATCATATAAGCAAAATACGTGAAATATTTCGATCCTAGATACAAATACTTCATTTTCTTAAACTTTTAATTGCAACATCAATAAATTTGGCAAAAGTTTTTCTTTAAAAAAGTCGATTGATTGAAGATGTAATTAAATTCGAAAAAAGTTTGCGCTCGTAAGACGGATGACTTTTATCTAATTGAACTACTAAATATTTGCTTCCGATTAAAATAACGTGTACGAAGAAGAGAAAATCACATTTTCTGCGACTATTTTTATTAAAAAAATTATAACTTTTGAAAACAGAACAAAATAATCTTAAATTTAATTTAATTTTGGTTGCCAGTTAATTGTCCCAGAATTATCTAGTAATAATTAAAGGGCAAAAATAATTTCCACTTTTAGTTTGTGAATAATAAATAATATTTGCAGCTTCCACTTAAATTCATCCCTTAGAAAACAAATAACGCAAAAAACGCATTTAATTACGCCAGTCTACTCGAACATACAAGCATATAATCTTCTTGGTTTTCGCATAGGACGGGAAATCTCCAAATAAACCGTCAAATTACAATGAATTTCCGCAGGGATGAAACTAGACAATTAGACGGGATTTAATATGCTTAAACGCAACTGGCGAAATAACAATATAGCATTACAGATGCTGGACAAGGGACGGTTACGAACGAATGTAGCCACTCTACAACCTAATAAACTTTATGACAGAGACATTTTCATAAAACCCGACAAAGAAGCTTAAAAATGGCATTAATTTTTTGTGTTGTTGCGCAAGTGAATCAACTTTTATTTACTCAGCGCCAAAATAAATCAATGGGGAATTGATGGGATCAGTAGTGAATGTCCGCTTCCGATAATACCATCAGTGTGATGGTACAACACACTAATGCATTGTTGTTAACTTTAATTTACGGATATAGGTTTAATTGTTGACAATGGCATCCACCTCTGGTTAACAGTTGTGTATTTGCGTGAAAAATTTACGAGACAGATGTAATTTAAAACTTTTCCTCTACGTATACAAAAATTGTAATTTATTATATTTTTCTTTGTTGCAAATTGAGCAGGGATTAAGCCAAGCACCATAACAAAATAAAACTTTCTAGCCGCATTATGGCAATCATTATTTTTCTGGTCTAGGGCAAAATATTTTCAGTTCTGCCAAAGTCTGTTAAGCGGAAATAAAAATAAATTTGAGTCGAATATAAAGAGCACTTTTGGTACTATAGGAATCCACTAAAAAAAATTCAAATATTTTATTGCAACAATAATTTAAAGGGGCGCAAAGTATTTTAAAATTTGGCGAAGTCGCCAGTTAAAATAGCACAAAATTTTTAAAAATTAATTTCCAGCTTAAGGGTTGTGGGATTTTAATGAATTATTTTTTATTTTGTTGCTAATGAACTAGTAATTAAGTTAAGTACAAATTTAAGTCAAATTTCCAACTCCATCTATGCCAAAATAATTTTTGAAAATCGCAAAATTACGAGGTAAATAAGAAATTGTTGGTTCTAGGACTATTTCCGAATTTCCTCCCTTAATAATAATTATCCCTAAGATATTACCGAATATCCTTTTTGCGGGGCCCCCTAATAGAGGTAAAGTGGCATCAGTGATCACTTTGCCTAATATCCGTAGACTGATAGTCCTGCATCTGTGGTGCTCGTTTATCCTGTCCGGTGGTCTCGTGCCGGTGGGTCCACATAGATCATGATGTTCAACCTCTACCACAAACCTCCCTTGTTATTACTTCACCCATTGTTCTATAACATTATTGAAGGACAAGCAACTTGTCTTAATAAATTACGGGCAACCTGCTACTACTGCGACAATTTTTATACCTCATCAGTAACTTTATTATTTATCTCTTCCAGCGACATTCACAAAGTGAAATAGCTGCGATGCAGATTAGAGCCAATATTGGCATCATGTCATTGTAGTGGAAATATCGACAAGCTTTTCGCTCTCAAACGGTTTAAGTTTCTTGTTTAATCAACATCGCGATTTATTCAGATTTTTTTTCGGGGTAGATTTGAATGGTGAATTATCATACCAGCCACAAATAAATTAAATTAATGGTGTAACAAAAAATCAGCAATTGTTCGTGTAATATAATTCCGCAAGAAGTAGAATAAAAGTGTATGCAGTTGCAGCTGATGGAAACGTCTCAAACTGCATTGCTGGCTCTGGTTCATTCTTTCGGCACTTCTTCAACCATTCTTTCCACTACATTTCACGTGTTTCCGAGCCATATTCTTGTTCCGAAACCTCTTATCGCCATCCCCCTATCGTTTCCTCTCCGATTATCACAACGATTCTGTTCATTCCATCAGACAAAACATTTATTAGCCTAAATTAACTCCCCGAACAAAAATAATTGTTACTTCTTGTTATGGATAAAACGTAGCACAATGGCAAAATGCAATTCCGACACCGAGAACAATCCACTACAATTTGGGGAGCTATTGTTACTTTTGATTAGACTAATCTGACATAAGTAAGGTGGAAGGTGCAATTTGCATAAAGGTTCAATCTGCTTATTGTTTCTATTGAAATATTATATTGTGGGCTGAAAAAAATGTTAAGGGCTGAAAAAAATTCTAAAAACGTTGCATATAGTATGATAAAATAGTAAAATAGAATAGAAAGACCTGGAAATTGTGCTCCTCCATTGTAATTTGTGGAAAATGTATTTTCTGAGCTAGTTTAATTTGAATAGGTATTGTGTCTGTATAAAATAGAAATAACGTCGCTTACACATTTTTTTTCGCATTTCGCCCGGAATAAGCATTTTCGCTATCTCTAGCTCTCTGATGATGTCGCTCAATGTAGTACAGCATCTCTATAAACATATTTAAAAGGCAAAAGCACAGCTGCATTTGCATATTAACTGAATTATGGAAATGTAATTAGCAACCAAACCCAACAGATAGGTATATAACACCATCAGCTTGTAGCACGGTTTCGCGTTTATGGTTTTACGCAAATCATGACTAATGTCAACTTCTCTCTTGTGTCGCTGTTTATAATAAATCGCTTTTGCACAAATATGCACGATGATAAACCAACTCACAATTTTTTATTTCAATATTAATCAATATGGCCGAAAGTTTTGACAGCAACGTCATACTTATTGAGGTTAAATGTGACAAATGTCGGTGCGGCGGGACATTTGAATTATGCAGATGAAATTTGCATAATTCATAAAAGTGGCTAATAAGTTATTTGAAATGGCAGGGAAAACAATGATCCAAGTGCCATGGAAGAGCCACTTAAACAGCATACGATGCACTTTGGTTGAGACATTTTTGCATATAAATGACTCATAATGCAGGATTTTTATAAAACTTAATAAAAGGATTATTAAATTTCGGAAACTGCATCTAGTTTATAGGTAAGAAAAACATAGTTAACATTTTCGCCAGCAAAATACCCATTTAATTGCATTATTCGCTATATTTATCTATCGGTGTAAAAGTGGAACGTCACGTATCCATGTTTTGCTTCTCGCTCCTTCGGCCAAATTAAGAACTTAGGAGGACGAGATAATTCGCACAAGTCGGTGTTGGCGAGAGAAATTCATTTTTTGATATGTTGTTGTAGTTAATGGCCGTGATGCCAAAAAGCTGCTACAAATCAACGTTTTGCTGGCGTTTCGAAATCGATAAAACTACACACATCAGAAGCACAAAAATAAAATCCGACGACTGCTTTAATTTATCAGCACTATCTATAAAATTGGATGAAGCGGAATAGAAATATTAGAGAGATTAAGTATTATTTAATTGGAGCTTCTTCGAAATCAATTGTGTTATTTGCGCTATCTGTTATAATATCGAGCTTTTCGTTGCGCCAAAATTAATTTTTTTTTCGAAATAATTGTCGTGTTGGCTTGCAAGTGGGAATTTGTATGCAATTCAATATATTATGTCTTTGTGCTCCACATGGCTGAAACTGAATTAAACACGCACGTAGCGTTAGCAGTGTTGGTTGATCTTCAGCGATGTTGTAATAAATTATTTGTGAAAAGGGGTTGTTTGCTAGTTTCGACTTAAACAAGAACAAAAGACGTGTTAAAATATTTTCCCTCTTGTATATTCATTAGCAAGTAGTAGTATTCCGGCAAATAAAATTTTCAAAGTTGACAATTGCTTTCGCAATAACTTACTAAATAATTTCCACCGCGCTTTTATTACCAGAGCTTTTATTTATCACAAACGCCATTCAATTTTGATTTGAATTAATGAATTTATTCTAGCTTCAAAAGATTAAGCTGTTCGTTGATTATCGCGTACTAAGTCAAATTTAATTGCGCTAATTTAATGTTCTGCAAAGTCTACGATTTTCAGCGTGCAATTAAAAAAATTTGTGTATCGATTAAAAATGCAAAGAAACGAACGCACGACTGTCATGTAAGGATATTTTGAGTGAATTACAACAGCGAAATAAAATATTGTTTCCTAGGTTATCGGTTGAAACCTCGACCTGTCATCATCCTTGATTTATCGTTCGAGTCGTGCAAGCAATAAAAAAATTTTTTAATGCTATATTCTCAGTTGTTTGTATTCAGAAAATAAATTTATCGCTAGAGAAAATATGAGAGAACGGTTTGCATTCCATTTTTGCAAGCTCGGTTTAGCATCGCAGCGTCATTTACAGTGGTGTGCATGTGAATTATTTGATTATCCTTTTTGCACTACATTCTTCCACACACGCAGGACGATTTTTTGTTCATCCCGAAGAAATTCGAATATTTTTTTGAATCAATACGAGACGCGAAAGTTAGGAAAATGCGCTCCGGAGTGCGGAGCGCATTATTTTTGAAAAAAATCGATTATTTCTTGTGCCTAGAAAATAATTTTGTTGCACAAATATTGCATCGCAAATTCCCGCTAGCTCTCATCATATTATGGACTTTGTTTGCCGTTTTAATTAAGTATAGATGGAATGCACGAGTAGCCTGCAATAATGATATTTTATTATTAATAACTGGCATTTTTCAGTCACTTAGCCCTGAAATAATTTTGACCATCAAGGAAACAATTGAATTTTTCTGAACGTAATTAGATTAGATTTGTGAACGTAATTATTAATACAATATACGTAATTAATATTTAATTAATGCTTGTTTAAACTTGCAAAGTACGTCCTAGCACAAAGTGCACTAACAAACAATGGTCTTTGTATTTAAGCACTGTACTAGAATTTATTAATGTTGGAATATAATAATGTACAAAGTGTTTGATGCAGTCGAGCCAACAACAAATTGATTGGTCAGCAATGAAAAGAAAAATATCGCACATGATGCAATTAGCAAAATAAATTTGTTCATGAATTTTAATGAGTTATGTTTGTGTAATTCGCAATTTCGAATAAAATGGACGATATTCAAATTAATCTCGCTATAACGTTTAATTCAATATATCATTGAATATTTCAAATAGATATGGTGTATGATATACCGACCGATTTGGTAGTGGTGGTAGTTAAATATATTTAGTCATTTACAAATCAATTACAAGCAAGTCTGACCTGGCACTAATTACATCGGATTTGGTTTGCATATGTCCAAACAGGACCAGCGAAATTATCGAAAACGAAAATCTGCATATTTGTATTGTATTGATCAAAGAATCGGTTGGGGCCTTTCGCTTCAATACCACAACACACACCTCCACAGATTGAGCTAATAATTATATTGCAAATTGGGGTCGTGTTTTATGCACTCGAAATACTATCCAACACCAAATTAAATTTATGAACTAGACGAATAATACATTTGTTCGTCAAAGACGTACGTTGAAAATATGTAATTGGAAACTTCATGACATGTTTCTGTCTGCTTTAAATTAATTACGACCTCAGCAGTTAAAGTTATAAATTATTTTAGGCGAGATGAGCTTTTTAATTTTTGGCGGATGCGCCGGTTTATGGGGCTTATTTCGGGTTTATATGGGGTCTATAGGGTCATTTCGCTAAAAGTCTAGTTCAATTTTGTCGCTTACTTGAAAAAATTGCTATAAAATTGCAATATGATGGTGTTTAAGTCCCATAAATTACGTTGTACTGCAATGCAACTATAGAACCGATAGAATCCTATTAAAGTGGGTATTGATGCCTTTATGGCTCCATAAAGTTTAACGATTTGTATATTCAGAAAAAAGGAAGACGAAGCAATTTAAGTGTGTGCAACTAAAAGCCCCCCCGAAAGAAAAAAAATAGTTTCTGTACTGTACCTCGCACTAATAGACATTAATCAGTTTAATGGTGTTATTAAGTAGTGGCTCGAATGTGCGATGGCAGTTTGTGCAAAACACGTACAGAGATCAGGTAACCTAATTTTCGGACTACATCCGCAGTTCAGTTCAACTCATTGACGTTGAAAGCTTCGCTATAAAGAGGAAAGCTAAGATAACTCTTCCTTTTCCACACAACACCGGAAATAGCGACTGTATGGCTACCGGAAGCCGGAACTTGTGTAGCACCCTAACACTACGGCCAGCGGCCATTCATCTTTGCCGCCGCTATTCACATACAAATATAATGTAGTTAACCAGATACATATTTCTGCACTTTGCTCGTTAAACTGGGTAGATAATATTTAGTCCTTTTTTAAAAATATTTATTTTATTTAAATTTTAAAACACTCGGTATTGAAAGTGTGCATAAATTTTATTCGATTTTTTTCGCATTTCTGTTTCATTTTCATACATTAAAGTACACTTTTCCGAACACGTGCATATTGCCAAAGGAATATTATTTCACATATTAGCAGGGGAATATATATTTTCTAGTAATATATTACCGTAGTTGACTTTTATAATATCGTATTGGAGAGAAAATGGTCCCAATAAGAGTGCAGTAAAGTTTACGATCTGCAGAGTGCGGCTATATAGCTTTAATTCGGTTGGCCTAGTCTACGGTCCTGCATTTGACTCTCTGTCCTTCCTACCTACCGGTCGGTCAATATTTCAAATCCTTCGTGTTCAGCGCTTTTTAAATTTATTATATATTAAATCCCTAAATTGCCTATTCGATTAACTCGAATTACACAACAGAATCCCATAATAAATACATTTGTTCGCCAAACATCCTTTTTATCTTATCAGGTCCTGAATTTAAATAAGCCGCCGCGGATACGATCTACAACATAATTAAACCGAAAATTCTAATCCGTTTAAGTGGATCCTTAATTATAGAAAAATGTTACACTTCCGGCAATTAATCAAATTGCGCGTCACGTGACACTTCATTGAATTCGAAACACGAAAATTGTTAGTCGAATTTCAGGAATTGTGAAAAATATCCGAGTCGCGTGTTTCAGGCAAGAAATAGAAGAAAAAAAATCGCGTGTAGCTAATGTTTCGTGCTATTACCGACGAAACTTTCATCTACCGAGTGTTTCGCATTTTCAGAGACGGTTTTTCAGATTTCAGGTCGAATCAAAATAAATGTGGAACTCGTTAAATAAGTGATAAGAAAGTTTTCGAAAACATTTGTAAGTTTTGGTTTCCTATTAAAATTCAGTATGTGTTTAAATGCAGCAACAAACTAAATAGCAAAGGAGTAATAATTTTCTAACTCTTCGTCCTGGAGGAATATGCAGCAACTTTTGCAATTGCAGACATTAATTGTTTTAAACATAATTTATGGCGCTCATACTACTTGTATTAATTGCATCTACTTAGAAAACAAAAATAAAGATATTTTTTCATTATGTTTTCTGCATCGTCCGGGAATATTATTGTTAATTAAAGTAAATAATTAATTATTGCATTAAATCTGGAGACTAATATTGGCGATAATTTTTTTAATATGTAAATGTGGATGTATTAATTAATTTTAGTACACTTCAACTAGATATAGCATTTCAATTTAAATGGAAATGAATTTTCATAAATTTGCATATGCCAGAATGTATTCATTCATATTAAAATTAATTAAATGATGTATAATAAATAAGTCAATATAATGCAAAGATTATTTATTGCAATAATACAATCGAATCAATTTTCTATGTTAATAATTCCATCATAGGAAAAACAAAATAAAAAAAATAGTGGAAATGCAGATGAAGGGAATTCAGCTGGAAAATGATAGCACGCGATGGAACAGCTCGAGTGATTTGTTAATGATTAGAGAAATTGAATGTGCTTACTGAAACTAGAAAGAGGTGCACTTCATTCTGTTAACGTGAATATTAATTAATGGTGATAACTCAATTATTATAGCAGGTAATGTTTGCAAGCTTCGATGCATCAATTATTTCACTTTAATCCATTACGATACAATCCATTTTAAGCAAATACGAAATTACACAATTAATTAATTCATTTGCGCAATTTTTTTAAATAGCGCTATACTGCATTATAAAACAAATACCTTTACAAAAACAAATTCAGTTAAAAATAATAAACAATTCTCTTTGCAATATTCGATATTATGCCAAAGCTGCATTGCAATATTATTTTAATTTCCGCAATATTGCCGACAATTAATTAAATTGGCGTCAAACAAATTTCACCGGCAACTTCACCAAAATTTAAAAAATTGGAAATAATTATTTTATTAATATATTAATTTATTTATAGACAAATTAAATTGTACTAATTAACTTTCCATACAAATTTAATTAAAATAAAGCAAAAATGTTTGCCCAAACTCGAATTTATCAATCGCTTATGAATTTTTTAACAAGTTTCTCAATTTTATTCCGAACTTTCACTAGCAATGGGATACTTAGTTAAATGGGTGCCAAACATTGGACGTTGATTTGAAATTGAAGCCATGCATACCAGATACTCAAATTAACAACAAAGTTAGTTTTGCAAGTAATCCAATATTTGAAAACACTCAGTAGATCAAAGTTTCTTTAGTAAAAGCTGTAAGGAAGTGTATAGAAATGCAGAGTGAATTAGCAGAGCTTCCATCCATCAATTATTCAATTTATTATTTTAAACAAATAGTATTAAATGTTTTTGCGATATAATTTTGTGAAAAAATAATATGAAACGTAATTCTTATGGAAAAAGTCGCAAAATCTGTAATTGCTTTTAAGCGGCAACATTAAAAAGATCTGTTTGTGATTATTTAATTAAAAGCGCAATTTAATTACTGTAGTAAGCAATATTTAAACTCATTTAAAAACAACTTTGAAAATATATTTAAATGCCAGTTTTTTGAACTAGCCTGATTAGTTTCCGACATGCATACAAGTTAATAAACAGCAAATGGAATAATACTAAAAGAGTAAAAGCTCCATGATTTATAAATAAAAGTCTATGCAGACGAATTTCCGTCTGCTTTCCATCATCCATTAGCTTTATTTTTATCAGCTAATTCCTGAAAATCATCTCTTCAACATCTTCACATAAATTCAAAGCAATGCATTCGAATAAATCCATTCCATTAAATAAATGCAAATTATTATTATTAATTAAATTAATAACGTTGGTAATTCTACCCTCACCACAAGGTAAACGCTGTTTACTTTGTTCTCAAATTACAAATTGCTTGGATTATAAACAATTTTGCGGTGCTGTAAATTTTTTAGGCAATTTCCCGTTCGTTGGTGGTTTAATAAAATGGCATATTTGTCGACAAGTCGAATAAGAGGTTCATTGGATTGATTTTTCAACTTTTTACACAACTTTTTTCATTAGCTTCACTACATTTTAAATGAAGCTGCGAAAAAGTTGACAACTTATTATTGCGGGGGCGGTGCTGATGGTGGAAAATGCACAGAACTATATTGCGGATTAATTGAATAAATCTATTATTAGGTTTTGTGTGAAAATCGTTACAGTTACGGTCCATTGGAATTTAACTGGGAATTTACAACCATTATTCATTGTTTGGTTAAGCTTAAAATGACTCCCAGGTGTTAGACAAATATATATACGCGAATTCAATCGGAAACGGCATTTATAACTTTAATGAATGCTGAAATTATTAATTACGGCCTTTTTTCCGCCAATATGCCGCTACAACAAACCATTTATCAATTATGGCGGTTTTGTATTTTATTTAAATAAACTAAATTTCGAAATAAGTGCGCATTTTCGAAAATTAGACCGCTACACTTATTAGATCCATTAAAAGCCAATTAATCATCAATTCAAACTTAAAGCGCGCTAAAAGTTTTTTATACGGAATACTTTAGCTTTAAATTAAAACCATCAATTAATGTTATTGCTTGAACTTTTTAAGTTCCAAATTCTTGTACGCAATTTCCGATCAAAAATACCTCAACTTTTAAATAACAAATATTACATTGTATCATTAAATATCGCTCGAAACTAATTAGACACATGCAATGTCTCAATTTGTACATTTTTATCAAACAAAAGCTTTTTGTACTCGATTGATATAATTTCCCGCATTTTATTGACTCGCTTTTTTTGTCCCTTAATGAAAGCATTAAGGATGCAGCATTGTGCACTTATTATCTAATGTATTATCAATGGCTCAGTTTTTGCATAATTCATGACCGTCGACAAGAGTACCGACTACACTACCTTCCAGACATATTTTCGATTTTTCGACAAGTACACGATATTATGATAAGTTTTCCTGAAGACATTCGAAGCACGAGTTCCATCGAGCGCAATCAGAGACGCGATGTGACGCTTTACCATTCCAATACTACCCTGTTTGTCTATTCACTGATATTCCTCCCATTCACTTTAAAATTTTGTTTGTAGACTTTCGAGTCTTGTTTTTCATTTCAATTGAGACATACATGGATTTTATTTTGAAAGCGACTTACCTTTCGAGATGATGGTCGCTGAAGGCAATTAGAGGGCCATTATTTGGTCCTCGGGTCTTCTAATGGACAATGTATCTGGAAATAAAGTAGACAGTTTTTAAATGGTCCATCAATCTGCGAAGAAGTTGAATAGAAACTAATTTTTTTGTGAGTAAAATAAAGGATTTGTGCGACATAAACTTGGGTTACCCCTTGTAATTAACTACTTAGTTTTCGTTAAAGATAAGACAATGGAAATGAAATTTCGTTACTTATGACTTTCTTAAAGGCTTTTGGGAAGTTAACCATTAATTATAACAGTAATATTCCAGATGTCTTTTTCGCGTTTTATATCTATCATCTATGTTTTATTATTATATTCCGAAAACTACATTCATACTATAAAACTATAATAATTACGCAAAACTTTTATTCCGAGACTAATTATTTATAAGCACCAATAAACGTGCCATTATCCATAATATTCAACCATAAACTAGTTGAAATTTAAATAATGATGAGGCCGACTAAATCAGCAAAGCACGAAAGTGTAAGTTAGAAACATGGACATTAATCCAATGAGAAAGATCCCATATATTTAATGGTCCAGTTGTAAAGGTAATCTATTACTACAAGAGAATCTTTACCACAGTCAAGGTAGATAACACCATTTAAGATCCCCTTCTGTGATAAATCTCATCCTTTTGACCTTCCAAAAATTAATGATCTCCAAAGCCAAAAGTAAAAGAACAACAAAGTGGGGCCAGCAAACCAGCCACATCTAACACCTTGTGAGTAATTGTTTGTTTAAATCAATATAGCGTGTTTGTACATATGTTAGAGCTTTTGTGTGCTTTCGGAATATTTCAATTTGCAACAAACAAGAAGGAGTACAAGCCGAAATTGCATTGTTGAATACCGCAAGATAATTAATTCGAATGAATAAGATTAATAGATCTGAACAAAGATATTTACAGGATCTTAATTAAACTGTACTGTTTGTTTCTATAATGTTTCCAGAGTCGCAAACATACGACTGAACAGACAAACAAGACTTCATCACGACATACAAGACAATGGGGAAGCATTATATTAACCTTAGCTTCTTCTATACTTTAACTATACGTGACAGTCACACATGTTTTCCCATTTTAAAATTTTGGCGAATGCGCCACTAAATATTTAATTAACAATTAATTCCTAAACATTTGCTCAGCTAATTGTGATTTTAAGGGCTCATTAATAAATGAACAGCCAATTATTGATAACATTTTTGCTTTTAAACAAACTCAATTATGCAGTATTGTTAATTCAACGTTAATAATTTAATTCCTACCCTAATTAGAATTTGCATTGATCACTTTATATAAAAAGAGGGTAAACAAACAAATGCATATGTGTATAGTATGGTGGTTCGGTTAAGATAATTAAGGCAATAAGATTGATGATGAACACTTTACTGTAAATGTGCTGCTCCATTTGTGAGGTTGCTTCTAACAAAGTAATTTGCGAATAATTTTGCAACACTATTATACAATAATGGGAGTTCAAGACAATTTGCAGTAATTGAATCATCGTTTCATTATGAAATATTATGCACATATGCCCAAAATAAGAAACAATAACGCAATGTATTTTTAACTAGAAAATTAATATTTCAGAAAAATTCTAGCACGCTTCAAAAATGCAGTATCAAATTAAAAACGCTTCGTGTTATTTCTACAACTGCACACTGTAATTCATTTTTAATTTATTTAAGTCATTCAATTACTTGAGTAAACTTTCTAATTCCATCAATTCCAGTGAATCACGCCAAAGATTGGCTAAAAAATTCATTTTTCTAAGTAGATAAATAAAATAAATGTAAGTGTTGCTAAACAAGCGCCTTTATATCGCATTATCCTGCGTCGCGACCTGAATAGGATCGGAAACACAAGCAATAAATTCAATCCAATTGATTTTTCAATTCCACATACGCACGATATCGTTCGCCGTTTAAATTAGTCGAGTGATCAATAATTTTACGAAATATTGTTGTTTGGAATAAAGCATCAGGCTGTTCAATTTGAATTAGTGTGCGGCAGGACGCAAAGGATCAGACGCGCTTAAAGACGCTTAAATTTACATAGCGACGCTCATATCGATTTGATATGAAACGGAATATCATAAAGCTTTTATAAAATATAAATAGAAATTTTACGATTATTGCACAACATGTTTATTTTCAAACAATGTTGCATTGAGACAAAACCTGATGGAAAACGCGCTCAACCAACAAATCTCAGCTTTCAGTAAATAATTCTTTTTCTTCATATTATACCAAGTATTTCCCTTCAGCGAATATTTTTATTGAATATTTATAATTATATAAATTAGAAAATTTACTACAAATTTGAAATAAAAAAGCGACAAAATTTTATTAGCAAATTTTACTTGCGAATTTTTCGAAATAAATTTAATATTATGTCGAATGAAGTCGGATACGTTTTTGAAATTGTGGCAAAAGTTCAAACAAGTTTAGGTAAATGATTAGATAGATTTTACAAAGAGGATTTTCTATGGTTCAAGTCAAAAAAAAAAAAAGAAGCGTAGTCAGTGTTATTGGCTATAGTTCCTCATGCACAAAGACGATCCATTTGGCTGTTTCATTCAAGAAGTTGGATAAAATACCGATAGAAAGGAGCTGGACTCCCTTGGGCATAGTCCACCAATCTCAATTTTCGTAATTTCGTCGAGCTTTTAGCATTATGCAAGGCGAAATCGCACTTTTTATATTTTCCACTATTCTTTTAGTTTGCAAAAAAAAATATATGAAATCATTCGCATTCAATTAAAATGCAAACAAATTCTTGCTTAGCTACTTAAAATTAATCCTCTTAAAAAGATGTAATTAAATTCGAAATTTCCTTCAAGTGTGCAATTTATTTAGAAACTAATTTCATAGCGAAGAAAAAAAAACGTGTTGAATATAAATTATTATTCAATTCAAATTTGTATTATATTACGTTAATCAAGCGTCAGAACTTCTTTGGAGAAGAATTTGATGAATGATGTAATAGAATAATATTGCACGGTAATACATTTATTAACGATCATAATAATCCGGAGCTTTTCATCTCAATAAGCCACTGAGGGGAAACTAAATGCGAAATTCACGCATTTTAATGTTTAATTAGCGGGGTAACTATTGATTAGGCATATTTGTGTCAATTTATATTTGAATTTGAATTTTCGCGCTGCTCAAGCGCCATCTAGTTACAAAAAATTAACTAAATTAAGGGCGAAAGTAGGCAACACGTAATACAATAATATTTAAATTATATTAATAAATATTTTTTTAATTAAAATAATACATTTAAGACGCTTTTAAACCATAAAAAATTCGCTGGAAATGAGATTCCACAGTACTTCTCTCGTTTATATACTAAAATTTAAATAAATCTGACAATTCTAACTATGAGGGGGGTATTAGGGGTTACAATTGTAAAATGTAGGTCTAGCCTAATTTCAATTAAATTAACTAAGTAATGATAAGTTAAATATGTTAAAATTACTACTACCAAATTTGAAAAAAATCCGAGCATTTTGACTGTAAAGGGTATGCTAAGGGTTGAAGTTGTAAAATAAGGGTCGCATATTATTTTTAATTAGATTATTCGTAAATCTGTTTTAAATGTATAGTAGAAATCTAATATGAAGAAAATCCGATCCATATAACTCAAACTGTATATTTGGGGGGTGGGGGGTGTGTAGTTAGGGTCGTAAATTATTTTTAGTCACTCAATATGTGAATATATATAAAATTACTGACGGAAAATGGTGAGTTTTGCTGACATATAAGAATAAAAACACCGCCAATTCTTGAACAATTAATTTAAAGACCCAACAGGCCACTAGGGTTCATTTTTAGGGGATGAAACTTTTACCAGCATTTTCTTCAATGTATTCCTAATATGTATGCCAAATTTGATTCAAATAAAATATTCCTCCTGGCAGGTATTCACGTTACAACTTATGCATTTTTATAACTTTTTGACCCTTCAACCCCTAATAAAAAGTCAACCCTTAAAAAAACTACAGATTTTTTGAAAGCATTCACCACTTGGGGTATACACGAAACATATGTTCAATATTTGGTCAAAATCGGTCTGCAACTTTAGAAGATTAAGTGGATGCACCGATTTTGCTGTTTTTGGCATGTTTTTGGCCAATAATGCGCAGGTCCTTGAGAATTCCCTAACTTTTTTTTCTTTGACCTAATCAATGGGCAGGTAGAAAAAAAGGACGCAAATTTTGCTTTAATCGGATCAGTAGATTCCGAAATATAGCGGTTTAAAGAAACGAACAGACCGACAGACCGACAGACCGACAGACAGACCGACAGACAGACAGACCGACAGACGGAAATTAGTGAATATGATTTTCGTAATCTACGCATTCTATAAAGTAGAAAAAAGTGAAATTTGGAGAAATTTTTTTTTTCATGAATACAATACTTCCTCTACGAGAGAAGTAATACTACTATAATTTATCGCATATTAAATCACAATATTAAGTAAAAAAAAAAGTTGCAAACTTGCAATTTTCTCTTCAAGATCAAAATATTAGCCAAATTTGACGGAATAACCTTTTACTTTGCTAACTAAAACTTACTACAAGAATTTTTTATCTTCCTAGAGGAGCAAAAAGATTGCCTTCAGCTAATAAGAAACAATACTTATACACTTATCTTTATTAGACTTGTTCTAAAACTTTAAATGATGAACTGAAATATTGATGGCATTCTAACTACGTTATTTCTTGTTAAGTGCACCTTTGAGTAAAATAAAAAAAAAACAACAGCTCAGGTCACGTAAATGGATTAATATTGATGTTTTCGTTAACTAGCACTAGTCTGTTAAAAACAGTGCTAAAAGTTTTTATCGTGCTGTTTAAAATGCTAAAAGCTCGGCGAAATCTCGACCGATCGATAGATCTTAAAATTGCCAAATTAATCGGTTTACTGGATTTTTGGGCCGGTTTCGAAAGCAAGTTTTCAGGAAATTGTTCGAATTTAACAGCCCATTATTTCCCATTTTTACAAATGATTGCTGTATTCGTGAATTATGTATAGCCTCGACTTGGAAAATAAATATAGAGAAATATCAAGTAAATGACCCAGAAAGTAGCACTAAGTAGTGTAGTATTTTACTAGACACCCGAACAATTTGCTTTTTAGAAGGGTGAGTTTATCTCGGGCCCTGTATGGGCATTAGGGACACGATCTTCCGTATTACAAGACGCGTGGATGACATGGTGTTAAAGTAGGTGACCATTTATGATCAACTTCCCCGGAGTCCGGAGGACTAAAATGCTTTTAGAATTATTACCTGAAAACTGCTTTGCGCTACTGATTCAAACCCTTCAGTAGTTTATGGCTAGGGTGTTAAACATCCGCTCGTAATATTTATATTTGTCTTTAATTCGGCTGTTATTTGCATTATTTGTGTACAAAATGTAGAAAGCAATTTTTCAGGACGATAATCAATTCAATAAAATTCATATTTTTCAAGTTAATTAGTAGTAATAAGCAAATTGTCGATAATAGCAATTTTATATGAAATCAATCTTCATTAATTTAATTACAATGTACAATGAAGCTCAAAAGTAACGGATACTATTCTATGCAATCATCATTACACATCAATGCATTTTATGGAATTACATCCATTATTATTGTTTAAAATACAAGGTACGGAGATGTGGGTTGTCGAGCAACAAATTATAAAATGCGTGCGGATAACAAAAGGGTCCTAGATTTTTTTAGAAATAATTAGAGCGACGAAAAGTAAACAAAAAATATTTTATAATTTTTTTTCGTGTACTTATTTAGTTGTGAAATTTTTCAGCAGTGAAATTTCCTAATCTTTGGTCGATTTGCAACCACACTGCAAATTTGTATGATGAAAGAACTTGAACAATCGCACATATAATAAGCATATTTCATAATCCTTAGCACGCATCCGAACGAAAAGCACGAATCGTGTATTACTGAAAAAGCAAACAAGGACTAACAAGAATAATATAAAATGAAAAGATTTTGCCTTTGAGTTTTGCAAAAAAAAAGCACTCATTAATCATTTTGCTGGTGCATTTTATTATATAACATACAATATTAATCATTTAGCATTAATAGCATGTTTAAAACTATTTAAATATAAAATGTAATAAGCATGCTAAAACGGAAATAAATGGGAATTAAATTGAAAGCTCCAATACTTGAATATCGTATTTTGCTACATTTCCTGAAAATTTTCTACAAATAAATTTAATTGGGGTATTTTTGTCGGGCTCGGAAACTTTAAGGGCCCGGCTATTTTAGGCCGGTTAGGAATTAAATTTCAGAGCAACGATTTTTCTAGTAAAAGATTAATTAATTATTGATATTTTGAAAATAATTTTAGTTCCGTAGTGCTGAAATTCACTTAAATATAAAATAATTTCAGCTAAACCGGCAACTCCGCCAAAATTGTAAATCAATTATTTTACTGCATTTTTAATAAATCTTTAAAGAAAAAAATATTTGTTTAAGCTATTATTGGGTTTTAGGGGTCGATTGTACCCCATCCCATCGACTAGAGCTAATATAGATTGTCGGTTTAAACAAACTGAATTATTAAAAGTTTTAAGATGATCCCAACAGACCAGTCTGACTATAATCCACTAGAGACAACCCAAATTTAATTAGCAACACATGATAATGCGATTACTAGCTGATTAAAAATGTAACAACTGGCATCAACGAAAAAACGGCGAAATAAAAAATAAATAAACGCTTCAGCTTGATTTATATTTCAGTCTTATCTAAATGTTTTTAATTTCCATTTAATTTAAATAATTGCCGTTTTTCCTATGTGCTTTAAAAGATATAAGCAAAAAATTGCTGGTAATGCACTCTGCATTTACATACAAAAGGACTAAAGATGTGATTCTTTTATTCACTGCAAAAATGTACACTGAAATTGCACTTTTTATGGAATTTATTAGTCTAATAACATGCTTGCAAAAAAAAATCGTAATTTATCGCGATATTTGTTTATAAACTGTTGTATTTGTAAAATACAAAACGTGTAAAATGACGAAAATTGCAGCTTGCATTTGTGTAAAAAATCGCATTTAGCTACCAATAAATAAATCCATGAATGTGCCCTATTTTAAATAGTGCATCTTTGATGATGATAATAATTTATTAGTGTGATTCGATTTATAGTCGCAAAAACGCACTATACGAACGACTAATTAGTCTGATGAATATCCATCACAATTATCCTCGTTTTTTTTCTCTCTGTGAAAGTCTGATGCATTAATTTAATTATGAATATAGGGCTTCAACAAAATTAAATATTATTAAACGTTTTATTTAAATTAAAACTAGCTCGTATCTCTGCAAATGTAAAATAGAAATATGTGCATATTAAAGCAGCCCACTTTTACATTAAAAGCCAACTTAATAAGGATAACATTTTTTTTTCTTAATTTATCATCATTATTTTCGGAATGCAATAATTTGCTACTGCAAGCTACAGGCGAAATTAAATTAAAAAAAGTGTTAATTATTCATTTAATTAAGTATTTAATGAGCTTGCTTAGTTGAGTATCAACACAAACGGGATGAGATCGCAAAAATAACTAGTTTATTATGTTTTTCTTGTTTATGTATATAAGGGGCAAATCACAAAGGGATTCGCCCTTAAATGAAGACGCTCTCATTTTTTTAAATGTCTTGCTATTTTCGTGCGACAATAAACACAATCAATTTTATTGCCTGCCTTTTGAATCCAATTTTCGATTTTATTTTATTTAAAAAAAATAAAGGGTCCCTGATAATTTTGCTCCTTTATTTTTAATAGGAATAAATCACTGAAAAAACATTGCGTCTGGTGATTTATAAAATGCAGCAAACAAATTGAAAAATGCCAATTTCCACTGTTTAGAGATTTTATTAAGTTGGACAGTTTGGGTTATTTATCGCAATTTGCAAAACTAATTGTAGTCTTTGAAAAAAATCCGGACAAACCTTAACAATATGCTGGAGGAATAAAATAAAAGTGCAGCAATTTACGTTTTATGAAGTCAATAAATCTCGAAATAACAGAGGCTATAAAATAAATGCAAGTTAAAAATGTATTGCACGCCAATTAATATATCCATTAATTAAATTACTTGCGCATTTATTTTTAATTTGAAAATACACTACTGGATTATTTACAAAATAATTCCGTAAATGAAAATAAACAACTTACATTCGAGCAGTAGTTTTTTTTGTTTGTAAATATTTCGATGGGAATTAAATTGAAAGAGGAATCGAACAAGATCGAACACTTTTATTTCTTATCGTCCTATATAGTCGTCGAAAACACGTAACTTTTCACATTTCATCCGAACTATAAGTGCGCACCGCTATTCCAGGACCTCCAGCATATCCTGAAATTCCGGCAAACACTGAAAACTGAAATGTATACCGGCAAACTTACACGGGGAAAAATAACGCAAGCGCAAATTCAAATATAGACTCCACTATCATCTTAATCCTCAAATGAACATAAGTTTCTATTATTTTTCAGACAAGTATTTTTCTGGAAGTATAATTATTTATTGATATACTGGAAGTAATTTTAGTTGCTGCAAAAATATATGCAAATTTAAAAATAATTTCGCAAAAATATCGTGCGCGCAGGACGAAATTAATTTGGAAAAATACTTTCCCGATGAAATATTTGGGAAAACTATTTTTTTAGTGGAAGCTTAATTAATGATTGATATGTTAAAAATAGTTTGAGTTCCCTACTGCTGAAATGCACTTAGATATAAATTAATTTCAGGTAACCCGGCAACTCCGCCATAATTTTAAATGGATTATTTTATTGCGTTTTTAATAAATCTTTGAAGATTTCGAATTAAAGTAATTGGATTGAACCCGTTTTATGAATAAAATTATGGTTTTAATCAAGGATAAGAGAAATGATGTTGCGAAAATTTAATAAAAACACAACTTTTTCAATTCGACAATATCCAAAAGCCACTTATGTATTTCTTGTTCATTGCTGCGGCGAAACAGTGAATATTGCAATAACTAAGTAACTCGATTGTTTCTCATTTGAATTTCAAATCGGTTTCAACTCGATATGTTTCTTCTTTTGTAGCGGATGATGGTGCAGTGCTAAATAAATGATTATCTCCCTTCTTTTCTTGCCGTCGTCTCTTTTACGAAATAACATCAACTTGTAATGCATAATATCCGCATCTATCTGGCTTTTGTCAACAGCAAAACGATGCCCTCTAGTCGAAAGCATCATTTCACAATAAAACTTTTTACTCGCCAAATAATCAAAAGCTCGCAGGCAAAAAAGAAACTTACAGCAAAAACCGGCCAAAAAATCGGAGTAAAAATTATGATGAACCCTTTAGCCCGACGATCTAATCCGCCACTGCTTAAATTATTTTCGTCCAACTTTTTATGCATATAGAAATAGAATTGTTGCTGTACTTAATAATTAATCAATCTCAATTTATTCGACTGCTACAAATTTATTGGACCTTTGGTCTAAAAGTGCAAGTGCTCTAATTAGAAATGGTTCAAGGATTCGTAAGTTTTTGGTATGGAAACCAAACATAAACGCATAATAAATAATAATAATAATTACGTTTGTTGATAAATGATTTTATGACTTGAAACAATAGGAAAGATTTTTAATTACGGATTGAAATTTATTTATTAATATTATTGGACGCATATTGAGTTAGTTAAGTGTTACGTACTAAGTCTCGTGTGCTCTTGACTTTGGACAACATCTGAAATGCTAAAAATAAATTGACTGTGGCTTTTTAAATAATATATTATTGTGGAAAATGGCATCATTTAGGTGAGTTTAAATTCTCTTGCAATTCGTCTAATTAAAACAAATTATTATTATTGTGTGTAGTGTTCAAGATAACAAGATTCCTGATGAGAGTTTCAGAGAAATGATTGTGAGTTGCAAGTCGTTAAGCCACTATGATAGCAAAAGTTTCAAGAGTCTGTTTCCACAGGTGAGTTTTTATTTTATAAATCCTTTAATAGGGCTTGATCCCGGAATTCGTACAAACTAACCTGTGGCTAGGTTTATGGGGCAAATTTATCGGTTTATGGGGCAAAATTGAGGCAAAATTGTCTATTTTTTGTGAGGCTTTTGATTTTCCTTTTTTAATAAAATTTGCAGATTTTCGCAACCCTTCTTGTTTGTTCCTACCACATAGTAGTAGGCATATCCCTTGCCTATTCCGCTATTTTAATTCCACAACTAAATCAGGGTGATATTGAGGCAACCAAAAGCGAATCCGCTTGGATAGGTAATTTTAAAATAATAAATTTAAATTAATTTACCCAAAAAATCGCCGGTTTCCAGCAAGCACTTTGGTGGTAATCATTCCAGTAGCTGTGATAATCGCCGGTTTCCTAATGGATAGTCTTGGAAGACTAAACACAATTAAATTAGCTGCCATTCCAGGGGTTATCGGCTGGATCCTCATTGCAACCGCCACCAATATTCCCATGCTTCTAGTTGGCAGACTTTTAACTGGATTGGCTGCTTGTAGGTACAACTCAACCACCCCCAACCAACAATTTAATAATCATTTCTCCATTCCAGCTTGGGGCACTAGTCCAGCCATCGTCTACATCACCGAAATTGCTCGAGCTGATTTACGAGGCTCTTTAATTTCAGTGGCACCCACTTGTGTGTCCGTGGGGATGGTTTTGGCTTTTTTGAAGGGCTGGTTTCTCAATTGGCGCACTGTTGCTTGGATTTGCAATGCGTACGTTATTGTTCCTTGCATTTTGGTTTGTTTCATACCGGAGAGTCCTGTTTGGCTGGTGTCGCGGGGGCGGTGTGACGAAGCCGCCAGATCCTTGGCTTGGCTCTATAAGTATCAGCCACAACCGGACGATAAAGTAAGTTAGGCAACTTTATATACATTTGGTGTTGAAATTGTCGCGGATGCGCGTGTACTGAAGGCTAAACTATTGATCTTGTACGGAATTGTATACAATATGTCCCCGGATTGGGTTATAAATCTTTTTTGGGTAATTTTGGGCCTTGTTATAAGTTTTATCGGACATTAATCGACCACAAAACGCACACTTTTAACTTTAGTCGTCGCCATCTTTATTCTGCGCCATATTTAATTTTTATTATCGTCGCCATTATTATCCGGGACAATTTAAATTTTGAAAACAAGCGCGGGAAATTTAAATTTCAATTTGTAAAATTGTTCTAGGCAGAAAGCTACGCCGAACTCCAACTAAACCTCCTCAAAAAAGACCACGAGCTCAAACTCGAAGCCCAAAAAGCCCATGGAAAAGGCTGCCGCGCCACCCTCAGCCTCCTCCTTAAACCCACAGGTTACAAGCCAATTCTAATCCTTTGTTTCCTATTCCTAATGCAACAATTCTCAGGCATCTACATCACCCTATTCTACTCCGTCACCTTTTTCCAAGAGATGGGTAGCGATGTCAACCCCTACTTCGCCTCAGTCCTAATTGGAGCAATGCGTTTATTAATGTCCTTTGTTAACACCTATTTATTGAGGACCTTTAATCGCCGTCCGCTGATTATAATCAGCGGATTAGGGATGGCGCTTTGCATAGGACTGTCTGGCTTGTTCACCATTTGGATCAAAGCTGGCACTAGTCAGCATTCGTGGGTGCCAGTTACTTTCGTGCTACTTTACGTGGTAGCCTCAATGATTGGCCTTTTGCCGATTCCTTGGACGATGACGGCTGAAATGTTTCCTATCGAAATCCGAGGCATTGCTCACAGTATTGCGTATAGTGTCGGATATTTGCTGATGTTTCTGTCCGTGCAGAGTTACTGGACTTTATCGGATTGGTTTGGCGGGGTGGCTGGGGTGCAATTTTTCTTCGCTGTGGTTTCAATTGTTGCTGTGATTTATACGTTTATCTTTCTTCCCGAGACACATGGCAGGAAATTGAAGGATATTACGGACTATTTTAATTATCATACGTGTTTTATCGGAAGTGCGGGTAAGTCGGACGTGTCGGACGAAGTGTGCGGCACGACCGATGCGTTTATTAAGTCGTTTTGGAAGGAGAACGATAAATAGTGGTCAGTATTATTGTTAGTCGAGATAAAAAGTATTAATAATTTGATTTAAGCGACAAATAGCATTAATTTTCTGTATATCTTGTATTGTTGGTTGCCTACTTATTGTATTATTTCGTAGAAAATTTTAATTTAGCGCTAAACAATTTTAATTAGTAGACAAATTTGTATATTACTTAACTATAAATAGTCTATTTTTGTAAATTTTAATTTATGTTAGCAAATATTGTTTTGTCGATTAATAAAAAATAAAATAGTAATTTTGGACAGTGCAACAATTTTTTTTTACCATAAAAAATATTTTAAAAATATTATTTACAATTGCATGGCTCGTAAACTAACTCACCCGCAATCCACGTCGATTGTAGTTGAAACTCGCTGGTCAATATAATAAAATCTGCGTCCGCATCGTAGTTTAAAGTCCCTTTCTGGCCATCGATGCCTAGTACTAAGGCTGGATGCAAAGTGGCAGTTTCTAAGGCATACTCCGGCGAACACCCTGTATTATTAAATTAATTAGTGGCTTAAATAAGGGCTTAGCAAAGTGCTTACCGGTTGCGCCCATAAAAAAGCGCACACTTTCGAGCATGGAAGCAATGCTTCCACATAAGGTGTCGGTACCGGCGATGAAAGCTTTCCCTTCGCGGATTTCGATGGCCAATTGGCCGATGTTGTGCTTTCCTTCTTCTAGGCCGAGGGCGGAAATGGCATCGGTTACCAAAACCAGCCCTAAATATTTTTTAAATTATTTTATATTAGAAAGCAATAATAAATTTAGTACCATTGGGGTGAGATCTGTATGCGATTCGAAGGGCTGCAGGGTGGGTGTGGATTCCATCCGAAATGATGCCGAAGTAGATGGTTTTATTTTTGGGTATTTGGTCTGATGTTAGGAGGCCTACTAGTCCTGGATCTCTGTGATGGAACTAAATAAAAATTATTTTTTGGTTTGTTAGGGGGGGGGATAATTTTGCTTACTGGTAGCATAGCGTTAAATAAATGGGTGATGAAGGATGCCCCACTGTGGACTGCTTTTTCGCCTTGGGATAAGTCTGACATGGAATGGCCTTAAAAAATTAAAAATAAAATTAATTAGTTGAAAATATTAATTATTTAAATAATTAAATAATTACCAAGTGATACAACGATGCCTTTTTTAGTTAGCTGCCTTATAACTTCATCGGATCTTTCAAACTCTGGTGCTAGCGTTACTATTTTGATATTTTCTAAGCTGCCATACATTTTTTCCAAGTCGCCTATACCCTTAAAAAAAATAGAAAATTAATTATTTTAATTAATTAATTAATTTTCAAGCTCCAAAAAAATTTGTTTCTTACAGACTGACTATAATTTTGAATACACCTCGGTGGATGAGCCCCCTTCTTCTCCGCATTTATAAAAGGCCCCTCCGTATGCACCCCCAAAACGCTAGCCCCATGTTTCCCCCCATTTTTCTTGGGAATTTTCGGCAAAACCACCTGGTAAATTTCTTTCGGAGAAGTTACCAATGTCGGACAAAAGGAAGTCACTCCATGACTTAGTAACTTCTTGGAGACGATGCTCACGCACTTCTCGGTGTCTGGGTAGTGCGAAAAATCGTATCCGAATCCTCCTGCAAACCGAAATCAATTATTAATTATTTAAATTAAAGCGCGATTTTTGTGATTACCATTAATTTGCAAGTCGATGAATCCAGGTGCAATTATGTTGCCTTTACAATCGTAGATTGAATTGGGCTGGATCTGTTCGTCGAAGAAGACCTTTTCGGGATTAATTATTTTCCCGTCGCGCACCCATATGTCTTCCCACACGATTTTGTGATCTCGCAGAATTCTGCAGTTCACGAACTTTTTTAACTCACTACGACCCATTTTAATTACTATTCGTTCATTAATACATTTTATTAGGTTAGGTTATCGATAGATAGGAACAAGACACTCAAAAAACAATAATTATTAATGATAGCCTTGAGCTACTTGATAATTACTTTTTATCTCACTTTCTCTACAAGTTTATCATCAGCGGATTTTTTTTTGTTGGTGATTTAAATTTGGGCCAATCGCGTATCGATTTGTAGACACGTGATGCGCATACTTCGATCTGATTGGCCCAATATTTAAATTAACAATTTAAATTTATTTACTTTACTAAGTAAAGCAATATTTTCGAGCTTACGTGGGTATTTTTTTAGTAAGACGAATTTCAGTGAAGGAACAAAAGCAGTCGCCAAGTTTGTTCGTATTTTTTTGTGGAGGGATAATGAAATAAAACAACAAAGTCAGATAATTTACATTATATTTATTCAAAAACCAGTATAATATAACTTAGAAATTAAATTCAACCTCAGTACAATTTCAAATAAAAAACAGTTCAAAAAATACGAGCTTTATAAGCTCTTGCAACCCTGAATAACCATATAGATGTAAACATAAGGCAATATAATTATAAGACTACTTTTCTGAATAAAGTTAAATCTGCTTTTTGTATATTTTTCCAATTTCAGTAACAATTGTACCGAAAATAAGATATAATAAGTAAATTGTATAATTTCGAAAAAATATTGTAAGAAATATGAAAAGGTTAAGCAGAGAAACAAGAGTGCTACTTAACTATTAGGTACTTTAGGTACATTGATCACCGATCCAGTAATCATATATAAAAGATAAAAAAACATATTATTGCAATCTAGTCCGAAATCCACCGATCGATCCCCGAAAGCGAAACAAAATACAACGAACGAAACGATTTGTGCTCAAAAAACCAGATTTTCGGGACTGGTCGGATGGATTCAGGCACAAATTTGCAAAAATCGGAACAATAGGTATACAAATATGCTAGAAGAGCTATTATTTAACATTTTTGGATTTGCAGAGGAACAGGATAGAGCAACAAGACACAGCAAATTTTTTGTGGAAACAAAATCAGCAGCAATTGGAGATATCTCAACATCTATAAATAGAAAAATCGGATTAAGATTAAGCAATTGGTGCTCAAAGGCAAGATGTAGTACTTTGTCGATCTATAGTCGAAAAAAACACACCCTATAATTCCTATATTATATAGTACACATAATATATGAGATAATTTCTATTATAATAGTGCTAAAGCGCTTTTGAATGTTTTTTTTCATTATTTTCTTTTTTGTCTTACAGAGCCTAGCAAATATAATTATTGTTTATTTATCTTACTTATGTTCCTAACAAAAAATCTTTGGAAAGAGATAACAATTAATAATTACTTTCAAAAAATGTATACTTTTTTTCTCTTCTTTTCTTATTAATTCGTTTAATATGACAGGACTAAGACACAGTGAATTATTCGTTTATCATAAAATTTACAATGAATAACAAACATTACACATGCCATAACAGTGAATCCCACTTTTTATCTTTTATTCCTTTCAGCCAAGTTATATTTTTAATATATATTATTGTAAACGATTAAAAAACAGACAAGCATAATGTATGCTAAACATTACTTAATAGCGCTTAGTGCGAACGCTAAGCTCGGCGTAAAGGTATTAGATTCTTTTTTTCTTTTCTTTTTTTCAAAAAAGGGGATTACAATATTATTATGATATGTTATCCATCCATACTAAAACATTTGTACTTTTAAAATGACTATAAAAAAGTGTCTAATTGAAAGCAGGACACAAGGCGCCTAGGAACAATTTCCATCATCATCCCCAAAAAATAGCGCACAACAGCTTTTTCCTCATCATCTATCTCATCAAAAAATCTTCCTTTATCAAAAATTATAACATGAAAAATATTCGCGATGGCAAAGTTGTCACCTTTTAATATTTAATCCTAGTTAACTATCTAAGAAAAAACAACATTTAATATATATATATGGCCACTCTCTCAGGAATTATTAATATTAGTATTTATTGCTAGACAAAAATGAGTTAATTTACCCGCAATATGCATAATATTTTTTTGTGTTTTTTTTGTTTTGTTTTAGTTAATGATGGTCGCTTTTTAAAATCTGGAAGATATGTGTTGATATATTAATTAAGCATTTCCTTCGAGCCAATAAACATTGTAATTTATCACCATTTTCACTCAAAGATCAAACTTTAATTTTACTTTATCAACTACATTATTTAACGGAATGTAAGTATTTTCTTCAATTACAATCTCAGACACATTTTTGTACTCTAAATAACCACACAATATTTAATTCTACAAGCGGATTGAATACTAAGGTCGAAAATGTTATTAGATGCGATGGAATTGAATAAAAAATCATCATCTGTAGGCATTTGAATTCCATCTTAATTTTTTTGTACTTCGTTATCCGCCCTCTGCCAACTCAATTAATACTTAATATTGCTATCAATATCATTTTGATATAGTATTCGTTATTTTATTTTGACAATTAAACAAAAATCGATTCGAACCGAACGAAATCAACAAATCAATTAAAAGGTAACACAACTTTTGCCAACCTTAGTTTCACAACCAATTTGCACGTTATGGTATTCATATTTACTTGATATATAAATATATAGTAGAGGTGATTGTATATAAGCTTAAAATTATTATTGATTAAGTAACAATTGGCAATTAGAAGCAACAGATGCACAAGACCGGAGAGAGGAATCTTTCTTGCAAACGTGCCGAATTATTCTTTTGTAAAAATAAATAAAAATAATACGACGAACCGACAAATTAATAGTATGAAAAACGCGTGGTCGCAGTCAGAAAACTCCTGCGGATGGAATGATTGAATTACTCACTCCAATACTGACTCAAAAATACTTATTGCTAACGAATATTGGTGAGACATTAATTAATATTATTAGTTTACGATCATCGATACTCTCAACAATGGGAACTTAGAATAATACAAGTCAGAGCTTCATCATCATTTTCCATTTTTTTGTTTTAGTTTATGTATATATAAATTTATGGCAAATATTACTGGTATACGAGTATCTAAAAAACACTTGGTACATACACTAAGACTTGTGATTGTAAAAATCATCGAAAAATCTATCACATTGATAATATATTAATTTTCATATTTTTTTTTTAACCGTTTTTTTCATTTTATTTCTTTTCAATAGAAAATAATAATTTTTTTTTGATATTTTGAATTGAATCGACAATTCCTTCGCATGTTGTTGTTGTACGAAGCAAATCTCGATAGTTAGTAGTTTTTTTTTTAGTTTAATAAATGTGAGCAAATGCAATATTTAAATATACATATATAATATATAAAGTATCACTATATAGCCATACTACTATAAGTTAAAAACGTGATAACTTACTTCTACTATCGAAAAAAATTCTAAATCTATATTTGGTAAATAAATTAATATTAATTAATTAAAAACACTGCACAGTATTTCTTTTTGTTTTGCTTGAAAGACTATGTTCAAAAAATATTTGTTTAAATTGTGAGATTATTGACATCACATATAGTTAGTTTAGTAATTTTGAAGAACAATAAATATTCTTTTGAAAAGAAACTGTCCATCATCGGTCGTCGATTTGTCAATCAATTAATAAATACTATGTATGTATTGCCAAAAACAGCAAAAAGTGTATATATAAATAAATAAAAATATATCTCTGTACGTAAAGTAATAAATATGTACAACATAAGGAAATAAAAACGAAATAACTACTACTATGTAAATAAATCTTTAAAAGGAAAAACTAAGCGACTGGGTGAGAAACTTGCACTAGCGCATCATTTTCATTTCTAATCAAATTTGCAACTTGAATACCTATATTATTAGTAATTAAAAATGAAAATTGCAGCGGTGCAAATCACAGCCAAAAAAACCTAAACATATGATTAGCTCAATTTTGTACACGCATACCTAAAACGGTATCAAAGAAAAACTTAAACAAGCCATAAAAATTAAATAAAAAAGCATCAAACGTTTTTCGCGTAAAAGTGTGCCAGCAGACGACAGTTTCTTCTCATCGAATAATAAATAGTGTAAAGATACGAACATCTCTTATTTAAATACATAAACAATCTGCCTTCTTAATATTCGAGTTATGTTTTTTTTTGTCATTTTCTTTTGTATTAATATATTTTTATATACATATAATTTTTAAAAACCACTTTGCGAGCGAACAGTCTGCACACGGACCCGCTGAAAAACAAGCGGGACAGAGCGTGGCAAAAATGTCGCCACACAAAATAACAACAAGAGACTAAGGTCACAACTTATCCTGAAGATACTATTATCACAGGCATGGTTTTACCGAAAACGGGATTTTAATTATTACCCGAAAACGGCGAATTTCAAGAAGAACACACACACACACCACACACATTTATAGACAGACAGACAGACACACACGATAACAAAAATATTTACTTCATCAGATTGTTACGGAATCACAAAAGCTTGCTTGTTAGGCGGCAACCTTAGGACCTAACAATGGCACTGACAACACGCGACGGGCCAAAACAAAAGGCCGCGCGGGAAACACGGTCCAACCTGAGTACGGTTTTCATGCAAAACATTCACACCAAATAAAATCAAATAAAAACAGCCACACAAAAAACAATAACTAAAAATCAACAATAGCGCGCGCTTAATTAATATCCTCCGTTTCATCATCCATCTAAACATATCGTGTTTCACAAAACAGGGAAAACAAATTAATATATATATGTATGTATATATAAAAAAACTTGGCACGGGTCAACTTACATTCAAAATAATGCATTTTATGTATATATAGTATATAGTGTGACGCCCCCCCAAAAAAAATAATAAAAATTAATAAAAATAAAAACTAAATCTTGTAGGAACCATATTATGCCTGCTACTTATTAAAAAACGTAAAATTTCCGTTCAATAAAAAACAAAAAACTTGAGTAAAAATTAAAACTTAATCATTCTCGAAACGCGTCCCGTCGATTCTTTAAAAATAAGGCTTTGGATTTATATTTGAATTGTTTCGAACGAGCATGAATAGATACGCAAACATTTCTCATTTAAGAAAATTAAAGAAATTAACTACGAATAATAAAAATAAAATAAAATCAGTTCAGTACTAGTGTACAGTGCGAGATCAAAACTACTTGCTTGGAGCTTTACAGGATATATAGTGTGTCTAACACCAGGACGTGGTGGTTGTTCTTCGCCAGCGTCACAACGTAACCCTCGGATGTGATCTTCAACCCGCAGCAACGAGACACCTGCACCAACAAATCAATTAATTTCCAATAAAATCGCGCATTCAAATAATTACCTTAACATAAGGACACTCATACTCGCAGACCAAAGAACCATCGCGGGAGAATACGGCAACATGGAACCGATTTCCATGAGAGTCTCCAATCAAAACGTCGCCAGCGTCCGAGATATCAATTCCATTAGGGAAATTGGTCAAATTTTCGAAACCAATACGGCGCAAGAAGTGGCCATCTTCACTAAAGACAACCACATTGTGCCCTTTAAAGTCGCAGACGTAAAACTCCTTTCCTAAACCCACAAAAAAATTAATAACTGAACGATTGGTCCGAATTATCGGATCGCTTACCATGTATAGCAATATCGGAAGGCTCCCGCATATAATCGCTGCAGTCGAACCATTTAATCAAGGTGCCATTCTCGCCAATAATAAAAACAGTCGGTGTAACGCTATCGACCGCTACGATTTCCCCACGGCAAGTCACAGCCAATCCGGCCACAATATCGATGTACCTGATTGCAATCTTCTTCAAAAAGTGGCCATTCTTCGTGAAAATCTGCATACGCGAGCGCTCGTTGCCTCGATCGCACACCACAAACTTGCCAGACGGCTTCATCACCGCCACTTTGCGCGGATACCACAGCTGGCCCTCTTCCTTGCCCGGAATGCCAAACTGGTACTTGTAAGTACCGTTCTTTTCGAAAATCTTTACACAAACAGATCGCATTAATAAATAATTAAATCGCTAATAAGTTAACTTACTTGGATGCGATGATTGTTGGTATCGGCGACAATGATATCCTCTTCGGTACCCAAACAGAAGCCGTGCGGCGAATTGAACTGGCCTTTACTTGGTCCCAATTGGCCAAACTTGTTGCGAATTTGCATCGAACTCACTTTGTTTGAGCGTGGAATCGCATTGGAAGAATTATTACCTGATGAGGGGAGAATAGCGGTTAGAGGATCAGGAATTATATCGTCGGGGGTTGACAGTAAAGGGGAAGTGGATGTCGACACTCCACCGAAACCGTTAATCATGTTGTTTGTCAGGTTCAATGAGGCGGACGATGTGGATCGCACGAGCATGTCACCGTTGTTTTCTTTAATTACAGTCAAAATTTACTAACTAATAAGTCAAGGCGAGGAGGTAGCAATTTTTTCATGCGATTTTTAAGCGGGAACTAAATTAATAAAAATATTCTCACCTGCACTGAGTCCTAACTTAGCCAGGGAAGCAAGATTCTTATAGGCAGTATCATTCGTCAATAAATCAGCGAAAGTAAAATTCGGCGTGGGTGATGTGGCGGTACTAGTAGCGCCCGTCTCGGCTAACGTAGCCAACTGGGTCAAATTGAATTCGGCCATACAAGAAAACCCTTGCATCCCGCCAGTGGCGTTCGGATTAACGGGGGTCAACGGTTGCGGACTTTGCGTCATCGTATAAGTCAAATTGCTGCCCAAATCGCCATCGTACGAAGAAGTCGTCAAGGAAATTGGGCTGCCACTCGGCACCGACACCGCGCCGTTCGACAAAACATTGGTGTTGATTATTGCATTATGTATTCCATTCACCGGCGTGGAAGTGCTGAACTTCTTGACAATCGGCACTTCCTTCTTCGGCTCAGTGGTGAACTGACCGAAATTGTCGCGCGCCACTTTCTCAAAGTGCTCGAAATCCGTGCGGAACTCGATGTTGAAGGAATGGCCGGCATGGGTCGGTGTGCCATTCAACGAAGCCAAACGAGTAATCACGACCGAACGCAAATACATCAACTCTTGCACGGTGCCAGTTTCCAGCAGCTTTTCGGTAAACTTGCAAGCATCCTCGAAATGATCGATGGTTTTACCAACGTCGTCATTCTCCTTCATTATTTTCAACTCGCGCTCGCGATACAACTTATTCAGCTCGTCCAAAGCCGCATCCTTGCAATTCTCCAACACCGCCTTGTAACTTTGGTACGACTCGTTAATTAGATCCTTGGCAGTCGAACGCTTGTTCTCCAACTCCTCCAAACTGTTGTTCAAACCGTTCGACGACTTGAGCAACTCATCGACCTTATCCTTACTTTTAGTAAGTAGGCCTTCCATTTCGGCGCGCACTTTCATCTCCGAATCCAAAATGCCTTCGATTTGGTGTCCGGTATGTTCGCCTTTAATGCAATCGTTGCAAGCCGCCACATTGCAAACGGTGCAATAATAAATCATGTTCTCGCCGAGATGGATCAAGCATTCGAGTGGCTTATGAATGGTGATCTTGACGCCTTCTTTGCGCATATCGTCCAAGGCGACCACTTTATGCGATTCGAAGCATCGCATGAAATGATGAGCAGTGTCGCAATTAGCGCACAATAAATTATGGCAAGTGCTGCAACGCGATTTGGCTGCTTCTTTTGTTGTACAAGAGGTGCAATGTAAAGTGGCCGAGTTTGAAACGTCGGCCACGTTGGTTTTGGTTACGTCCACTAGGAGCGCTGCTAATCGCTTTACGCCCACCTGCAAGATTTTATGGGATCGTCAATTGGGGACGATTTTTACGGGAACAAAATTGTTTTAAATTAATAGACCTAGTGCGAAATTAATTTGCGTACTAGAAAGTATTATTTTAAAATTTTATATAGCAAGGATATGATTAAATGAGATAACTATGGAGTAGTTAACTAACCCTGAAACCTTGCAGACATATTTTCCTAAATTAATTTGCAGTTTTGTGACTTACCGTTGAGACATGACCGCAAGTAGGACAAATCACTGCAGAATCAGCCGCTCCCGAATCTCCGCATCCATCCATCAGCTTCTTCTCCAGACAACTTTCGCAAAACACATGCAAGCAGAACAGCATTCGAGGCGCCACCAATCCACCCCTTTAAACGAAAAAATCGTAAATAACTTGCATAATTAATTTAATATACAAGGCGATACTTTTCCAAAGAAATTAATTACAATTTTTAAAAAGCCCGCCTTGTAGATTATTACAGCACACAAAATAATAACCCCAAATTCGGCCAACTTACCCGCACATCCCGCAATCATCTGAATCCGCCAATAAAGCATCTTCAAGAGGCTCTGCATTGCACGATTTCGCACTACCACCGAAAATCGAGTCGGCCAAATCATCGAATTCGTCCCCTTTATCCATGAAATCCACCGATTCCCCAAAATCGTGTAAACTTGTACCCATGATGTCCCCGCAAGAACTACTCACACTTATCCACTAAAATAGGCCTTTACGTTTTCGCACGATACCAAATCAATCTCGTGAAAAGTTCATCTGCAAAACAATACCGTCAATTCCAACACAAAAACACTGCATCATTTTTTTTTCTAGTCAGATAATGCGTATTTAAAACGACGCATGATTGCAGAGGCTGCTTAAATGGCACAATCAATACTCGGATAAACAAATGCGGTTTTCGGAAGCACTTGATTTAGCTTAGGCTGAATTGGTTGTTAGGTTTGTTGTGGATTTGGGAAACTTACCATAGCTATGACGAGCAAATGTTTAGCTAGCAAATGGCGTTGAGTGCAAGGACAAGGGGTTATTGAATAGTGTCAGGAATGTTTGGAGAGAGGGGGGAATATCCGCAGCACCCGGGAAACCGCTATTATTCAATTGCAAGTGCATACAAATGGGGCTACACATGATTTTCGAGTTTGCGAGAAATTTCAGAGCATTTGAGGCCCCGTGAGGTGCATTTTTTCGACCGCCGTTTTGGGCTCAGTTTTTTACTAGGAATTTAAACAAATTTCACTTACCCACTATGTAGGCCTCGAAAATAGATTCTGGACGTTGTTTTTGTTGTTGAATACGTTTATTTTGTAGCACTTTTTGGTTGTATTGTTGCTTGATTTTTTGAATTTGACTGGACGCTTTCAAGTGACGCTAGTGACTTCGTCTTCTTCGTTTTTTTCTAGTGGAACTTATTTAAATTATTTGGTGATTCACTTATGAAATATAGTTGGAAATTGATTGTTAGCAATTGTTATACACACAAAAGCGTTTTAATTACAATAAAATAGTATAATTAGTATTTTATTATATAAAAATTCTCGTCTTCTTCGCATCCGTCTGCGGTTGAAAATAGTGAGACAGTGTTGCCAACTGAAAAGTATTTAATTTGTTTATTGTGTGTTATTGTTTAAATATATGTGTTGTGTGTGCAGAAACAATTGCTACAAATCCAATCAATACATTGCTACGTAAAAGGTAATCAATTTAAGTATAATTAGATGTATTTAATTTATAATATTGCGATTTTGATGCGGGACGTAAAACATAACCTCAAAATCTGAATTAACGATTTTTGATATTCGGTTTTTAATTAATGTGTGGATTGTGGGGCCGGAAGGCTCTTTGTAACTTAAATCAGTTTGAATTTATGATAAAGAAGGTGCTATTTTAGTTGAAATCCTTTGGTTTCAAATGTTAGCCCCTATCCCGCGGTACTACAAAATTGCTGATCATTATTTATCAAGAATCTGACGGTATAGAATGTATGGTGAATGATTGTAGAACAATTACTGATTATTTACATGTATTTAACAATTTTCTTGCTATAACAATAGTTTTTATTTGGTGGTCAATGTAGGCCACTAGTAATACACATTTTCTCACTGTTTGTTTTGAATTTAATTTCCGCAACATTTTGAATTGTCCCTCTTAAGATCCCATCAATTTTTTGCCTCAGCTTTAGATCCAATCTTCTACAAGCTTAAAAAATGTAATTATTCTTAATTCTCCTATCTATAATAAAGATTGATGTGGCGGTAGAGTCGTGAAAGCTTACAAGACCACCCTTATCTTTCCCAATTATTTTATACGTAAAAAACTAGTCGGAAAAACGCCTATAATTATACCGCAGATGCGTTAGGGCATCCAAAACTAGTTCTAAAGAAAGGGAAAGTAAACGATCGAGCATACTGAAAATTTTTATTATTTTTTTTATAGTTATCCCTATTAGATATAAAAAAAAACATCGCTTTCTATTTTTTTTCTTTCCCTATAATAACACAGAGCAATATTTTTGTCACCATGGACTGGCTTGGTTTACCAATTAAACATTATTTTATACATTATTAATGAATTGTGGGCGAACTATTAATTATACAGTCAACAAATAATTTGTATTGTCCATTATTTTGTTTGAATGAATATATTTTGAAATGGAAAATGAAGTCTGCTCTGCTTATTCTATAGAGGGATGGGGTACATTACACTAGTGATACTTACAACTTAAACGGTTATAGTATTTTTATTAATCTTCATAATATAAATAAATAACTGGCAGCACAGACGTCGCAGGATTGTAAATGAACAATGTTGGAAATAACGCAATCGAAATCAAGTTAAAACGTTTATTAGGTTTAAAAAAATATAATACTATTGTGTCGTAAAATTAAACTAAACAAACAAAACGGTTGTTCATTTACAATCAATCGAGAAAAACTAAAAGACATTTATATTATAATTAAAAAATATTTGAATCTAGTATTATTAACAATTTTACAAACAAGATCAGAAAATATAAAATTAAAACTACACAGTTGGTTTTACAGTAGAACAGAATATTATTATCATACAGTCAAAATAAAATCACGACGATATCAATAAAATCATTGTAAAATTGTTAACGCAATTCGAAGCAAATTGCTCCGATGAAATATAACTGTTGCTGCTCGAAATTCTTACGTTATCATTAATAAATTTATCATTTTTTTTTGTTACTTTGAAAACCCGTGGAGCATCAATATAATTATTATTCATTGTGGATGCCAAACAAAAATGAAAAACTAAAACATAAAACACTACATACAATATTTTAAATTTAGAGATGAAATTATAGAAATTAAACGTGGATGAGATAGAACGAGACAAGTTAAGAGAAACAAGAATGATCAGTGAAGCGCTCCCTGCACATCATCACTCACACACATTTCAGTTTGTAAGTACACACAATTAGGTAAAAAATGAGAAACAAAATGCACTGCTAATATGTAGTATATTTACAATAGAGGAATGAGAAGGCGATTGTATGATGAGGTACACACATAAGCACAGCTTATTCATCGTCATCGTCATCAACTTCCTCATCGTCCTCCTCCACTTCATCATTCTCAGGTACTGGTGCCTGCACTACTGGCTGCATTATTGGATTATTCTTCTTCTTGTATGCAGTCATTTCCTGCAAATCGCAAAATCAATTAGTCCCCCCCGAAAAAAATTTAAAATTATTTCGACATACTTTTTCGTAGCGTGCTTTGTCTTTATCTGCCAGAGCTTCGAATTTGCCTTTCACTTCAGCATCGGCATCGGCCCATCTTCTGCCCAACTCTTTGGCAATGTCGCCCACTCCGTATTCGGGGTTTTGGGCCTTTACCTTACCACGTTCGTCATTGCTGAACCAGAAGAAAGCAGACCTGAAAATTTCAAAATAATATTACCGCCTATTTTTATTACAAAGTATGTTTGGTTGCAAACTTTAAATTTATAATGCAATAAATGCATTACTTTTCCTTAATTTATTATAATTTATATTAATTATTAACAATTTCTTGTTGAATAGTTAACATTATTATAATAACTCTAAGGTTGGCAACATTTATTAGCAAACTATTAGTTTTAGGTAGGCAACCAAATATACATAAAATTTGAAATAAATTAGTGCCTGAGGCTTAATCATAAACACAGTCGAATTATATTCGACTATATAAGTAAATAAATAAATAAGATAAATAAATGAACAATGAATGAATGAAGATTGAATGCTACATTGTTTCGAATTTAATTTTGAGAAGATTTTTAATTAATATAAAGTGTAAGGAAATTAAGCTGGTTTTAAAAGCGCTCATTAAAAAACACGAACAGCTAAAAATCCTATTAATTTTGCACAAGATTATAACCAGACATTCACAATTAGAATAGTTGCTGATTGATCAAAATGTGCATGTACTAAATTTTTAATTAATTAACAAAAAATAAAAAGTTATCGATAAAATCAAACATAGAGCGAGAGAGCTAAAGCAGAAACAATGGGAACAACGAACCGAAGCGCCGACATTAATGAATGCGCATAATTAAGTGCGCGCGCAATTTGAAAAACAAAAAGACCGAACGAAAAGCAAGTTTGCAAAGAATTCGCATGTTTTTTCTACTTACAATGAACGCTTTGGTGCATTCGGATCCTTAATTTGCTTCCTCTTCTTACCCCGTTGCTTCTCACCTTTCGGTGGGGTGTAGCTTTGCATCTCCGTGTCGTAACGCTTCTTGTCGTTCTCGGCCATTTCATGGAAACGTTTCTTTTCCTTGTCCAACATGGTCTAATTTCCAAAAACATAACAATATGTGAGAGTGATTCAATTAAAAAGGAAAAAAATAAAAGGAAAAAGATTTGAATATTTAAATCGTTAAAAGTGAAGCAAGGCAACAACGCGTTTTGGTGGCGACCGTCTGAGGGAACAGCATGCCATAAACATGGTCCAGAAACCAGTTTACCTTCGAGATGAAAAAAAGAACGAGATGGTAATATAACAACTCCCAGCGCTGGCGGGTCTAATTTCAATGGCCCGCCCGGACTAAAAAGGGAGACCCATAAAACAACTTGTATAAATTCAATACGAAAGGGAGATTGAAAACATTTTTGCCAATATTCTTGTTACCAAGTAACTAAAAATTACTATAAATCAATCGAATCACTTTCTAAAAATACATTATTATTTTATTTTTCTGCAAGGTTGATGACTCGCAGATTTTAATTTCATGTGCTAAGAAGAACAAAGAGAAAATTCAGAAATCTTACCTTCCACCGTTCGGCGCATTTCTTGGAGAACTCAGCAAACACCACATTCTCTTCGGGATGTTTTTTCTTGTGTTCCTCCCTGCAGGTCTGCACAAAGAACGCATAAGCGGTCATACGGCCTCTTGGCCTAGCATCAGCTTTTCCACGTGGCATTCTGCCTTTAGTCGGAACTGGAGCTTGTGTAGTTATCTGCTGATGTTGCTGTAGCACAGACTGATGCTGTGTCGTTTGCAGATGATTATTTTGATTTTGCAATTGACTATGCAATTGGGCTTGCTGCTGCAATTGCTGAGCTTGCTGGTGTAATTGCTGTTGTCTGGCTTGAGCTTCCGCTATTGCCTGATGATGCTGTTGTATAGCCTCCTGATGGTGCCTTTGGACTTCGTGTCTTTGGGCCTCGTGATGCTGTCTCTGCGCTTCTTGGTGCCTTTGAACTTCTTGATGTTGTTGTTGATGTTGTCTTTGTGCTTCTTCCTGACGGGACTGAGCTTCTGATTGCTAATTTTTAAATAATACAATCCCATTAAAAAAAGAAAACGGGACGGGACGGAATACAATAAATATTCTTACAAAATGATTTAGTAGCCATAATAATACCAAAAATAACAGCAACGTTATTACTATATTTTATTATTTCCGGCTACTAATTCAAATTATTTTTTTAAAAAATGTAAACACGCGACGGACGTCGACGGAGTACATTTAGTAATATTTTTACACCTCTTCAAGAGGTTTATATTAGACAACAACCATATCACATTGGCAATGACAAATAAAGGACCTCAAAGACACTCGAGAACTAATTCCCAAAGTACTTTGATGGTACAATATTTGCCTTGTTAAATTAATTGGACTAAAAATAGCTGAAGCTCGTTCTCGATTGACAATTTCTTGGAGTAACTTAATTGCTTTCAAGATTATTCAAAGAAATTGCGCTAGCTAGCTGAAAGATCGGAGGTTATACAGTTTCTTCTAAGCAGAAAAAAAATGAAATGAAAAAAAAAGTTGGATGGAGAATGAGCTCGAAGAATTTATCGGCGCACCTCAACAGATAAGCAATTCTGACCTCTAAGAATCCTAGACAAGTTTATTAGATATATAATAATGACCCTAACATGTACGAAACGGTTGAATAGTTTCTCGACTATGCAGAAATGGGTTTTCTCTCTCAGAAAAAGCCGTTTTGCCGCCGAATCGATTATAATCTGGCATAGGGGTACAGAAATTGCAAAATGTTAATGAAGTGAAAGACGTAATTGCATGTCGCGCATGCTATTGAAAAAGCGAGCGAGGGGTTGGTTGAAATTTGAAAATTGATTGAATTTCTCATGATGGAGGATTGGGATTGGGAAGAAGCGGCGATGGACGGACTTGGGGTCAAAATCAGGTAGATGATGAAGAAGAAGGTTGAAGATTGCTTACCGCGGGAGGGGAAGACTGTACAGGTGGCATACTATGTTGTTGCTGTTGTTGTGGTAAATTATGTTGCATACTATTTTGCAAATTCTGAAGCGAACTGTGCATATTGTCCATAGTCGCGGGAGGATACCACCACTGCGCCGCAGGAGCAGGTGCAGACATCGGCGGATTACCACCTGTCATACCGCCGCCGTCTCCCAGTCTGTAATCGTATCCACGAGCGACCGGCGACGTTGACGAAACAGTCGTCGCCGGATTTTGAAAACTACTGGCCATTTTATAAGTAAACAGCTGCTGCGTGTTAGCGACACTACTACTGGCCGCATCGATTTGCGCTTGCTGCTGCACCGCCAGCTGCTGTTGCTGATGCAAGAGGTGCTGGTGATGCTGCATAGATTGCTGATCGGCAGCAATGGCACCAGGCCACCACATTGCATCGTCTCGTGCGCCCCAGGCACCCCGATGGTGCTCGGACATTGCTAGGATTGCGAACAAGGCAAACAAGGGCGCAAGCTATTTCGGCTGCTCGCGCACTACCCCTTACGCCTTGTGAAAACACTTAATTCTATGGAAATACAACGCAAAAAACCACTATCTAACATTGGTCCAGGCCACTTTACACCACATCCACCATAACGATCACAATTCCAATTTAGCCACAAATGCGAAACTAAGAGGAAGACACAGGCGAAACACTTGGCGCGGTAACCGCTTCTCACAATCTGGCAACAACGGGACAACGACGAGGGGACGCCAATACATTCACGACTCGAGCGCCCTCACACGCAGCGGATTACTGAACAACTCTCCGACGAACCTCTCTCTACCCCTCCGAAACGGAAAGCTACAGCGGTCAATAAGACGAACCAAAAACCCTCCCGGGCCCAGCCTGCAGACTACCAACATCGCTCCACTAATTAAACTTTACTCATTAATAATTCCAATTATTTATTCTACACTATGCGCCCGCCCCATTATCAACTTTCAAAAAAACAACAACACTATCCAAATTATAGCACGAAATTAAAAACGCAACAATAGAAACCCCCCTTAATTAAATATAGTTACTTGATTAATACAATTAACTACTACTAGTGGTATTTTTATCAACTAATTTCAATATGGCGTTAAAAAAATGCCATTGTGCCTTTATGGAGGACCACAATGGCCGACCATAAATTCCCCTGGCCCAACAAAATTATTTTATATAGTAAATTTTAATTAATTTTGAGCTTTGCCGGCACCCACAATCCAAGCACAAACGATTTTTTAAACTAATTAAACAAATAAATAGTTAAAAATGTACAACGCATATTAGTTGACCTCTAATAACCTTCATTTATTTTCAACTAAGCCCCTTTTGCCAACAACCCCCAAAATGCATACGAACGGCCCGTTGAGGGCTGGTTGCGAATTGGCGGTAAATTTAACGACCGTTAGTTGTAATCAACGAAAAAATTCGGGGTAAAATCGACTACGTCATCACTAAAAGTGTCGATATAATTAATCGAAAATCACCCAAAGATGCTTAATTATTGGTTGGATTGACGAAAATCCAGCGAAAATTGCATTTTGTTCATACCCTATACCCGCTATACAAGCCGCGTATAAGCCGAACAGCATAGGGAAATACATTGTACAAATGGAGTCGTATACGCTGTATACAGCTTGCCATATGAACAAAGCCGCCCCAACGAAATTCGAGATTACGGCCAAACGATTGGACGGATCGACACGAAATTTCGCACATAAATCGTGGAATAATTAATTGATCGGTAAAAAAATCGCGAAGGCGCTGCGTCAATGGTAAATGGGCGAAAAAAATTGTTGAAAATGGTACAAGTTGAAACCAATGCTATCCTTATGGCAGCCATTTGCCAGTAGGAGATATGCACAGTATAAGCATTTGTTCGTTTTAATATTTGACTAGATACAAATCATTTGCGCCACTTACCATTCACATAGGCCAACAGCAAATTATTAAAACTATGCATGCAATTAATATGATACACTGTCAATTAATAAATACAAATATAATAAATATTTCTTACCTTGCAAAGCTTCGAAACTACTGAAACACGGCTTCGTATTTAGAACCCCACGCCACTTATGCGGTGTATAAGCGAGAGCATAGGGCCAGTTCGGCTCGGCGATTGGCTCGTTTTAAACATGGCGCAAAATTCCGACCAATCCACTCGCTCGGATTCAACTTCGTTACGTTTCTTTTTATCAACCAATAACGAAATCCAAATCTCTCACAGTTGTTTGTGTGCTGATATATGGGAAAAATAAGAGCGGGAATCGGATTGTAACGTTCAAAATTGCTGTTTGGAATTATCGTTGAGTTTTGATTGTTTTATCAAAGCAGCATTTTATTAAAACTATTCTACAAACCCTGATTAAATTTTTTTATAGTGACGGCCATGATAAAATATTGCATTATGTCATTTCGCATAAGTTTTTATCTCGGCTTAGTTTAATATTTCTATTGTGTGGCTCCTAATTGAGTCAATTTTCAGTTACACTACTTTAAGAAACGTTAATTTAATTACGGTTTACAGCTATCGTTACAACAATACAATTAAATTTGTTTTTAAACAACAGAGAAGGATCCATCCATCTCTTTTTGGTTTTACCAGGGGCGGACTAAATATTTTTCGTAATCCACCCCTGATACATTTATTTCGGTCTTTCCGAGCTTCCTTAAAAGATCATTAATGGTTTCCATGGAAATGACTAGGATCACTACCATGGAAACAAAAAAATAATTAAACTTGGTTCAAATTTTTTTAAATTAAATGCCACCCTTAAAATAATCATCGCTGAATTTTATTGTGGGGGTTAAAGTTTGGCAGATGCACTCAGATAACCCCATAGTTTCGATCAAAGTGTAGCGAGAATTATTTTAAACCAAGTTAAAGCATAACTATAATTATACATCTGGCATTGTAATTATAATTCAGCATTGCCAGATTGCTATCGCATTCTGATTGGCTGATTTTAAATGGTTGTCAAGGAAACTGCAACAAATATAAATAGTGATAAAAAATGCGGCAATTTTGAAGTTGGCGCCGTTGGGGGTCATTGACATGCACACAAGGCATATATTTAATGATTAGAAGTGAAATTAAAGCGAAAATCTTTACGAGACCGCTCGATATGCATTTGATTTGAATTCTTATTATAGTTATTTAATTTTTTTTCAAGTAAATCCATTAATTTCTCTAAGTGGTATTTTGTATAAATAATACAAAAATAAAAAACTCAAAGTCTTTACCACAAAAATTATATATTTTTTAGTAGCAACTAGTTTCGGTAATAAACTACCATCATCAGGCTTTCAAAATTATCAATTTACTAAATTTGATTTAAAAAAACATTTTAAATCAAATTTAGTAAATTGATAATTTTGAAAGCCTGATGATGGTAGTTTATTACCGAAACTAGTTGCTACTAAAAAATATATAATTTTTGTGGTAAAGACTTTGAGTTTTTTATTTTTGTATTATAGTTATTTAATATAAATAAAGATCAAGTGTGACAATTTCCAAGCCTATTAATGTTTGCTTACTAGGAAATTGAGTATTAACATCTGCCTGGCATGTATTTCTACCTCTGCATCTGGGGGATAAAACAATTTCGCATTTCTTTTGTTGCCAAACGTATTTTCATCCCTTTTATGCTAATCTTTTCAGTTTTTGTACCTACTAAAACCTTGACCTTTTTTTGTATAATTTATTAATGCATTTTGCGTTTGTAATTTTAATATTACTTCATTTTAATTAATTTTAATTAAATTTCCTATCAAAAAGCAGCTGTACTTAATTATTAATCAATACCCGGGCAAATGTAATTAAAATTCAAATTTGAATTCAAAAAAACGCGCTTGTGCAGTTTTATTTAGTGTATTTTGTTGGCAGCAGTGAAGTTACTAGATATACTTTGACAGCCATTCCTTTTTAGCTGAAGTGCAAAGTGAGCGACAATGGTAAGTTTAATTCCGCATATTTTCGAATCATCTTTGCTTTAATTAATTTTTAAAGCATACAATATTGTTCATTATGGTTTGTAGATTAATGATTAATTGAAATTTTTCTTTTTAGTCTGCCCACAAGACCTTCATCATCAAGCGAAAGCTTGCTAAAAAACTGAAGCAAAATAGACCGATTCCACAATGGGTTCGCATGCGAACTGGAAACACAATTAGGTACGAATTAGATTATTAAACAGCTTTGGTTTTGGGTATATATGAATATTAATTTCTAATTATGTGCGAAAATTATAGAAAACAAACTCTCCATTTGATTGTAGAGCATGTTTGTCTCTTTAGATGAAAAGTTTGGGATTTTCTTGCATAATTGCTGAAGGGGCATGGTTTCTTTTAAATGTATAATTGTTTATAGATGGTAATTGTTACTAATTTAATTTTTATTTGCAGATACAACGCTAAAAGGCGTCACTGGCGTAGAACGAAGCTGAAGTTGTAAATTGTTTACATGTATATTTATAATTTAAATATGACTTGTTTCTGGTACACTTCGATGTATTAATATATCCGTTTCACACCTTAATTTATTGTTTTATTTCGCTGTACGCTAATTAGACCAATATTATGTTTTTATTGGTAAAAATAATTGTGGTTAAGTTCAAGGCAACTTCACGCCAGTAAAAAATTTCAAATAGCTTATTTAAAATCATGTAGAATTCAAATTGCTTTGCAATTAATTTGGAAAACAATGAAATAGGCTATAAAAGTAAATTACTTTTGATTTTATAGTTTTTTATACAATTAAAAATAAATTATAACCTTGAAAACAAAAGCGAAGAAGAAGAACACTAGTAAAATGGTTGACGTGGATGGCAGCAGCTGTCAAATATATTTGTTTATTTAATTTTCCACTAAAACCATTAATGTAATTTATCCTTGTGCATTAATTAATACATTTTCGTTCTTAAGTTCAATTAGTTTCGTGAAATTAAATGTTAAAATATTTAAAACAAGTGCGGTAACAAACAGTGAAAAATGTGGGGCGATCCAGAAGATGATCCTGGTGGCAGTCGGGGCTCCCCTGGAGCATCAAGCGAAGACTCCAATCCTCAAAGCGACCAGGCCTTAATCGCCCAATTAAAACAGGTAATTGGCAAAAATGAGCAGAGTCGAGTTACACAGGAAAAGGTCGAAGAGTACGTCAACACTTTGAAGAAAATCAAAGCGAAACGAACGAAGAATAGGAAGGACGACAGCAACAAGGCTACCACCGGTGCTATCGATTCGAACAAGAAAGACCGAATTAATTTGCTTCGCCAGCAATTGGAAGAAAATAAGTACGTTTTAATTTTAAGGTTAGTATGATTTGTTACTAGTATTGAAAATTCCAGAGTGAAATTGGCAGAACGTGGCAAAAACCAGAAAGGCATCGAAGACATGGTAAGTCAGCTTCAAGCGCAATTCAACGATTCGCAACAACTAATCAACCCATTAAACGCCTCGTTAATCGACACTAAACCAGTCGATTACAGTTTGAACTGCAGCAAAGAGGAATTGTACAACATTCTTCTCAACAAAGAGAAACGCATTACGGAACTCGCAAGTAAAGTGCACAAATTCGAGGGCAACGTATTCGATCTGCAAGAAAATCTCAAGGAAAAGGACTCGGTTATCGACGCGCGAACGCGAGCCATCACGTTGATGACCGAAAGCTTGAGCAAAAAGGGTAAAACTACCTTGGACGCTTTGGATGACACCAAGCTGCAAATGCAAAGCATGCAGACGAATTTCGTGCAGTTGGAAGAAGAGATGAAAGCCCGTCAATTGAAGTTGCTCGAAGATTTGAAGGCGAAAAACTTGGAGATCAACGACTTGCATGAAACTGTAGCCAACTTGGAAAGCGATAAAAATAGTTTAGTTGCGTCGATTCAAAATAGCGAGAAGCAGAAGGAAAAAATCGACGAGCTGCAGAAGAACTGGAGTGAGACCGATTCGAATTCCAAAGAGCTTGAGGCGCAAATCGAGAAGTTAAAGAAGCAGTTGGACGAAGGTAATAAAAGCATGATTAAGGCACAAGCCCAAAGTAAAAGCAAAATTAAGGCGCTGCATAAAAAGCTGGACGCTTTTAAAAAAATGAGCGACTCAAATGCACTTATCGCACAATTGCAAGCGGAAAATTCGAAGCTGAACGAAAAGATCGCGGAGCTCGAGGAGGAAAAAGGCAACATTCAATTGAACCTCGTCGATTCCGAGCTGGATAAATCGGGTAAGGCCGAAAAGGACAAAATTATCTCCATCCTAGAAGACGAGCTGCGACGCACGAAGAACGAAGTAAGCGCTCAAGTGTCCTCCGAATTCGATTCCATACAATTCGAAGAGCAAATCGATAAGTTGATGAGCGAAAAGGCCGATTTACTGGCCGAAAACGAAGCGTTAGCGAAGAATAATTCGGAACAAGCTGAGAAAATCGAAGCCCTTAAGAAGGAAATGCAAGAATTGAGTGGCAAGCTCAACAACTACGTCCAGGAAAATATGGAACTTGTCGACAAACTCGAAAAGCTCAGCGCTGAAAAATTAAGTTCAGCCGAAAGCATTGAGATCGTCGAAGGGTTGACGCAACAGGAAAAGCTGGAATTGGCGGCGTACCAGAAAAACGTCGACGTTAAGGAAGAAATCCTCGAAGCGCCGGTTGAATTGAACGAAAGCGTTTCGCAGCTGAATGAAGATTCCACCGAATTGCTGCAGAAGATCGATATGTTTAATATGGAGCGGCGCGAAGTGATGGATAAGCTCGAGGAGCTCAAAGAGGAAAACAGCCATTTATCTATGAAGATCAAGGAGATTGAGAATAATCGCGATATCTTAGCTGAAGCTTACGAGCAGCTGCAGAACGAGAAAGAGCGACAGGATGATGAGATTAGCAGTTTGAAAGTGGGGAAGGTTGAGGTGGAAATCGACGTGCAAGCGAAGCTTAACAGTTTGCAGGTGGAGTTTGAGAAGCTGCAGCTTGAGAATGAGGGTAAAGCTCGCGAGTTGACGGGTTTGTTGGGTAAAATTGCTGAAAAGGATGTGGAATTGGAGGAGTTGAATGCGGCATTGGCTGAGGTGGCTACTTTAGAGAACACGAAGCTCAATAGTAACTTCGACGTGTTGGAAAAACAACTCGGCGAGTTAAAATCGGCGCTAACGGAGCAAATGCAGCAAGCGCAAAGTTACGAATTGGAGTTGGAGCAGAACAGTGCGACGATTTCGGAGCTGAATGGGCAATTAACGGCCAAATCCGACGAGTTGGCGAAGGCGAAACTTGAGTTAAATGAGTTAACGCGCGAGGTTGAGGAGAAGGATGTGAAGTTTAGGAAGTTGAAGGACGAATTGGGCGAGCAATGCGCAGCGTTGCAGAAGAAAATCAGCGGTAACAACGAGGGGATGGATAAGAAGGTTGAGGAATTGTCCGCGAAGAATAAAGAGATGATGGAGAAAATGAAGAAGATCGCGGCGAATTTGAAGAAGAAGTCGCAAGCGTATCAGGAGTTGGAGGGGCAGTACAAGAGCGATAAGGAGAAGTGGGAGTACGAGTTGCAGGAAAAGGACGAGATGTTTAAAAAGCGTGTGTTCGAATTGGAGCACGCAAACGTGGAGTTGCAGAATGCAATTCTCGATTTGAGTGCCAAGAAGGAAGTTTGCAATGAGTTGAGTTTGAAGCAGGAGCTTTCCGCGAGCATTCACGAAGATTTCGCGACTTCCGAAGCGGATTCGTCGCTGCAGAAAATCAACGAGTTGGAAATACAAATTGAAAACCAGGAAAGCGAGTTGGCGAAGCATAAGGAACGCGCTAATAATTTGGAGGAAACGCTCGCGCGCTTAACGGAGGAAAAGGAGGAGTTTGAAGTGAGACATAACGCGTTGACGAATAAGTACCAGGAGTTGCTCGGGAAGTTCCACGATAAAATGATGCAGGAAACCGAAATGGAGATGAAGTTGCAAGCGCTCGCAAGCGAGCAGGAAAACTTGCAGAAATGCTACAACCAATTAACGGGCGGACATGACGAGTTGTTGCGAAGCCACAAGGAAGTCGTCGAGTTAAACGAGAAGCTTAAGAAGAAAATCGTAAAAGCGCAGGCGAAAGTTAACCAGCTAAGTTCGTTGCAAGCGACTTTGCAGGAGTTTGAAGCTGCGAATGAAGCGGCGAAGCAGGAAATTGTCCAGCTGCACAGCCATTTGAAGCATCTGCAAAACGAGAACGAGAATTTAATCCAGCAAAGCAAGTTGGATATCGAGCGCATTGAGAACGACTTCCAGCTGCAGCTTGAGGAAGTTTTGAAGCACAAGAACGAGTTGGCGGTGCGTTGCGAGAAGTTGGAAGAAGCGGCGTTGAGTGCGGCGCAGCTGAATGCGGAGACTGAAGCTGAGTTGAGCGAGTATAAGGTGAAGGAGGCGACGCATTTTGAGCAGCTGCAGCAGCTCAATGAGGAGGTGGAGTCGGTGACGAAGGCGTTGTACGAATCGCACGGGCAAATCGAGGAGTTGGGAAAGCAGCTGCTTGTGAAAACGGCTAACGATACCGTTGATTGCATTATAAGCGAAGCTGAGGCGAAGGTTTTGAATCCGCCAACGTTCCAGTGGCCCGAGAAGCAAAGCGAGAGTGTTTTCGATACTTTGGTCGAACCGCAATCGGCGGAGTTTGAGTCGATTGTAAGCGAAGATTCCAAGGAAAGTTTGCTGAAGAAGATCAAGACGTTGGAGTTTATGTTGTACAACGTTGAGAAGGACAAGAACGACACGCTTTTGCAATGCCACGAAATGTCCAACGAGTTAACTCAGTTGGTGTACGAGCGCGAGAACGCGTTCCAAGCGCAGAAATCGAACCTGGAAGCGCAGATCTTGAGCGAGGCCGATTTGCTGGTCCAACCAGGCGAGTTACAGCAATTGGAATTCACTAAACCCTCAGCCGAAGAAGTAATCCAGCCAAAAGACGCTTATCTTTGCTACCAACCGACCGATTTAGAGTCGCAAATCGTGAGCGATTTCGATTTGGCGCCGAATCCCAATGAGTTGCAGCAATTGGAGTTCACTCCAGTTAATCAGACGCAAGTTGAGGAGCCGATTCGCAGCGAAACCGCGTACGTTTGCTTCAAGAACGACGCGGGAACGAGTACGATGATTGGCGAGAACGATGACGGATGGGGTTGGGGTCCGGAAGAGGGCCGACTTGAAGCTGAGCACGAGAACCAGAACTTCAAGGCGCAATTTGAACGCGCCGCGGAAAAGTTGCAGCTGTTGCAGAATGAGCGCGAAGCGCATTTGGAGGAGATTAAGCAGTTGCAGCTCAAGTCGGGCAAGTTGATCAAGAAGTGCAAGGAGTTGAAGGTGAAGAACGAGCAGCTGAGCAGCAAAGCGGCTCGCAAAACTTCGCAAACTGAGCCGGCGGCGGAGTTTTTCAATTTGGATGAGACGATTCAGGAGGAGTTGAAGGCGCAGTTGGTGCAGCTGGAGAAGCGGATGCGCGAAGTGCAGAGCGAGTTGGAGAAAGAGCGCGGTGAGAAGACGGCGTTGCTTGGTCGCAGTGAGGGATTGGCGGCGGCCAATGAGCGGTTGGTGGAGGTGAAGGAGAAGCAGAGTTTGGAGATTGTGAATTTGCAGCGCAGTTATCAGGAGTTAGGGCAGAAGTTGGAGCGCTACGAGTGGGGCGATGATGGGTTTAATCAAGTCGCGAAGATGGAGTTGAGTGCGAATGAGCCTGATCGGAAAATTGAGGAGTTGAATGCGATGGTGAAGGAGTTGTCGATTGATAACGAGGAGTTGCAGAGTTTGCTGGACGAGCAGAGGAAGTTGCGCAGTGATTTGGAGAAGGTGAAGATGGTTAGCGTTGAGGAGTATCAAGGATTGGTTGAGAAGAATGCGAAGTTGCTGGAAGAAGTGAAGAGTTTTGAGGCGCAAAAGCTAGCAAATGATGCGGTAGCGTTGGAATTGAGCGGGAAAACTGCAAGAATTGAGGAAATGACGCTTGATTTGAAGCATACGGAGGCGGAATTGGTGGCGAAAGTGGAAGAAGTCGTTAAGCTGCAGTCGGAGAAGTTATTAACCGACGAACAGCTAAACGAGAAAGACGCAACAATCGCTTTGTATTTGCAGCAAAGCGACGAAGTCCAAAAATTACGTGCGGAATTTGCTGAGAAGATCAAACAAGTTGAAATAGAATTGGCGCTGAAATTGGAGGAAATTACGAGACTAAACTTCCAAATTGCGCAGTTAACGTTCGATTTGGATCAGCAACGACAAGCGTTTGAGTTCCAAGCCGTCGAATTGACCCAGAAAAATCAACAGCTTGAAGAGTTTGCCGTTAAGTTGCAGCAAAACGAAGCGGAATTCGCTAATATTGAAGAAAACGCTGCGAAATTACAAGCGGAAGCGCAAAATTCGCAGCTGCAAGCGCAAATTGCGCAGCTAACTTCCGATTTGGACCAGCGACAACAAAGTTATGACCTTCTAGCCGTGGAATTGAGTCAGAAAAATCAACAGCTTGAAGAAGTTCTCGCCAAGTTGCAGCAGAGCGAAGCTGAATTGATGGATGTCACAAAACTGGAAGCGCAGCAGTTAATAACTGATCAAAACGCGCAATTATCGTCCGATTTGCAGCAGCAAAAGCAAGCCTACGAGTTCCTAGTCGTCGAACTGAACGAGAAAAACGCGAAACTCGAAGAACTCGGCTTCGAACTGCAACGCAACGAAGCCGAATTAACCGAAAGCAAATCGAAGCATCAGGAATACTTGGCCGAATTGAACGAGAGCTGGCAGCTGCAAGTCGATCAACGCGGCTCGGATGTGGCCGAAAGTTGGCGCTTGCATCTCGAAACGATCGAAACCGATTTCGCAGCGATTCAATCGAAACAGCAAACGGAAATCGCGGAGCTTGACGCGAAATGCAACGCGTTGATGAACGAGAATAACGAATTGCGGCGCAATGTCGACGCGGAAATACGCAGCGAAGTCGACCGGATATCCGCGCTGCAGCAGCAAAGCAACGAGCGCCAAGCGATGTTGCAGCTGCGCCAAAGCGAGTGCGATAATTTGCTGGTGCAAGTTGCGCAGCTTGAACAGCAGATTGCGCAGCTGCAAATCGAGTTGAAGGAGAAGGACAGCAAACTGTCGAGTATCGATGTGATTATCGAGACGACGCAGCGACAGTTTGACGAGAAACGCGAAGTGGTCGAGGGAGTCGTGCGGATCTTGGAGCGCAAAGCCGCCGGTCCGTTGTCGTTTGAGAAGCAGGAAATTCTGGCGGAGTTTGAGCGTCAGTTGAGCGAGAATGTTGCGGAGCTGTCGCGCGTGTCCGAGGAGTTGTTGCTGAAGCAGCAGGATTCCGAGAAGCATCAATTGGAGGTCGATGTGAAGGAGAGTGAGAAGCTGCGGGCGGAGGAGGAGTTGCGCAGTGCGCTAGCTGCGATTGATGAGTACGTGTTCAAGCTGCGCGATTATGAGAACGTTAAGGAGGAGTTTGACGTGCGACAAGGCGAGTTGGCGGGAGTTCGCGCGGAGTTGGATGCTGCTAACGCGCTGGTGAATAATTACAGCGCCAAGTTGGCGGAGTACGAGGATTATCATGCGCAAATGGTGCAGCAGAAGGACGAGCAAATCCAATCCCTGATTAAGCAAATGGAATCGACGCAAGACAATCGCGATTACACAAATTTGGAAAAAGAATTATCGCAGTTGATGCTGGATTACGCGAACTTGCAGCAAAGTTACACGGAAAACCAGCAACAACTCGCGAGCGTCAACCAATACTACAGCGATAAATGCGGCGAGTTGAATAATTACGAGTTGGAAGTGTTGGATTTGAGGGCGAAGCTGCAAGAGCGCGTGGTGCGAGTGGATGCGTTGCAACTGAGCGTTGCTGAGCTGCAGGAAATTGTTGCGGCTAAGGATGCGACCCTCGCGCAATATTTGGCGGAGGCCGAGAGTAAAATTGAGCAGGAATCGCTGGTGCAGGATGAAACGCGGCAGTTGGACGAATTGCGCGGGATTATCGAGAATCAAGTCATTAAGATTGAGGAGTTGAAGAAGGAGCTGTTTATGAAGAGTAATGAGTACGATTCGCTGATCGCTGAGGTCGATATTAGTAATAAAACGGTTCAGCAAGATGGTGATAAGGAAAGCGCGGGAGAAAAAGTCGCGGTAGATGAAAATGATTTGCTGGAGGCGGTTAGTCGGGCCGAGTACGATTTGGCGCTGTATTTGCTGCATCAAAGCGATTGCCGTTGTGAGGAATTAACGGTGGAATTGACGCAGTTGCTGGAAGAGCGCGATACGTTGCAATTGCGGCTGTCGAATACTTTAAGGGAGAAGGAAGAAATCCGCAGGAAAATTCCAGCAGACGAGTTGAATGCTAGTGGTTCGAGTGAGGTGTCGCATCCGACTAGATTGGAAGTCGAACGGGCGGATGAGGCAACTAGCGAGCAAAATTTAGCTACAAAGTAATTATTTACTTCCTACTTTAAATTTTGTAATAATTATTTTGTTTTGTAGGATAAATGAATTGCACAGCATGGATTACAAGAAGGATAAGCGATTTGTAGACGAGCAGGAATTCAGGAATTATCAGCATTTATCCATAATGCAGCAGCATATTAATGAAGCTTCCAAGTTGCCGCCGGAAGCTGCGGCCAAGTTGTTGGATGCAAGCTACACTTTATGTAAGATATTTTTTTTTTAAATAGTTGCGCAAATTTTTGATTATTTATTTTTAGCGCGAGATGTGCAAAGTCCCTCGAAAGTACTGCTAAATTGGTTGTGGGGTCGCAGCACGCCGAAACAGAATGAAAGTTAACACTCATTCAGTGTGCCTAATATATTTTTGTAACTGAAAACTGTTTAGTGTGATATATTATAATTGTGTAAAAAGTAAATCCAGACGTTTTCTATGTAAGTTTAACTTGTACATAGTATACTAGGTGTACCATGTATTTAAATGCAAAATATTAATGTTTGATTCTTTTAATTATCGTTTTATTTTATATCAAAAAAATAAAAGGGCTTATATTTCGAAAAGTACAATACTTACAACGAAACGGACTACATTTTTGAGTTTGTGGGGGTGTATGCTATAAATATAAATTATAAAACCTAACAATTAGTGGTTAATTAACATAAATATTTAACAAACTCATTTTTATAAACTTTGCATAGGCAACCAACAATACATTTTCTCATAAAATATTAATTATTTACACTAATTAGACTCCAAACGTTAGTACTTCTAATTTATAATTATAGAATAGCCCCCAATAAATTAAAAATTGAAGCCCGCTTTACTGTAACTATGATGGTTTCTAAAATATAAGCAAAATTCCAAAAGTTTGTCTTATGATTTAATTACACGCCCGAAATTGAACGAATCTTCGTTGTCCTGGTCGAACTTAAATTCGAAAACGAATTTCCAACTCGATTTATACAAATAAAAAATTGTTACCGTTCAAATTCAGATGGCGCCGCCTGTACACAACTCCTTCACATTATTTACAAAATATTTTGAGATCATTCTGTATTCATCCACGATGCCGTACTGGAAGACTCAGTCGTTGCCACACTGCGCACCGGTAACTCACTCGGATAAGTCACCAGGAACAATTCCGATGGATTTAAGTATCTACAACAAAACAATTAACAATATAAACGCAAGTAATAATTTTAAAGCTTACAAATTCCGGTTGGGCACTCGAATATCCCCCGCTTGCGCTAGGTGATCATTCTCATCGGGATAGTCCGGCAGAATGTGATCCACCACTTCCACGACATCAGGCACATCCAAAGCTTGATCCTCCACTTCCGCTTGATCCAACTTCTCCACCTTCGTGAACATCGTCGACGCCGCATTCGACTTGCTCCCCGCCACATAACTCTTATTATTATGCGTCTTCTCATGTCGCTTCATGTCCGACTTCACCCGAAACGGTTTCAAACACACCGGACAAGCATGCGGCTTTTCCCCGGTATGAATCTTCCGATGGTTCTGCAAATACGAGCTCGCCCGAAACGATTTCCCACAATAATCGCAGGTGTAGTTCTTCTCCCCTGTGTGTATCCGGCGATGGACGATCAGCGAATACTTGCGCGCGAATTCCTTGTCGCAATACTCGCATTGAAACTGCTTCACATTCGAATGAATCGAACTGACGTGGTATTTTAAATCGCCCCATTGTCTAAACCGCTTACCACACTCTTCGCAAATGTACGGTTTATCGCCCGAGTGCAAGCGCAGATGCACTTTAAGCGCACTCGACGCGAAGAAGCTTTTACCGCACTGTTCACATTTGTGTGGCCGAATTCCAGTGTGGCCTCGCAAATGGTAAACCAGCGAATTTTTATGCGTGAACACGCGGTCGCATTCGGAGCATTGCAAGCTGCCTTTCTTTTTGGCGCGTTTTTTCGGAGTGACAGGTGGCGCCACCACTAATAAAATAAATGTTAATTAACGACGCATTAAATATTAATTAGTAACTTACCAGTAGGCGCATTGTTCGCCGCCCGACAAGTAACCACATGCTGCAACAGCAGCGCCCTCAACGCAAACGGCTGCTTGCACAAATGGCAAACATGCTTATCGTCCGCTTCCAGCTCCTTCAAATCCTCTTCAGTCTGATGCAAATCCTCCTCATGATACCACGTCTTATCCTCATCCAAATCCGAATGCGCGTCATTCCCCACCACCACATTAATTCCCTCCATTAAATCCTCAGTGTCGCTAAACTCATTCAAGTGCTCGCCGTTCTTCGGATGGTGTACATCGCGCATATGCGACTCAAACGCTTTCTGCTTGCGAAACGTTTTATTGCACTCGATGCACGTTAAATTGAGCAAACTGGAAAGCAGCGTAGCGGTCGGTTCCGCGACAGGTACAGATGGCGCTGCTTTCGTTATCTGCGTTTGGTCCAGCACTAATATGTCTGCAGCCGGCTCGTAATGCTTTTTCAAGTGCTGGAAAAAGCGCAGTTGGTCTTGAAAGGGGGCGTTGCAGATTTGACAGGTGAATAGCGCCCGCGGGATCGAGTGCACTGGCGTGATAATCGTCTGGCAAAGCATTTGGTGCTGTGCGAACGCATCGTTCGAGTCGAACGCTTGTTCGCATAGGTTGCACGTGATTTTTTTGACTGCCTTTTTGAGTTTGCGACTAATGCGTTTTTTGTGGGGGAGGCTTTTGCGGGAAGTGCGGTTGTCGTTGCGCAAGGATTCGCCGTCCGAGTCTTTTCTCTCTTCGTCGCGGTTCGGTTTTAAGGGTGCGCGTGGTTTATCGACGGGTACCGGTTGAACTATGTTGTAGGCGTGTTCGACCGTCGTTGCATATCGGATAGTGTCAGATTTTTGGAGTGACTTACCCACGTAGATGTTTTCTGTGCCCACGATTTGTAAGTAGCCGCTGTTTAAACTTGATGTATCCTTTTCGTTTAGCATTGTTAAAGGTTTTGAAACTGCAAGAAACATTTATATAGATGGCGCTCATAATATATTGCAAGATTCTAACCTAAATTATGATTGCTGACAAGTGACGGTAAAATCGCATCTTGTATCTGCATTTGCTGCTGCTTTTGTTGCTGGCTCAGCTGCACAGCGACCAAAGCAGCAGCTAAATTTCGATCCTCTTCTGTTAAATCTTGCGGTAACAAATCCTCGGAGCTATAACTAACGGGAATGAAATCGCCGACACTTAAATCGACCACTAATCCATTATCTGGTTGCAGCAATTCGGATCCAAGTAGCTGCGAGTTCTCCGGCATCCGATGGATCATATATTGCGGGGAATCGGAGATGACTGCATTCTCCAGCAGTTCTCGGCCCGTTTCGCCACTATCCATCATAACCAGCATTCAATTTAGTGATTTGAATTTGGCGCCACGCTTTGTTGACAGTAGTGTTCAAGGTCAGGCATCTGTAACATTTTCTGTAGAAGGTAGGCGATTTTTGATTGATTTTACGACTTACGGGTTGGGCTGGCGCTCATATTTTACTGTGTTTCGATGAATGTACTTGGAATTGTTCGATTCGGCCGGTTTTCATTGCACTTACTTTGCTGGAATCAAAATATTTGAGGAAAATTGACAACAATGTACGACCGAGCAGCGTAGCACTCAATTGATACCAACATTACTAACCAAAAATTATTCTGCCACAAATAATAACAAATAGAATATGTTGCCGTTATATTATATAATAATGGCAATTTGTTTATTAATTGCCTTATTGCATATTATTATTTCTAAATACTTTAATTGTGACATTAATTAATAAGACAATGTGTTGCTGGTTGCCCACTGTCAGTCTGGCTCTAATGTTGGTACCACTAATTTGTTTTCAATTTTGACAATTTAGTAACCGACCGCCGACCGAAACTTCGAGACGAAAATAATGGGCATTGACTTCGATATCCTCGAACATTGCAGAAAAGTGCGTGCAGACCATGGTCCCCCATACACGTGCCCCTTAACCAACTGTGGACGAACATACAAATCAGTTTGCGGCTTGCAGTACCATTTGAAAAGCTTCGACCATGACAACCCCAACGCTCAACTTCCCACTTCTCCAAGCACACCGAAAAACAAGAAAGGTACCCTAAATATACTAGTTATATCTGCTGAGACTTAATATCAATGTAATTAAAGGTCGGGCAAGAGCCGCGGCTGCAAACGCAATTCCAACCTCACCGATCGTTCACGAATCACTCACATTCGACGAAGCCCAACGAATGGTTCAATTCGAAGTGAACGGTGTTCCGGTGCGATGGAATATAAACGACAGCTTGAGCGTCGTCGCTAAAGAGGACTTCAGCGAGGATAAACCAGTCGAAGAAAAGGCCCCAGACACTCACATCGCCCTGCCGCAAGCCAGCTACAAAGAACTAGAGTCGTACAATATTTGCGATGCTCCGCCGCGGCCAAACGCTTACATCCGCTTCATAGAAAAGAGCACGGAAGAGTTGGACGGCGAAGTCGAGTACGACGTCGACGAGGAAGACACGGCCTGGCTTAGTATTATGAACGAAAAGCGCGAAGCGTCTGGCATGACGCCTGTATCAGTCGATTCATTGGAACTGTTAATGGATCGTTTGGAAAAGGAGTCGTATTTCCAAGCTTCCGTGAATGGCCATGGTGGCGCTGCAGTCGTCGACGATGACGCCGTTTGCTGCATCTGCATGGACGGTGAGTGCCAAAACACAAATGTTATTCTATTCTGCGATATGTGCAATTTGGCGGTCCATCAAGACTGCTACGGGGTGCCATATATTCCCGAAGGGCAGTGGTTGTGCAGACGGTGCTTGCAATCTCCTAGTAGAGCGGTAGATTGCGTCCTATGTCCGAATCAAGGCGGTGCTTTCAAGCAAACCGATCGCGGACTGTGGGCGCATGTTGTTTGTGCCCTTTGGATCCCCGAAGTGCGCTTTGCTAACACTGTTTTCCTCGAACCGATCGATTCAATCGAAACGATCCCAGCCGCGCGCTGGAAACTGTCCTGCTACGTTTGCAAGCAGAAAAGCGTCGGCGCTTGCATACAATGTCACAAAAACAATTGCTATTCCGCGTTTCATGTAACTTGCGCTCAACAAGCCGGCTTGTATATGAAAATGGACACAGTTAAAAACGGCGGCGAATCGCAGCCCGTTTTGGTGCAGAAAATTGCGTTCTGTGACGCGCACGCCCCCGCCGATAACAATCACGCAAAGAAAGAAGAAGCGCGCCAGAAAATGAAGCAGGCTCGTAAAATGTTGGCAAAGAAGCGCACTTCTGCGCCTGTGATTTTAATTCCAACCATTCCGCCCGAACGCATCCAAGAAATCGGCTCGCTTGTTACGATAGCCAAGAAATCGCAATTTATTCAACGGCTGATCGCTTACTGGACGTTGAAGCGACAGTTCCGCAACGGTGTGCCGCTTTTACGGCGATTGCAAAGCGCACACGGCGGGCAACGCGATTCGAATTCTACTAGTACAGTCGATACAATCGAATTGTGCCGTCAATTAAAATACTGGCAGTGCTTGCGGCAGGATTTGGAACGCGCGCGATTATTATGCGAACTGGTTCGCAAGCGCGAAAAGATCAAGTTGGAGTTTACGAGGGTGAAAGAGCGATGTTTGATGATTGAAATGAAACCCTTGGAGGCGAGTTTGAGGGTCGTGTGGGGCTTGATTTCGGCCAAAGACACAAATGAGATTTTCAGCGAGCCCGTTGATTTGGAGGAAGTGCCGGATTATTCGAGTGTCGTTACGAATCCGATGGATTTGAGCACGATGAAGCAAAGGCTCGATGAAGGCGCTTATAAGGATTTGGATGGATTTGAAAAGGATTTCGATTTGATGATTGCGAATTGTTTGGCGTACAATAATCGCGACACGGTATTTTATAGAGCTGGTATAAAAATGCGCGATCAATGCGCTGTGATTTTCCGCCAAGCGCGTAAAGACTTGGAAGCTGCTGGTTTATTAAGTGGGGCAAACGACGTGGAAATGCCGAACGCTTCCGATTTACCAGTCGAAGAAACCGTATCGTCCGATATTGATAAAGAGTTTGAGTCTCTATTGAATAAAAACCCTTCAGATTTAATTACAAAGCTCGAAGAGCTTTTAGTAAAGTGCCAGAGCTTGAAACATGGCTTGGCGAGAGCCAAGCGGCTTAAAATAATTCGCAGCGAAATAACCAAGCAGAAGAAGAAGCTGCAAAATAAAGCGGAAGCCGTAGTACAAGTAGATGAAAGCGAAAGTGCAATTCCGGAGGATAAAAACAGCACGCAAAATTCTGGTAATTTATTTTTAAATAAATATTCGGCTTTAGTTAATTAATTAATTGTAGGCGTGTCGCCCACCGGCGGGGTAAATCGTAGAACGGCGGTGCTATTCACTAGGAAAGCACAGGCAGCTTTAAAAAAGCCTACCGAAGAAAAGGAGGAAGAAAAATCGTCCACTTCTTCGGCGCCGTTGAAACAGTAAGTAATAATATTTTATTTTATTTACGTTGACAAATATTACAATATTTTTTTATAGGAAAAAGAAAAAGTTTAAACGTAGTGGCGATGGCCCAGGGCCAAGCGACGAACCAAAGTCCAAATCGGACGAAGCGGTTCCCGATAGTTTTAAAGTGTACCGAGCGGGGGCGCAAACTACTGAGGATGAGAATAGCGATAGTGGCGATAGTTTGTCGACGTGCTATTCGCATGAACTATCTGAAATTGATAGTGATGAAGATGATGATGACGATTGTGAATGCTCAGATGGCAGCACTGTCGGCGATAATAGCGACGAGTGTCGCATTGATCGCGAATTGTTGCCGCTGCAGTTAGTGTGGGCGAAATGTAGGGGGTATCCTTGGTATCCTGCGCTTATTATCGACCCGGAAATACCCAAAGGTATTTATTTATTTAATTGTTTATTTATTTTTATTACAAATGTATTTATTTATTTTATAGGATATGTGCATAAAGGCGTTCCAATTCCATCGCCGCCAGCAGACGTCTTGGCTCTAGCAATAAACTACACGGAGCATGTATATTTAGTATTATTCTTCGACGCGAAACGGACGTGGCAATTTTTACCCGCGGATAAGTTGGAGATAATGGGCGAGGATCAGGAACGGGATTTAGCTAAGGTAAATGAACCCAGAAAACCTACTGATAGGAAAGCGGTACGAAAAGCATATGAGCACGCTTTGCAATATCAAAGTCAAATCAAAGAGCCTGTTTCTACGTAATTTTTAAGCGCAAAGAAAACTCACGTGCTTTTTTGCATCGTATTTTATTCAAACGTTTAAAAAAAAAAGAACGGATTTAAAGTAACATTTTATTTTTGTAATAATTGCAACTAACAGTCCGACGCGAACTTACTTGAATAGGAAACTGAAATTGAATTGTTGAGTATTAGAATTTTTGTTTTGTTTGTTTTAATAGTGAGTAGTTACCTATACGGGTATCCTTGAGTTTTGGTTCGAAAAACCGATAATAGAATTGAAAAGAATACTGATATAAGTACCAGTCCAATGACGGCGAACATCTTGCGCTTTTTCTTGTCGCCTTTGCCTCGCGCTGCTTCAGTCAGTAGAATAATGCCGAGCACGACGGCTGCATCTATTTTAAATTCGTTCATTAATTAAACTACACTCTCAAATATATTAATAACACTTACTCAAAATCATGACGATGTAAGTTTCAATTACGAATTGGCCTTGCGACGAGCCATGCACGTAAGCAATTTGCCCATTTTGATTTTTATGTATAAAAGGGGGCCCTCGAATGTGGTTCCACATTTGCCCCGAAATCATTGCAAAACAGAAAAACAATGAACCAATTCCCCACATTGTCGTGTTGTACAAGAATTCTAAATTATTGCGGCGTAGATATAAAAATCCGGCAATGAATGTGAATATTATAATCAGTGCAAAAGTGCCAGAGTAGTTTGGTGGGCGGAATACGCGAATCTGCCGAAATATAAGTGAATAGTGAAATCAGTGATACAGTTTAGTGTGACTTACTTGAATATCTGTTCGTTCGGCGATCCATTTGGAAATCGCTTCGGCTGCGAAACCAATACGTTGTATGTCCATAGTGTCGGCATTCTTTGGTTTTCCCTTTGCGGGGAAGTGGATGAAAACTGGCGCGGTGTTTAATCGCAACTGGATGAACCAAATTTTAGATTGGAAGTAGAAAATCGGACTGTTAACTTACCATTTGGAAAACCTCGGAGCCTTCATCGAAATCGACCACCCCAAAGAACAACTTATTAGAGAAGGCTTGGGAGTATCGATACGAATTAGCGACGATGTTGAATTCGTCGCTGGCATGTCGACAAACCATGCATTGCCTTTGGGGGGCCATAGCCGTGAACATGATAATGACGGAATAATTACGAGGGGTTGATCGAACATAATCACGGAATTTGTTGGCATTAAATCGTAGAACCGACTTTTTGCTAGCCATATCTGTAAGTTGTTGCACTCGCTCGGACATGGCTAGACCCTAAAGTGGTGAATTAGAAGGAGTTTGGTGGCATTTGGGCTGTACTTACCGGTCGGCGAGCTTGGGCCTCTGCTTCATACACACATATCACATAAATAGCGAAGAATAAGAAGATTATCTTCATTTTGGACGAAGTAAACACAAACCGGCCCACTAGACGTCAATAAATGTAGACGTCACTTGTGAGGTTATGTGAATTGTCAAACGTGTACAATTGCTTAAGGTCGATTTCCACTTGGCGGACTAATTATTATTGCAAATTATATGGGAAATGGGAAAGTTAATTTGATTTTAATTATTTAAACAGCCAGATGAGGCTTTATGGGTTTGAACGCTGAGTAATTATTGCTTAATTTATTTTTTGTGGGCATTTTGGAATGAAACAATAGTTATTTATACAACAAGTAGCAAAATGTAAGTTATTTTTTCACGAGTCGTAAATTTGTCCAACGAGGCGTCAGCCGAGTTGGACAATACGAGAAGTGAAAAAATAACTAATTTTGCTCGTGTTGTATACACTATTTTTTGCAATTTTTAATTAAAATAAAAAATATTAAATATTAGTTAATAATCAGATGATAATCGGTTGCTTGATTCAAGCTTAATTTGTTATTAATTAGAGCAAGCATTGATAAAACAATTGAAATCGCCCCTAGGAACGAAAAATCAAACAGCTTCGTTCACATAATTCAAATCGAACAGAAGTGTTTACTAACTCAAATTTAATGGAAATGTTGCTTATATGTTTCTGTTTAGTTAAATATTCTTACTAATTGTACAATTAATATTGTTAATAAATAAAACATTGCGGTTTTATAACTTTTTGCCACGTTTTTAGCAATTTTTAAAATAATGAAAAAAAGTAAAAACAGTGAAAAAAAGTAGAAAAAGAGTGAAAAAAAGTCTTTTTTTCACGCTTTTTTTAGAACAATAAAAAAAAGTAGGCTGTTTCAACATCAAAAATGGCAACTAAAAAGATGTCATTTTAATCGCAAATTGCAAAAATATATTTTGCGGACGCAAATATATTATAAAGTAGCCTTCATTTAATAAATTAATATTGTTTAAACAAATTAAATTGATACAAACGTATTTTCAAGTGGAATTGAACTAATGAAAGCGATTATATAATTCTTGCGACATAAATTCATATGGTTTAAAATAATCGAAAAATTGACCTCTTTCTTATCGTCGTTTGAACAAAAATAATCTATCTATCAAAATACCAGTTCTTTAACTTCATTCCATACCATTACGTTGCGTTTTACGAGCAAATTGAAAAAGATGAGTGCAAATGAAGTGCAAAAAATCCTACGACAAGCGGATGCTGTTTGTTTCGATGTGGATTCCACCGTAATTAAAGAAGAAGGAATTGATGAACTTGCCAAATTTTGCAATAAAGGCTCTGAAGTTGCCAATTTGTAAGTTTTATAAATTGTACCAATAGGCTGCTGTCATTAGAACCATGTGACGCAGATAAGCCAATCACAATTGTCGGTTTCAGAACCGCCCAAGCAATGACCGGAAATATGACATTCCAAGAGGCTCTAAAGCTGCGTTTAGATATTATTGAACCAAGTTTAAGTCAGTTGCGAGATTTTATTAAAATGCAACCGCCAACCCTTACTCCAGGAGTCAAGTAATAATCGATTTAGAGTGTTTTGAAGAATCAAATATGGCGTCTGGTCTATTCATGAACTGACTAGTCCAGACGCCATTTAAAAATGTTCTTCAAAGTTTAAAAATTTGAAAACGTCGAATTTATGCGAAATATTCAACAGGCGACTAATTGAAATGCTGCACAACCGCAAAATACCAGTTTATTTAATTTCTGGAGGATTCAAAAGTATAATCGCACCAATAGCGAACCAGCTGAACATTCCATACGATAATATTTTTGCAAATCGATTGAAATTCTATTATACTGGCCACTACGCTGGTTTCGATGAAGCGCAACCGACTTCGAAAAGTGGAGGGAAAGCCGTTGTTGTGAATTTCCTCAAAGACACCTACCACTATAAGAATGTTATATTAATTGGGGATGGAGCCACCGATTTGGAAGCTAGTCCTCCAGCTGATGGATTTATAGGTAAGTAATTAGTTTGCATTATTAGTGGGAGTTGTATTAATTGCCTGTATTTTTTTTCTTTTTTTTTGAAGGGTATGGGGGTAATGTAATACGTGAAACCGTTAAAGCGAATGCTAAATGGTTTGTTACTGATTTTAATGAGATTGTTGAGGTGTTAAATAATTAATAAAATTCGATTTGAATTGGCGACTAAGTAGAGACGTAATACTGGTTGCATACTTATGCATTTAATATAAAATTTTAAAATGTTGGCCTTATACAATTTAAATCTACTAATTAATACTTAAATTTGTTCTTCCTTATTCTTAACAATTGAACTATCATCGTCCGATAAATCGTCAGGCGCAGTCAATTTTTTGGCAGCGGCTTCTTGAGCTTTTCTGCAATTAATTTTTTAATTAATTGCGCTTTGCGAAATTAATTTGATAATTACCTCAAACGTGCTTCATATTGTTCACTCTCATACGCTTCGGCATTGTTAGCCTCGTTTCTCTTTTTCATGTATTTGTAACCAATGTAGACGAAAAGTAGCACTAACGGGATCAAAACGGCCATAACAATACCGGAAGCCACTCCGGCTTGCTGTTTGGAATATTCTTGGGCTCCTATAATAATTTAACACCCAAATAATGAGACATTTTGGTTTTAAAATGCTACCCTAATTGAGATACAAAGAAATCTATTCCACATATCAGAAAAATCGCGCATAATTCAAAAAAGTGCTCATACCGCGCCATCAATCTCCGCTAGCATGTGGAATAGATCCAATTGCATTCCAACGGGACGCATATGTTTATTAGAAAACAATAATTAAATTACATTACGGCTAAAATTACAAATTATTCCACATGCTAGTAGATCTAAGAAACTAATAAGCCAATCACACATCTGTCACGACGCTGCTCTGACTACTAAATCGCTGTTTATCCTCCTTGTCCTTATTCTTAAAGGGCACCGCATAAATATTCTGATTGATCAAATCGGGCCGACTTCCAAACGGTTGCGTGTACAGATTCTTCTCGCTCAAACTATCCATAGCCGGCTCGAAATTCTCATCGTACGGGTCCAGCAATTTGTCCTCGAACTCAGTTTCCGGCAAGCCAGCCAACGGTTCGTTGGTGCGATACACTTTATCGTAGCTACGCCGCTTTTTGCTGCTCGTATTGCTATCGTCGCTCGGCATCGAGTCGTCCGAAAAGGCCGGACTGAACGAGCGCATTTTCGCATCCATCGCGTCCACTTTTTGTTTGGTCGCCACACTGTCGTTGTCTTCGATGTAGGTCTCCTCTTTCAAGGCGAGATACTTTTTGTACATTTTTAGCGCGAGATAGGCGATTAGGATGAGCAACGGTATGAGCACGGCTAGAATTATGCCCCACGTTACAGCCGCTTGCTGCTTCGAGTATTCCTGTCTTCCTATTTTTGACAATCGATTATATTGTTTGCTACGCTATTTATTTTAATAAATTGTGCAGTACTTACTTAAACATTCGGTGTAGCCGTAATCGGGCACGTTCCACTTTCCGTTCGGTAAACAAGTTCGTCTCGGGTCGCCCACCAATGTAAAGTCCTGGTTGCATTCGAATGTGACTTTAGTACCCGGTGTGAAGAAGAAAGTACTCTTCCGGCCAAATCGTGGCGTTTCCAAAACGCCACAAGTGACCACTTTCTTCCGCGACGTTTCCTTCAAGGTGTAAATCGACGCTTTGTAATTGGACGTGTAATGCGCCAAATCGCGATTTAACGTGTTTGAATAATCGTAGTAGCATTCGTACAAGTTTTCCGTACAGAATTGCTTGACTATGTTTACGTATTCGGACCGATTGAGCGGTATAATTTCTTCCGGTTTCATATGGAACTCGGGTACGAAACTGACGTTGTTGTACGAGGACGAAGTGCGTCCGAATTCTCGGTGGAAGAGCGATTTGCCTTTGTCGTTGTCGGCCACGTCGTCTAGTATCCATTTCAGTCCGAAATTGTCGTACAGGTCCTTCATGTTGTTCATATTGACCGATACAGGCGATCGCGTGCCATCGGGTAGTACTAGGTCGTCTTCTTTGTTGAAGCTCCAATTGCCGAACAAACCCGAAGTCTTATTCTGAATTTAATTTCGAAATTAATTTAATATTTAATTAATAAATTGGTAGCTTACGATAAAAGTCCAAGGCAAATAAACCCGCGCAGACATAAATCCCTTATTCTCAACCACTTCGACTCCAGCACCATTGTCGAACATAATAATTACTTCCGATTGATTTAAAATGTAGGTCGGGGTATAAACAGTCACTCCTAAAATATCAATTCGATTAGAACCATATTTAATTTGTCATTAATTAAACTTACCAAGGAAATGTTGGAACTTGAGCGCTTGTCGATCGAAGTACAACTTCCTACCGTCAGCCAATACATCGAGCCTGTACCGCCACTGTGCTTCTGGTGGTCGAATTCTTACCTCAATCACCGTCGAAGTATTACCTTTGGCGGCGACCGCAGTCAATTGCGTGGCTCTAACTTCCCCGTATTGATTCATAGACATTTGTTCAAATCGGCCTTGCACATCTAACATGTTCGATTTCGAGTTCGATCGCAGTAATACGAACTCGCCTTTTCCATTGAAAGTGTATTCGACATCGTCGAAGGTGACTATGTGCGGGTCGCCGTACACGCCGGCGATGCCAGGCGCTTGATAAGCGACGCAATCTTGCGATGGTCGACGTTCGAATCGTAGCGTTTCGCAGCCGACGGCTTGTTCGTCTTGCCACAGGCAGCAGAGGTACTTTGGTACCATGTCGTTGTACCATTGCGATAGAGTGGGTACTTTGGTGGCTTCGTTGAAGGGGGCGTAGCCCAAATTGTGGCAACGACGGGGACTGGAGCCCCATTGCTGGTCGTACGATAACATTAGGTATCGGTTGCGGTCGTAGCAACATTGTTGTTCCGATCCTTCCATTCTAAAATATTATTAGTAATTTTTCGAATTATTATTAGTCGATATTATGACTTACGTGGGTGATCCTGACTTAACGCAATGCATCGCCTGGTTATTGTAGTAACATTGCGGGTTGATATCCTTGTCGCAATCCAAATCCGGCATAAATCGGCCTTTATCGGCCAGCGCTTGCTCCAAAGTGCAAGGACATTGCGGCAATTCGTGTGCGAAATTCTTCAAATATCGGTCGTTCTTCAACCATTCGTCGCACAATGCCACTGTCCATTTGGATCCGTATAATTTCTCCCATTGCGGTCCAAAATACCACCCGAGCGGAATCGGCCGACTCCACACGAACGGTGTAATATCCACATTTTGTGTGGCGCCAAACGATGTGATTGGAATCGATTCGGTCAAATTGATTTGTATGAAGCCGAATCGAATATCGGTCAGGAATTCGTTGTTTCGTTGACGGTAATTACCGGGCGTGATTGTGTATTCGCCGGTGTTGATCACGTTCTCTTCTAGTAGCGTGATGAATTTGAATTCGGGATGGATGGTGGTTTCGCGGTAGCCCCATAACGATATTTTAATTTGTGCGTTTTCGTTGGTGGTTAAATTCGTTTTCTCCCAAGTCATTTTGATTTCGGCGGGATTTCGCTCGTTTTGTTTGAAGTCTTTGAAGAAGATTTTCTGGGAAGCGTGAGCAGGGGATTCTAAAATTAATATTTGTTGATTAATATTGCTGGTTTAATTAATTTAGAGGGGTGACGAACGTACCGACATAATATTTCCCTTTAAATTTGAAATTGCCGTCGTTTAGTGCGATTTCTAATTTAACGTAGCCTTCGACATACAATCGGGGTTGAATGCAAATCGCTCGATTGTAGTCGATAACTGTCCCGTAAACGACATCAGCGAAATCGAACTTGCACATAATTTGGTCCTTCGGTTTGAAACAAGGGCCTGTAATATTTACGACAGTACCACCCAGCATGTTACCACTTTCCGGTGCGAAAACCAATTGCAAATTCGTGCCATCTATCGACAAACTAAATTAAATATCTAAATCCAAATAATTCTAATCGATCTTACCAATATCTTTATTGCAACTTCCAAGCATTATAGTTTCGTCGATCCTAAAAATGTGCCGTCCTTTTTTATTGTTACCAAATCCAGTGGCGGTCAAATCTCGAATTACCGATGCTTGACTGTACGGTAAATATTCGTGTGCTCTCGTACCATTACCGGCGTTAAAGCCGACATACGCGGAAACTCCGCCCTCTCCCGCTCGGGTGTCTCCGCCAGCTTCGGTGTGACTCGTCCACACCAAGTTCAAATAGTTGAAGATGGCGTAAGTGTAGACTTCGTCGGTCGCGAGTACCATTTGGAAAGTGTTGGTCTAAATTAATTAATTAATTTAGTTATTAATTAGATTAATATTAAAAATAGTACCTTGGATACTGCGTCAGCATATCCCCCGTTGAACGAGACATTCTTCCACGTGACAATGATCATATGCTTCGGATCGAACGTAGTCGCCCCAATCACCCCTTCGCGAATATCCCACTTGATTCGCTCGCGAATTTCGACCCCCATTCGATCTTTCCTGCCGCGCAAATCGCGCTCCATCCGGAAATACACACCTGGCTCGCGTTGATCCACATCAGTCACCCCCAAATTACCAATTTTGCATTTACTGAAAAATATCCCAATAAAAGCGGGGTCGTTCTTCTTCGGCCATTCTTTGGTGGGGAACACGAGTGGGTAGTGGTAGTTTGGTGGCGGATCGCTGAACTCCAAATAGCCATTGAGCGAAACCCGTGTGTAATTGTAGCGAAAGCCGAAGAATGGTAGTTGGAAGTTGAGGTTTTTGTGCACTTGTGGGGTGGATGCTTGAATTGCGATTTGGTAGTCGCCGTTGTTGTCTTCTAAGCCTTTGTCGTAGTAGGGGTACATAAAATGTTCGCGAATTTCTTTGAGGCGCGCTTCGGTTAATATGTAATTTTGGGCGTCGTTGTCGCGGTTGGAGCCTTGGGATACTTCCGGGGGCGATACATTTGATGTCATGGGATCTAGAAATAATTAGTAGGAAATTGTTTTATGAGGAAATTATTTTTTTTCCGTCAATTAAAATTATTATTAGTAATTTTAATTGAAGGAAAATATTTTTTTCATTCAATTTTGATGAATATCGGCTCAAAAAAATTGAATTTCGTTAGATAATGCTTAATTTAATTTGAATATATTTTTATAGCTGTTTTAAAATTGACAAAATCACAAAAATAGACAAATAATAGACGAAAATAATTTTTAACAAAATTCTAATCACGGGGAATTTAATTAATTAAATATCTAAATTAATTAAAACCATGTCCATACCTATTCCTAAATTTTGTTCTATTCTATTAGTAGTTGATTCGGATTGCGTGGTAGTTGTTAAATTTTCAAAATTAGTTGCCGTGTTTGATTCGAATTCTATTGTGCTAGTATTGTTAATTTGATTAAAATCTAAAAGTAAAAGTGGATTTACAAGCAATCGCATATAATATACAGGGTGCAGGCGAAAATGAAATAGTTTAATCTAAAAAGCACCTGTATAAGATTATTAATGCTAAAGCAAATAGAAATGTCGAAACTTAATAAATTTAATAGTCGTTTGGTATTTTTTTATCTTATTTGCACAATGATAAATAACTATGTTGAAATTAAATACACTACATCGCATTACTAACTATATATTTCGAAATTAGTACTAAAAATGACGAATTATTGCGACATTGATTCGAAAAAGGCTCTATCGAGAGCGCCCCCTGTCGGCCAAAATCGAAAAAGCATACGAAAAAAAATAAAAACCAAAAGCCACACCCAATAAAACTTGAACTAACCGTAATCGGATGAAAACCAAGTTATATATTTGCCAGATCGAGCGCCTTTTGTGATGGTAGCATGTAAAGGTACATTAGTTTGGTTCAGGTTAACACTTTCGACGGCGTTAGCCGAAGAAAGCGCTGGGTCAGTATCGGGTGCTATAGGTTCTATCGATTCTACAGGCTCTACAATATTAATTAATATTAATTAGTTAGTGTTGTTAATTAATTTTCGGTCGATAGTCTTACCAAAGCTCGTATCAGGTAGTTGCGGATTTTCGGGTTTGGGCGGTTCCTCGTCGCCTTCGGCCGCCGCTGGCGCATTGTCGCTTTTGTCGATTTCGAAATCGGGTAGCACTTCAGCGTCCGAATTATCGGACGCGTTGGCGAATAGTTTCGGTGTGTTGAATAGCAGGATGAATAGAATGGCACATTTTAGTTCCATGATCACTTTCGCACATATAAAGTCCAATTCGATTCGAACACTAAACTAGCAATGAGATTTCAATGTACACCTCTGATAATGTTTATCTCGCACTTTCAGTGTAGATTAAATGATTTTATCTGGGTGACTATATATGCATGACACATATTTACGAAATTTTTCTTTGTTTAGTTGATAACGACAATTATTATTGAACAATTTTTTTATAACTTTTAAGTGAGGGTAGAATATGTTAAGTAGTTCATAGATGGAAGTGGATAGAGTGGAGTTAAATTAGTAGTGGTGCTGTATAATGAAATTTTTGGCCGATTCGGTTAACGCGCGTTGCACAAAATTTGTGATTCGTGAAAAAAAAATTGCATTTCGCTGTTTATTTTATAAATAACTATTTTTAATCTTTAGAAAATATATTATTAGATGAAAATTGAGCGAAATGAATTGCGATTTGTTTGTGCGTTAATTAATTAATTAATTTTGATGACTAATTTGCACTAAAAAAAATTATCTGTTTATCCAAATGTAATTAGTCGATTTTCTACTTAAAGTAATTGGGAAAAAAATTGCATCGACATCATAAAATAATTTCCATGTACAAATATCATTCGCACTCGAACTGATTAGATTTCAAACTTCATAATAAAAACAACTCCAGCTAAAATTACTAATTTTTTTTTGCATCTTTTATCAATTTTCTTTTGAAAAATAATTAATTAAACTTGGCTGAGGATTAAATTTTAATATGGGATTTAAAAAACGAACAGATATTGGCTTTTTGGGCATTTTTATTCATCTTACATTAATTAATACATTTAATTTACATTTTTGTATAAAATAAATCAACATTTTTGTTCGGCGAAAAAATTTCAGACAATCAATGTGAGGCGTCCTACTAAATTCCACAATATTCTAAACTTTACTTACGTAAACATTCAGTATAGCCATAATCGCCTTCATTCCACTCTCCAGTCTCCAAACAAGTGCGTGTAACATCCCCATTCAACGTATAATTCTGCATACACTCAAAAGTCACTTTACTACCCACCGTGAAAAAGAAATTACTCTTCCGACCAAATCGTGGCGTTTCCAAAACCCCACAAGAAACCACTTTGGTCCCCGCGATTTCCTTTAGCGAATAAATCGAGGCTTTATAATTGGACGTGCTCTTCGCCAATTCTCGATTTAACGTATTGGAATAATCGTAGTAGCATTCGTACAAATTCTCCGTGCAAAATTCCCGAACCATGTCGATGTATTCCGACCGATTTTGCGGTATAATATCTTCGGGAAGCATATGGAACTCCGGTACGAAACTAGCATTGTTGTACCAAGACGCCATACGTCCGAATTCTCGGTAGAACAGCGATCGGCCTTTATTACTATCGTTCGTATCGTCCACCATCCATTTCAATCCGAAATCTTTGTACAATTGCTCCATGTTGTTGATGTTGACCGTTACAGGCGCTAGGGTGCCATCGGGTAGTACTAGATCGTCTTCTTTGTTGAGGCTCCAGTTGCCGAGCAAACCCGAAGTCTTATCCTGAATTTATTCGAATTAATTATCATATTTAATTAATTAATTCGTGGCTTACCATGAAAGTCTTGGGCAAATAAACCCGCGCAGACATAAATCCGTTATTCTCAACCACTTCAACTCCAGCACCATTGTCGAACATAATAACGACTTCCGATTGGTTAAAAATGTAGGTCGGGGTATAAACAGTCACTCCTAAATTATCAATTCAATTAGAACTATTTTTAATTCGTCATTAATTATACTAACCTTGGAAATGTTGGACCTTGAGGTTTGGCCGATCGAAATACACCCTCCGACCATCAGCTAATACATCCAGCCTGTACCGCCACTGTGCCACTGGTGGTCGAATTCTGACCTCAATTATCGTCGAAGTATTACCTTTGGCGGCGACCGCAGTCAACTGCGTGGCTCGAACTTCCCCGAATTGATTCTCAGACATTTGCTCAAACCGCCCTTGCACATCTAACTTGGTCGATTCCGAGTCCGATCGCGTTAATACGAACTCGCCTTTTCCATTGAAAGTGTATTCGAGTCCGTCGAAGGTGACTATGTGCGGGTCGCCGTACACGCCGGCGATGCCAGGCCCTTCGTAAGTGACGCAATCGGACGATGGTCGACGTTCGGATCGTAACGTTTCGCAGCCGACGGCTTGTTCGTCTTGCCAAAGGCAGCAGAGGTACTTTGGTACCATGTCGTTGGCCCATTGCGATAGAGTGGGTATTTTGGTGACGTCGTTGAAGGAGGCAGAGCCCAAATTGTGGCAGCGACGGGGACTGGAACCCCATTGCTGGTCCTGCGATAACATTAGGTAATGGTTGCGGTCGTAGCAACATTGTTGTTCCGATCCCTCCATTCTAAAATATTATTAGTAATTTTTTAAATTATTATTAGTCACTATTATGACTTACGTCGGTAATCCTGACTTAACGCAATGTATAGCCCCGTTATTGTAATAACATTGCGGGTTGCTATCCTTATCGCAATCCAAATCTGGCATAAATCGGCCTTTATCGGTCAGCGCTTGCTCTAAAGTGCAAGGACATTCCGGCAAATCCTGCGTGAAATTCTGCAAATTGCGATCGTTCTTCACCCATTCGTCGCACAATGTTTCCGTCCATTCGGATCCGTATATTTTCTCCCATTGCGGTCCGAAATACCAACCGAGCGGCATCGGCCGACTCCACACCAACGGTGTAATATCCACATTTTGTCTGACTCCAAACGATGTGACGACTGGAATCGATTCAGTCAAATTGATTTGTATGAAACCGAATCGAATATCCGTCAGGTTTACGTCGTTTCGCAAACGGTAACTACTGGGAATGATTATATATTGGCCGGTGTTCATTACACCCTCATCTAGTGTTGCGATAAATTCGAATTCGGGTCCGATTGTGGTTTCGCGGTAACCCCATAACGATATGCTAAGTGCCGCGTTTGCGTTCTCGCTTAAATTGGTTTTATCCCACGTCATTTTGATTGCCGCGGGATTTTTTTCGTTTTGTTGGAAGTCTTCGAAGAAGATTTTCTGGGGCGCTTGAGCTGGAGTGTCTACAATTAATATTTGTTGATTAATATTGCTGGTTTAATTAATTTAAAGGGGTGACGAACGTACCGACATAATATTTCCCTTTAAATTTGAAATTGCCGTCGTTTAGTGCGATTTCTAACTTAACGTAGCCTTCGACATACAATCGGGGTTGAACGCAAATCGCTCGATTGTGATCGATAACTGTCCCATTAACCACATCATCGAAATCGAACTTGCAAATAATTTGATCCGTCGGTTTGAAACAAGGTCCTGTAATATTCACAACAGTACCACCCAGCATGTTACCACTTTGCGGCGCGAAAACCAACGGTATATTAGCGCCACCTGGTGGGACAATCCAAAATAACTATCTAAATCCCACTAAATACCCCACTATTTTACCTCCATCAATATCGCAACTATCCAACGCGATTGCTTCGTCAATCCTGAAAATGTGTCGTCCTGGTTTACCATTACCGAAACCAGTCGCCGTCAAATCGCGTATTCCAGACGCCTGACTGTACGGCATATATTCCCACGATCGCGTACCATTGCCGGCGTTGAATCCGACGTAAGCCGGGACACCCCCGAGTCCAGTCGCGGTATCTCCGCCAGCTTCGGTGTGACTCGTCCACACCAAATTCAAATAATTGTAGATGGCGTAAGTGTAGACTTCGTCTGTCGCGAGCACCATTTGGAAAGTGTTGGTCTAAATGATTTTATTAATTAACTGTAATTTAGTGGGAAATAATTAGTACCTTGTAGATAGCGTTAGCATATCCGCCGTTGAACGAAACATTCTTCCATGTGACGATAATCATATTCGTCGGAGAGAACTTAGACGCGCCAACGACGCCTTCGCGAATGTCCCACTTGACGAGCTCGCGAAGTTCGACCCCCAATTTATCGGTCCGATGTTGCAGATCGCTTTCCATGCGATAGTACACACCTGGCTCGCGCTGATCCACATCAGTGGATTCTATCTCACCTATTTTGCATTTACTGAGGAATATTCCGATAAATGCGGGATCGTTCGCATTCGGCCATTTTTTCGTAGGGAAAACGAGTGGGTATTGGTAGATTGGTGGCGGATCGCTGAATTCCAAATAGCCGTTGAGCGAAACGCGCGTGTAATTGTAGCGGAAGCCGAAGAATGGCAGGTTGAAGTCGAGATCCTTTTGCACTTGTGGGCTGGAAGCTCGAATTTCGGTTTGATAATCGCTGGTGGTGCCATCCGCGTCTTGGTCGTAGTAGGGGTACATGAATTCGGCGCGAATTTCATTCAAGCGAGCATTGGTTATTATGTAACCATCGTCTTCTTTGGCTGAATAGCTTGAATGTAGATTTTTGGCGTGCGATTTATCGGATGGCTTTGCGAATAGCAGTGGCGTGTTGGAAAGTAGCACGAGTAGAACTATATTTTTTAGTTCCATGGTTCGTTTCGCACTTCGAACGTTTAGTTCGAATCGAATACTGAAGGCAAATCGAGATCGATGCAGCTTTATAGTATGTTATCTCTCACTTATCTCATAATAATTTTTCCTATTATGTGTGTCGAGTAACGCGCTAAATAATTTATACCTAGAGCCGGAGCACTTGGTATTTTTCATTTGTTGCAGGAAAAATTATGAAATGAAAACCGATTTATCTACTCATGGCGTTTATTTGCGAATGGTTAATAATTAAAATTGTGCGTCAGTATTTACAAATTTGCTTAAAGTTGCTTAAACGATAACTTAAACTTAAAGGAATTATCTTCCAGGCCCAGAAGTGAGCATATTAATTAATGCAGCCTTTTCCTTTTCTTTTTTCTTCACAATGTCGATGCATCTATTCCTCCAGGTGCTTTTTCGTAATTTTATCGGTCGACTTCCTACATATCGCCCTTAAAAAATATTAAAGTCGTAGGTATTTTGCATTCGAAAATATAATCCATACTTAAACTGATTAGATTCGAAACTATATTTATAATTAAACAACAACAGGAATTGTACAAATCGTAATTTTTATCTATAAATATTTTTAATTAATCCTTGAACTTCATTATATTTAAAACTGAAGATGAACTATAGTTATAAATAATTTAGTGCGTTAATTCGCACTGAGTAATTAAAAGATAATTGCAACTAAAAATAAAATTGGCGAAACTTGTACAAAGCAAATGGAATTTAAATTACATTTCCTTTGAAACACTTATATAGTAATTGAATCGCTAGAAATCAGAGCATAATTTTATTACAGATAAACTAATTTATTCCAAAAATAGATCGCCATATTTTTATCTTTAGGGAATGATTTGTATTTACTGAATTCCAACAATCACTAATCAGGATTTCCCAATTTTATTCGAGTCCTTCAAATAACAAGGTATAACGAGAACACATCCACATACGAAAATAAAACCCTTAGAACATATTAATTGGACCAAGCAAGAAAAAAATTACAGACGCGCAAAAACTAAGTGGCTTATTAAAAATATTAATGCAAAATCGAAGCCCCCGAAAACTTCTAATAAGAAGCTGCAAATTGAAATCGGATCGCATTGAGAGTGTGTGTAAGGATGAAAAGGCAAACAAATCGTAAAACTCCCACAATATGATGATTAACATTGACATGCGGCATTGCAATTTCACAAGTGGCAGTAGCAGGAATCAACCCTCGGGGTGGCATTTAGAGTTATGCCATCAGCAGGAGTGAATTCATAAAAAAAACAGTGCGTCCAGTACACGGTATTCCCACTCAAACTTCGCAACCATCCAGTTGCAACGCAAGATAAATTGTCCAACTAAGCAACAGGTAAGTGCATTAAATGCATTTTACTAATCAAATTAACACATTTTTTCGTGTCGTGTTCCGTTTCCCCGAAGCAATTTATTTTAAAGTGTCCCAATTAAATTAATGTACGCGAATTAAATTCACTTGTTTCGTTTTTAATTTAAATTTCTATTGTTAATCAAGTTTGTGTTGGATTTTATTTTGGATATTGAGCGCAGTTTAATTCATGCATTGTTCAATCAACTATTGTACGTTTATATTTTATTTATTCCTATTTTAAAAATAGCGATTCATATTTAAATTGACAACATAGGCGGGAATAATTTAAATTCGCGTATTACTGGTTGCATACTTTAATAATTAATTTTACAAAATTGTGTATTTATGCAACCTGCACCACACCAGCAGGTAATTTGAAATAAATGCTTCAATCTTCTCTTTAGAAATGGACAAAAAAATTCTGCTCATCTTAGCTCTACTCTGTTTGGTAAATTTGATGAAAATTCATGGAAAATCCTGCACAATTTGCCATCGCAAACAAACAGGTATAATTAAACGAGGCATTTTCGTGTCTCGAGGATGGGGTGCTGGCGGTATGCCTTTCAGCGTTTTGTACATGAATCCTGCGACTTCCTACGCGCAATCGAAGCAGATCGTTGGAATGGTCAACGATATGCCGCAGGATAAGGAACAGACGAAACTGGTCGTATCTTTACCCAAGCAGAAAATGAATCAGCCCCGGGAGAGAAATGGACATCGGATAGATAATAATGCGATTCCACAATTGTTTGTTTCGTACGGATGGGGGCCGCTTGGAAAAAAATAGATTTTTTTCGCTCATTGCGTAGAAATATTTTTACAAATCTATTTAATAGGATTATTGTGAAAATAACGCGTGAGTTGTAAACTGTAAACCGTAATTAAAGTCCGGTTTCAGTCGGAAACTAATTAATTTAATTTGTGGGAGAATTGTGCCTATACATATACGCAAAGCTTACAAAAATTCCTAACATGCAAAGTACTTCGAAATAAACTCACCATTCATCTCCTTCATGGCTTTGGTGAAATCCGCGGGATCCTTGAAGCTGACAAAACCATATCCTTTGCTCTTATTAGTCCGCTTATCACGAATAACTTTAGCTCGTTGAAACGACGGGAATTTATTAAACGTTCGCGTTAGCAGCTCATCGGTTACGTCGTTCCCCAAATCGCCGCAGAATATCCGAAAATCATCATCAGCCCAATCAGTCAACGTGAAATCCTCCCAAGTTTGACCGCCTGCTACCCGCATCAGTTTGCGATTCTTGTTACCCTTTCTTCGGTAGTCATCGGGGCCGAACGATTGAAGTGCACTGCTTGCCTTTCCTGAAAAGCAATACAGGTTGTACAAAAGGTACTATTGCTTAGAAATAAAGAATATTACCTTGTGAAATGGCAAGCTCAGCACTGACTTTCTCATTTTTAAGCTTCTTTAGTTTCTTCTCGACTTCGGATTGTAGTGCCATGAAATCAACGGACGATTGTGAAGGTTGTTGGGATTGAGGTTGGTGGTTTTGTTGAGTGGGTGCTGGCTTGGAGGGCATTGCATACAAGGTGGGTTTCGCGGAAACCACGGCAGGCTGTGACGATATGACTGACGGCGAATAGTAATCGAAACGCGAGTCAAAACGTTTGCTGTGCTTTAATTGATGCGGCACCAGCATTGGAGGGGTGGGTGGCGGTGGAATGTTGGCAAAACCTGGCATGCTGAAGGAACCGTACGAATTCATTAGTGAATTCTGGCCCGAAATTTCAGCTTCAAATCTGCAAGGTAAAATTTTAGTAGAGCGGTTTTATTTTAATGGATATTGGTAAGTACCTGCTCATTTCGTCTTCCATTTGGCGGAATTTGTCCATTTTCGGGCAATAATTAAATTTTTACTTGGTGTGAAAGTAAATATTATGTAGAGTAAGATTGAGGTTATGTTTGATAAACGTCAACAAACGTTTTCGATACTATAAAAATAGGAATTACTGGTTGCCTAATTCGGGGTACGGAGTTAAATCTATTCGAAAATAGATAGCGCTGGTGTGCTCACAGAGCTCTGTAATTGTTGGTAACGAGTTAGTGCTACTCGAAACAGATGGCGCCGCGTTCTGAAATTTGGAAGCGCCTTAAAATTTGAGATTTTGCAAGTTTTGAACCATTGCAAGCTCATATTTTTAACGACTCGAAATATTCCAAGCGCACCGCAATCTCAATTTTTGTTTAGTATATTTCTGTACGTGGTGAGAGTTAGACGTATCGTATTTACAATAACTTTGAATATTCAGAAAGAAATGCACATCGATATCGAAGCGCAACATTCACCAAGACTTCTTATGACTTGGTAAGCTTAACTGGCAATTTAAATAATTTACAATTCAGTTATGTTTTATCAATTTTATTGTTATAAATTTTATAGTAAACTTTTCATTTTTCAATGTAGATTTCGTTTATTTCTCCTTGCATTTCTGGTAGATCCAATTTGCGGCTGATTATTTGTCTTGGAAATGTGTTGCCTAGAATTGAGATAAGTTCTTCTAATATTTTTCACGTTTCCAGTTACGAAAGTAATAAGACTATAAGTCTTTGTTCATTTTTCAATCAAAAATTAGATTTGTCTGAAATTTGGCATGATGATTAAGCATAGCGAAATTAAGACATTCTAAAAGTTTCAGGTCAATCGTGTGATTAGTTTTTTTTTTTAATAGTTAAGGTATATTTTTAGCACTTTTTGGTTTTTCTTAATTATTTTTTTAAAAAAAAACTAATCACACGATTGACCTGAAACTTGCTGAATCTCTTAATTACGAGGTGCTTAATCAGCATGCCAATTTTCAAAGAAATCTAATTTTTGAAAAAATTCGAAAATTAACAAAGACTATAGTCTTTGTTCATTTTTTGACCAAAAAATTGATTTTTCTCAGATCTTTATAAAATTTAGCATGGTGATTAAGCACCTCGAAATTAAGATATTCAGCAAGTTTCAGGTCAATCGTGTGATTAGTTTTTTTTTTTTTTTAATAATTAAAGTACGTAAATTTTTAGTATTTTTGGTTTACTTTAATTATTTTTTAAAAAAAAAACTAATCACCCGATTCACCTGAAACTTTCTGAATATCTTAATTTCGAGGTGCTTAATCAGCATGCCAATTTTCAAGGAAATCTAATTTTCGAATAAATTCGAAAATTAACAAAGACTTTGTTCATTTTTTGACCAAAAAATAGATTTTTTTCGATCTTTATGAAATTCAGCATGGTGATTAAGCACCTCGAAATTAAGATATTCAGCAAGTTTCAGGTGAATCGGGTGATTAGTTTTTTTTTTAAAAAATAATTAAGAAAAACCAAAAAGTGCTAAAAATTTATCTGAATTATTAAAAAAAAAAACTAATCACACGATTGACCTGAAACTTGCTGAATATCTAAATTTCGTTATGCTTAATCACCCTGCCAAATTTCATAAAAATCTAATTTTTGGTTGAAAAATGAACAAAGACTATAGTCTTTGATATATTTTCGGCACAAAAATCAAACTTTTCAAATGTTTCAGGATCGGGCCAAGGTGCCTGTGGGAACGATCAATGGTGTCGTCGGGATGTTCACGGACGTGCCCAATGAATTCGAGAAGAAAATGGAAGAAGTGCTCGTCAAGAGCACTGTCTATACGCACAAGCGTTTGTTGCCGCGGAACTTAAAAGTGTCAATATCTTTTGTAACACTTTGTATAAATGTATAAATTTACCATCAAAAAATGGGCCCTTTTGCGCTGCATCCAAAATTGGGCAACACTATGCATAAAAATGTTCCTAAACTTTGTAATTAATTATTTAAGATATTTTTTTAATGTGTCAATATTTTCTGTAACACTCTGTATAATTGTATAAATTTAGCATTAATATATTGGCTTTTTTGCGCTGCATCCAAAATGGGGCAACACTCTGTATAAATGTCTGTATATAGCTTGTAATTAATTATTTAAAGATATTTGTAAAAATGTGATTGTCATTACGCATAGAACACCCTGTATATATGTACAATTTATTGCTGATTCATGAATAAAGATTTTTTACTGAATTTTCTGCGTTTTTGTTTTCTTTAAAACACCCTGTATAAACGTCTAAATTACATCAATTGTGTCTAATTTTCCCGCCAAAATCTCCATCAGGCGTAAAAACTACGTGAAATATGTTTTTAAAACAAAATAAAAATTTTGGAGAAAATGTCCTCTTGATACACCCTGTATAAGTATCAGGAGCATACCTCCTCGCGTTTCTGCGATCCTGGTAGGAAATCCGAGATTTGCATGTTTTTTCCCGAAAAATTTAAACAAAAATCGAACGAATAAAAATTTTCGAGAAAATGTCCTCTTGATCCACCCCGTAGTTTTTGTCCTCTTGATACACCCTGTATAAGTATCAGGCGCATACCTCCTCGCCTTTCTGCGATCCTGATACCTCATCCCAGATTTTCGTGATTTTCAGCGTTTTTCGTTCTTTTTGCAGCTCGAAACTTCGAAAAACAACGAAATCGACGAAAATCTGGGATGGGCTATCAGGATCGCAGAAAGGCGAGGAGGTATGCGCCTGATACTTATACAGGGTGTATCAAGAGGACAAAAACTACGGGGTGGATCAAGAGGACATTTTCTCGAAAATTTTTATTCGTTCGATTTTTGTTTAAATTTTTCGGGAAAAAACATGCAAATCTTGGATTTGCTACCAGGATCGCAGAAGCGCGAGGAGATGTATACTCCTGATACTTTTTGCTCTATTTATCGTGATAAGTCGAATTATACAGGGTGTTTTAAAGAAAACAAAGACGCAGAAAATTCAGTAAAAATTCTTTATTTATGAATCAGCAATAAATTGTATAATTATACAGGGTGTTCTATGCGTAATGACAATCACATTTTTACAAATATCTTTAAATAATTAATTACAAGCTATATACAGACATTTATACAGAGTGTTGCACCTTTTTGAAAACAGTACAAAAGAACGTATCTTTTGATGCTAAATTTATACAATTATACAGAGTGTTACAGAAAATATTGACACTTTTAAAAAATATCTTAAATAATTAATTACAAGCTTTAGGAACATGTTTATACAGAGTGTTGAAAATAAAGTTGCTGTAGAATGTCCACCCTCAATGTTCAGTCCATTCTGAAAATTATAACATGTTGTACTAAAATCTACAAAAATAAAATAGATACAAAAAAGAATTGAATTGTTAATTATATAAATTGCCAGTTAAGCTTACCATTAAAAGTCTGGGTGAATGTTGCGTTTCGATCAACGAAGTTGTAGGAATATAGAATGGGTCTAATACCTCATATGTGTAGCCGAGTTGAAAGAGAGATCCGATATCGGTTTGTCTCTATCTTAGAATGCGGTGTAGCACCGTGTTGCCGCTCTTACGCGTAACTTTTGACACATACAGTTCATGCGGTGTTGCATTCACGTGTTTATGCTAGGTTAGATATTCCTTCGTAAACAAAGTGCACAAGTTTCATTGTTAAAGTATAAACGTAAAAATGGGCAAATACAAAAAGAATTGTTTGTTATGTAAGAATTCAGAGGATAAAACAAAAAATTCTGAAATTAGTTATCACAGGTACGTACAGTTTAAATGTATTAGTAATATTAGTAATTTGTGTGACTATTTTCTTTTAGATTTACACGTTCCAAAGAGCTAAAAGCTTTATGGATGGAAGTGTGCAATTTGGATCCGCGCACGGATGTAGTTGATAATTTGTTCATTTGTTCGGAGCATTTTCAAGAAAGCGATTATTCGGAAACTTCGGGCAAACGCATTTTAAAAAAAACTGTTCCATCCGTGGGTATTCCAGAGAAAAATGGGAATGCCAACAAGTCTATTCCCGCTGTCGCAGGTAACAGTTTTGTTATACACTTTTTTAGATAAAATGCAGCACAAATCTAACATACACAGCGATTAATAGTTCGCCATGAATTAGAATCTGTAAATACAGGAAATTGTATGCCGGATGGGGTTCAACTACTTTTTGCTTCAAGTGCTCGAAAACCTATTCAAAAGAAACAACTAATTTCAGAAGATATCAAAATTATTTCCAGATTGTTACAATTATCCCCATTTATAGAGAATGTTGTTGAGCACATCGCAGGTTTTGTAGTTAGAAGTGTGGAAAAAAAATTATCTTGTAACGTTTGCTATTCGCATTTAGAAAATGAGACTCTTTTAGAAAGTTATCCTTTGATAGGTCAAAAAAAATTTGGTAAACTTAAAATACCTTCAAAAGATGTGGTAATAATTGTCAAACATGCCGAAAAACTAATTAGATATTTTCAGGAAAAAACAAATTGGTTTCGATGTCCATTTTGGTTTCGATGTCCATGTGTTTTTCGATGAAAAAACAAATTGGTTGGTTTCGATGTCCATTTCATTCTGAAAATTCAAACTTACTGTTAATAAAATTTACCTTAATTACTTTTAAAAAAAAAAAAAAAAAAAAAAAAATAATTACACGATTGACCTGAAACTTGCTGAATATAGAAGACTATAGTCTTTGTTAATTTTCAAATTTTTTCGAAAATTAGATTTCCTTGTAAATTGGCATGCTGATTAAGCACCTCGAAATTAAGATATTCAGCATAAGTTTCAGGTCAATCGTGTGATTAGTTTTTTTTTTTTTAAATAATTAAGAAATACCAAAAACTGCTAAAAATTTACGTACTTTAATTATTAAAAAAAAAAAACTAATCACACGATTGACCTGAAACTTGCTGAATATCTTAGTTTCGAAGCGCTTAATCACTATGCTAAATTTCATAAAGATCGGAGAAAAATCAATTTTTTGGTCAAAAAATGAACAAAGACTATAGTCTTTGTTAATTTTCGAATTTTTTCGAAAATTAGATTTCCTTGAAAATTGGCATGCTGATTAAGCACCTCGAAATTAAGATATTCAGCAAGTTTCAGGTGAATCGGGTGATTAGTTTTAAAAAAAAAAAATAATTAAGGTAAACCAAAAATGCTAAAAATTTACGTACTTTAATTATTAAAAAAAAAAAACTAATCACACGATTGACCTGAAACTTGCTGAATATCTTAATTTCGAAGCGTTTAATCACTACGCTAAATTTCATAAAGATCGGAGAAAAATCTATTTTTTGGTCAAAAAATGAACAAAGACTATAGTCTTTGTTAATTTTCGAATTTTTTCAAAAATTAGATTTCTTTGAAAATTGGCATGCTGATTAAGCACCTCGTAATTAAGAGATTCAGCAAGTTTCAGGTCAATCGTGTGATTAGTTTTTTTTTTAAAAAATAATTAAGAAAAACCAAAAAGTGCTAAAAACTTACCTTAATTATTTAAAAAAAAAAACTAATTACACGATTGACCTGAAACTTTTAGAATGTCTTAATTTCGCTATGCTTAATCATCATGCCAAATTTCAGACAAATCTAATTTTTGATCGAAAAATGAACAAAGACTTATAGTCTTATTACTTTCGTAACTGAAAACGTGAAAAATATTAGAAGAACTTATCTCAATTCTAGGCAACACATTTCGAAGACAAATAATAAGCTGCAAATTGGATCTACCAGAAATGCAAGGAGAAATAAACGAAATCTACATTGAAAAGTTTACTATAAAAATTATAACAATAAAATTGATAAAAAATAATTGAATTGTTAATTATTTAAATTGCCAGTTAAGCTTACCATAAGTCACAAGAAGTCTTGGTGAATGTTGCGCTTCGATGTCGATGTGCATTTCTTTCTGAATATTCAAAGTTATTGTAAATACGATACGTCTAACTCTCACCACGTACAGAAATATACTAAACCAAAAATTGAGATTGCGGTGCGCTTGGAATATTTCCAGTCGTTAAAAATATGAGCTTGCAATGGTTCAAAACTTCCAAAATCTCAAATTTTGAGGCGCTTCTAAATTTCAGAACGCGGCGCCATCTGTTTCGAGTAGCACTAACTCGTTACCAACAATTACAGAGCTCTGTAAACACACTTGCGGCATCTACTTTCGAGTAATTCAAACTCGTTACCAACAATTACAGAGCTCTGTAAACACACCTGCGGCATCTACTATCAAAAAACACTAACTTGTTACCAACAATTACAGAGCTCTGTAAACACACTGGCGCTATCTAGTAAAACTGAACTCGTTACCAATAAAAGTAGATTTCTTTGTTACGACATAACAACTACTACCCCGATGGCATAGATGACGCTAGATGTAGTACACTAAATGTCAAATCAGCCATTTCGTTTCCTTTTCCTCTGTCAACGTAAAGAGTGTGTAAGTTTATTCTATTTATTCATTAAAATGTTTTTAAATTCCCGTCAATATCCCGTTAATTAGTTTACTAACCCCTCTCCTAATTAACCACAATTCATTTGGACTTAAAATACCCACTATACTTCTTATTTTTGTGTACTTTTGTGAACCATGTGGCTAACTTAACCTCAAATGATTTTACAGATCTTAAAAGATGACTAATTCAAAGGGTTACCGTCGAGGAACGCGAGATCTCTTCTCCCGTAAATTTAAGAAACATGGAGTCATTCCATTATCTACTTACATGAAAGTGTACAAAGTCGGCGATATTGTTGACATTAAGGGTAATGGAGCCGTGCAAAAAGGTATGCCCTACAAAGTATACCACGGAAAGACTGGACGTGTGTTCAATGTGACCGCACACGCTTTGGGCGTCATCGTCAACAAGCGTGTACGCGGCAAAATCATCCCGAAACGCATCAATATCCGTATTGAGCATGTTTCGCATTCCAAGTGCCGCCAGGAGTTCATCAACCGCGTCAAGCAAAACGAGAAACTCCGCAAAGAAGCGAAGGAGAAGAATGTACAGGTACAACTTCGCCGTCAACCTGCTCAGCCCAGACCTTTCCACATTGTGAGTGGACGAGTGGCTGCTGTTCAACTTGCACCCATACCGTATGAATTTATTGCTTAAGTATAATAAAATCGACTTACATGTGTAAATCCGCTTTTATTTCATCCCGTTAACCCGTATTTTAGTTATATGTGGGATTTGGATGTGTAGGCAACCAGATATACATGCTTGTTTAGCTGTACAAAGTGGGGGAATCACCGAATCTGAAAAATAAGTAAAGTATTAGTAAAATTTGCAAATAAATAATAGAAATCGAGTCAGTTGTGTAATAAGTGTAGATTGAAGCAAAAATGTATTTTTTTAAATATTATTTATTTCTCTTTTATATAATACTTAACACTAATTATTTCTAAATTGATGTATGTTCAGTAATAAATTAGGAGGGAGTGTTTGTGTAAGTATTGCACTGGCGGGGTTGGATTGTCAGGTGCCAGCACCACTCCACACGCAATTGTGGAATGTTTTAAAACACATGAAAAACAAGACGATATATAAATTATAAATATATTATATAAAAACAATTACGGCGGCGGCCCGCCAAACACACCACCGAGCCCCCCGCCCCCCCACAAATCGTGTGCACAAGATCCAGAAAAGGGGGCGCACGGACTGCGGCGGCGGCGGTACACTACCACCATCACAATAGCTACCGACACGACACTTACAGTCTCGGTAAAAATTATCTGCTACTTTATACAGCGTCACTAATTAATAGTTTATCTTCGTCTTCTTCATAATTTGTTTGTTTTGTTAAGTCACGTACAGTAGTATCAAATAAAAACAAAAGAAAATCAACGTAGCTATGCGCCATCTACCTCCGCAGTAGGTAACAATCCGTAAGTTTAAGAACACAGCCTCTCTCGCAAAGCCAAATACTTTTTAGGTATCTTTTTACACACACACACACGCCAGCACACACAAACCGGAAAAAAATTTGAAACGGTAAACAACTCACTAAGTAATTATACAATTATATAATACAATACAAAAACGGGCTTTTTTCCGGTCGGCGTCGAGCGCTTCCGTGTCACTATCAAACATATTTACAAAAAAAACTTTTATGTACAGTACTCTGCTTCCATCCTCATCATATCTTCATCAATAATTCATCTATAATGTCTTAGCTACACAATTTCAGTTAGTCGTATTCATCGTAATCAGAGTTCAAATAATAAAAATCAAAAATCAATAATACCTTCACTAAAATCAATTAAACAACAATCACTAACAGTCTGCTGGTCGGGAAGAGGACAGCAGAGCGCGGCACCACTAGAGTTGCTCGACAAACTTACTCAACTGGTCCTGTGGGGTCATTGCCGGCACGTCACTGACCGATTCCTGAGAGGGCGGGCCGACGGGCGACGCATGCGGATGGAGCGCGTTCGAATGGTTCTGGCCGAGAAGCATTTCGGACGCGGTGAGATCGTGTGGGGAAGGTTGAGGACCGCGCGGACTTGGCACCGCCTGCTGGTTCCGCGGACTGGCCGAAGGTCGCGACGACGGACTGGGTTGCGGACTCCTAAAACCCACCACAAATATTAACAAATCCTAAAGGCAAACATGAGAGACTTACCGAATCGGCGGCGGACTTCGCACACTCATAAGTTGCTGTTGTTGCTGCACGGAAATGCCTTGGCCTTGCGGCGGGCCCATTACGCCTTGCGGAGATGGTTGTGGAGGTGGCGTTGGTTTCAGTCCTTGCATCGGTGGATATTGCTGATCGGAGAAGGAGTTATTGTAGTTCATGTGCGGCGTTCGAATGCCGGGCAGTCTTTGTTGATACGAAGGTGGTGCGGGTGGTTGTTGGAATCCTTGTTGTTGCTGTTGTTGCTGCTGCTGCTGTTGTTGCTGCTGTTGTTGTTGTTGCTGCTGTTGCTGCTGCTGTCGTTGCATCGCCAATATTTGCTGATGCTTGTACCATTGTTGCTGTTGTTGCGTCATCGGTTGTTGTCCACCAGGTGGCCCCTGATTCAAACCTTGCGGCGCGCCTTGGTTGATAAGTCCGCCTTGCATAGCCATTCGCACATGCTGTTGTTGCTGCTGCGCCACATTCGGCTGCTGTTGTTGTTGCTGCTGTTGCTGCGGCTGGTTCAAAATGTGCAGTTGTTGCGGCGGCGTGTTGGCACCCGCTTGTTGCATTTGCGCCTGCTACAAATAACATTAGTACCGAATTTTAAAACGTCCACCTTCTCTTACCTGTCGCTGTTTGATGAAAGCGGCCATCAGTTGCGGATTGGCTTTCAGAATCGTGAGGATCTGCTGTTGTTGTTCGGGCGATTGCGGCGATCGTAACGTTTGCATCAGTTGTTGAAGCGCTTGTTTTTGTAGCATGGAATTCGCGGGTGCGTTAAGTGGCGCCGTTCCAGGTCGTACCACTCCAGGATTGCCTTGCAATTGCGGCGGTTGCCCGCCAACTGGCCCCGGTTGCATTACGGGTGGACCGGGCTGGCGGATGCCTTGCGCCATTCCACCGGGATACCGATGCTGCCACTCGCCCATCGACAACAAGTTGCCACCTACACCTATTAATCGAATAAAAAATGTATAAGTTTCTTTAAAATTAAAATAGTTTCAAAATAAATCGCACAATTCCCGCTCGAAAAAATACTAATACCTTTGATAACATTTTTTTCAAACAATTATTCGGCTCTTACTTGCCTTTTCCACAAAATTAATTCAAATCTACCTTTCTCTGCACTCTGCATATACGAATCCGTTTCATAACACGTTTTCACTCCTAAATTCGACGAAATTAAATTTCCATGCAATTAAAGAAATGAAACACATACCTTGATGTCCCATATTCCGAATTTGCGGCGGAGGCGGCATATTCTGCCCGGACGGCGGCAAACTATACCCGACACACGTTTGCTGCGGCGCTTGTTGTCGCGCTGCTTCCTCTTGCACTTGCTTAACGACTTGCAGGACATTCGCGGACAACGGTGGTTGAGTTCCCGGCTTCAAGCCAATACCTGGTTGATGGGGCGATTGAATGCCTCCAATTCCGGGCGTTGGCATTCCTAGAAATCGCCATCAATCGTTAGAAATTGTCGACAACTAATAAAAACGTGTACAAACCTGTTGGATTGATAGCATTTTTCGCTGGACTGACAGCGCCTGGTACCACGGATTGAACACCAGCCGCCGCCATAGGCACATTATTTGTTCCAGGCATACTGCTGCAACTGCTGCCACTTGGCGCGGTCCGACTCATGACCGCCATACGACGTCGCAGCAATTGCGCCTGTTGCAATCGCTGTTGCAATTGTTGTTGTTTGAGCTTGTATTTGATGTTTGAACAGAATGGTACGGGGCACTTGGTTTCCTGGCAGTGTTTGGCGTGGTAACAACAGAGTGCAATCAATTGCTTGCAGATCGGACAACCGCCGTTCGTTTTGCGCTTGCACACCTTCGTGTGCGTCACAACGCGTTTCATCTTCTGACAGCTAGGCAGGCGACAATTCGCGTCACGACATTGACACGCGTGGACCAGAGACTGAATGCATCGCTGCAACAATTCGAAATATATTAGCTAATTAATTTGAGAGTGCATAAAATATTTACCTGTATTGAAAGCTTCCTCGCCTCTTGCGGATTCGCTTTATTCGCATCGCCCGGCGAACTGCCATCGTCCAAATCGAGTCCCAACTTCTCCATGTTGTGATTGTGGCCAGTCTTCTCGTAGCACTGCGTGCACAAGTCAAAGTCCTCGCATATCGTGCAATGATAGCGCGTCTCCACATGCGCCTTGCAATTGTTGCAGGTGTAAACGAACTTGTCCTGTCCTTGATTGTGCAGTTCGTACAACATGGACATTGTACTGTATTTGGCGCGACGCAGCGACGAGAATTCGTAATGCTTCTCCCTGGCCAAGGTCAGGAAGGCGTCGCGTCCGTCCATGAGATCACAGCTGATGAATGGGTCGGGGTCTTGGATTGGCTTCAAACTGGCGGCCGATTGTACCGAATGCAGCCGAATCACGAAGAACACTTCCTTGTGTTTCTCCATCGTTGCGAAAATCTTGGCGGACAAATCGTTGCCGGTTTGCGGCGTGTTCGACTTTTTGCTGTTCCTCCGCTGATTCGCTTTCGACTTTGTACTTTTCTTCGCCTTCTTCTGGCCTTTCTTCTTACCGTCCGGCCCCACCTCGCACTCCTCCGTCAACGAAAAAATCTGCTGAGACGCAAGAACGATTAAAATACGGCCAAACTAACAACAGCACGTTTCAGCAAGTAGATCGTTTACTTCGCAAGCGAAGTGAACGATCCGACTTGTAAAAAACACTGAAAGACAATTGCAATGTACTCTTACAGCAGCAGCTTCGGCAGCTTCCGCTTGTTTCCGCTTCTCCTCCTCTTCCTGGTCCAATTCCTTTATGCTCTCCTCGAGCACGTTAGGCCAGAAATCGCCTTCGAAGTACGGAAGATCGGCGGCCGATCGTAGATTATCTTCCATTGCTTGCTTCAAAATATCCTGAAACAAAGTAACCGTTCAGTTAGTTGGTTGTTCGGTCGTTGCAGCTGAAAATGTACCTTATAATCGAGCACTATCCGTTCGATAATGCCTTTGTCAAGCATCTTTTTATACCAGTCTTGCAGTCTCTTGGGTTTGGGAATCTTCTGTTCGTTGGGATGACAATGAAAGATGTAGTCGTCGCCTTCCGATGGCGGACAGGCCCAAATATGCGCCATCGTATAACCTAATTGTTTAACATAATCCATGTAGCCTAATAAAATTTCATGATAAACAGCAGTTCTATATTGTCGCGGCTTGAAAAAATGCACCGAATCGAGATAGGCGATGTAGACACGTCGCGTGTTCGGCGCCGGACACTCCGACCCGTACTCTTGCACGTGCATCCCGAAAAAGCACACGTCAACGCCGTCGATCTCTTCGAACGCGAACAGTGCTTTAGCGCGATAGGGAAACTCGCCCGGTAGTTCGCCGTTATCGACGAACTTGCCCCGCATGCCCGGTTTCACTTCGACCATCTTTTCCGAACTGGACACGACCCGTATCGACACTTCACCAGCGCCCGCTTCTTTCTTTTTCAGAAATATATTCACCCGATTCTCAATGTAAATACCCAAGTTTGTGACCGGTAACTTTTTGGCGTTAAATTTGTTGTCTTTCCGCTTTTCCCCCTTTTTCTTGTAGCATTCGTCACAAGTGAAACCTGTTGGCCAAATCGCTTCGATATGCAGCACGCAGATTTGGTGCAACTTTCGACTGCAATCGTTACAATGGACAAAGGCTTCCATTTCGAGATGGTCATTTTTCATTTCTTTGAATTGGTCCTTCTTGATCGCCCTGATCATTAATAATTTCGTAAGTTTTCAACAACAAAAAATATTCTAAAAGTACTACTATTCAACGAATTTATACCACCACCCACTAAATAAAACCAACAAGAAATTGTTTGAAACTCTATAGCAGCTTTAAAATTGAACTGAAAAGCCAACACAAACCGTCCAAAAAATTAATTTAGCAAGACTCAGGAGGTTCAAATATTAGAATTTCATCAAAAAACTGCTAGTCCTTGCACACCACACAAAATAATTCAAAAACAGGCAAAAACTTACGTTTGAGCCTGCGTTGGATCGTCGCCCAGTGTGACGGTGTCGCCCTGGATGTCGTTAAAGCACTTCTGGCAGAAGGTGTATCTGGATAAAGCACAGAATAAGCACAACGCGCAAAAAATAGGGTTAAACTAATGGATGCTTTCAATCCACACTGACACTACGTTGCTAGGCAACCATTATATAACCGGATGCAACCGGATGCTAGGAAACCATTATACTTAATGTATACTTGGTTGCCTACATTAAATACACATAATAGTTATTTTGCATACAATATACAATATTTATTATTAAACGCAAAATAATTAATTAAACAACCACACAAAATAATAAAACAATATAATCGCAAAAAAATACAAAAATTTGTTCGCAACTTTCTATAGTAGCTTTGAAATTGAGCGTTCAATAGCCACCTCAAACAGTCCGAACTCATGTAGCAAGACTCAGGATGCTCAATGATTACATTGACATCAAAGAACGGCTAGTACTTGCACGATCAACATTTGCGAATACACTAAATTAAACTCGAAACTAACAACTAACTCACCTATTTTGATAACTATAATATTTGGCATCCCTCGGAATCGTACAAAGCTGTTTGCCGTAGCAGCAAAGCACTTGCGGATTGAACGTGTACTTCCTACCACAGCAATAACCCATCGACTGCATCACCGGATCGATTTCTTGCTCAAACACTTCCGACAACTAAACAAAAAAAAAAATACAAATATTTAAATTAAGGCGCGAAATTCAATTTGGAAAACAACGCACCTTTGTACAATACCTATAAACCCGACTCGTCTTCCGATTATACAGCCACGCATTATCAAACATCAACCAGACATCGTCCACATAATCCCACGGATCATTATAATTCCCGATGTCCAGTTTCCGCTTGATCGTCGATAAGTCCATCGGTCGCTTAACAATATCAAAATAGTCCGGTATGCCTAACGTTTGCGGATCGACCGGCTGCCGGAACGGTATACTCTCCGGATCTTGCCTATACAATTTCTCCAGCGTTGGCATCAACTTCTGCCGCAATTCGTCCGGTTTAAAAATGCATTTCTGTTTGTCGAGCGCGCCCGCAGGCACACTTGCACCGCCCATATCGCCCGAACTATCCGGCTCATCCTTCACCGCTCCTTCATCCTTGATAGTCGCCTCACCCTCATCCATCGGCTCCATTTTAATCTCCTTCTTAATCTCGTTCTTCATCTCATTCTTAATACTCTTGCCACTATTCTCATTGTGGCACTCATTCTGCTCACCATCCTCTTGCTTGATATCCATCGGTTCCCGTTTGATTTGATCCAGTTTGCCTTTGATGCCACCCGACGGCGGCGACGGTGAATCCTCATCACGATCAGCCGCCGCCGAAATGGCAGCCATTTGCGAAGACATTGACGATTGTCGCGGCGCATTCAGCGCCGCCCGTTCCGCACTACTCATACCTTTACCCATGCTTGCAGCGGTCGCGGGCGATGATTGGATTGGTGTGGCTGGAGCCGGCGATGCTCCTCGAGAAGAACTCACCGACTTGGGACCAGTCATACCAGCATGCGGCGTGGGAACCGAATCGTTGGACGTCGTCGTCGATGGTATCCGACTCGGCCCATTCGCATTCACTTGCCCTAAACCCGTTTGCACGTTAAAGCTGCCGGGCGATGGCGCCATCCTGCCCGACTTCATCAAATCATTGAACTGATTCGCTTGCGCATTGCTCGCCGGTGACGCTAGCGGCAAACTGACCGGCCCATTCGACGACGAGTTGAACTGATTGGTCGTCGTACTGCCTTGACTCAACGGATTGCCGAACGGCGACAAGCCCGGATTCGCGTTCGGACTCGGACCCGGCAATCCGACCACTTGCTGTTGTTGCCCTTGCGCCGGAAACAACACGCGACTTTGCTGCGACAGCACACCCAAACCCGGAATATTATTCGTGCCCAATGCCGGTGAGCCACTCCGCAAACCGCCTTGCGATTGCATATTGTTCGGCACCGGCGGTCGCGTATTCATGCCCGGCAAACTCGGCCGCACAGACGGCGGATGTTGTTGCTGTAATTGCTGCTCTTTCCGCTTCTGGCGCTTCTCCTCCAACTCCTTCTGGATCTTATAGATCTTCTCCGCGAGCAGGTGGTAGTACTCGGAGCGCGAGTTCGCCATGCCGTACATATCGCCTTCGACTTTGCGCGCATACGCCACCAAATTGTGCATTCGCTTGTCGAGCAGCGCTTGGGGATCGGGTGTCGGAAAAATCGCCTGCACCAACTTATGCACGAGATGATTGCGCAAATCGGGCGTGACCGATTGGTGCCACTCTTTCGTGCCGGGCACAGGCGATGCGGTGACCTGCTGCCCGCCACCCGGTAATTGATTCACGATGCCTTGATTGGCCGCCTCGGCACCACTCGCCAAGCCGAACATCACACTATTTACACTCTGTTGCAGACTGGCGGCCGTTTGGCTGACGCCCACTTGTGTCGCGTTCGGTGTGGAATCGCTGCCGAGCGGCACGCTTACGTTGGGCGCGGGTGGACCGGGCGGTGGGATGCCCCGCACTATGTTATTACCGCCGATATTGGCCGGGTTTGGTGCACCACCCGGCGTCATCGGTAAACCGAGGCCCGGTCTTGGACCGGGATTGGTTAGAATTCGCGGTGGACCAGCGCCAGTTCGCGTCGTTGGACATGTGATGCCGAGAGCATCGTATGCTCGTTGCAGTTCGGGCGCTGATGGGTTTGGTGATTGATTGCTTTGGGTGGCGTTGGTGTTTGCTGAAAATTCAATTTATGACATACGTGCTACCATTTTATATTTTAATATTAGGCTATAATTTAGAATGTCTTTAAATGTATAAACCTAGTACAGAATTGGTCAAGTACTAGGGTACAATCGTTTAAATTTTGCTATAGCAAGGATATGATTAAATAAGATAACTATGAGATAGTTAACCAACCCTGAAACCTTGCAGTAATTCATAGCATTTATAGCAAAAATAATAAGCAATAAATATATTAACAATTGAAAAAATGTGTATGGTGTATATTTGGTTGCATACTCATTTCTCAAGATTTAGTGGTGTAAACCCGAATCACAAGCAATAACGTCAACCTGACCATAGATGGCGCTCGCGAAAACCGTATACATTTTTTTATTTGAGTCATTATAAAAATTTACATTAAATAAAAGCACTAAATAGAGAGATTATGCAAATGAATAGCACATAAAATAATATAATTACGAATTATTAAAAAAAATATATTGGAAATATACCGCCATCTATTGCCTTATTTCAAAACCAAAAAAAGCCCGACTCACACCGTACAAATTTTTACGAGTTTTTAATGCAATTAGACGCATAATAAATTAATTACTAGCACTCACCATTAGGGTTATTCCGATTTTTATCCGCTTGTTTGAGCGGCAAACAAACCGGACAATCCGACCGAATGCAATTCTTCCAATGACTGATAATCTGTCTCGACGAACTGCAATGCGCCACCGAACAACTCTTGCCCGCATTACAAGTCGTCATATGATTGAGTACATTCTTCATCGTTTTACAATGCGGCAACGTACACGACCACACATCCCCATTATTCGCTTGCGATTCCCGCCGCTGACACTTGTGCGCGTGCAACAGAAGCACCAACTGCTGCTGAATCAGCTTGCGCTTTTCAGGATCTGCTATAAGAAACAGGCGAATTACAAACCAAACACTACGAGATTTATTAAGTGAAACGCACCAGTCGAAGGTGCTGCCGGTCCGCCTTGGTTTTGTGTCGCTTGTTGCGGCCCCGGTTGCGTTCCAGTCGGCGCGCCCGATTGCGGTGTCGCCGGCGAAGGAGCAGGCGGTTGAGTTTGTACCATGCCACCTTCACCGCCACAACTCGTCGGTCCTACCGGCATCGTTTGCGGTCCACCGAATCGCGGGCAATTCGTAAGCTTCTGCTGGGGAGCTACTACTCCTTGAACAACAAATTCCATTAAGTATTTTCAATGTATATATGGTTGCCTAAATGTACAGATATTAATATAAGACGAAACTTACCAACTTGAACACCTTGTGGTCCTGCGTTTGGATTATTATACGAATAGGGAGTATTGCCAGGCATGCCTTGATTCACCACATTACCAAGTAGCATATTCGGGGGTTGCGGTCGCGGTCCATTCGGGCCAAGTAGATGAACGTTGTGTGGCCCGCCCGGTGGCCGTTGAGCAATATGAGGCATGGACACCCTCATTATTGGCCCATTCGGCAAACCCTGCTTTAAAATAGAGGTTATTACAACAATTCCGAATTGAATTAATAGCGCTACTCACTTGTGGTACCGCATGGTTGCCAGGATGATGCGTTTGTCCCGGTGCTAACATGGTGCTCGCATTACTTAGCGGTTTATTGACGGAACTACTAACGACCAGACCGCCACCGGCCATTCCGCCGCCGATTGTATTAATATTGCTGTTTGTTAGAATCATATTACCGCCGCCGCTATTATTAATTCCTGCAAACGACAATACGTGTAATAAATAATAGTAGGGGCGCTAGTGAAGTTTAAAGTACCACTACCTTGAATTGTGCTCATCACTTGTGGTGAACTACCATTATTCGGCATCGTTTGCAGCGACGCATTGTTCGATATGCTTGACGACAAACTGCCCAGATTCATTTGATCGACAAGGTTCCCTTTCGCCACCGACACGTTTGGTGGCGACTGCAGATTTGGACTTTTACTACCCAATTGACCTCCCATTACCAATGCATTGCTCAAGCCCTTATTGCCCTGCGAACATACAAATTAGTACCAAACTTCGTCTGGTTTTGGCGCGATATTTACCTGTTGTAGAATGTGATTGATGTGCATTTGTCGCAGAGCATTGCCATCGGCATTGTCCATTCCGTTTTGCAAACCAGGTCCTGGTCCTTGTGCGGGCGGTTTACTATTGCCCATATTATCGGGAAGACCCCACGAAGAAGACGACGACATAAGTTCATCAGGCAGGTCGTTTTCCAAGTCGAACATATCAATGCTGGACAGTACATCTAAACCAGGCACAATTAGCACGTTTGCATTCAAGAACAATGTTGCCAATTTAATATATTGGCGACATCGTTCCAAAAAAATTCGCTATGTACAAAACGTCGCACAATAGTAGCTTAAAGCAATGCAGACTGTTTCGCGGGCGACCGCCCGCGAATAATTGAAACATTTTAAGCAAACCGAGCATGCACGAGACATACGAGGAAGTGCAAGAATAATTGTATTATAAAAATGCATCAAGCAGGTTGATCTATGGTATTTTGAACATCATAGATCAGTCTGCGTAGCTTAATATGTTTGAATTATGTTAGTGTATTTTTTAAAAATTCGTTTTGGAAAAATAGGATGTATTTACTTTGCGGGCACATCCATTGTTGCCTTGGATTGGATAGACCACCACCCATTGACGGTGCCAGGCCCTGTGCGGACCCCAAACCATAGTTGTTGTAAGCTAATAGTTAGGTATAAACAAATTATTCGAAATCACCACTCTATCTACTTATAAATATTATATTATGCATTAATTAAGCACAGGGAAACAATTTTTTTAATACAATTTGTTTGGCAATATTTTACAGGGTGATTCCAGCTAGATTTGTTGCAGACAATTTTAAAATATTAATGTTTAATTATTTTCGCGCGAAAACCCATAAACTAATATGACTACTAATTAAAACAAAACCCATAGTATATTAAATTCCCCATAAAAAACAATAATAATAACAAACTGACACATTTAGGTTAACTGACTGACATTTGATACTAATGTCAACAAACATTATTTGACACCAATACAACTCAAAATTTTGACACTTTTACAAATGAATGAATGAAATGCATCAAAAAAATGCATTCAAATTCAAAATCTTGGTTACAAAATTGCTTCTTCGTAAGTATTTAACAGCGATTTGTTTATCTATGAAATTATCGTCATCTACAAGGTTTTCTAATCAACAACAACAATAAATCTTTGTCGAATCATTTTGCCCTTTAATTGCTCATCACCCTGTACAATATCAACTTTCTTAGTCTTAGGACTTAGCCGCCAAAGTACAGGTAAAGTCAGCCAAAAGGGGAGCTAACCTGTTCCTATCCAAAGTTACCCCTCGAAACCAAAACAAAAAATCCAAAAAACAAACTGGTTTCGTTTACAATTAAGTGAAATTAAAAAAAAAATAAAAATCATGCCAAATAGTAGCAATAACGTCCTTCTCTCGCATGCATTTGTTTATAAATCGAGCAAGTCAATTTTGCAAACAGCTGTTTGCAAAATAACAATATCGCATATAATAAAAAATACATAGTTTGCGGACGCGGGAGAGGCGCGTTCGTTTTGGTGATTGCAACTAACAAACATCGGGGACATGCTGTATACCAGCGAAAATAAACAAAAGCTAGAGAATTGTTTGGGCTAACCTGAAGTGTCTGATGGGCCTTGAAACGGGTCCAATTTGGGCCGTTTGGCATTCGGCGGCCCATCGACAAGATGATCGGCCATCAAGAAAGCGCGGTGTCTCCCTGTTTACAAAAGCCAAAGCCGAAGCACTGGCCCAATGCTGCGGCTGACTGAACCGTTCCGCAAAAACCACTATTTATTGCGATTCGCACACAAAACACACGCTCTATATGCGAAAATATAAAAGAAACGACGCCAAATAGTCGATGTACCGAGTGTTCGAGCGTCGATGCATCTCGCAAGGCACATATTTGTCAAACAACAGTCAACCATCGGCCATCATGCACTTCGACTAATCCGACTGGTCGACTATACTCCGCGACTGCCTCTCACCATCTTCCGTCGGAACCGCACAATGATCTCGAACTAATTCCACTCCAGTTTTGCACTTTTTCACACTTTTCTAACAAACATCCGCCGAATTTCGGTGCGATTTTCACATCGGCTCGCGCTTTCGACGAAATTCAGCCGCTTGTATTGACGGCAGGCGCTACAGTATCGGAAATTCGAAGGAATTTCGAAGCGATCTCTTACACGCAAAATGGCGGCTTTGCTGTTGATGAAACTTTTTCTACGCTTGTCAGAATATCTGTCTAATAGATTCGAGGTGGCTGCGCATTGGTCGCCAACTTGCACGTGACTGCTTGCGCGAAGCTTATTTGTTGAGTGCCCGGAAGAAAGGTTGTGACGCAGCGTCCGTGAGACGACGATGGCCGAATGGCGAGCCACCATGAACCTTGACGTGAAGACGACCACAAAGTTCGTATTTTTGTTGGGAATTATTTGAGGAATGTGTGCACAATTTCGGAAAAGCCGACCAATTTTTTCGGATTTTTTTTGTTTGTGTTTTCTACGAACTGTTCTCCGTTTAGAAAAGTTTTCATTCAATTCCATTTGTTTACAAGGTAGACTCTAGTGACAATTTTTTGTACTATGCGGTAATGAAAATTATTGCACAAGTATTATATTTATTATCTTATTATTAATAAATTTATATTAATAGAACTATTGCTTTTTAATAATATATCAAATCTTTATTGTTAATAAAAACAATCGGCTATGGACTTTCGGCTTTCTGCCTTTCAATAATATGGTTTCCATTTCTTTGTAGTTCTGAATTTGTTTTACTAACATAAATCATTAATAATATCAATTATGGCGTGGTGATTTTAATTTTTCTTGCAATATTATGAAGTGTTTGATTTTTATTTACGTTCTGTGTTTAGGTATTTGGTGTTATGACATTTTTATTTTTGTTTACATTTGTAGAAGCGCCATCTGTACAAATTTAATAAATTAACCAATCCATCTATCGACAAAACCGTAACAAAAATAAATAAATAAAAACAGCTGATTTTAAATTCATATTTATTTATTTGCACCCTTTCAAGGGATTTACCTAATCCTATACCTTACAATGATTTCCTAAACCTACATACCTACCCTAAAATTAATATTACAAATTAATCACAATACTAATACCCTACATATCAACAATCTCCTCTTCTTCACCCCCAATAGCCTCCCAAAACGCAGTCACCATTTGTTCAGCACATTGTTTCCTCTGCGTAGTCGGCATCGATTGCAGACTATCCTTCATCATATGCAATTGCGAAAACAGCTCCGAAAAATCGTCCAAACCCTCACTCGTCAAAAACATGTCATTCTCCTCACTTGTATAGCTCAACTGCTCCGACTTGATCAAATCGCTCTTACCCTTCATCACCAAATTAGACCAAGTATGCGTTTGCAACGACTCCACAATTCGATCCACCCCAAATTTCTCTTTGATCACTTCCTGCTCATCCGGCTCGCTTTTCGTGATCGTGGGGTAAAGCTCGATAAACTCAAAGCCTCGCTTTAAGCACCATTCAATCGCTTGGGCTTTGGACACTTTAGTATCGTCGTTGCAATAGTTTGAGATTAGCAGTTTGATTTCGGGGTCGCCTTCAATCAAATCGTCGAATTTGGCCAAATCGTCCAGTCCTGTTTGTTTGTTGGAGTCCAAGTGGATTATTAGGGCTTCGATATTGTTGATAAAATCTTCAGATCGCTTGAATTCGTCTTCTATTCCTTGTAGCACTACGTTTGCCTTGTAATATTTCGTGTCGATGATCCATGGCTGTTCTACTAGACCTGCTTCGCTGGAATCTTCAGCTAATTTTGCTTCTTTCGTAATTAGTTTAATTAGCGATTTCGGCTTGGTATTACTGCAACTTACAATCGCTATACTTGGATAGCGATCCATTTTTATTTATTTGAGGTTATCTCGTACTTTTGACGTAAACACTTAAGCAACCAGCAATACACTAGAACTGTCAGTGTCAATCGACATACATAACCTAAAATTCAGTTTGTCAACAACACGTGGACATGGAAGAATCTGAAGAAAGTACGAACATTAATTTTGTGCCTTGTTTACGCTGGGTTAAACGAGGGGTGGCTAGTACCACCCCCGAGAACGTCCAGTTAACCAAGGATGAGTTGGTGCAGATTATAAACGACACCAAAAATAAATTAATGTAAGTGGATCCTAATTACTCTTGTAATTATTATTGTTTAATTGCGTCGCAGTGTCAGCGAAGAAGGCGACGACGAAAATGAAGATGAAGCAATGGAAAGTGAAGTTCCAGCTGCGGCAGCAAACGGGGACGAATTCAACTTCGAAAAATACGACGATGACGGTGCGTGTTGCTTTTCAATCGTGTTAATTAATTAATTAATTAATCTTCTAATTGCAGATCAGAACAGTGCGCCTAATTTACTAGGCATAGCCTCCCTCGCAGAATTACCAGCCGAAGCTGAGGACCATTTCTCGGAGTCTGACGACTCCGAAAAGGAGGACGACTTAATTAAGCCCAGCGATAATCTAATTCTAGTTGGACATGTTCAGGGGGATGCCAGCATCTTGGAAGTATATGGTAAGTTTGTTATAAATGCTTGATTTCCTTCTACCATAATAAATTCGTAACAGTTTACAACGAAGAGGAAGAATCTTTATACGTCCATCACGACATAATCCTCCCATCATTCCCACTCTGCTTAGAATGGCTCAACTACGAAGCAGGCATGCCAAAAGGCAACTACTGCGCCATCGGCAGCATGTCCCCCATCATCGAGATCTGGGACATCGACATAATGAATTGCATTGAGCCGGCATTCACTCTCGGGCAAACGGCCAGCCGCAAAAAGCAGCGGCCGCGACTAGGCCACACCGACGCCGTCCTTTCCTTATCCTGGAACGCCAACTTCGACCATATAATGGCCAGTGGCTCCGTGGATAAAACAATCCTGCTATGGGACATGGAACACAAAACTCCCAGCACTACAATTTCCGCCTTCGAAGACAAAGTGCAATGCTTGCAATGGCACAAACTAGAAGCGCAAACTTTGCTGGCCGGCGGCTGCGATTGCAAAGCGAAAATATTCGATTGCCGCAGCCCCGAAACGCATCAAACTTGGGCACTGAATGGGGAAGCGGAAACTTTGCTCTGGAACCCGTTAGAGCCGTTTGTTTTTCTAGCGGGGACTAGTGAAGGGACGGTGCACTGTTTTGATTGCAGGAAAGGATTGCTGTGGACGATTGAGGCGCATAGTAAGGAGGTGACGGGGTTGGCGATTAGTGGGCAATGTCCAGGGTTGTTAGTCACGGCGTCGCCGGATGAGACGATTAAGATGTGGGATTTTGCGGGGCTTGCAGAGCCCGTTTTAGTACACGAGAAGGAGTTTAGTATGGGGAATGTGCATTGTTTGCAATTGTGTCCCGATTCGCCGTTTGTTATTGCGGCGGGCGGCGATAAGAAGTCGAGTAATTTTACCGTTTTTGATTTACAAAATATTGATGTTGGTTAGTATTTTTAATTTGATTTAAATTTGGAAGATTGTATGATTTCTTTTTAGTGAAACATCGCTTTGGGGATCGCGAGTTAGTTCAATTGGAACAAGAAAGTGAGGACCTTCCAGTCGCGACACAAAATATAAGTGTATAAGTTAGTTACGGAATAAAAATATTATTAAAACTAAATTATGTCTTTAAATCAAATTAATATACGAGAATTTCCTTACAAAAAAAATACAAACTTAAATTTTGGACAATTTGGGCAACATACAATACACTTATACTTGTTAAGGGTTGACAAAAATTCAAAAATATAAATAAATTAAAATACGACTTACATTAGTATCTGTATTTTGTAGAATAGTCTTTAGGCGAAACCACTAAACCTCTGCCTTTCCTAGCCCCCCGATAAACCGTTTCAACGATATCAATCATTTCTTGCTTGTCTTCTAAAGGCCAGTTGATTTTATTATTATTACCTGTGCCCAAATCAATCATTATATGTTTATTGCGGAAGAAAAACATGGCAGTACAAGGATCGTACAATTCGTACCTGCAAAAGTTGCCTTTAGTGCAACCGCGTTATATAAAAAAGAGTTAACTTACATTTTGTTGAAATCGGGCACTTCTGTGATATCCACCAAGTAAATAACCGCAAAGTTCTTCACTTTCTCTGCAATACTATAGAGAACTTCGTCCATTTTCATGCAAGACGGGTCCCAATCGTGGCCAAAACGAATAACCTGCAAAAAATTATCAAAATTTGGCAGTCAAAAATTTCGAAATACTTACAACCACTCTGTCTTCTTCTGAGAGTATAGCTTGATCAACTTGCCACCCATTGTGCAAATGGGCTAACATATACGACATTCTGGCTAATTTTTAATGCACTTTTAAAAGAAACGTAAATATTTTGATAAACTACTTCTAACCTCACTTCTTCCAGCTCCCAGGACTACCAAAACAGTCAACCAAAATATCCCCAAACGAGTAGCTGTAAAACACCACGGAAAATTGATAGGATTCTACAATTAAATTAATTACGCGTTAATTACATGTTTTTTAGCTATAGATTTATAGAATATATTATAATAAACTTAAATTTGTAGTTTAGTTTAATGTAGCTTTTCTAAATTCGGAGAAAAAACGTTTTATAAAAATATGTATTGTTAGTTGCCTATTCAGAGTCATAAATGGGTCTATTAATTAGTGATTTTGGTAACTAAGCTTTAAATATTGTTTTTTTTGGTCAAATATTATAGACTGTATTTTTACAAACTCAAAATGGTATTTGGTTTTACTGTAAGTATTATACTTTTTGAAATATAAATAAAAAACCAAAAATAGTGTTAATTAATTAATTAATCAAAAACTAATTTTTTTAGAGACCTGAAATTTGGCGTAGATCTTTATTTAATGATCCCTAATCACCATGTTAAATTTCGTGAAGATCGGAAAAAAATCGATTTTTGGGCCTAAAAATGAACAAAGACTATAGTCTTTGTTAATTTTTGGCCCAAAAATCTTCATCTTTCAGAATTTGATGAAATTTGGCATGGTGATTAAGCACATCAATATTAAGATATCCACCAAGTTTCAGGTCAATTGGAAGCTTAGTTTATAATTAAAAAAATAATTAAGGTAAATTTTTAGCAGTTTTGGTTTTTTCTCTATATTTCAAAAAGTATAACACTTACAGCAAAACCGACTGCATTTTTGAGTTTGGGGCCTTGTATTCTATACATATAATTTTTGATAACTATAATCAGGGCTTAATTAAGCTAAATAATTAAGAAAACCCAATAAAAATTGTGCACAGGCAACTTACAATACACCTCTGAAAATAAATTCAATTTTTTGGAGTAATTAAGCAGTATAAATTTGTTTATTTAATTTAATATCATAGAATAAGTTCTAATAAACTCAAAAATAAGGTCTTTTTCACTGTGGCATTAATATTTTTTAAATTATAGACTAAATTTAAAAAAAGTGTTAAATATTGAATAATTTAAAAACTAATTGGCAAATTGATTTGAAATTTTGCCTGCAGCTTTAATGATAACTGGACAATACTATATACATCCATTTATTAAAAGCAAGCATTTAATTTTTATTTAATTAAATAATTAACATTAATTTTTATTTTTTGATGATATTTCAAAAAGTATTATACTTGAAGCCAAACGAACCACTGTTTTGAATTTTGTGGGGTCTATTCTATAATTGTACATTTTCAAAACAATTAATTAAGGCTTAATTACCCTAATTAGTTTAAATCACAAAAATTTAATCATTTTTAACCGTGGTTGAATTATAATCAGGGTGGCACAAAAAAAAAATCCCTGCTTCTGTCGCCATTAAACTTAACCTCAAAGTGTAATATAATAATAATTAATGCAACAATAATTAATTTAACAATTATTTGTTGTTATTGTGAGTGTAATGTGATTGTGCGCGATTTAAATTCAGTGTGCTTTAATTAATAACCAGAAAATTAAAAAAAAAGAAAAAAAAATGTCTGAGGATCGTCGAAAAACCAACAAACATTCAACGGGAACGGTTCCAAAAACTAAATATCGTAACAACACGTCATATTCGCTAAACGATCGTGATGGGTCACAAAATGTAACCAACAATTTAGTACGTAAATGCATCTGCTTCATCAATCTAAAAATAAACTAGTATATATATAGAATCGAACCTTTTCCTTATTTTGCAGGCTTCCACTTGGCATCATTCAGACTTCACCAATTTCATACGCAATCCGAGAAGAAACAACTACTTGCCCATGGACGACCAATCCACCGAACCCATCCAGAACGGACTGGGAAACTTCAAAGCCAACTGTAAGTACTATTCGTCGCGTTACGTCAAAGTTATTAATTTATGAATCGCATTGTTTCTCAGCGAATGGAACGGCCACGCCGAATTCGAACTCATCGAACTCTCGCCGGAACTCCGGGGGCTTGAAATGCGACAACGTCTCGAAATATCCGGACAAGAAGCAGATTGAGGACAAATTGTGCCAGATCCGCGAATATCTCCGCATTACCAACTCGATGATGATGAGCATGAAGAACACGGAAGAACAGGTTGGTGCTATTTGATTTATTCGTTGCGAAATGTATTTGATTGTTATTCATTCAGTCGATGAATGAGCCAAATGAAACGGAGAACTTGTTGAAAATGCAAAGCGATTTGCAGGACAGCGAAGTTAAATTAATTGAAATGCTCGAGCTTCTTAATGAGGGTGAAGGGAACGATGAGCAGGTGAAATATTGCGTTTGTTTGATTGTGTGCTGAGTTTTTGCTGGACTAACTTTGAATTATTTTGCAATTTAGTTAGAAAATTAAAATAAATTTTATGTTAGGCTTTAGAGACTAATGGAAGTGAAGCGAACACTTCGTACTCGCAGAAGAATGAATCGGACGAGTCGACGCTCGATTTGGAAAGCTTGCGCGATCAACAACGGGCGTTAATGCGCCTGCAACAAAAAGCGGAGAACAAGCTGAAAGATGCGCGACAAGTGCAGGAAAAAATGTTCCAAGCTTCCAGTAAGTCGAATTAATTATAAACCAACCAAATAATATTATATTTCCAATATCTAGTGAGCAACGATGTAAATCAAAGCAGCAATCGCAAGGAAAAGAATCTCTCGGACATCGACAGCGCTATCCAAGCCCTAGAGGAGAGAACTAAAAGACTAAACGAACCGCGTGGAAGTAACATACAAGACAAAATACTAGCAGAAGTTGATAGCTTGCATAATCAAATATTGACGATGCATAATGCGAATGACGAACGCGTGCAATTAATCGAAGTGTTGGACAATCGCGATGCGGAGTTGCGATCGCACCAGCTCGAATTGCAGACCAAACTTATGGAGTTGCAGACGAAGAAGTCGCAAGTTGATCAACTAGTCGAACAACTGCAAGCTATTGATGACGCAGAGCAGGAAAATGATGTTGGTGAGTTCGATTCTTATAACTAGGCAACACACAATACATTATTTTTGCTTTTTTGCATTCAACTCATTTTATTACGCTGTTATAATTTTTTTACGCGTTTAAACTTTAGTATTATGATTTTACGATAAGGTGGACAAGTGAAAAAAATCGTAACCATGAAAGATCAGCTGAAAAAGCTGAAAGACATGCTCGAAATCGTGCAAACCACTGAAAATATGATGCAAAATCCTGGTTTTCAAGATGTGCAAGCCACCGCGTGTGATGCTTGTACAACTGCTGAGAATTTCCTGCAGAAAGACTTCCAAAAGACAAAGTTGCAGCAGCAGAATGATGTGTTGCGCTACGATAACAACACCAACAAGCAAGTTAACAAGAATATACGGGAAAGTAAGCATCGCACGTCTAGCATAAGCGAGAAACTTGCATTGCAAGCGGAATTGGAGGCGAAAAAGCGCGAATTGGAGGAAATAATGGGCAAACATAAAGGTTGGTTGCGAAATGTATTGCTGGTTGCATATGTATACATTTTGGCATTTTGCAGCGGGAACTTCGAATTTGAATCACGACGTGGGAATCGATAATAAATCGGAGTTTAGTTGCACTAGTAATGCATTGAATGATACTTTGAGTTCCGGTTGGTTGCCGTCGAATCGCGCTGGATCTAGCAGCAGATTTTCAAGGTAATAATAAGCTTGTCAATTATGGAATCAATATGTTTTGTTAATTTAGCGATGATGGTCATGAGGATATCAACGAATACTCGGACAATCAAAACAGTCTACTGCTGCCCTCTATGAACTTCATTCCGAAGCACAATGAATCTCGAATACGCGATCGACTGGAATACGCGATGACAGCGCCATCTCATTCGGACCGATTGGCACATAGTGTGTCGCGAACGCCCGACCGCAATGCTCGGAGCAGTTCGGTGGCGCGAGAGCGGCCGCGGTCGAATAATTGCGAACAAAATACCAGCAAACAAGTAACTAACACTAATTTATATTATATATCATTAACTATTTAATTTAGGTGCAAAAGCAGTTGCTTCTAATTAAGAGCGTGTGCGAGTCGATGCTCGAACAACCGCCCGCGAACAATCAGCAGGCGAATGTGCAACAATTCCGCAACAATTTAACGCCCTCGCCGCTCTATTCCGAACCGGCGCACTCGATGAATGCAGTGAACGTGGTGAATGGCACCCCGGAAATGCCGTGGTTCTTGAATAACCACAGCAACAGTAATATGCAAGCGGAAATGGCGGGATATCAAAGTTGGTTGGCGACGAATACGTTGCAAACGCAGTCGTTCATGTTGAACACGCTGAACCAGTGTTGCCAGATGTTGTGGCTGCAGCAGCGCGAGCTGGCAGCGTTGCGAAGCAGTGTTTCATTGGTAAGTCGCCTTAGAATGTTTAATTTCAATGTGGGCTAATTATTAATTTAGATACAAGATCGGGTGGACGTACCGCCGATCAATAATTTGTACGAAAACCAGGGATTGTTGCAACAAAACCAAATGGAGCCCCCGCGACCGCCGAATCCACACTACAATCCACAAGCTCCCCTGAATTTGAGTCCGAATCCCAATCCGAAAACCAATCACGTGTCCGCCGCTTGTTCCATGCCGAATTTGAACCATTGTAACGTGCCGCCCCAATCTAACTTGAATCTGGAGCAATCGGCTTATGGCAATAATGTGCGATTGCTCGATCAGCAGTACAGTAATTTGAATAATATTAATCATGCGGCCGCTGCAGCCGCCGCTACTAATATGCATGGCGTTAATGCTAACATTAATAGCACTCAGATGTGGAATGGACAAGCTCTAAATAACCAAGTAGCGCCTGGAAATAGAGCCAATAATTACTGGGACAATTTCCGCAGGTAATTCTATTCGTTTTTGAATTTTAGCGTTAGTTTTTGTGTTTGCTAGATTAATTAAATATCCCGTTTTCTTATATTTATTCCTCTTTTCTACTCTATTCGTATCGTGCTGCCCTCTATTAGGTAAGTCGTCAGCTATTTTTTTAGTTGACTGTCTATTTAATTTCGACTTTAGTTATTCCCGCCAAAATCTGCTCTCCTCAAAGAACAACGAAGTGCTCCAGAATTTGCCGCCCACTCTGCCGAACGCAATCGAACGCGATCGGACGAATCCGTTCACGTTGATGTCGTTCTCGAAGAGCAATTCCGAACAGGACTCGACGAGCACTTCGTACGAGAATACGCCACAAAGGCGAATGCCGCTCCCTAAACATGTGGCCAATACTAGCAGCGCTCAAATGCAACCGGACGTATTGAATATCAATCATAATGTGATGAAGTTTAGTGAAGCGACAGTGGCGCCACCACATCCGCAAGATGATAGTATTGGCTATCAGGTGTTATTGAATACGTATAATGATACTGGTTCGAACTATTCGAATGCCTCGGAGGATTGCCCGTTAGCGCTTGCGCAGCAGGGCAAGAAGCGCAATGGCTGGCATAATGAAGTTGCGAGTGAAGATAGCGCTCCGAAGTGAGTTTAGCTACTAATTATTTTTTTTATAATTACGATTGTTAATTAAAGGTCGAAATTAATTGACGAGCTGCAGGAAAATGTGTACAAAGAAGTAGCCTCGTTGATTTCAGCGAATGAGGCGCGGCCGCATTTTCTCATTCAACTGTTTCGCGATTTGCAAATGATCGGATCGGATTCGGTCCGACTAAAAATACTACAATCCATTCAAACGGTTATTACGCATTCGCTGCTAACTTCACAGGCGACTAGTAGTAGTGTAAGCGATTTAAATTAATTTATACGTTTAGTTGAAGTTGGATTTTCAGCCGATAGAGGACGCAGCGGCGCCCTCATCCTCGACGGATTGCTTCTCGATGCAATCGACGGTCTGGTCGAAGCAGCAGAAGAATGTGGCGACATCGCGGAATCTGGTAAATTTGTCGAATGAGAATGTGCAGAATCCGTTGAAGGATATCGTGCCGTTTTTAAACGATCACGAGACGGAATTTTTCCATCATCATTTGTTGGAGATGTTGAAGCAGATTTTATTGGAATCGGACTCGTTTAAGGAGTCCGTGCCCGATACCGTTTTTCAGAAGCACTTTTCGAATGTATTGGATGATGTTCTGGAGCTTTTCATTGGCAAAAAGTGAGTAGATTATTTATGCGGTCAAATACGTAACTAATTTTTGTGATTTCAGGGTCGTGGATGTAAAGATGCAATTAATTCAGACTATTAATGATCTGTTTCGGGGCGAATTCTCTTTCATACAATTGATCCAAGAAACGGCACCTGATAGTGTACCCGTTTTGAACAGTATGGATTTCAATGAGTGCGTTTTTGAAATGCGGCAGCCGGTTGAGATGCAGAATGGCGATTTGGCGGAAGCGGATCAAAGTCGTACGCTTGAGCAGGTGGAGGGGGATGAAGAGGGCGCTGTTGGGGGATTGCTGGAAATTGTACCGGAAGCTACTATACGAATTGAGGTGAGAATACTTTAAATTGTAGGCAACCAGCCATACATGTTAGGGGCTTTCTTGGATTTTGCTGTATTGCTGGTTGACTATTATTGGTGGTACTTGGTCTTTTTATAAGTTTATCGTACAGTTGGGGGTTTATATATAGATTTTATACAGTGGAATATTTTGGAACTATTTTTAGCCCACCAGCGATGAAGTGGATTTGCCAACAATCGAGTTTCCGAACAGTACAGAGGTTTGTTTATCCATTTTGCGGTAGTTTATATCAATGTTGAGGCGATTTTTTGAATTTATAGGGTTTAGATCAGGTGCCTACACGTTTGCCCACCAAAATCAAGTCGCGGTCTACGACGCCAAGTAAAGATTCGACTTCAGAGCCACCCTATTAGCTATTTAAGTTTTAAAAGGTATTTGTTTCGTTAATGTTTTACCACTTATTTGCCTACAATGCGTATTTTCAACAAGTGTGACAAGATTTAGTAGATTTAATTTATTTTAAGTTTCAATATAAATCGAACTAAGAAATATCTTTGTATTCTTCTTGCAATAATTAGAGATGGTGCTGTATAATTGGCTAATTGTTTTGAAATTATTAAACTAGTTGCAATAATTAATTTTTAAAATTTCTATTAATTAACACTATACATATAAAAATATTAACAAAATTTAGTTTGAAACTAAAACTAAGAATTAAGCATCATTGCACCAATGATAAATACTACAACCATGCGTTTCCCTTAAAAGTTCCTCGAACAAGTGACTATCGTCATCCTTAGCGGCAATAATTTGCTTATTACAAACGCCACTTTTCCGATTTTCCTTTTCTGTTTGAGTTAACCGGAAAACAACACAAATTATTGAAAAAATATTTTAAAAAAGAAACATTGTTCTAGCTACAGATCTAAAGAAATAGAGAACACGCAATTTAGTTTGAAAGTTTAAATGTAGTGGCCCATAATGCATCGAGGCAGATCAGGCATATTATGCGTTGGTGCTCTTAAAGGTACTACTTTGGCTGGCGCCGATTCAGATTGAACAGCTTCTGAAAAGATTTCAGATAAATTCAAATAACTATAAAGCCATTAATTGAAGTATTTTACCGATAAACTAATCGTATTTATAGGCAGGAATATTTGTTTATGCCAAAAACCAATATCATTACATAAAAGCGATCTAATCCCAATCCAAAGCAAACAAAGATAAAGCCAAACGCATTAAACCGACCCCAAAAAACAAAAAAAACAAAATCCTACCTGATTCGCGCCGTTTTTTGAATAGTTGCACATCTCCACCACCATTCCATTGGCGCTTCCTGTTGATGTGCCGCGGAATCTCGTTTTGTACTACTTGCATTATTTGCATTCGTTCTTCCTGTTCTTGCTGATAATCCATCTCGCAATCGTTATTATTGCTCAGCAAACCATTTGCTTGTTTCTCTTGCAAGACTAGCGGCGCTTGATAACCATAATACCCATTCGAGGAAATGTTGGTGATGCTGCGGACGCCGCTTTCCATGGGAATTCCTTCCTGGACAATAGGGATCATGTTGAAATTAAACGTTTCACGCATTGTTGTGATCCAGACGTTGCGGTCGACACTGTTCTGCGACAGCGCGGACGACGGGAAATAAATTCCAACTGGTGTGTAACCGAAACTGGCAAAAGTCGTTGTTCCCCGCAAGCCGGTAAGTCACGTTTTAACTGTTTTCAACTTTCACTTGCCTTTTTTAATTATTTACCGCTGCACCGGTGAATTGAAACGTTACGTTACGGGTTCGAAGGCAACAGCCGGCTTTGCTGCGGTGCACGTTTCAAATTCAAGGAAATGCCGACTAAATTGATTTGAATGTTAGTTTCCCTCTCTTCTTGTATTCACTCGACAGGCAAATCACTTTGAAGCTCGGTTTCGAACGATGTCTGTCGGAAAACTGACGAGTAGTTTTCCATTCGCTTATTTATATGGGGGGTAGGCTGCAATTTACTATGCGTTTTTCATGTATTGTTGGTTGCCTATAGTAATTTAGTGGGAAGTACTCAGCGGAAAACTTTGAAAATTCGATTTTTGGAATTTTTTGGGGGGGAATTTTGAGTATTTTTGAGTAATTTTGGAGAAATTGGGAGTATATTCTCCATTTCGGCCGACAATTACACACATTTAACTCCTCAAAATTCAGAAAAGTGTTGCTCTTTAGCGGGATTCGAACCCGCGACCACCGGCTGCGAGGCAGTGCTAGCTCGCGCTCGGCCACCGTGGTCGGCTCGTGATTGAAATTTTGTGGTAGGATAATTATTCAGCCAAAGCTAAACAGAAGAACTATCAGCATTATTGACGCACTTAAGTTTAGATAGGCAATTGTATATACATTTGACCTAGTGTATTATACGTTGTCAGTTGGAATTTGCAACCCAAACTTACAACTTTTATGCAACAATAATTATGTCGCAGGACAATTAAAAAATATTTGTTTTCAAAAATTTATTTCTACATAGTAATTAGTACATAAAAGTATTTGGATACTAATTAATTATTTAGAAGGTGGAAATCTTTTGACAAGTTCCCTTGCAGTCCTTACGGGAACATCTACTGTAACTTTTTCATAAGTCACACGAACGTTTTTCGGAGTACTTGAAGTACTGATAGTGTCTAATGAAGAATTATAATTAGTATGATTTAATTAGTAAATTATTAACACTTACTTGAAGGCCTTGCCACTTGGTTGCGTTGATCCATTTTGCTCAAAGTTTTAAAATCGACTTAGCAAATGTAAGGATTAGCCCGATATTTATACTCGATCGAATCTAATCATTAATCAATAGAACAAAACAATCGCTTTTATTTTATCTAAATTTAATTTTTACATAATTAATTGGGATATGTTGTTTTGACAAATTCCTTAACAGTGCCATCAGGCATGTGTACCGTCACTTTTTCATAAACCACTTGGGCATTTTTTGATCCTGAAGATGTCTTAGCTAAATGACAAATTTGATTAATTAAATTATAATTAACTAATTAAATAAATAATAAATACGTACGTGCAACAGATTTACCTTGTTTGCGTTGATCCATTTCGAAAAAAGGTTTCCATTCAATAGATAATTTTAATGCGATATTTTTAATTATATTGATATCAATCAATAACGCTAAGATAATACTAAACAAAATTGGCAATAAATTTATTAGTTTATTAATATACTGCCAAACTTATCAAACTTTATCATATTGATTATATATTTTTAAATATATTTAAAATTTGAGCGCAATATTGCATTGTTAGTTGCATATATTTCCTGCAACGTATCGAACGGTACGTATTGCTGGTTGCCTATTATTATACGATTCAAATTTGAAAGTTCACCATCCGTGGCGCTAAAACTCAACTTTTCAAACGTTCCTGCTAGAGTAGACCTGAAGTCAACAGCAGGTAGATATTTTGTCCTGCAGCACAGGTGACCTACACTCAAGGCTGCTAATTAGCAGTGCATCTCAATTAATTTTATAAAATCCACATATTAATGAGGTAACTAATAATTACGATTATTCCAATAAACCAATTACTCTCGAAGATAAACTACATATTTGAACAATTATAGTAATTTAAATACTTACTCGATTACTCATCAATAAACCATCCAATTAATTATTCACGGAAGACTCATACATGGCTAATAATCTCCACACTACATCGCAATCGCAAAGTGAATCCTACGCCCAAGAAAGCTCAATCGATGACTCCTATTCCGCTCCGGAAGCTCGATTCGAGTGTCCCATTTGTCTGGCATGGCTTAGAGACCCGATTTTAACATCCTGCGGGCATCGCTTTTGTCGCACCTGCATTCAATCGTGGCTTGAGTAAGTTTCCTGCTCATTAATTGCCAACAGTGCAGGACTTTCGTTGCAGGAGAGAAAATGCTTGCTGCCCCATCGACAATATGAAGCTCCAAAAGGACAGCGATTTATTCCCGGACAATTTTACACGACGCGAAATATCGCAGCAACGCACCAAGTGTCCGAATATAATCCGTGGTTGTCTGCAGGAATTGTCACCATTAGAGGTCGAGACACATTTGCTTACCTGCAGGTTTAAACTTCCGGAGTTGCCGGAAAATGAGAAACTTCGGTGCGCTTTCGTGCATGTTGGATGCGATGAGAAGTTTGAGGATGAGCCGGAATTGCAGCGACATTTGGAGCAATATATACAGAAACATTTAGCCGTAAGTGGTCGCCATTTTGAAATTCGATTTCATAAGCGCCATCTATGACGCGTCATTTTTTACCACTTCCGGGCGCCATTTTTCACCCCATCTTTATTTTCTTTTTAGTTATTATCGCAAGCTTATACGAAATTAACAATAAACAACGAAGCCAGTGCCAGTTCGAGCAGTTTAGCGCAACAGGCGAATTTTTGGGACCCGCCGTCGAAAAACGAAGCCGAAAGTTCGAGCCATGACAGTGTTAATGGACTTATAAAGTTGGTATACCTGGTGGCGCCATTATTTTAAATAATTGTGCGTATTTTAAGGGGATTGTACGAGAAAATAATTTTCTTGGAGCAGAAAACTCGCGAACAGGACATAATAATCGCGAACATGTCCGAGCAAATTTCGTCCACTAATTTGGCGTTCACCAAATTCCAGCAGCGATATTGCAATGGGTGCTATTTGTGGTATTTTAATGATTTTAAGAATAAAGTGGCGGCTATGAAGGGGAATACGCACATTATGCATTATAGTCCGGGGTTTTTTACCACCCCGAACGGCTACAAGTAAATTAATTAATTTAAAATAATCGTTAATTGATTGATTAATTTGTAGATTGTGCGTGCGATTGAATTTGTCGCCCAAAGACTCAAATTACATTGCCATATTAATTCATATGATGAAAACTGAGCATGATAACTCGCTAGATTGGCCGTTTAGCGGCCGATTGACGGTTTCGATCATCCATCCGACGTAATGCGATTTTAAATTAATTAATATCCTTGTTAATTAAATTATTTTTAGGCAAGCGTTTAGAAATATAAAAGAAACGATGATGACCCGGCCCGAGTTGCAAGCGTTCCAACGACCCGTCCAGGATTTGAATCCCAAAGGGTTCGGATATACGGAATTCGCCTTATTGGATGAACTAGTCGCACAGGATTTTATTGTTAACAATCAATTGTTGGTTAAAGTACAAGCACACACTGTTTAGAATGGTGAGTGATATTTATTTAAATTATATCGCATACAAAAACAATCTTTTCTCACTACCATATAGGTAAATTGACATTACATTGATAAAAAATCAAATGTAATGGAAAGTAGAACACCTAGCTACCTTAACAACGCGCCGTAACTATGTAAAAACAATATTTACCGCGGCAGGTCACTTTCCGCATTAGGTCACTTTCCGCGATAGGACACTTTCCGCGCTAGGGTGTCTAAAAATTAAAAATATACCAAACGAATGAGGAATATATTTAAAATAATTTAATTTATTTATTAAAATTAATTATTATAAAATTAATTATTATAATAATTAAATAAAATAATAATAATTAATTAATTATAAAATTAATTAATTAATTATTTTAATTAATTAATTAATTAATTATAAATTATTATTATACATTGCCTTAGCAACCATTCAGCATAGACGACTAGATTTTATAATATTATAAATATAAACACGAAACCAGTGTGCCGCGACTTTTTGATAGATATAAATGGAATGTCAGTTTATTAATTTAGTAGAGTTTACTAATGATTTTCAAATTGGTAGTGAGAAAAACGTAATGCGCAACACGCAGGTAAGTATCTTTTCTGTCCTCGGAAGATTGTGTACCTCGGCTCCGCCTCGGTACACAAACTTCTACCTCGGACAAAAAAGTTTACTTACCGCTACTAGTAGCGCAAATAACTATTGTTGTAATTATTATTTTATTGATGACCTTTGGCAGTTTGCAAGTTGAAAGCGTAATAGGAAATTAAAAAAATATATAAAAAGTGAAACTGTTAGTATAATATAAAAGGAACAACAAATAGATATCACATGTACATACTAGTATAACAATATAAATCAACTGAAGCGATCTGGTGTTAATAACACGGAATGTACAGACACTTGATATAGAGCGAAAAGATAAAAGCGATAACAAATAAAAGAACCATTAATAAACTCCAATAGTAACGTTCAACAAATATCATATTCGGTGAGGACAACAAACATTCATTGTGCTCGTCAATTGTCCCTAATATAAAAAATTTGAGCTTTACATGATTACATTACAGAGAGCGCCATCCGCACACAATAATAATAAACTACGAATCATATAAAAAAATATTATAAATAATGACTAAAAATAATGAATCATTTATTGTCAAACCTATAGGATGTATTCACTTAATTAATTGACTAAATAAACTAATTAATGTTTTGGTAAATGAGTATTCCGTTTAAAAATCAAAATCGAATTATTGTAAACAAGCTTGTAGCTTTTCGATCCATTCTTGTGCCAATGCCGAATCGGCGGCACAAAAGTTGTACGTGCGTCGACTTGTTCGCAACTAAACCAATCAAAAATCAAAACCCCATCAAATAAATTAAAAAAGTACTCACATCAAACAGCGACTTGTCTTCGGCCTTCTTCGGGGCGCCGGGCGCTGAGGCTACAGGCGTCACGGACATCACCTCCGCTAAATCTGAAACTCAAATCAATAACTCACCCTTTAACTAGTCAAATAGCATACCAATATATCCCTTGCAATGCGAATCCTCCATCGCATCATAATACCGCAACTGATGCTTGATCGAGTCCAAAACAAACCAGCGTTGCTTCCACGCTTTCAACAACGCGCCTCGTTTATACAAATACCCTTCATGCGTCCGATTTTCCGCCACATTCGAGGAAAACTGCTCGTAATATTGTTGACTAGACGTTTGTCGTGCACTGCCGGAACTAACCGAACCATTATCGCCCGCATTTCCCGCCGTTTGCGCGGTTGCCGTATTTTCGGTGATTGTTTTATATTTTGTGCAGTTTTTCGGCACACCTTCCGTGCACTTTTCGTGGCAACTGTACCCGCAATCCATGCATCTCATACCGGTCTAGAAATAGTTATTAATTGTTAGTCAAATAATTTAAATAAATAATTTACCTTGACAGGTCCCCACAACAAATTCGAACAGGAATCGCAATACGTCGGCGTGGTATAATTATATCGCTCGAATCGATGCGGATGCGAATAAACGAGTGATTCGGCTGCGCCTACCATTTTCCCGCGCATTAATATTTCTAACGTGGAGCGTTTGTGCACTAATCGACCATGCGATCGCACTAGCGCTGTACTAAACGACGCATGACGCTATAACACAACAATGTTAATAATCGCACGAATTAAATTAATCAAACAGCCTACCGTCAAGGAATCGCTCGTGGGCAACTCCAATTTGTCCCACAGGATCTTCCACTTCTGCGGCAAATGCCCCAACTCGCTTTCCAACTTATGAATTTCCTCCAAAAGGTGAGTAAATGCATCTGGCACGCACTTGTTGCCGCAATCATATCTGCAATCCCCATTAATAATCGCCCCAAAATAATTAAAATCGCACCTTACCCCAACGTCACAATATTCCGGCAAGACTGATTCGAAATGCCATCAGCCGCTTCCGCTTCCTCTTCCTGTTGCGTGTCCATTTGAATTATCTCCGGATCGTAACTGGGCCCATGATGTAGATCCTCATCCAAATAATACTGCCACAATTCCAAACACGGCAAATGACTTTGCGGCCGCAACACGGGATGCTCGAAATCGGGCGTGTACATAAAGTTGAAAAACAACGGCGTTCTTGCATGTTGCTTTTCAATGTAATCGAAAACGCTTTGGCCCAGATTCGAACCGCCACTCGTCGTGCCACTAACGCGACCACCTAATAAAGATTTAATCAACAAATAATCGAATAAATTAATCGTAAATACCTGGATAGATGTTCTCGTCATCCGAAACCGTATCGACACTTTTATGATGTGACGTTAAACTGCCGCGTTTATCTTCAACAGCCGCTACGCCACTTTCGACGCGTTCCAACTCACAATCGAACAAAAACGTTCGAAAGCGACACGACACCGAATGAAAGGCCAAAAACCGCAAATAATAATCGCTAAATTCGAACGCCATAGGAAATTGGTTCTGGATCTGATGCACCACGTCGAGAAACTGTAGAAAAGTCGGCGCGAAACCGCTAGCTTGCGAATTCGCATTCAAATTGCTGCGATGACTGAATCGATGCCCGAAACCGATCCATTCTTTTTCCACTAGAACGCGGAAACCTTCCAAGGTGCGATAGTGCGGATCGAGGCATAATTGTGCGACTGAAGCCACTTGCGCTGTGATATCCCAACCGTCCTCCAAACAAATCGAAACGGACGATCCTTGCAGGTCGAGCAAATCGACTACAGCGCCGGACAATTGCATTATGTTCTGAATTTGTTGCAACCACTCGGACGTCTCGATCAATCTACAGCGGAAAATAATTAGCGCTAATTAAAGGCAGATAAATTCCTTACTTGTGAAAGCTGTGCTCCGGCTCATCATTCTGCGAACTCGGTATGCAAGCGCGCATCAACTTCTTGAACGCCGTTTTCGTATGCCGCACATCGTAATACTCCACCGGTATAAAATCAGTCTTCGGGGCCGATTCCACTTTCACCCCCTTCATCTGCGCTTTCTCGCCTAAAATATACAACGCCGCTCGTTGCAACGTATGCACGCCATCCATCGCACTCTCCACATCGGTCGAATGCCGAATATTGCCGCGATTCGCTTGCACATTCGCCAGCGATGCCTGCGAATTCTGCCGCCGCTCCTTTAACGACCCCCAACGGCCGAAATTCCTCGGCCCTTTACCACCGGAACTCCTTGGAAACATCCTGCAAAAGAATAATTAATCAAACAGTCAAAGCAAATTAAACTAATTCGTACGCTAAAGTTCCGATCGCTTTATTGAACGGATTTGACCGTCGGGCGACTTCGGGTGTCATCGTCGCACACAACGTATCCTCTGCGGCCAGCAATAACGAGTCAATACTGAGCGAACTGTCCGACATGCCCCACGCCGACCCCGGCCGATGGTTGAAAACCGGCGTGGCCGCCACTAGCGACGACAAATATTTCTCCTGCTCGAACGACGACGTTTCGGTCGTCGTCGGTGTCGGATGACTCTTCAACATTCCCATCACACTTTTGCCATGGTGACCAGCACCACGCAGTAGTAAGGCTTTCGTCCGTGGATGGCGCCACGTGATACTCGGTATTCGACCTTGACGATAGCAGCGACAAAAGCGGCGAATACTTTCGTCCGTTACTGAAGCGGGCACGACCAATAGCGCGGGATAACTGCGACACATCATGTAGATGGAATTAACCGAAGTGAGTCGAAACTGGTCGGGACTCGATTTGCCGCCCGGACTGGAACTCGACATGATAATCCCCAATCGTTGCCAATCGCGCACATAACTGCGCTCCGCCAATCGCTCCAACGTTTTAGCGTCCGTGGGCGCTTGCACGATCGGCAACACGGTCGTATCGAAGTCATCAATCGACAAATCGTCCTCGTGACTGTAATCGTCCGCCAACGGCAAACTCATGCGACCCGGCGAGGTCATATACTTATTCGACTTACTCGTCGTCATGTTCGGCAACACGTACTTTTGCCGCTTCGACGAATTCTTCTGCTTGAAGCCCGCCCGACGCGCTGTTTTCAACAGTGTCTTCTTCGCGAACCCTTTCAACGTCGCATTCTTCTCCTTGCTCTTGTGCAACGGCGTTTGGCTGACCATCACTTGCCCCGTGAATGCGAAATGATGGAACACATCGGGCGGATGGCGCACTTTATGGATCAACTTGCGCAACGTGTCGACATTCTCCGCCGTCACTTCCTCATCGAACGCCAGCTTCATTAACTGGAACGTGCAGGAGCGCAATTGCAAGCCTTCCTGCAACCATTGGTCCAAATGCGCCAAATACTGCACCGCCACCTTTTTCTCTTTCGTCAACGACGACACGGGAAACGCGCGCACGACAACTTGCTCGCATGCGAACGAATCGCACGGCGTGCCTTTGAAAACGATGCGATAGTTCGTCAGGAAAATAGCGCCCTCTGCCGGCAAAAGCGGCGGCCCGCCCAACAATCCCGGCGTGCTCTCCTCGCGACCATCCGGCAGCAAATACACGCGCAAGCCGTCCATAATGCACTCTTCGCCTACAAGCAAATTGGGCGTCAAGATCTTCGGCTTTTGAATCGGCGGGAGTCGCTTAGACTCGCGATACACCGCCTCCAGTGTCTCGATATGCATGTGAACCACGCCGGGAATCATTTGATGCAAATTGCGGATGTGATCGCGTGTCACGCCGCCCTCATTGCACACTTTATCGATGAAACGCGACACCATCCGAATGACCGTCTGGCCCGTTTCGCCCGGATCCTGATCCTCGAAGCCACTTTCCGCATCGGCGCTATCACTCTCGGCCACACTGTTCGCGATACTGTTACTCGCTCGCTCGTCATCGTAGCGATCATCGTGCCTGTGCGCTTTATTACCGACATCTAGCGGAATTAACAGGTACATCATCCGATTCGCATAGTGTATCGCTTGACTGTACATCGTATTCTCCTCGCACGTTATCAACTCTTTCTGCTTTTCCGCATCGATTGAGTTCCAAATGCGCATCTGCTCGGCGGCAATTTCCAGCGCGGTCGCTTCTTGCACGCGATTTAAAATCGAACGGCGATGCCACGAGATGTCCTTGCTATCGCGCGGGGATGTGGGCGTTAAAGCGTCATTGCGCGATGTGTACAGCGCTTTGATGTCCTTTTGTACGTCCATGTAAAAGGCGGCTTCCCAAAACTGCTGGTTTTGCCAAACGGGGTGCTCCTGTATGCAAGTATACACAAACTGGATTATCCCCGTGCATAGTTTGCGGCAGAATATCGTAGCAAGCGGCAGCAAAGCTGCGGCTACGCCGTGCTCGTCCATCGAGCTATCATCCTGCAAAGCGCAGTTCATTAATCGCACGACCAGGTCGAATTGCTGGTGTTCGAGCATCGCGCGCGTGCCATGCACGTATTGCGACAGTTCGCTACACAGCGCTAATCGCGCTTGTTTCGATTGCAAAGCGCGCAACACGGCTGGGAACGTTTTGCGCGCGTCCGATATTTTATTGTCGAAGATGCAGTTGATGCAGTTTTTCAACACCTCAAGTCTTCGCGCCGAATTGTTGACGATATTCTTGCTATCGTGTAAATTGGATATGTGTGGTCCCATTGGTACGATTCGGGGCTGAACGGGCCGCAACGACGACAGCCTAAGACAGAAAAAAACCATAAATGTGGCGAATTAGTTGAGAAAACATTTACATTTAAACGCACAACAACCAACACTCACCACGCATAATCTCCACTAAAGAAACAAAACGCATTAATCCTTCATAAAATAATTAATAATAAATTTCTTACCTAGATTTCAAATTATTCTTCGTCAACCCCTCATCAATAATCGCCTGCACTTGCTCGTTGTTAATCGCAGGCAATGGCGGTTGATGGATGCGCGCAAACGACCCTTCAGGCGGCACGATAATTTTCTGCGCGTACGATTGCGGATTCGGCGTTTCGTTCGTGTACAACTGCTGCGCCAATTCCTGTATATGCGCCAAAATCAATCGCGGCTCTTGCACCTCCGTCTTGTACAACTCGCTCAAATTGCTATACAACTCGTCCCACACATCGCACGGCCTCCACGGCGGCCCGCGCTCCGACACGAAACTCGTAAAGAACATGCAGTCCAACACGCGCGTTGTAAAATCGCAGTCTTTCAAATTGTGCTCGCCAAGAAATGCGGCTTTATGAAACGTGATGACGGGCTTCGGGTGGATTCGGATCAAAGTCAAACAGCTGCGATAGCCTTGGAACAGTTGTGCGAACGTTCGCATGAATACCGCTCGGATTTCCTTGTCGAGCATTACGGGTTGCGGCGCACGGACTGCTAAAGGCGGGAAAGCGTGGTCGGCACAGCAGAGTTCCGGTTGGAGGATTATGGAAAGCGCTTCGTGCGTTTGGCTTAATAACGGCTCGGGCAGTAAGGGCAGTTGAATGCCGTCCGGGATGGTGATGGAGCCACCGTCTAAGTCGGCGACTATTACGTCCATCTGCAAACATTTCGCTTAGTTCAAACTGTGCTCACCAGAGGGCGCTAACTACTAACCAGTTCGGCCACTTCCGTCTTAAGCGAGGAGTGCACGCCCATAATGAACGGCGTCGGAGTGCTCAATACCTCCACCAGAGGCGCTGGCAGCAGTGGAATATAAACGTGCGTGTATCGAAACGGGTACATGATTGCAGTCAAAGCACGGCAAGCTTCGGTTAGTCGATTGTAGCTTTTTGAGTGGAACAGTATTTTATGTTCGGTCATAATGGCACAAAATAATACGAGCACATTTCGAATGCCCAATTGATGGAACAGCAAATTGACTGATGTGTGGGTGACAGGCAGGGATGGACTGATCGGGGGTTGCAATGCTTGTCGATCGCTCGCACCGATGCTGAACCGCACTTGCGGTCCACCAGGGGGCGGCACTTGAATGCAGCCCAGGATGTTGCCCACTAGGGTTTCGAGGGGCACTGGGGTGTTTTCTATGTATACTGAGTAGATTATACCGAGACAGTTCTGATAATAAATGGATTTTAGTATATTGGTGGGGTTTTTGTTAAATATATTTACTCTAAACGTTTCTATGTAGTCCAGTCTTGATACTAGTACTAAGCATTTTGGTGCGTACATTATACTGTGGTGCGATATTGCGGGAATGGGGCGCACTAAGACCGCTTCGCCTTCTAAAGCATCTTCTTCCTGGGTGAAATTATTATTGTATTGCTAGTTGCATAGTTAGCGATGCAATTAATTTTTTAGTTGCTCAGCGCAAAATAAAATATTCAAATATCCGAAAAAAATATAAATAATAAGAATTTGTTGCAAATTTTGACTGAACCCTATAAATCACTTATTTGTTTATAATCTGACCAACTTTCAAATATCTGAGACTATTAATAACGCTGCAATTAATTTTTTAGTCGCTCAACGCAAAATAAACTGTTCAAAAATGTGTATTGTTGGCTGCCTAATCAAAATAATACGACACACTTTCTCGCACTTACTTAACTCATTATTGGCAATTAATTGGACCGTTTTAAAAGCGTAAAAGCAATACTGACCTCATCAACTGGTTTACTGGGTGTGATCGAGACGGTTTCATTGAAGGAAAGGCAGGCACAATAATGTCGATTTGCGTCGATATCTGTAAGTACAGAGACGAAGAATCGCGGCTCTTGTCTTTCGGTGGATAGGGCCCATCCTTGTGGCTGACAAAACTACAAACAAAAATAATTAAATATTGAATGAACTCATTAAGGGGCTAATTTAATTACCCATTCTATTCCTTCAATAAACGCGGTGTCTTTCCAATCCTTCTCCGGGAATCTTTGCAAGATAATTCCACTACTGATCCCACTTCCTGCAAGTCAATTAATAAGTTTAAGTTCAAGTTAAAATAAGTGCAATCTACTCACGTTCCTTTTCGTGATCGTAACCAACAACGACAAAGTAATCAGCTAAACGTGACATTTTCCACTTAGAAACAATCCGCGACACTTCGTCTAATCAACATGTTTCCTTAACTGGAGCAAAACATGGAAAAAGTGTATTGTATAACCTCTATTCTCGATGTTGACGTCAACTTTTGTCCCAGCACCTCCGCCACAGCTGCTCGAGCTCCAAGTGCATTCAAGTGGAAGGAAGTTGCACTGATTTTGAACTTTGCCTACTGATTACGAACTTCAATCAAATTTAATCGACTCGCCAGCCACACCCAAATTGCATTAACTTTTAATTCGAACCACAACAAATCTTACGCCATTTTATACACAACTTTGAAACTTTTTTGACAACTCTCGAGGAATGTCCATTGACATCTGTCAAAACAAAGTGTCAAAAAAAATGTGGTGAAACGAAACGTCAACAATTTACCATCATGTGTCAAAAGGAAAGTTAACGTTAAACCGTTAATATTTATTATTATGGCAGCGACAAGTAGCAGTATACAAGGTACAATCAATGCCATCCAAAAGCATAGTAAAGTGTTCAAAGTGATCGTGGTGGGTGATTCGTCGGTGGGCAAAACATCGTTAACGTATCGATTTTGCGAAGGGATATTCCTAGATAACGTGCAAATTACGATAGGGGTCGATTTTCGGACGAAAACATTCAATCTGGACGGCGAAGACGTCACAGTAAGTATACAGGGGTGCGTCAATAGTTATTTGATTGACAGCTGCCAATTTAAAGTAGTTGCAGTTATGGGATACAGCGGGGCAGGAACAGTATCGAATGTCGATGGTGCGACATTACTATCGCAATGTGAATGCGATAGTATTCGTGTACGACGTCACGAATGCTGCCTCATTCGATTCGCTGAATAAGTGGATTGAAGAGAGTGAGAAGAACGGCATTGGTGAGATACCTCGGATACTAGTTGGGAATAAGTGCGATGGTGTCGCTGCCGTTACTACTAATGTTGCTCAGCGATTTGCTGATCAACATTGCATGCCTGTAGGTTACTAATGCCTGAATGTAGGCAACCAGTTATACACGTATTTTGAATATTGGCGCTTTTTGTAGTTATTTGAGACGTCTGCTCTTTTGGATTCGCAGTTTAACAATGTCGAGGGCATTTTTCTGACTTTGGCTTATAAATTGAAGAATCGTAAGCAGTTTATATCGAAGCCGGCAAGTGTTACTATTAATTTGGACGAGGGCAGCCAAGCTAACAAATCATCATCGACTTGTTTTTGCTGATTTTTATTACTGGTATGTACAGAGAATATATTTATATTGTTAGTTTGTAAGTTTTAAAGTAAAATAAAGTGATTTTCTCATGCATTTTATTTATTTATAAATGCACACTAGTGGCTAATAGTAACAATAGTATATTAATAGTGAAAAGAAAAATAATTGCCTACCAGTTCTAAGTATAATATAAAAAATACAAATAGTAGTAACTATTCAAGTTATTTTTTAGCGTAGAAAAACTAACATCTTATATATTTGAGATTACAGAGTCCTATAGTTTCAAAACTGCCCATACAATTCGATTAACAAATAATTGCACCCGTTTCTACTCATTTTCTGTTTCGTTATCACTTTTGCAACTTATATTGACTAGTAGCTATAAAAACTGTTTATCACCTCTTTCATTTAAATATCCAACAACAGATGGAAGAACTCAAAAAATTCTATAGTAACCAAAAATACCTAGATGGAATGTCACACCTTGCGATCCCACCAACAACTTAAATACTAGAAATAATATCCTTAAGCCTAAACAAATCTGTATCACATCATTATCTCAAACTTTTAGTGGCACAAACACTAACACCCTACATCGAACTGCTCGAATCGCCCGGAAAGTGCAGCATATTGTCGCCGAAAGAGGGCGTTGGCGACGCTCGGCTCGCCGAGCTAAAACTACTGGCCGAACTTAAATCCTCCACACAGTCGGTGGTCGATTGTTCGCCACCTAGAAAACGACAAAAATCATTTCGCACCGCATTTGCACCTTAAGCCAATTAGTAGGGGGCCAATTAAATTAAAATTGTGATTCAGTTTGAGATCATATTTATTTTTTTTTTGTCTTTGCTAACTAACTAAATTATTAAACAACAAACTACACTTGCTAAATTAATTTTTGTCAGTTAATATAGTTGAACACAATGTTAATTAACGGTTTCACACAAATATAATGGTTAATATAATACAATAAAATACCACAATTAAATTGTCCCAATCAATGAATCAATAAATTAGCTACATAATGATATATACAAGTAAGTTGCTTGATTGATTATAAAACTCTTGGCCCAGAAATGAAGCAATTACACAGTAATTGTAGTATGTATTTATAATACTTAAAGCTTACGAACAAAACTCAACCCATTTAAATAAAACCATCCAAAATAAAATAAAAAACTTATTTGCGCTTCTTCCTCAACTTCCGCTTAGCCGACTTACTAGTCGGCGGATTCACAATAATCAAAGCGGGCGAATCATCCTCAGCGCCATCTCGCGGCAACTTACTCGAATCATCGCTACTTTCCGTAGTCTCCGCCGGGGAACTACCAGTATCCAACTTCTCATCGTCGGAAATCTTCAACAAATCCTTGTCCTGCACAATATTAATCGCATCCTCGAAATCCGGCACATCAATATCAATCAAATCATTCATGAAAATCGTCGGCAAAGCTTCATCGTCATCGTCAACAGATGGCGCACTTGAATCGACCATTTTTTCCTTCTCACTCGAATCGATTTTCTCAATTTTCGGCCCCGCCGTGATACTACTCCACGACTTCTTCGGCAAAACAAAATCCTCATCGAAATTACAACTATTATTCTCCTTGTTGCTCGTAATTTTCACCCCGAGCTTCGTTTTGGGCTTCCTAGGCTTCCGCGACACATCAATATTACTCTCCCTCAAATCGACATTCAAATAATCGTTCGCCAACTCAAACTGCGGATTATTCTCAAGCGACAAAAAATCGTCCGTGTCCAATGGCGGCAAATCGAAATTATAATCATCACTTTTCGTGAAATTCGTCGACGCAAAACCACAATTTAAAATCTCCGGCTCTAATTTCCCGCCACTATCGCAATCATCTGTAAACAAATCAGTGGCTTTTAATTCCTCCTTGGCCACTTTCTTACTAGATGGCGCCACTTTCGCAGGCTTAACTTTCGGCGGCGATTGTCTCGATTTGATTTTCGGCTTAGGCGGCGGCGATAATTCCCTCGCCTTCGGCTTATTCACAATCTTAACCGCCATTTCCGTATTCGATTCGAGACTTTTAGTGATTATCTGATCGCACACATAATGCTTGGGTTTAATTTGAGCGTAATGCAACGTTTTCGAAGCGACAACCGGACGAAAAAGCGCCTCGTCGCAATTCTCATGAATTACGGCATCGTCCTCTGAAATCACTTCGGTTTCATCGTCCGATTGCACAGTGACAACAGTCCCAAGCGGATTGACTACTTTAGCGACCACTGGCGGCGGTTTCATCGACACTATTACACAACGCCCACCTGAACAGAAAAAGCCAATGGCAGGTATTACTTTGGTTTACTATTTTCTTTTCTTACTTTCAAAACAAATTAATGGTGTCTTCTAAACATGCACAACTTTCATGCGTGAGTGTCTTTGTTTTCAAAAGTTAAGTGCATCACACAACACACGCAAAAATGATACAATTAAAATAGAAAGCTAAATTAAGCTTAGTGATCAGTTCTGCCTGCCTTTGGCTGATTCTGATAAGCTACAAAAGTATGTAGGACCACAACCAAAATTATATGTATATTACAAATTAAAAATAATGGACGAAATAATTAGGTACCAGAAATAGCCAGCTAATAAGTATACCGGAAAACATTCACACACAAAAAAAAACATAAATATGTAGTATTAGTACCATTTCTCTCAGTACTTTGTAGGTCAGATGGTTTAAATGCGCATAATGTAAAGCAAAGTGGTACAAAAGTGCCAAAAATGTTCGAAAAAAATTGAACAAACGGCAAAGTTTAAGAGTTTTGTGTATTACTGGTTGCCGATCCGAAGGAAATAGTGTTAATTACAATTTTTCTTAGTAGAATGTGGGTGCAAACGGTTCAAATGTTTGTAATGTACAAGAAAATAGTTTTAAACTGTTTAAACTATTTGAAAATATCAACAAATAATAAAAGTAAAATAATTTTGAGTGTATAACTGGTTGCCTAACTACGGTCTAGGCTATATTCTATAGATTTTAATCGGAATTTTAAACAATTTGTCTAGTAAACTATTAGTTAGAGTGTCTAGCTAGCAGTTTACCAACATTTTAGCGCAAAAATCTAATTAATAATTAAAATCGCAATAGTTACAAGCTAGCAAAACGTTAAATAGTACAAATCGACTTGTAAAATGAAAATATTAGTAAATTAGTAACAGTGTTACTTATTTTAGTAAGATAAAGTGTCTTAACATTAAAAATTCGAAAACAAACTTACCACTATCCTTAATCCCGCCAGGCGACTCCATCATCGCATCGGCCAAATCCTCCTTCAATTGCAACTCGCCAATTCCACCCACCTCATCACAAGTCTTATGATAATTATCCAAAAGCGACTGCTCGCAACTACTCGCCGAACTCGACTCAATCAACACAGCATTCGCTTTCGTAATCGGCATATTCACCGGTTTCGAACGGCCCAAATCCAAGGCTTGCGCCTCCACCATCGACATCGGCGCCCTAAATCCTCACCAATCAATTCAAAAACTTCAAATAAAAATTAGCAACTCACCCGTTGACCGTCGTATACGTCTTAAAAGTGAACTGCGGCCCCATCCAAAGCCGCCGATGCGGCCCGGCATGCGTTACAATCTCCACCTGCGACAACCAATGATCATCGTTGTGATCCAACTTCTTATGCTTGAACTTAGGCACATCTTGCTCGACAAAACTCAAAAACTCCCTGGCAAGTGGTAGCGGCAAATCCACCGCATTCGCTTGCCGTTGAACCAGCCATTGCGCTTTCGCGCAAACCGCCAACTCAATCGGCGTGTCATCGCAAACCTTCTCTTTCGGCACGGAATTAATCTGATGCGGCTCCAAATCGTACTGCAACAGGGTCCCATGACACGTCATAATGAACAAACTCTCCACCGATTTGATTTGTTGCTTATTGCCCGCAACCACATCGCGCTGCAAACTATTATCAATCCAAGCGCGTGGTTGCGCAAACTGCGCCGTGACACCTAGCGCGATATTCTCCTCGGACGATGACGCTAGGCGTTGTCGTCCGATCTGCGGCTTGGGCGGCACACCAGAAATATTCTGCAAATACAACGGCTGCCGAATCTGCGCGAGCGGACAGACGATCGTCGGATGCGGAAACGGTGGAAAACGCGGATTGTGAAATGGATAGTGCGAATTAATCGGCGTTTCGAAAATCGAAACCGGACTGTTGGAACGGCCTTCGGCCGTTAAACCGGCACTGCGATGGAAGCGCGACATTTTATTGACGACATGTGGTGTTGCATGGGTGCGAACGCCCACATTGCCGCCGTACGGAGTGACGGGAAACACGTGCGTGGTGCCACGCAGTGTCGATACGGTCGCCCAACGTGAGTCGGGCGAAAAGCACATGTGTTGCACTTTGGCGGAAGTGTCGCCTCTGTGTAAGACGTACAAATGGTGAACGGCCGCTAAGGCTGGGCCGCCCGGATGGGGGTGTATTCGGAATAAATGGAAATCGTGGCCGCGTTTGTCGGCCGTTAAGAGCAGCATGCCACTTGGATCGAACTCCAAGCACACGATTGCTTCGGTATGGGCGTTGAAATGCGCGATTATGGGGTCTTGTTGCAGGGTTTTGTCGCTCATTGTGCAGGTTGTGTTCTTAAGTGGACGAAAATTAATTAATACACCATATTATATAACAATAAATAAATTACTTCAATGTCCAGAATGGTGACGATCCCCTTTTGCGGTACATCGCTTAAACCGCCAGCTTGCGGACTATTCGGCGACGTGCCCGGCTTGAAATTCGCCGTTCCAGTTAAACTGCTCGCCACTGTTTCACCCAACTCTCGCAACCCGCGGCCCAATGATTTGGCCGCATGCAGCACTGTCGCTGTATAACTCTTAAAATACCAATTAATTAATTAATACACTTGAATAAAATGCGAATGAATACCTGTACGCCTTCGCCCTCATTCCCACCACTGCTCCGCTTCGACATATTCAACTTCTTCTCGGCGTAGGCCAACCAACGCGTACCCAGCGCCACCGGATTCGCTTGCAAGCCCGGACTCAAATAGCAAGTGGTAACTGTGAGCCGATCCTCTAAAGTGAACGCATCAAAAATCGCAATGCGTTCAGAGAACGTCACAGCTACCGAATGCCTGTTTGCCAGCACATTTAAAATAGGGTTTTTAAATTTGATCAATTTAACCTGCTCGCCGCTACGTAACGACAAGAAACTCAACGAACAATAATGAGAACCAGGCGTGGCTGTATCACAAAGCGCTATCAAAGGCCGTTTCGAAGCAAAACTATCCGAAACTACTGCGTTTCCGATTATGAATGGTGTGGGCAGAACGCGCAAAATTCGCACGGATCCATGGCGCCACGAGAGGATCTCGATGGCTTCGCCGTTTGCTGGCACTGCCCACATCTATAATAAATAGACAAAACCATTTAAATGATATTACTACCAAACAGTGTATTGCTGGTTGCGTTTATGTATAGTTACTACTAAACAATGTATTGCTGGTTGCGTTTATGTAATAGTTACTACAGTAGTTAAAGCGTAGTGTAGTTAAAGCGTGTTGCTGGTTGCGTACTTACTTGTATCCCGGTGGTGTACCCCAGTACCAGTATAAGGGGCGGAGCCCCAACTTTATCACAACCATAAGCAGTCGACAAATTAGACTGGTCGCAGTCTAATTGTTCGAAATGAGCCCATTGGATTTGATCCTTACTATCACATGGCACATTATACGCGGTCGGGACAACATCGTTTATAAATCCAGCAACACTATCCAAAATTGTGGGATCAGTGACGTGCTGTGGAATGACCGTAGCTGGTCCATTGTTGGTCGACCGCGTTTGCGAACGGGAACGATTGGGCGATTCGGCCGACATCGTCACACTCTGATCGAAATTCTTTTCGCTTTTAGTATTTGTTTTGATTTTAAGGGTTGTACTTGGTATTATATCTGGGAAATTAATTTTGTAATTAGTGGTAATTGTTTGTCATGTGAGGTAAATGAGCGAAGCTGATTGGATTGCTGGCTGACTGCCATCTAGCGTTAATTATTGTTAGTTAATTATGCAAATGTTTTTATATTGTAATTCCTTTGTTTAGTTTTGGTATGCAATATTGATAACAGCAGTAAACAAATAATAATGGCAGCTGATTTTGGACAGTGCATACCAAAACAAAGGGTGTGCACTTTGAAGTGCAATTAAACGGATTTAATTAAAATCGTAGGGATAGGCTTTATAATAAACGTTATGCAATTGAACAGTAAATCAACTCACTTTGTGTTTACAGCTGAATAACATTTCAAGTTCGGAACTGCGTCGTTTCACTTTCCAAAGACCTAAACAACGTATGACGTCATTGTCGCAATTTCGACGAAAAAAAGTGATTTAAAACGGTTGACAAAACGTCTGGAATGCTTATTTCGATCTGTTGATTGCCTATCGTCGACAACACCGTGGAATAATCAATATGTAAACATTTTAATTGCGTTCCAAGTCAGCACAAAGAAACTCACTATAGAACTGTCAGTGTCACAACACAAAACAGCTGATTGGGTCATATCAAAATAAATACCGAGGAGTGGGAGGATATTGCATTTTGCACATTCTTTTGTTTATTTATGGAGATTAATTGATTTTGATTCGCGTAAACAAATTAACTGTTTGCTCTTAATTTTTTTTTGCTATTGATTTCAAGTTGGATCAAAAAATAATAATATTTTATTTTATTCATAAATAATAAATATAATAAAGTATTATTATTGTTTGTATAGCAATCAATATTAATGATTTATCTTTAATTAATAATAAATTTGTCCTTATTTATTATTATTTTCAAATGTTGAACCGCAGCTAACTTCATGATGGCGCGGGTTCTCGCATGATGGCCGCGTGTTCCGGAACCGATTTGAATTCAAAATGGTGGGAGGCAATCGCGTGTTTATTTGTTTACTTATACAAATTAAGATAATATTCGTTAATTATTAAGAATAAATATGTTTAATAAATGGTGCTTCGTTATTCTATTGTATTTCCACGTCATTGACGCCAAAAATAATGTGCTATTTATAATTGTGGATGATTTAAGGGCAGATGCCCTCGGTTGCTATGGAAATAAGAACGCTTTTACCCCAAATATTGATAAATTGGCACAATATAGCGTATTGTTTACAAATGCATACTCGCAGGTCAGTTTGCGATAAAATTAATTCATTAAAAATAAATTATTATCAAATAAAATTTAATTAATTAACTAATTAAATCCAACATGTCTACTATAAGAAGTATCATTTCCAGCAAGCATTGTGCGCCCCCAGCCGCAACTCCTTGCTAACCAGCCGCCGCCCAGACAGCCTCCATCTCTACGATTTCTACAGCTACTGGCGAGACTCTGCTGGTAATTTCACCACAATTCCCCAATATTTCAAGCAAAACGGCTACTACACCCAATCGATTGGCAAAGTCTTCCATCCAGGAATCTCATCCAACTTCTCGGATGACGCTCCGTATAGCTGGAGCGGCACCCCATTCCATCCAGCTACCCAAAAATACAAGCAAGCTAAAGTCTGCTTAGATCCGGTAACCGGAAACTTCCAGCGGAACTTAATTTGCCCCGTTTTGGTGGAAGGCCAACCGGGTGGCACATTGCCCGATATTGAATCGACGATTGCTGCTATCAATTTCTTGGACAGCCACCACGAAAAGCCCTTTTTCCTGGCAGTCGGCTTTCATAAGCCGCACATACCTTTGAAATTCCCGCAAAAATATTTAAGTAAGTAGTATGACAGCTGTCAAAAGAATAGCATGACAAAGTGTGGTTAACATTATTTTAGAGTACCATCCAATTGAGAAAGTAAAGCTTCCAGTAAATCGCTGGAGACCATCATTGCTGCCAAATGTGGCTTGGAATCCGTGGACAGACATACGCGAACGCGACGACATTAAACGTTTGAATATTTCGTTTCCGTTTGGTCCCATAGATGACGCCACAATTAAAAGGATAATTCAGGGCTATAGTGCTGCCACTACTTATGTGGATGATTTAATTGGTCAAGTCTTAAGTCATGTCGATAATAACACTTTCGTTATTTTCACTTCCGATCATGGTAGGTGTATATTCTGACAGCTGTCATTTAATGACAGTTAATTTAAATTGTAGGTTGGTCGATGAGCGAGCATGGCGAATTTTCGAAATATAGCAATTTTGAAGTGGCGACAAAAGTGCCATTACTTATTTATTTCCCTAATAATTTAATTAAGGAGTCGGCAGTTATCCCGGATTTGGTGGAATTAGTGGATTTGTTCCCGACTTTAGTGGATTTGACTTATATGGCAAAATCTTTACCCGTTTGCGCCTTTGAAAGGCCGAAGGAAGAATTGTGCACTGAAGGGCGCAGTTTAGTGCCGCAAATTGCAAGAAAATTATTTTCTCAGAACAACAGCACCCGGAAAAGCGCGATTTTCAGTCAGTATCCTCGACCTGGAGCTTTTCCGAAGCAGAATAGCGATAAACCGCGGTTGAAGGATATCCGAATAATGGGATACTCGATGAAGACGTCGAGGTATCGATATGGGGAGTGGGTGGAATTTAATTCCACCACTTTTAAAGCGAATTGGAAGATGGTTTATGGTCGCGAATTGTATGACCATCATTTGGATCCGGAAGAAAATATGAATTTGGCGGATTTGGAGCCACTAGGAAATTTAAGTCGGAGTTTAAGCGGGAAATTGAGGCTTGGATGGAGATTTGCGTAGGTTTGTAAATAATACTACGTAGTTTTGTAAGTTCAAAATTTATTATGCTTTGAAAATTATTTTACAATATTTGTGCAACAAGTGTAGCTAATTTAAATAATGCTATTAAAACTGTGCAATAACCAGTTAATTAACCCTGAAATAACGAGCGACACACATTTTTGGTCATTAAACTTGACCATGACCCGCATTTCCCACGGAAAAAATCCTCTTCATTAAAGAAAATTAATTTTCTTCCATAAAAATCGTCTAATTTCATTTTTATTTAATTAATATTACAAAAATAATTAAATAAAAACGACCTCCAACAATACTCGAATGAAGAATGAAGAGAAAGTCCAGAAAATTGGGTCATTATGCTCGCAACTCTTTATTCAACAGTTAATTCTACACCTCACTCAACAAAGCATCACAATTTCTAATACAAAAAATAATCAAAAATGCCCATTTAATACACAAAATGGCAATTTTTTCGAAAACGCTTCGTCGTCTTGCATTAAAATCTCTTCACCGCCATCGATCCCAAGCCGCCACATCAATCTGTCCACATCTCGATGACTTCTCCACCGCCAAACCATACTCCGAAGTACCTGGACCAAAATCCATCCCGATCCTCGGCAACACTTGGCGATTACTCCCCTTCATCGGCCAATACGATATTTCGGACGTCGCCAAACTGTCCCAACTTTTCCACGAAGAATATGGAAAAATAGTCAAATTGAGTGGACTAATTGGTCGCCCGGATTTACTGTTCGTTTACGACGCTGACGAAATCGAAAAAGTGTACCGACAAGAAGGTCCGACGCCTTTTCGGCCTTCGATGCCTTGTTTGGTGAAGTATAAAGGGGTGGTGCGGAAGGACTTTTTTGGCGAGCATGGTGGAGTTGTTGGAGTGTAAGGAAATATTTTAAAATTTTGGCGGGGGTTAATTTTGAGTTTTAGGCATGGTGAACCTTGGAGGACTTTTCGCACTAAAGTACAAAAACCGATTTTGCAATTGCAAACGGTGAAGAAATATATTGAGCCTATTGAAGTGGTCACTGATGATTTTATTGCAAAGTGAGTTGGAAATTAGGTTTCAAAATTTGTTTACTATTTCTGAATTTAGGATGCTGGAGATGAAGAACGCAGATGAAGAAATGCCGGCCGATTTCGATAATGAAATCCACAAATGGGCGCTTGAATGTAAGATATCTAATTAAATTAATTTTGTCTAATTGGGATTTTTAGGTATCGGTCGAGTGTCTTTAGATACGCGTCTAGGTTGCCTGGATCGAAACCTACCAGAGGATTCTGAGCCTGAGAAAATAATTAAGGCAGCCAAATACGCTTTGCGAAATATCGCAATACTCGAATTGAAATTCCCGTTTTGGCGCTACTTTCCTACAACTATTTGGAAAAATTATGTGAAGAATATGGACTACTTTATCGAGTACTATTCAAATTAATTTTAAATACTATTATTAATTTTGGTAAATTACAGGATTTGTATGAAACATATCGATGCAGCAATGGAACGCTTGAAAAGCAAGTCGAATGTGAAGGAAAACGAATTATCCTTGATTGAGAGGATTTTGGCTAGCGAACCAAATCCTAAGACTGCTTACATTTTGGCGTTGGATTTAATTTTAGTCGGAATTGACACGGTATAAAAATTACCGAATTAATTAATTAGGGTTTAATTAATCAAATTGCAGATTTCAATGGCAGTTTGCTCAATTTTGTACCAACTGGCCACCAGACCAGAGCAGCAGCAAAAATTGTACGAAGAACTCAAGAGAGTGTTGCCTGATCCTGGCGAAAAATTGGACGCCAAAAAGTTGGAGCAGATGGTGTTTTTGAAGGCGTTTGTTAAGGAAGTCTTCAGGTAATTAATTTCTCTACTTCATTAATTTATTTACCGCGCAAATAATTAATGTGTTTGCAGGCAGTACTCGACAGTGATTGGAAACGGAAGGACTCTTCAGCAAGACACAGTCATTCAAGGCTACAAAATACCAAAAGGGGTAAATTAAATTAATTTTTAAAAATTCTGGTTGTCAATTTAATTTCTTTTAGATACAAGTGGTGTTTCCCACTTTGGTAACTGGAGGAATGGAAGAATACGTAACAGAAGCCGCCAAATTCATGCCAGAACGTTGGATGAAAGCCGAAAATGATGGCTATAAAATTCATCCATACGCTTCCCTTCCTTATGGACATGGAGCAAGGATGTGTCTAGGGCGTCGCTTTGCGGATTTGGAAATACAAGTCCTACTTGCGAGGGTATGTAATTAAAACGACTATATTTTATTTATTTGGAATATTTTTATTATAGTTGATTAGAAACTATAAACTGGAATACCATCACGAACCGTTAGAATATAAAGTAACGTTTATGTACGCCCCAGACGGTGACTTGAAGTTCAAGGTGGTCAAAAGACAAGAATGATGTAATTACTGTTTAAAATTTAAATATTTTAGCGATGAATTATGTAAATAGTGTTAATAAATTACGCAAATATGTGAAACTTAAGTCAAACATTTGTGTCCTTCAGTCGAGTAAATTTCAGTTTTAATGGACCATTTGGTGTATACATCGGATGTATGTGGTAATCGAGCTCTTCATGGTGGTACTCCACCTTGAACTTCCTAAAAATCTACCAAACAATTTTAATTGTCTCTCTTTCAATCATTATTTGTTCCAACCTGTGCCAAAACGGTTTGAATCTCCAAATCCGCAAATCTGCGACCCAAACACATCCGTTTCCCGAAACCAAAAGGCAGCGAGGCAAACGGATGGTACTCCTTCAAAGGCTTCAGCCAACGTTCGGGCGTAAATGTCCCACTTTCAGCGAAATATTCGTCTTGATTACTAATTACGTAATGTTGGAAAATTATTTGCACCTAAAGAAAAATTAATAATGCGTGCAAATTACGTAAAATATTATTATTACTCCTTTTGGAATGTGGTAGCCGCCAATAACGCAATCACTGCTCGTGCACCTACCATTACCAATAACTACTGGAAACATTCTGCAAGAATAACGCCAATAATTAATTCGTCTAGTTAGCATTTGGAAAATATTGCCTCATTGTTTCCTTAATGCATGCCTTCAAATAACTCATTTGTTCCAATCGATCGTGAGTTATGGCGGTGGAGAAATCGGGCAGCACTTTCAGTACTTCTTCACGTAAATTATTCTGCTTATCCTGGTGCAGTGCCAGTTGGTACAAAATTGATGCAACCGCATTCGAAGTCTTTAATTATTAATTTAATTATACTTTCTTTAATTATTACGATTTTGGTGTAATTTATTACGCTTTCTTAGACACTTACAGTATCAATTCCGACTAGGAACATATCGAGAGCTAGAATACTGGCGACTTTTGGGTCCTTTTCCATTTTTAGCACTCGTTGCAAGACGGATGGATTTTTTTCGTCCATGTTTTCCAAGTTTTCCAAAGCTTTGTTTATAAATTTAAGGCAAATTCTGCAAATTTTTATCCAATAAATCTCCAATTGGATTTTTCTAAAAATTCTGCGCTTACTCTCTTATAGTGTCCAAAGCGTCAATATATTTGACAAACGTAGGCGTATTAAATATTTTCCAAAAAGGCACCTTAAGTTCTAAAATTGGCACGTTAATAAAAAACGTGTTAACGGCGTCAATTAATTTTTGGGTGTCCGGATGGGAATTTTCATCCAAACATCCAAGTCGGACATCAAGAGCCACTCTTGCAATGGCTATAAAATATAGGGGACAAGGATTTTGATGACAACATTTAATTAATATTATTTGCTTACATTCAAGCGACCACTTATGAATTTCATTGAGGAAATCTGCAGGCATTTCATTATTTTCGTCCTTCAAGACTTCGATTCTACGGTTGTAAAATGCTTTTTAATTGTATTTGTGTTAGAAATTAAATTTACTAGCGGCGCGAAAATTAAATTTAAAATAATAAAAATTATTTCGCAACTTCCCCCTTCACCATAATTAGCCAAAAAAAATTCTGCAGCAGAATATGATTAAATAATCTAATTACATCCATCAGCGCATAAAGAGAAAGTTAATGTTTAGTATGAGTCGTGTGTGACGATAATTTGTCATTTTGCACTATTACAATGCAATTGCGACCACTTATCGTAATTAAACAGAAAAAAGCCACCTGCATACAAATTAAAAAAAACCGTCAAATTATCTCACCTATTGACAAATTCGTCGGCAGATGAAGAAATGGCATTGACATACATTTTGGCCACTCGAGGTTGCAGCATGATTTGATTCACTTTTGAGCGAAAACTTTGCCAATTTTCACCGTGACTATGAAAAGGTCAAGAAAAAAGGAAATTTACTGATTAAGTTGAAGGTGAACAAGATTAATTACTAGAGCTAATACAAATAATACAAAGAAAGACCTAGAGAATTGTTTGAAAATATGTGACCATGAATTAATTGCTTTACTTACACTGCAATTACGCCACCAATATCGCCGAAAAAGTCCTTCCGATACACGTGTTTGTAATAATTCAAGGAAGGCATCGAAGGACGAAGCGGCATGGCGTCTTCCATCCGGAAGACTTTTTCGATTTCGTCGGGATCGAACAGAAACACCATATCCGGTCTTCCAAGAAGTCCTTCCATTTTCACAATTTTCCCGTATTTTTTGAACAAGTTTTTCGATATTTTGTCGATATGTTCGATTTGGAAGTTGCCGATGATCGGAATGAATCTCCACGTATTGCCGAGGAATGGTAGCGGTTTCGGTCCTGGCACATTTTCGTATGGGCGCACTTTTTTTAAATCCAAATTTACACTGATCACTGTTTTTTGTTGACTAGAACTGCTAATTGCGCGATTTATTTGGCGGAGAAACTTCATTTTGAATTTGATTTTTTGAAGTGGAAGCATTTTGTTGAATGAGTGTGCGTATATTAATAAAAGAACAAGAAGGTGATATGTTTCAAAGTTCTCCCTACTATTTTGTACACCTCTAGTTTATGAACCTTTATTTTAGTGGTTCAGAATGTGGTTTAAGTTACGAGAGCGTATTTTTTAGGAGACACACGCAACTTTCTACTTATTACCATTTTTAGCCGGTTTTTTGGGAACAATGTAATTCTAAACTTAAATTTAAATTCGAGCATAATTAATTAATTTATTAAAATATGCAATTTAATTTAATACGAAGTAAATTAAATATTATGTGGATTCAAAACTGGCGCATAGATGTTTTACTGGGTGCCTATAGGGGATTACCCGACTCGCAACATTCAAAAAGCGCCACCTATATATTGGTAGCTACATTACAGCGGGCAATTTCCATTACAGATTTTTATAACCTCAAAATAAGGAGGTTCTAGTTCAGTTTCCTCTAAACATTTATTTCATTCAGTGATTGCCAGTTTCGGAAAAGTCGTTGTATACGTAGTAGTAAGTAATGTCAGTGGTAATTGTCGTTGAATAAATTGATTAAACAATTGAAAACGATCAGTATTAGTGGTCAGTGCCAAAGAACCTCAAAAATAGTGTCGATACTTGGATTACCCGATTTGCCCAATTGTACATTACCCAAAAACACAGGTATGTAATCGTCGGAATGAATTCCACTTTGACGTTTTCAACCAGCGTTGAGAAAAAGGAGGTTAGATTCTGTGTGTTTAACAATTCCGTCCATATTTACACAGCAAATTGCCTGAAATTCCTGCAGTGCTGGTAGACAAACGTAATTTTTTATGGTAATCCTTGAATCCGGTTATTATTATGTGAACGCCCACTCTTAGGGTAGGTAAGTTTAACTACCTGTGAATCAAGGACGTTTTTAGCACCTGTAGGAATTTAAATATTATTTTTTATTTATCGGACAACACGTCTCTTGCGATGCAGTTTTAATGAAATTAATGAATCATGCCGTCGGAATTTGACTGCACATTACTCGGCGAATTTCTTTTTTACTCGCTTAGTTTCTCCTTTAGATGGTGGAGAAACTGTTTCCTTTAAAAACCGCAGCAATAACGCAAATGGGTTAATATCCTCTTATTCTGACAGCTGTCACAATAATGACAACTGTCATAACTCATATGATATCAAAAAATGTGACAGCTGTCATAATTCTGATAGTTGGGGCAACTGTCATTGTAAGCAAATTGTTGTTTCCCATGTGGGATTTAAATTTAAATAGCCCCTAATCCCGATTTTTACCTGAATGGTGAAAATTCGACGGTGGGAATTTTTTTGTGCGTGAGAAAATCTGGTAAAAATTTGAAGCAGTTGTTATTGTTATGGTAATTTGAGTTGAGATTTTATTACAGTCCATTAGTCATAAATAGAATCTTGGCAGTCGATTTCTTATCGAAGTTATCTCGATTCGTGGAAGAAAATTTAATATTGCAATATTTGCAATTAGTTTATTACTGGAACCAGTTAATTTAAGCCATTGTTTGTTTAATAATACTATGATAAACTAAGCGAACAATATTTAAATAAGATACGGGGCCAGATATAGAAGTGTTTAGCCAACCATCAGTTTATCATTATTTAATTAGCTATTTTATTTATAATTAACCTTCGAAACTGTTATTTGTGTAAATATATTTACATTTCCATGGAAATAATTAATATGTACGTTTAACAACAATGAATTGACCGAAAGAAAAATATTTTTTAAAAAGTTTTTAAGACTGCTCTTAAATTTCCTGGATTTCCTGGAACGTTTTAAAATCCAGGAGAATTTTTAGAGACTTGGAAAATTCTAATTTATTATAAATGACTAGAACTCTATCTTCAAGGAATTTCTTGAAGGCTTTTAATTCATTAAAGGGAATTCTTTAAAACTTTCCGGAATTTTTGGAAATTTCCCAACAAAGAAAATGACGAAAAATTCGCACAATTTTGAAGATAAATTGTGCAACGATCACCCCGTACATCAAACACAAGCAATAAAAATTAGTTTAACCTTCACCATCGCACTCAAAAAAACAATACGTGTTAAATAAATTTGTTTTACAAACACGTCGACTACATAATGACAATGCCATTAATTTTTTTTTGTAAAGGAAAACCATTTCCATGTGGGTTCTGCGTTCTCATTGCGGTCCTGCTGAATCTCAACGTTAAATCGAATCCGGTAATCATCAGCAACCATGTATTGTAGAGTAGACCGGGAAACTTTTTTCCTTCTCTTCTTCTTTCTTCGTACCTCTTAGGGTCACGATCACAAGATTCTTTTCAATGTATAATCGGTCGGTGAGACGCCTTGCTTTGCTATGATGAGGTTTGCCCTCTTCTTCGCAGTCCTCGTTAAAGACACAAGTTGTCCGGTTAGGCGAGTTCTCTTCTTCGACCGGATTTTCGAATAGGCGATAGAGTGCTAGAGGACTAGGTTCTTGTTGTGTGTTGTTCGCTTCTTCTTGGTGCTTGTGGAATTTCATAATATTCCAATCAAATGTTGATTTCCAAAGGAACAGATGATGATCGGTGAGTTGTTTAGTGATCAATTATTCGGGTCAAGAGTTTTCCAATAATAGGAAAATTCGTTTAAAATAAAAAGTGTATTAATAGCCTCTAGGAATTTAATTTGGGCGGAGCAGAAATTTTTGCGTGAAAGGACAGTTCCAGTTCTAATATAAATAAATCGAATTTCCATGACGGTGCTAATAGTTTAATCAATTTCCCACACTATTGATTTCTTCGCAGAAATAATTTATGAATAAATAAACGACAAGTTTCAATCGAAATTCAAACAAATAATGAACGACAATACAATCACAACTGAAACAAAACAATTGACTATATGCATATATTTATAGTCATCAAAATTAATAAACTGATAGCGCAACTGACTGTGACATCCACATCGATATTATATTCTATATCAGTCTATTCAGGAATCATACGTCAATATTTAGTTTAGTTTATTCAGAAATATATCGCAAAGTTATTTGAAAAAAATTATTTCCCGCGCCAAATTTTGAAAAATGTGCGGAAACGCGTTCAATTCAATTATACGTGTCGCACACCCAAACATCACGTAAGTCAAACACAATAAAATCCACTTGATAGCTGATTTTGATAAGAATCGGCGCGATATCAAAGCCCTTCAATTATTGAATGAGAGTAAAAAACAAAATTTTGGTCCAAATTCCAACTATCGGCTCGTTATCCATCCTTGGCCGTAATTTTGGGTTCGGAAATGATTGGTTCTGTATGGGCAGTGCCCATCACGCGGAATGCAACCGAAGAAAGAATGCGGTCCTTCAGGTTCCATCCATCCCATTCATTAGCATATATTTTTCGTAAGCCGCTCGGAAATTCGGCCACCCTGTATTATCGATAATCGATTCGGAAAGTGGATTATTGGAAGCCCCAGTCCAATCTGCGTTAAAGAATCATAATTCGGTTTTACTGGGACATGATGTATTGTAAATATTTATTATTCAGCTTTCAGGCTTCTCCACCTTGACTCCATTATTCACAATTTTCGTAGTTTTCGATCGAATATCATCATGAGTGCTTTGAATTGCTTACGGTATTCCATTTACTTTTTTATTCGTTTATTGTGCTGTTGTGATAGCGATAACTTTATTTACACTGTAGATTGTATTGCACGATAACACTTTACTATCGAAGAAAATTGTTTTACTTAATTAAAATTGAATTAAACTTAAGTATTGTCGTCGTTTTTCCAAATAATGGGCGGAGCTTTGATGTGTTTGACGTTTAATTGTTGCGCACTAGCGCCGTTTGTGTTGGTCTGCGCAAATATAGCGTGTTTATATGATGGATCTCAATCAATAATTGTGGACACACTGTATTTTTTTAAGTAGAAAATGATTGCATGTTGTCTTCAATAGAGGAATTGCAAATAAACGGAAATAGTTTGCTTGAGAGAAGAACCGTTTCAGTTCAGCCTTTCTTTGATGCTAATATTTGTCCCAAATTCCATCCTCATTATAATCGTTAAGAGGCTGGCATTTTTAACATCGCATTTTACGATTCTATTATTGCTAATAATAAGTGTTTATTATTTGTTTAAAATAAACGCGAATTAATCAATAATTTGGAATGCCAAGGATTCGCTCTCTAAAATAAACGATTACGTTATTTGTTTATAACTATTTTTATTATTTTATATTGAAAAGCAATTCGATGGCACTCAATGAGCAATTCAATCACTATGTGAGATAAGGATTTAACCACAAGCCTAGCTAGCACTTTTCGTTCTCATAGTATAATTTTATTCTTCCGGTACAAAAAAAAATGTGTATGTTAGAAAATTACATTTCTTCTTCTTGCATTTACCGGAGCTGCATTTATTAATATTATATGTTCCAAGCTCAGTAGACCATTCCACATGTAATTAACATACGAAAACATCTAGTTAAAGGTCAATGGCTCGATTCCATAACATAATTCTTCTTGCAGATTTATCACGCTCGCTTCTTCAAATTAGCGCCCAATTTGCGAACTCTATTTTACCGACAAGCCCTTTTATTTGACGTTTGTGTTTAATTGTTTCAGGTGTGGCGATATAAAGATGTCACACCACAGCGATGACAACATGCTGGTCGCAACAAGTGACTCCTTTTGGGAGGCAGGCAACTATAAGAAGACGACCAAACGAATAGAAGATGGATTCAAATTGTGCACAGAATTGATGTCGCTGGTCAATGAACGAGCGGAAATTGAAAAGTCCTATGCGAAAGCGATGAAAGCCTGGTCGAAAAAATGGAACGATCAAATCGAAAAGGGGCCAGAATATGGGACCACGGAGGCGGCCTGGAAGGGTGTGCTGGTGGAGGCTGACAGACGTTGTGATTTGCATACGAGAGTTAGAGACTATCTGAGTGTTGATGTTATGAATAAAATTAAACAGTGGCAAAAGGATACATATCACAAGGTAAGTTCGAATTTCGCGCCGATTTTCCGCGCAGCACGTGGCTTCCACTGATGACGCACGAATGGCGCTCAGGTGTCATAATTTAAATTAGCGAGTGACCTCCTCTTATTTATGATTATTGAAAATCGATTTAATTGCCTTTTAAATATAAACTAATTCATTGAATTTTTATGGGAAACCGAATTGCCTTAACACTTGTTCCCAGATGTTACTTAATGCATTTTCAAGGTTGGTCTATTTTTATGTAGGATTTTTGATTTATTTCGTTTTTAATTCGTACAACTTTCGAGAGCTTCCTACATGTGGAATTTTTATACGCTTAAAATTTAGATCGTTGGCATTTAAGCTGTATAATTCTAATCTATGTTAACTGAAGGATTATTCGGATAAGCCTAATAAACTGAATTTATTAAAAATAGTTATTCGCGCTTAATTTGAATCGCCTATATTTTTCGCATGCTAGACTGAATTATTGCAATTAATAAAATCAATATAATTAGCCGTTTTCTAATTTTGCGTTTAAATTATGAATTAAATATAACGCAATTAAAAAGTGTTGCTAGTTAATTAAAGTAACGGTAATACAAAAAATTTCAGTAACTGTACATTACATAAAAACAAAAGCCATTTTAATTATGTGAGCTATGGACGCACTAGTATAAATATAGTCATACTGACCCCATACAATTAATCGACAAGTGTCCCATGTCTCATTGTTATGCAGCCAAATGCGTTTCCTGATTCCTCATGTGAAAGTAAAAGGCTATTTTTTATGTATTGCTACACCGATTGAATATATACGACACTTATTTTGGTCGAGACTTTTACTTTTCTCGCCACTTTTTGAGACCTTTTTAATTACTGCATGCCATGTAATGAGTTAATTTATGCAGCACCGGGGGAAAAACAATGAAATTACTCTTAAAGATAAAAGAAGATAAAGTTCAAGATGTCTCACGATGATTTTTCCCATTCCTGGAATAATTTATAATCTTTTGCGGTCATAAATAAATTTGAAAATGTTGGCAACCAGACATACACGAATAAATTAATTTTCCTTTGTAGAGTATGATGAACATCAAAGAGAAGAAAGACATGGACGATGCATTCAAGAAGGCACAAAAGCCATGGGCAAAATTGCTGCAGAAGGTTGATAAGGCCAGAACTGACTATCATACTGCTTGTAAAACAGAGAAGTCTGCTTCAAATCAGGAGCGAAATGCGGCGGGCGACAGTTCCGTTTCAGGCGATCAGGTAGGTCTTTTGTTTTCGACACGATATGTCGACAATCATTCAATAATATATGCTATATTTCTTTTGTTTTCTATTTTCTATGCGCAATGAAAGCCTTCAATGGTAAGTTGTGCTCTTTATAATCGAATTAGCGAATGAGCGAATCTAATATTTTACGGGATTTTTTGCAGATGAAAAAAATGCAGGAACGCGTTCAGAGGTCCAAAGAAGACGTGCAGAAGTTTAAAGAAAAATACGAGATTGCCTTGAAGGAGATAAACGACTACAATCCGAAATATATGGAAGATATGACGTCAGTTTTTGATAAGTGCCAAGAGATGGAGGCGCAACGACTCAATTTTATTAAAGCCACCTTATTTGATATACATAAATACCTCAATATTTCACAAGATCCTACGTAAGAATTATTTAATTTAGCGCTAGCCCGAAAAATAATTTTTGTATTGCAGGCTGAATCAGATTTACGAAGAACTCTACCACACAATCAACAATGCAGACTACGAAAAGGACTTGAAGTGGTGGTCTAACAATCATGGGGTTAATATGGCAATGAATTGGCCCCAATTCGAGGTTTGTGGTTAATTTAATTAAAAGTGTGTCGCTGTTTTAATTCATATTGCGACGAATCAAATGCATGCTGTATTTTTTTACTTAGTAGTGAATTTTGTGTTTAATTTTGCATGTTTTTGTTTTATTTCTCCCTTATGCAGGATTATACGGAGGAGTTCCGCGATATTCATAAAGGTAAATCGAAGGATTCAGCGCCATCTGGAATCACTTTGATCAATCAGCGGCCTGTAGGAGAAGATTTGCATGTATGCTTATTATTTTTTTTTATTTGGCAATACTAGACTAATTTAAAGAGGCGCTAATAATTAATTAAAATTGTAGGACTATCCGACCAATAATAAACCAGTTAATAAACCGAAATTATCTGTGACGAAGCCAAATAGTACGACACCGCCGCCTGCTCAAGAAAAGGAAATTAAACAACAGCCGCCGATTACGCAGCAAAAGGTTGTGGAGAATGATAGTCCTTCGAATCGAGCCTCTACTATCACGTGAGTCTCAGAAAATAATTCGTGAGCGATTAATTAAGAGTGAATTTTAGTAATGGTTCGTCAAATTCGAATAAGAATAACGAGTCGAATCCCTTCGAGGAAGAAGATTGGGATGAAGGCGACGCTTTGGTCGATAATGGGGAGCCAGGTGTGCCTGTTAAAGCGCTGTACGATTACGAAGGAGCCGAGAATGATGAATTGAGCTTTAAACAAGGTAATGTTATTGGAACTGTTGCTTAGAAATGGCTGATTAATTTATTATAGGCGATGTTTTTGAAAAATTGGAAGATGAAGACGAGCAGGGTTGGTGTAAGGGTCGCAAAGACGGCAGAGTGGGATTATATCCGGCGAATTATGTGCAGCCGGTCTCGCATTGATGATTCGTGTCAAATAATGTTATTATTTTGTTGTTATTTTTGAGAAAGATATATTATTATATTATTATTATTATGAAAAGAGAGCGTCAGCTCGCATATTTAGAAATCTAATCTAAAAACAAGTAATTTAATGTCGTACGAGCAGTGAGAGAGAGAAAATGAATGTTTTTGTAGAATTGTACAAATTTAACATTATCGCGTTGATAAATAACATAATAATTTATATTTAGTTTAAGCATTTCATGTTATTATTAACTGTACTGTAAGATTATAGGACAAGATTGAAACAGTAATTATAGGCCTACACACTTATTTACACGAAATATTATTATTCATGTACATAATTTCAAATAAATCAGAACACTTCCAGTGGGTAAACTTGATTAGATTTTAGTTTAGTTGTTTGTAAATTATTAGCGATCTTTTCAAAAGGCAGAGTTGTGTATATATCATTTCAATTCATTAATAAATGACACTTTATTTTATTACCGCGATTTTTTATCATTCAACCCCTTCATTAGATTGAACGCAACCAGCTATACAATGTCCCAGGAAACGTGCTACATGTCGTATTGCTGGTTGCCTATATTTGCACGCAACTTTATAAATGTATTAATATTATTGACTTTTGGTTATTCAATATTTAATTAATCAATCCATCACATTCAAATAAACACTTCTGATAAATATCCGGGTGTTGTAAGTATTTATAAATATCAATTCATCAGATTTCCTAAAATAGTTCAGTTTATTCCACGTACTGCCAAATTTATTCTACGTGAAAATCTCACTCTTGCATATAAATTGAAAGCATTAATTCCAGAATAAAGGAATATCTTACAAAGAATTTGCAATTAAGAAAAAGCGAAAATACTTTTTGTTTCTCATTTAATTCACTAAGTAAGTATGCAGATTAACCGACTGAAAGAGCGCGCATTAACAATGAAAAACTGCATTAAAAAGAAATTATTTACATAATTTTGCATGATGCATCGGAATAATAATTTTTTTCTAAATTTAAATAAAAATATTCTACCCCTATAATATGCTGTAATTAAATTTTATGTAGCTAAAACATAAAACAACCCTCACCAAGTTTATAAAATACACGTGTTTTAAATTAAAACTACTAAACTATCGATTTTTTTTTCCTGCTCCAAGTAATATCACTGCAGAAAGTAAAAGTAATTAAAATTAGGCAACATATTATACATCCAATTGCATCGCTGGTCGTAGATTATTATGCCCTAAGTTTAGTACAAAAATCTACCACCAGAAAAAAATCTTTTATTCATCCCAGCGAGTTCTCATCTCGTTAACTAATAATGAAGAAGTCTAAATCGCTTTCACCCCCTTGATCGACATGTCTATTTTCTCAACCCTTGATCTTTCAATAAGTTTAACTTCGCTTCATCAACTCTAATTGCAAAACTTTGATTCTCAACTAAACTACATAACTACTAAAAAAATTAATAGTGCCTAAGAAAAATTGTACTAATTAATTTGTTAAAAGAAACTACATAACTTAATTAAATACATCGATATATCATTTGAAAAATTGCGTGTGCTTGCGTCCTATGACGGCGCAGCGTAGTTTAAATTTGGGCGCCCATAAGCGTCGTGACGCACACCGTCAGTTCTCATCCACATCGCCAAGCTTTCACATAGCTCTCTCTAGATTAGCACCAGCTAGGAAAAAACGATCGCAAATTTTGAGTGTTGTTGTAGTATGTGTTTGCATTAAATTAAAATTCATTAGCTAATTAATTTCTAAAAAATAATGTTGATAGCAGTTCAATTAATTAATTTCTAACTAAACTAATTAATTAAGTGCGACTGGAAGTGTTTTGCAATTATTGTAAGTATAAAGTTTTCGGCAAAAGTTTTCTTAAATTAAGCTTGAACTAAATCTGAAACGATATTTCGGTAAAACAATCAGCTGATCCCGGTTAATTATAGACGATAATATTATGCATCTATTTTTCGTTTAGATAAAAGCGACACAACTATTTTTATTTTCATATACACAGATGCGTCAATTGGACCACTTTTCTATCAATGATGAACGAAAAGGTGTCTCTATTTAATTAGCACCTTCGCATCTGTTTAATTACACATATTAGATGAAAGGCGTCACATTAATTAATTATTCAACCGAAACAGTACAGCAATAAAGGGTTTAATTCAGTGTAGAACCGTAGTTTTTTCTCAACTATAATTGTCGAAAAAAATCCGACATCAAAGCGGAAAATTTATATTCCGATTTCGAGTTGAACGAAAACCTCGACAGATTTCAATAAAGTAAATATATACACAACGTATAAGTGAAATTCAAATTTTTTCCACTCTCGCTAGCTCGCAAAAAAAATCCATCGCTTGTTTTATCTGAATGCGAATTGCAAATGCGACGATTTAATATGCAAATTTGAAAGTCGCGCCACTATATGCTGCGCAGAATGTGCGCACACGGCTTTTTTGAGTCAAAAGACAAATTACGAGCTTGTTAGAGGCGAATGAAGAAAACCATCACTAATGATCACACAAAAGAATATTCATTTCGCTGTTCAAAGCCAGTTGCTGCTTCTGTTACTTCTCATTAGAAGGTATATTTCTATAGATCATAATATTCAAATTAATTTGGCTAATAGTATAAGTAGCGGAAATTTAATTCTGATTAATTAAGGCATTTGGGTTTAATTGGATGCATTTTCCGATAAAAACTTAAATATTTTGCGAAAATGCGTCAAAATATTTTGTAATGTATGCAACCAGCAATATACTATGACGCGTATGTCCGCCATTAATATGGCCGCCGTTGTATATTAATTGATGCAACCAGCAATACATTTGACTAAGTTTTATATTAATTTAAAAAGTTAGTGACTTACATTCGATTTATTTTCCTTCCTCAAATTTCATTGGAACACCAAATTGCATCAAATAACAACAGTAAAGTTGATCATCGAAAATTGTGTGGATGATGTTTCCTTGATAGGAGAAAATTCATTTACCATCATCAACTTGGACGAATCTTCTTGAATGCAACTAAAACAAATTAGTAGGAAATTAGATAAACTTGTTCGCTTTTAGTTTTGGAGTAATATGATGCCAATGCGACGATGGATGGGTTTGATTGATATCGAAAACGCAAGGGTTTGCTTAAGGGTGGATAAGAAGAAGTAGCTTAAGGGCGTCAAAGTTCGCGATTGACGTTTTTATATGAACAATAAAAACCAACATTTATGAAAGTCCTTGTTATTTGCCTTGTTCGGGTGGGAAGTTTTCCAAAGTTGTGCGAAAGTAGGGCTTCAGCGAAATAAGTCAATTATTTATGCGAGCTTTTATATATTTTTAAGTAAATTGGTATTACAATATACTGAGCGTTCAATTGGTTAATTTAATTGATTAGTCAATTGGGTATGGAATATTAATTTTGATAGCTAAAACAACAAACATAAAATTTAATGAATTCAATTTATATTCAAATCAAACACGAATTTATATTTGATTGGGATTTGCAGAATTAATTGACATCTTGGTAAACATTTGTTTTATACCTACGAGTCCAATTAAATGCGCTATTTAATTTTCGATTATATCACTAACAAAATTAAAATGTTATGATCGTTTTGAAGTGGCCAGCTAGTTGTCCAGATTCAAGTGAAATTTTTACGACTTTTTTTTAATGATTAAAAATAATACTGAAACTTATTGAATTTCAATTGATTTCAAGACGATTGATTTTATTACGCTAATAAAACTATTTTATAAATATTAAACGCTTTATATAAATGTTTTAGTGCCTTGTTTTTAAGACCGCGCTGTTAATTTGCATTCCCAAAGTCCCTTAAGTTCCATATAAAAGCTTAATTTCGCTAAACTGATTCGCAATTTACAATGTAAACCTCTACTTAATTAAAGTGGGACTATCCGCAATAAATTGAGCTTTTATTCTCATTGTTTAAATTAATTGCAAAGTACTAATTAATATTCAAATTACTAGTTCAATAGATCAATTTTCAACATGCAGCAATTAAGTATTTAATTTCTAAAGCATTAAAAAGCAAAGAAAATAAACCGCGCAATATTTAAGCCATCTCCGATTAATATGAGCAGCAACTTATAACTACCAGCGCCCCCTACCAGATTCTTGTTCAAACAACAGCCAAAAATGAAACCAAATCTCAATAAAATTGCCAAATTAAAGGGGGAAATTTTGTTTGTTCCAGTTTTGTGGATAATATGGGAGCTTTATGGTCAAAACGATGTGCTTGTTTGGATCGTAACCGTCGCACCGATAGCATTGTAAATGAAGTTTGCTCGGATAGTTCCCGATCGAGTGATAATATCGAATTGCAACCATGGTCAGCGTCAAATCCATCATCCACACAAAAACCACCCCAACCACCCCCAACATCAACACGCGCCAAACCAAAGAGCAATTGTTGCCGCATTAAACGATTCATTCCGACCAAAATCAGATCATGTTTGACTGGCGAAGATGAGATGAGCATGACCAAAATTGAAAAAAGTAAGTTATTCTTTGGAGAATCGAAATTATTCATATCGTATTAATATGTAAATGTGAGAAGGAGATGTAATTAAAAGTTTTTCAATTAACTTTTGGTTTGTTAGTGAAATTTTGTTCGAAACAAAAAAAAATTTGTAATGATTAATTTAGGTGAGTTAGATTTGGTTTTGATTCGGTTTTGGCCAAGTCTGTTATTTGTGAAACTAATAGAAATATGGCGTATTGATTTTGCTGTTTATTGGCGATACAGGTGTGAGTTAATCTAATTATTACAATTTGCATTAACTTGTCTTTTTAATGGAATTAAATGTTTAATTTTGCCGTTCGGAGCAATTATTTAATTTATAATTCACGTACTTATGTTTCATACATAGCGCACATTCTAAAAGCCTACCCACGTAATTATTATAATTAATTACAAACTGAAATTCGCTTCTTCAGTCGACTATTTTTCATTACTAATAAATTAAAATATTGTGCGAAATTAATGGAATCTCGACAATTCAACCATTTTTAATGCACTTTTTATGTTTGTTGTAAAAATGCATTCTATACGACCAATAAACGTCAAATTACCATTTTTACATCCATATTCATATAAAGCATAAAATAAAATTTCCCTACTGTTTATTTAACATCGTCTATTAAAAGAACTATTTAAATTTGCCGCGACAAATCCCAAACGTGTGATTGGTTACCATCCGGTAAATTGGTCCGTTACCATGGATACGCAATTACAAATTTGAGATTTGGCGCGGCAAATTCAAAACGCTCTCGTTATCTATAAATAATTAATTAGTTACGCGACAGTAGCTAATCTAAAATTGATTAATTTTTTAAGAAAAAAATAGAGTAGTGTATAGTGCTCGATAATTAAATTGATTTAACTTGTAAATAACTTGTCTCGCTCAAATCCGCTTTGAACTAAATTTACAATGAACAAATCATTCTGCTTCTGAATCGTTGAAATCCGAAGTGCAAAGTGCATTTGCTGTTGAATGCATTTTATCATCACAATTTATATCCAGATGTTGAGGTGCGATTCAATAACATTTCGATTTATTAGTTTCTATAGGGGATTTGGTGACAAAAATGCGCCCCCATTCAGAATCCTTAGCACCTAGCACGAAAAACTCAATTTTGACCACCTGTTTACGTATTCATTGGTACTTTTTCAGCTATCAAAGCCACATTGTTAATTCAGAAATGGTACAGACGTTACATGGCACGACTCGAAGTCCGAAGAAGATGCACTTGGACGATATTCCAAACCCTCGAGTATGCTGGCGAACAAGACCAGGTCAAAGTGAGTAAAATCCATATTTGAGTTTAAGCATGCTATAATTTGCTAACAAGGAAAAGTATAGATGAAAAATAGCAAGTCTGACCGTTAATCACCCAGAAGCCGATTTTAATCAATCTTCCTTCAAAGGACTCGGTGCTTATGACATACGAAGATTAAATTTTATATATCTTTGCACGGAAATATTACTGGGTGTCGCAGAAGAGTCTTAGGAAAATTTGCGATTAATTTTTGGATATTTTTTGGCAGAGCTTTTATCCTGTAGTGATAAAGTTGGGAAAGTTTGTTTTTCACGCGTAAAATAAAAGTTTTCGACGTTTAGATTTTAAAAGGGTTTTTTATTGTTTACGTTACTTTTTTCGTAAAACACATATTCTGATATAAAGTTGTATAGTGTGTAGGCGGTGTAGCGCGAAAACAAATTTACTGTTATTCAATAAAAATTTTGTATACGTAACCAGCCAAAGTGCAAACTTTTACAGCCAATTTAAAGTCCTGTTGTACGTATATTAAATTATGAAAAAATTAGTTATTAGTAACTGTACATTTTTTAATTATTTATATGGTCATAAATTTTGCGGATGACAGTTTTCGCTAATTTGAAAATTTTCTGTGAGTTTCACGTATGTAGTATGGTTTCCGCAATTTATTGCGTCCTAGGTCAGAGATGCAGAGATCGTTTAAAAGTCGGAAATTATCCTTTTTGCAAGACAATTAGCCAAAGTTTGCCATTTAAAATGCGAAAGTTTTCAAAGTAATTTCGCTTCTTTTATGTTGTTTTAGGGTTCGACACTTTTGCAAAGTAAATTTATTTATTTAGGCAAAATGATTAAACCAATTATTTTTGATGGAATATACGTGGAAGGTGTTAAATTAAATTAAAATTTAATTCACAAAGCAATTTGCTTAGGTATAGAGTCTAAAAAATAATTTGCAAAAATAAATGTTCCATGTGAGGCGACACACAAAAATTTTCCGCGGATTTTGCAATATAAAATACTTTCACCAACAATTTCGAAAAAATTTCAGCAGTTTCTAGGACATCTATAAAGGATCCGTTAATATCCAAAAGATTTTTTAAAAATTTTGAAAATTAGCGCGAGAATTAATTTTTTTAAAAAAATTGTGAAGGAAAAAATGCATCACTTTTTTAATTCTGATGCGATTTTTTTAGTAAACTAATTTATTTTTGAAGAAATACTTGTACAAAGTAGTCTGTATAAGAATTTTGCTGAATTTGTTTAGAATGCTGCATAAATTCACCCTTTCACATTAAACACTAATTATTTCTGTTGGATCGCAAAAATGGTTTACATTCCCAAGAGTTTGTACGTTTTAATATACCTCGACACCTTCTCCATTCTGCATGTCTTATTATTCTAAAGTGGTGTCTTGAAAATGTCTTTCAAAAAGAATGCCAAGAAAAATGCATTCATATTTTAATATTCCTCTAGTATGTACCCACTTAATGATTATTGGTTATGCGGCTTGAATTAATTTAAAGCAAACTATTCTAATATATGTAGTGTGGATTATTTGTTCATTTTGCAATTTGCTTGCTGAACAAACATTATCCTTGTCTAAGCAATATGTACAATTAATTAATATGCATTAAAGCAAAGGAAAATCCGGTTCGAGATTATTTTAAATCGGGTTAACTTTGCATCAGGGATGCAATGGATTAGAAAAAATGTAATTAAAAAATAATTAACGGTTTAATTATAAACACAAGATAATACGATTATCTTAATAATAATTTAAAAATTATTGAAAAATTGTTTTGGCTTTCTAAAGTGTGACACCCCGAAAAACGATAAATTTCGAATTCAACAATCTTTGATTCATGTCATTTGAAAGCATTGGGCAGAAAAGCACCATCCAATTATGTTCCTTTTATAAAAGTTGCACTAATGGATTTTCTGAAGACTGGGTTGGAAACCTTCCAATTTGAACATAAGTGTTTTATTGTTTCGTATCGAGTGGACATAATCTTTCTGTCACAATTTTATATTACATCAAGATCTAACATTACACGAAGATTTATTACAAAGCGAATTTAATTTCGAGCGCGAATTATTTTGCGTGGTCTGTTTATTATTTAAATTGTGCAAGTTTTCAGCTTTTCAGCAATAAACTCTCCGTTTGCATGGAGCAACTAAGTTCCTACTTTGTAGCAATAGTCGTAATATCGATTACTATGCAGTATTTGAGTTTTCTCAAAACTTGTCAACCCAATCAACTGTATGAAATCTCAATTTTTCTTGCAGTTGTACAATTTCTTCAACGCTCTTCTACAACACATTCCAGAAACTCTCAATCCTGACCATTCTTCCGCAGCGACTTCCAGAAGTTCTTCCATTGGTAACAAACTATTTTCGCCAATATTTTGTCAGCAATGAAATTTACTTGCAGGTAATTTAGATTTGCAATTCGAAGAGGAATCTCCCGATCCCGATGAGGAGTTTCTCGACCCGGATGAGAAGAAAGTATTAAAGTTTTCGGTGAATTTTCCAATAGTTGAGAAAGATGTAACACAATTGATCGAAATATTTCGGAAAAAGCGGCATTTCAGACTGCCACCAAATAATGTGGCTGAAATTCTTCGACGGTCCGTCATCGTGCTGAAGAAGCAACCCAATCTGAATGCAGCCTCCCTTTCAATATCCAAGCAGATTACCGTTTGCGGCGATTTGCATGGCAAATTTGATGACCTACTCGTCATTCTGCACAAGGTTTGTCTTTCCTCTTAATTCGGAAAACGCGACGAACGTCTTCAATTAAATTTGCATGGCGCACAATTTTATTTCATATTTAAATTCAGCGTACTGATTTAGCGTTAAGAACGGGAAATTCACTGATGAAACTCTATTTGGCTTGAAATTTTCAGCGAAACGATAAAAGTTTATTTCATAGACGTGTGTTGTATTTTTTTATCATCACTTTTATGGCTTTGCTGGATAATTCTAAGCAGACATGACATGGCTAACCCTTAAGCGAGCGGTGATGAAATTTATTGGATCATTACGGAATTTACAGTCAAATAAATTAGCAGCTATTAATTATATTGGACAAGTTTTTCGATCGGAATTTCGAATTAAACAGCAGCAAGTTTAGATGGATCGCTTGCCAAGCGCGTTTATTTTCTCATGGCGTTTGGCCTTCAAATATCGCCAGCGCGCGCATCTTAAAGCGCGCGGGATTTGAATTTTACAGCAATTTTCTTGTATATTTCGATCCTGCGATGTATATTTAAATTTAATTGGAATGTGATTTTGATGCATCCTTGTTTATGTTCCTCATATAATGTAAATATCTCGACGAGTGAGCAATAAAATAGCATATATGGAGCTGGAGGTAAAAAATCAGGACTATTGATCCCGCTTTCTGGAAGGAAGTCGAAAATGCATTTTTAAAAACGCTTCCCTATTTAATTGCGATAGTTTACATATCACTGCAATTTATGTCGACACCCACATAACAATTTAAATTGTACAGGGTGGTATAATAGTAAGATCGCTATCATTTGCGTGTTAGTGATAGATTATGCACCAAAACCAATCAAAAACATGCGATTGCGACAAAATGGTTATATAGGTCAAAAATATTATTTGTTGGGACACTCAGTAGATAGACGTTTGTCTGAATTATGTGTCTACATTAAACAAATTAACTGAGTGATTTATGCAGGAGCGTCAGTATGAATTTAGCGAAGGAAAATTGAGAAAGCTTTCAAATCCTCATAACTCATCATCATGAACTAGTCGCATTTGCATAATTTCGGTAAAAATGTGGAATTATTTGTTTGGCAGAATGGTTTGCCATCCGCAGAGAATCCTTACGTGTTCAATGGTGATTTCGTCGACAGGGGCAAAAGGGGCCTCGAAGTTATCATTGTACTGCTTTGTTGTTTGCTGGCGTTTCCTGGTGGCGTCTATTTAAACAGAGGCAATCATGAGGATCATATAATGAACTCCAGGTACGTGGACATTTCTCATCATCAAGATGATTTAAGAGGTGGGCGAAAAAGAAATAAAGGCTTGCCTTCTGTCTGTACTTTGGCGCACCTTTCTTTATTTAGAAACCCATCACATGTGCTTTATATTTTTATACAGCTAATAAAGTTGTAGGCGAAAAAGAAAAGCGGTTATTTCAATTTCAAGGCAATTTTTGAAGCCTATCATGCAACTTGCGCTCTTTTAATTTCCGTTGGAAAATAAGGGTTTCTAAATCATTTTTTGTGGTAATTATTTAATTGGTCGAGTTCTAATTAGATTCTAAGATTTAGCAAATTTTTGGAGACGTCCAAAAAAATCCAATAAAATTCTAAAAAAATGTATAGCTTTTAAAGGTAAATTTTTAAACCATCATGCAATATAATTTCCGCTTTGTAAAGGTTATCCACATGTAATTAAACAGGATTTTTCAGGAGGAACTAATCAATTTTTTAATGCCAGATTAATTATAAAATCTAGGCCGATTGAAAACGCTTGCTCAACAAATCAATTCAATTTAAACAATTCATTTTAATAATAAGAAAAAATCCTTCGAATTATAATTATTGTTTAGATGGAAGGCAATAAAGTTTTTATCTCTGCAGCATAGCGATAAAACAATTCTAAAATCAATTTAATAGGAGTGTTTAACAGCTTTACATAGAAAACTACTTCCACATTGTCCATTTTCTTGTATTCACAACAATTTTCATGCATGATCAATACGACATATCAAAGCTACATGTTTGTGTAAATAATTGTTTGATAAATGGACAATGTTGTTCCATATGGTGAAATATATTATCGTATACCAGGGTTAGTCCAAACAATCCGGAAACTTAAAAAATTACCAAATTATTCAATTTATTATCGAAATAATTAATAATTTATTAAGAAACTTGTTCGGAAAAATTGTTATTAAGATATTTTGACCAACCCTGGTAGAGAAAAGCTTTACAAAAGACTCCAATCTAAACAAACGGCAATTATTACTTTTGTTGGAAAATATTTAATTGAAAATCATTGCTAATTAGTCGAATAAAAATAAAAATATCTCTTATAACACAACAAAAGGAATTTTCCAAAGCAGCGATGCAAATAACAAAGCGCTCATAAATATGAATGGGGGTCGGCATATGAAATTCTGTCAACTTAATTATCGAAACATGTCACATACATAAACATATATAAATTTTGTTTACAGGTATGGATTCATTCGTGAAGTGCAATCGAAATATCGGGTGAGTTATTTTTTTCTTCTCTCGCTGTTGAATTTATAAATTACATCAGAAGGGTGAAAGGCGGACCATTGATTTTCCTGTTTTCATCACGGCCCCTATGTCAGCCGTTGATAAATCGACGTTTAATTTAGCACCTATGGATGTCAATTGGGGCCACTATCAAAACATCCCCGATATTGTTTTAAAAGTGCGAAAATTCGAACAGATTTAGAAGAAAAGAAGGATTTTTGTCAAATATTTCGTTGACCCTTTGCCTATTTCACCCTTCGCTTGTACAAGACTCCTTTAAGGTGCTTGTAGGAAGAAGGGAAGCTGAAAATTAGCTCATTAGATTAATTAGATTGCGTACTATAGCAAAGTTCAAAAGTGGAGGAGCGAATTTTCTGATAGAGAACTCAATTTGCAGAGAAATGGAGAGAAGATACTTAAGTTAATAGAGGATGTCTATCGATACCTGCCTCTTGGAACGATCGTCAATAACAAAGTGCTCATTGTACATGGAGGAATCTCAGACACCACCGACTTGGATATGATCCGAAGTTTGGACCGTGCGAAGGTGGGTGGAATTACGTTTAGTTTACAAACTTATCAATAATGAACGTAGAAGTAAACATTATTTTTATCGACGAAAGTTATTGATGGTAATGGAGAAATGCATGTTTAATATCATAGTGCGACAATAATGCATCATTTTAACCATTTTTCAAAATAATACTGCAATAATAATGGAAGCATAGATTATTCATGACACGATAGGATTTAAATTAATTCGCCTAGATTAATTAAATCTATATTTTATGCCATTATAACAAAATACTATTACGTAAAATTGATGTATGAAATTAGTAAAAATTAATATGCAAACATTAATTTCATTGTTTATGAAAAAAGAAAGCATAATTAATTAAATTAATAAATGCAACACAACAAATATATTTTTTACGTAAAGTCTCATTAAATGTATTTGCATAGATCGACGTTAAGCTTGAAATGCTTTCACCTGAAAAAATAAATCCCGTTCAATTTTTACGTAAACGTAAAGCCATTTCAATTAGGAATGGAAGCTGTCTATCTAATATTCAAAATGGGATATATAAAGCAAAGAAAGCGCAATGAATCCATTCGATACAACTTGATTTAAGAATATCGAAACTAAAGAAGAATTGGCATAAAGTGTTCCTCATCAATAGCAAAGTATTAATATTATTCAAACAACAAATCGATTTCCAAGTTGAAGTTCCAATTAATTCTTATAAAAATAAACAACAAATATCCACATGTCCAACTGTCCGTCGGGCGGCCCACTCGAGCCCCCACCTGTCCATGCAACCCCCTCCCGTCGGTCACTTTTTGGTATAAATAGTGGCAAGTTGCGCCAACAATTTATCATTTCGTCCAGTCGAGTCATGAAGGTTCTTATGAGCCTTATAAATGTTTAAAAAATATTAATTAATTCTTAATAGCGTCTAATTATAAAGAAAATTAATTAATTTCGTATTATATTCGAAGAAACTTCAAGTATTTAATATTATGTCCGCCAACCCCCACCTAAAGGGTGGGGGTTGGCTGTCCCTATCTTGACCTATCCAATATACGCAACCCCCTCCCATCAATCACTTTTTATATAAATACTGCGAGAGCTTAACGAATATTATCATTTTCGTTTTGCATTAGAAAGACGATGTATCTTGTCGGACCAAATGCGTATCGATTTCCAGCTCAACTTTGCCACATTTTCATTGTACACCCTCACACATAAACAAAGCAAATGTAAAGCCTTTCAGCATTATCTAATAATTTGCATAAATAAATGTTCCTTCCAGTATGTATCACTACTCCGACCGCCAATAAGTGATAGTTCTGCCCCAGGTTCAGAAGTTATCGATAAAGTCGAGTGGAAACAGGTACAAACACACCATATTTTAATCAAATTACGACTTCTTTGAAGTTGCGAAGGGCTAAAAAGCTCTCTCGAAAATTGAATTATTATCATTTTCTACTAGGTGTTTGATATATTGTGGTCGGATCCACAATCGACGGATGGATGTGTGCCAAACAGTCTGCGAGGGGCTGGGACATATTTTGGTCCGGATGTCACAAGGAAATTCCTGGAAAATAACCGACTATTGTACATTGTGCGTTCGCACGAATGCAAACCGGAAGGCTACGAAGTGATTCATGACAATTTGGTAATTACAATATTCTCAGCGTCAAACTATTACGAAGTCGGATCGAATAATGGCGCATATCTGAAAATCGTGGGTCCACAATTAGACACGCACTATGTCCAATACATGTCAAACACTGGCCGAAAAAAGCTCACTTTCTATCAGCGAATGGGATTTGTCGAGTCCGGGGCTATTAAAGAGCTACATGGTCAAATTATGAGCAATTTCGATCGCATTGAACATGAATTCTTGCTCGTTGATCCTGACCGCACAGGTAAGAATCACCGACTAGGGACCAATAAGAAAGATTCAAGTTAATGCACACGCTGAGCAAAAGCCGAAATTTATTTGGCAAAGTTCATTTAACTTTTTAGGAGGGTCGAGAAGAATAAAATAAAACTTTCGTTTTTTAGGATTGATTTCGGTAACGCAATGGTGTCATGCTTTGCAGAAAGCCACCGGACTTGAAATTCCGTGGAGAATGCTGAAGGATAAACTAGTTATTATTGATCCTGCAACGCAAAAGGCGAAATACCAAACTACTTTTGATATACGAAATCAAAAACTAAATGTGAGTATAATATTTTTAAAATATTATTAATAATATGTCCCACGCTCCGCCCATAATGGCGTCAAATTCTCCCCACCCTCCAATCCTATCGCATTATCTCCCACCCCTTGCCTAACTTGGCATATAAAGCGCTGACTCGTAAATTTGTTTGCATAATTGTGCAGTCCGTCCAAGGAGCAAGTACAGTAATTGAAACTTTATACCGGAATAAGCGAAGTTTGGAGGCGATTTTTCGCATAATGGATAAAGATAATTCAGGTAGACAATGTTTGCATTCGATTCGAGTGGTTGCCAATTGAATTTTGCAGGTTTTATAAGTCTGGATGAGTTCTCCGAGGCTTGTAACTTAATCAAAAAGCACATGCCCAGCACAATGACGCAGGAACAACTGGTTGAAATCTGCCGCATGATGGATATAAATAAGGATGGCGTGGTCGATTTGAACGAGTTCCTGGAAACATTCCGTATGGTTGATCCCGAGAGCAAAATGCAAAATCAATCTGAATCCCCCGAACCCGTCGTAATCAAAGATGAACACAACAATAAGTCTTCGTCAAATATTCTTAGTGTCAATTCGATTGATGTTCAGATCAATAATAAAGTTGCTCAAAGTTCAACGACTGATCCCAGTTCGCCGATTAAGAAGAAAAATTGTGCGGATTTGCAGAATCCTGTTAGTAAGGAGAAATTTGAAGTGGTCGTTCATGAGCCAGTTAATGGGGAGGTCAAAGAGGCGGCGAAAAGTTCGAATCTTTTCGCCAAGTCGCCGGTATTGAGCAGTCGCAGGGGTAGTCAAATTTAAAATTATTTATTAAACATATCTACTGAAACTTTAATGTATGCAGGGTGGAATATTTACAAGAAAATTGCTTTTAAATTCGAATTTTATTATACAGGGGATCAATTACTTATTTATTTATTAGTTGGTTTTTTTATCAAGCAACGAAGTTAGATTTGATATGAATTAAATTGTCTTTTGGTAGTGGGCCATCCTGTGTATAAAGTAAATTGCTAAAAAACTTATTAAAATATTGAATTAAATAAAATGTATTGCTGCCATTGTAGTTGTTATGAGTTTAAAGGCACAATTTAATTAACGCGATGATTAAAAATACAATACTCAAAAAACAAGCTTATTATAGAGGCAATAAATCAATAAAGTAATTAAAGAAAATGTTGATATTCTATGATTATGGGGCCACACAGAATTTTATGCTTCTAATAAAATTGAAGAAAAAAAAAATATATTGTTAATTAATTTGGAAAAAGTATAGATATAAAATTGTTTATTAAATCTCATAAAAATTATATTTGTGATATTTATTTTTTTGTTATACATACATATATGATATATAAATGTTGTAAGAGATATTTTTTAAGCTGCTGTTCTTATAATATATTTTTCATAAGATTTAGCAAACATTTCATTCATCTTTTTAGTCATTAAATTAATAAACTTCCTTGAATGTAATATGTGTACCTAATATGTAAATTTATCATAACAAAAAGGGGCCACAATGAATATTTGTCATGCAAATTTTACCATGTACAATATCAATCTAGCAATATAGCTTACCGATATTTTTCAATTTCGTTTTTGTGGCTGCTGTTTAAATCAAGAGCGCATTCATGGGGGGCGCTTTAAAATTAGCGCTCTAGATACGCCACTGGTTGCTGTATTAATTTTACAAAATCAAAAAACATTTCAGCACTAAATTATTACTACTAAATCTATATAATATGGGACACAATGTACTTTGTATCGAATAATAAAGAAACGCTTAAAATAAATGTTTTTCATGTTAACCCTTTGCTTTAAATATTTAAACTTATTTCGAAAATATTCAAATTTGCGTGCAAATTCAAAAAATATCCCACTGCATGCCATCTATACTTCAGTAGCTTAATTACTATATTTAATAAAAAGAAATAATTATTAAAAGTATCGATTCAAACCAGGTCAACCAATGTCAAATATTACGTCACAAATTATCATAATCGCAGATAATCAAGAATAAATAAACGAAACAAACGATATTTATAACTCAAAATCAAAAATGTCGCGAGTACTCAGTGAAGTAGTGCGTTCAAAACGACTCGAAAAAAGGGCGTTTACCACGATTTTAAATTCCAAAACGTCAAATTTCACCACGACTACCAACCACAAGTAAGTTGGCTAACCTGTAAATTCAAAATGATCACAGATTTGATCCCAAGGCAAGAATACGACGTGGTAATCGTAGGTGGAGGAATCGTAGGCACAGCAACTGCTCGCGAACTCCTCCACAGACACCCTAAACTCCACGTGGCTATCCTGGAGAAAGAAAACAAACTCGCGGTCCATCAAAGTGGCCACAACAGCGGCGTAATTCACGCGGGAATTTACTACAAACCTGGATCGCTAAAAGCGAAATTATGCGTGGACGGATTGAAATTAGCGTATAAATACTTTGACGAAAAGAAAATCCCGTACAAAAAAGTTGGTAAGCTAATTGTCGCTACGAATAAGCTTGAGGTCAGTCGATTGGACGAATTGCATCAGCGCGGATTACAAAATAGTGTGCCCAATTTGCAATTAGTGAAAGGAGAGAAAGCTATTCGCGAAATCGAACCCAATTGCGTTGGATTGGAGGCATTATGGTCTCCCGTTACGGGAATAGTCGACTGGGCTCTGGTTACTAATCATTATGGGGAAGATTTTAAAGCAGCAGGTGGAGAAATTCGATTTAACTTCGAAGTCAGTCATGATTAGTTAATTAAACCCTTCAATAATATATTTTTGTTATTTAGGTGAATGGATTCAAACCAGCAAACAATCCCGACTATCCCGTTTTAATTAAATCAAAATCGGGGCTGACTTTGAAAGCGAAATACATTCTAACTTGCGGGGGTTTGCAATCGGATTTACTGGCCGAATTATCCGGCTGCCCTAAAGCACCCCGAATAGTACCCTTCCGGGGCGAATATCTCCTACTAAAACCCGAGAAACAAAATTTGGTCAAGGGTAATATTTATCCAGTGCCAGATCCAAGATTTCCCTTCCTAGGGGTGCATTTTACCCCACGAATGGATGGCGCTATTTGGCTTGGTCCCAATGCAGTACTTGCATTCAAACGAGAAGGATACAAGTAAATTTATTAACCCGCCAATTAACAAATATTAAATAAAATATTGCAGATGGACCGACATCAACATCTCCGAACTCCTAGACGCCTTAGCCTACAGCGGCTTCCGAAAAATGGCCTTTAAGTTCTTGGGGGCTGGTATTTCGGAAGTAATGCGCTCTTTCATCCCCTCATTGCAAGTCAAAGAGCTTCAAAAATTCGTCCCTTCTTTAAAAGCTTCAGATGTGCTTCCAGGACCTGCTGGAGTTCGAGCGCAAGCTTTAGCTGCTGATGGAACTTTGGTGGACGATTTTTATTTCGATATGTGCAAAAGTGGGCAAGCTGATGTGATTGGGAATCGAATTTTGCATTGCAGGAATGCACCAAGTCCTGGTGCTACCAGCAGTTTGGCTATCGCGAAGATGATGGCTGATAAATTGGAGGTTGATTTTAAATTGAAGTAAATTTTATTTGGTAAATTAAATTTTATTGTTTAAAGTATTTGTTTAATATTAAAACTGGTTCCTTAATTATTTCACTAATTTCTTGTAGTATTTATTAAAATTATCTGCAACTAGTTCTGCAATGGCCATCGAGCTGGTAGCTGCAGGACTAGGCATAAATCGGCAGAAGATTGTGCGCTTTTGCAAATTACTAGCACCAGTGCAATAATCAATTATAAAATCGTCCAGGAAATTCCCATTTTCGTCCAGCATTTGCGCCTGAACGGCAACAGGTCCTTTTTTAATGCAACCCGCTTCCAATTTCGGGACGATTTTCTTAAGCTCGTCCACTTGGGTATTTATACAAAAATGTTTCTCTACTTGGCAAATAGATTCTCTCAAATTTTTGGCTACCATTTTTTGAAAACTGCAATTACTAATAGTTTCCTTTACGAAACCTAAATTAATTTCATTTTCGCTGTAATAAACTTGGATAAAAATTATTTCCTAGTAGAATATTTAAAGGACGAACTCATATCCTTCAAGTTTCAAGCAAGGCAAAGCAGTGGGACCAAATAGAACCTGTCCATCAATTTTGGGACTTAAATGAGCGCCTAGGAAAGGACGATCCAATTTTGGCACTACATAAATATTTGGTACTTCTTTAAGTATATTTGCCTCTATTAATTTGTACTCAACCCAAAACGGGATTGTTTTCAAATTGCTGGTAGCTCCAAGCATTTTGGCAAACAGATCCGATTGCAAACCAGGACAAACGATCAAAAATTTGGCCTCAACGCAATTATTTATCAAAATAGCGCCCTTAGATTCTTCCAAACGCTCGACCTATATCAGTCTAATTTAATTAAGCAAAAATTTGAGAGTAGCTGAAGTACCTCGAATTTTAGAAGAACTTCTCCACCATTCGCCACAAAATCCTTCGCAAACTCTTGAGTGACAACCTCCCAATCGACATTAGCAGTACTAGGAGAAAATAAGGCTCTTAAGCCATCGCAATCCGGTGCTAAGTCCCGGAGCTCATTGCCGTAAATTAATTTCAAACCTGGCACCCGATTGCATAGCCCTAATTTATATATCTGGTTTAGCACTTCAGCTTCACATACTGTAGTCGCAATTATTAATTTGCCACTTTTGCGAATCGGTATTCCTTTCAAATTGCAGTAGTTAATTATTTCGTTAGCACCTTTAGCGCAAAGTTGCGCTTTCAGGCTTTCAGGTTTGTAGTAGAGGCCAGAATGGATGACTCCACTATTATGGCTGCTTTGGTGCTTGGCCAAAGTGGGTTCCTTATCAATTAGGTGGATTTTCAGGTCTTTAGATTTTGAAAGCTCTCTTGCAATTGCTGTGCCTATTATTCCACCGCCTAGGATGGCGACGTCGGTTGAAATTTGGCGTTTTTGGATTGAAAGTAGTTTGTTAAACATTTTTGACGTTTATTGTGACAGTTGAGTGTCACTTAAAAATCAAGGGGTAGTCGATTTGCAAAGTTGCGTTTTTGAATGACATAACTAAACGTAACAAATAAAAAATCCCTAGTTATTTCCAAATAACGCGAAAAATTCAAATGTGGCGGCAAATTCAAATTTATCAGCTACAGGAATTAAATTAATTGATGTTTAGATTTGTTTAATAAAATTTGGCAATGACTATTTATTTCTAGACTCAAAATATTTACTTACGACGAGATAAATAATTCTTATCAATAATTATTAGTTAATTTTGTTTGGTCAACTAAGATGATCATTTCAAAAGCGCTTCTAATTTTTATCGTAATAATTAAACTGTAATTTAATTAAATTTAAACACCCTTAAGTAAATAATACACTTAATTGCATTTCAGTGTCCAAAGTAAGGAAGGCAACTTAAACAAACTATCATTTCCTGAAAACTTCCTATTTGGTGTTGCAAGTTCGGCTTATCAAATCGAAGGAGGCCACAATGTCAATGGTAAGCAGATTAATTAAATAATCAACTCTACACACGAAATAAATTTCTAGGAAAAGGCGAAAGCATTTGGGACTACCACACAAAAAAGAACCCGAAATTCGTAATCGACTCCAGCAATGGAAACAAAGCTTGCGATTCTTACAACAATTACAAAGAAGATGTGCAATTGGTCAAAAATTTGGGGGTCCAATTCTACAGATTCTCAATTTCTTGGTCAAGAATTCTACCGACAGGCTTCTCGAATAAAATCAACCCTGATGGCATAGAATACTACAACAACCTTATCAACGAATTAATAGCGAATGGTAAAATTTCCCCCCAAGCTACAAAATTTGCAAAATTAATTTTCCAGGCATAATTCCAATGGTCACAATGTATCACTACGACATCCCCCAATCCCTACAAGAACTGGGTGGTTGGGCCAACCCTTTCATGGCCTACTATTTCGAGGACTACGCTTATATCTTGTACAGCAATTTTGGGGATCGCGTTAAATACTGGATTACTTTTAATTCGGCTTGTGTGGGCTATGGGGATAAGCAATTCCCCCCTTTTGTTAATAAACCAGCGATTGCTGATTATATGTGCGGATATGTTACACTTTTAGCACACGCCAAAGCTTATCATTTATATGACACACAATTCCGTTCATCCCAACAAGGAAGAGTTGGGATTACTATGGATGCAAAGTGGTACGAAGCTGGGACCAATTCCACGGAAGATTTGGAAGCTGCCGAAAGGGCTAAAGAATTTTATGTGAATATATTGAAGATGTTTTCAGGAGGGTTGATTAATTTTTTTTAGTTTGGTAGATATATCAATCCCATTTGCCACCCAGACGGGAATTATCCAGAAGTAGTGCAAAGAAGAATTAATGCACTTAGTAGAAGTGAAGGCTTCCTGAAGTCTCGATTGCCCGAACTTCTGCCACAAGAAGTGGAATATGTTCAAGGGACTTTCGATTTCTTGGGGTTGAATATTTATACGACTTTTCTGATTAGAAATATACCAGATGTGCAATCGAAGGAGCCCTCGTTTAGAAAAGATGGTAGATTTGAACCTTATCAGGATACAAGTTTGCCTTTGGCCAAATCGAAATGGTTGAGGGTTAGTTGACGAAAATAAATATCAAATTGAGCATAGTAATTTTTTTGGGGTACTATAGGTAGCTCCAGATTCAATCAGGAACATGTTGAATTGGGTGAAGACGAAGTATGACGACCCTGAAATATTTATCACGGAAAGTGGATTTTCTGATAACGGAGAAATTGAAGATACTGGCAGAATAAATTTTTATCAAGTATTTGACTATTTTAAATATTTAAAGGATGATTTTCATTATTTAACTGAATTTTATAGCAATATTTAGGAAGTCTATTGGATGCCATCCACAAGGATAACGTGACAGTAAAAGGATTTTCAGCCTGGAGTTTAATGGACAACTTTGAATGGACTCAAGGGTATAGGTAATTAATTAACAAATTTTTAAAAATAATTAAGAAGAAAAGGCAACCAGCAATACCCGAGAGTTGTTCTGCGGATTGCATAACCGCGATACATTTGCGGCCCCAATACTTTGGCGGTTTTTTGGATTGTGCTGCAAATTTTCGATCAGCACAATCCACAAACTCTGCACGAACTTGTATTGCAAGTTGCCCTCAATTCTAATACTGCTTTTCATATTTGCCTAGCGAAAAGTTTGGACTGTATCATGTGGATTTCAAAGACCCGAAGCGGAAGCGCACCGCAAAAAATTCAGCGATTTGGTATCGCAGTGTAATTGAAAATCGCAAGATTATGCCGGTTATACGAAAAACCAAGGAGAAACGCACAAGCGACTAGTTATTACAAATTTCAAGCCGTGAGATTCAAGATTTGCAAATGGCGGGATAGTGAAATTACTACTTACAAAAATTATGAAGTATTCAAGGTGCCCTGGTCAAACCAATAGTATTCCTAAGTTTCACTTACACTATTGTCCACTTTTGTCCACTTTTTCACTTTGTAGCACTTATTTTAACAATAAAATCGCAAAAAAGTTCCCGCACTTTAAAACCGAATAGAAGCGTTACTTTTTAAGAGAGAAGACTGAAGTTAGCTGTTGGCAGGATGACCACTCCAAGTTTCAAAAGTGATCTGTAACCAGCAATACAAATTTATTTAAAGTTTATAATAATTATTATAAACTATATATTAATTAATAATATTACTAATTAACCATAAAATAATGTAAGTATTTATATAATTAACATAAAATGTATCAAAAAGCAAATTAATTTAATTGCAAATGCAGCTAACTTCAGATTAGTTATGACAGTCAACCCTAACCTAAAAATACAATGTACTTTTAAGCAGAATTAATTAAATTAACTAGCTTAATAATGTCCAAAGGGACGCAGTATGGTTTATTATATAGTGACTATGAATTTCCTCCAATACTTCGAATACCATTCGAAAAGTTCTCCTTAATCACTGTCTGTCTACCCTTACTAGCGTTCCTCTTTTGTATTATTTATTCCGTCCTATTCCACTTTGAAAGTGCCACCTACACACATTGCCAGGTCTATAATTTACTCCCATCCATTTCAGCAGCCATCGGCAATTTCTCGCCGCAACGAGAAGTATGGCAATGTGCAATTGCACTACATGCATTCCCACGAATCTACGTAGCATACACCTATTTACAACACCACTACAGTGTTCTGTATCCGCACCATTTCTGGATGGGACAAATTGCATTCTATCTGAACTTGACCGAAAATCTAGCGCTCATTATTTTGTCGTTTTTCACCTCGTCAAAATATTACGGTAAGTCAAGTTGTCATTTTGAACCGCGTTAACCCCAAATGATTTCAGGGGTGCACGAAAAGGCGTTCATTACATTTATTCTCGTATCGGAGATGCATATGATCTTGTCTTGTGTGTTGCAAAACCGCTACAAAAAGAGCCATGGGATCAGCTTGCGATGGAAGAAACGCTGTCTGGTTACTAATATGGTTTGTATTATTATGGCTACGTATTTTTTCATGCGGCATAATTCAAATTGTGAGCCTTACAGTGAGTATTTACCGTTTTGATTTAAGTGTTTGTCTATTTTTGAGGGTTTTCTAGTTTACACATTTTTCGCTCTGTCCGAATATGTGGTGGTTCTTTCGAATATGGCATTCCATTTAACCGCCTACTTCGATTTCAAAGATAAGGACTTAGTTGTTTACAAATACGGTATTGATTTAACTGAGAGATAATATTTGGTTATTTAGCTAGTCATTTAATTTTGGTGGGTGGCTTTTTATTTTTATTGAATGGGCGAGTTGAACTGTTTCTCATTTTTTTTATCATCGATCGTGATAAATGTACATAAATTGAGTATTATTTTTATTGGTATGGTTTGAAACATGTACAGGGTGATTTTTTAATTCACTTATTAATTTATTTAAAAATATACAATCACGGCTGTTTGCGATTTCGTAAGTTTGCTCGTCCATAGTCGAACAAGTATTGTCAAAATTGTGATCATTTTATTATAATTAAGATTTATTATATTTATATTATACACATACAATGACCATATTTTTATGAGACTACCATTAATCCACTTTGTAAATATAATCGTTAATATTCAACTTAAATCTGCACTTGGATTATTCAAATTTTCTTCTATGCACAATGTTACATAATAATTAATGTGCCAAACAATTCTGAACTCTAGATTTTAATTAGTCATTTAAATTCTATACAAGGAAATTGTACTTATTTACAAGAATAACTAGCGAAAGTGCTGTAGATCCAGTGTAGCTCAGGTGTAAATAAATAGCGACTTCGAATTCGAACGAATCGCTACAAACCACTCAACTATTGTTCGAATAATTGTACTACTCTTATAAATGTTTTTTCTATTTGTGATTGATTAATGATGCATTTACTAAAAATATTACAAACGCAAAACGTTGGCAAACAAAACAGGAAAATATTCACTCAATAATATAATACTGCCAAACTTTTTTTATATAAAACAAAAATTCAAATTGGTGTAGGGCATATGAAAACATATCAATCTTTGAAACTGTACTGTATTGTGTATTTTATTATTAATAATTAATAATAATAGGGTTGAAAACTATTTTTATTGGATGATAATATATTACAATTTAATTGTTAAATGAATATAAAATTGCTGTGATACTTCAACTATTTTATTAACCTCTAAAAAATTAATTTTCCTAATTCTTTAATTTATTTTAAATTATGCAACAGCGAAATTAGCATTGAAAACAAATATTTGATGATTCAATAAGCATTATTTAATTTATCTTCAACTGTAGATCAAAAAAACCTTAGCAATAAATTAATTTCCTATAGAATATAAATTTTTTCCAACTCATTGAGTGCCTTAATTAAAATTCGCGTTGAACATTTATGCAATTAAATGCTAATTATATAATTCCATCAAGAACAAAGCAATAAATTGAATTTTGCGCCATTTGTAGGCAACCCACAATACACGTGTAGGTAGCAAGTTACCTAAAACTGGCGCTAAATTCAAATTTCTAATTAAATAAATTTTGTAACACATTTATAATTCAGTATACAATTAGTTTCAAGTACAGATCAAAATTAAGCACGTTGATCAAATTTAGCAACATTTCAATGACTATGATTAGACAATAGATTTTCGTTTTACAATTTGAATATAAATTCCTTATAATCAAATATTTAGCATTGACGGGCCTGTAATTAGAATTCCTAATTAGGATTATAAAAATTTAAATGCATATAATTAAAAAAAAAATTGAATGCTAGACAAATTAAAAATAATAACTATTTATAAGTAAAATTGGAAGAAAGACAACTGTCTAGAGAGGAGCACAAAAAGCAAACCGATCTCTCCCACGCATTTTATTAATAATAATGGGAGAAAGAGTGGGCTCTCGCCATCAGTTTTAAAACGGTTTTCGACTTGAATTCTTTTCAGTTATCATTTACCTGCATGCCTAGTAAATTGATATTCCATATTTAAATAACTACAATAAGTACAATAACACGTGCAAATAATTCTATAAACAAACGATAAATAATATGCATCATAAATAAATTAATTTCGGTCGAAATATAATTCGTAAATCCTTCTCGTGTTATTTATGGAATATTTTAATAATTTGCTCAACAGGTAGATTTGATCATCAACCACCGGTAAGTCATTTAATTTATTTATAATTATAGGACCTTTTTTATTATAATTAACTTTTGCGTCAAAATTGGATATATGGCACATTAAACTAGACAAATTAAATTTAACCAAAACATCCTACTTAAATCGAAAAGTCGAACACGAACCGCAATTTTAAATGTTAACAACAATTATCTAACAATTTATTAACTCTTCTAATAGCGGGAAAAATAATTAATTGGTCGCATCATTTTTCTAGCCGAAAAAAGAAATATATTTTGGCTTTTATAAATTATTTGGCGGTAGATAAAGTGTCCCAGACGATTTTTAAAAATGTATTAATTATAATTAATTGGATAATGATAAATTTCTTATCACTGACGTTCATTACTATAACAATTGGTATTTTTAATTTTGTGATTGATACATTTATTCTAACGAGCTCAAAATACGAAGAATAAGTGGTAATAATTAGAAAGAAATTAAATTAGTATTTTTGTGAGGTAATTATTAATAATTTAAGTCAGTTTGTTCAGTAATTTTGAGTTAAATCCAGGACACAGTTTATTTAAAAAATATAATTACGCTAGTTAGTTACTATCCTTATATTATCTTCGAATGTATTTGCATATTTTATAATAAGCGTATTAAATTGATAAATTTTTGTTATTATTATTGTTATTCAGCGACAACCATCCAATCAAAAAATATAAATAAAAAAAATATTCCATAAGTATTGTCTAGGAAATTTAAAACTAATAATCCCGTATTTAAAATTAAATAAATAATAAATCTACTGCACACAGCTCTACACTAATCTATTCTATTTATTTATAATTACTTTACTTATCTCTGAAAAACCAGCTTAAAATATATTATCGATATAAGTCTGGTTTGTTTATTTTAATCTTTAGTTTTACGTTGATATCTCATTGCATTGTGTCTTTAATATGTAAGCTTAATAATATTTTAATTGTTTAAATAAAATAACTTAGTATATTAAGGTCACAAAAGATGTGCTCTATAAATGCAAAAAATTGTACCATTTGATTGTTGTTGCATAATTTAAAACAAATACAATTTTCTCTTTGCTTTCACTCGAAAATTATGTTGAATGAAAATATTCTATTATATTCAAACTAGAATTAATTAATAAAGATGCGCGAATTAATTTCCTTGAACTTTAGTTTTCCGAATTCGAAATTGCTTTGGGCAGTTTGCCATTATTTGTTCATTCAATAATAAAGAGAATATTATTTAAATTAATAGTTATATAATAAATTGATTCAATTGTCGAACTTCCTGTTTATTTAAATATTTTTTTGTGCGCTAGACAAAGATTTGTTTGTTGTTGCTTTAAATTCAAATTGTTCAACTTTCATCGTGCAATAATTACTTTTACTTTTCCTTAAATAAAATAATTAGCAGTTACATCGTTTAGGGATGTAGGAAATAAATTTAATTGCGCATTCTTTTGTTGTTATTGACGATCGCTCTAATTATTATTTAGTTTAGTAAATAAACCATAATGTAGTTATAAGCATTCCGATCATATAATTATTCGTAATTAATTTACGCGGAAGTTTAGATACAAATTCGATTGCAATTATTTATTATTGTCATTCGAATCGCGTTTTGTTATTCTTGTTTATTATTATTTAGTTAGATAAGTTTCTTTCAAATCATAGTGTTTATTTGCGATTGGCACAAACAAACAAACAGCACAAAACCATCACAATCAATATTTTCCTTTCGAAAATATTCAAAAATTGCGCAACTTTCCCGGGTTCTAGGCAACCAGTAATACAGCATTTGAATTTAGCGCTGCTATTAGAATTAATTGAAAATATTTAAAGTATTCATATTATTATTGTAATTCAATACGATTGTATTGTTCAAGTGTTAGATAAGTCTTTTGAAATTGGAGTTGCTTATATTTCTACTCGTATTTATTTGCAAATATTGCATTTTTAAATTATTTTTTGCGCGATACTAGGCAACCAGCAATACACTAAATTAAAACTTTCAATGGTATCATAAAAGTTACCGCTCTTTTTGAATTGCCCGATAATATATGAGTTCATTTAGACTAATATATCCATAGTATTAGATAACAATGTATTTTTTCCAATTATCTACATTATTAGATAAAAGACTAATCTATCTAATTATTGCCAAATTTTGGACTAGACCTTTTTATCACATTTTATCCATTACAGCGAATTGAAGTGTTCATTAAAAATGTCTGTAAAAGAATGGTACCGCCAAATGCAGCCTGTTCAACTCTACATAATCCTAATATTAACTGTAACATTCTGTATAACCGAATTAGTCGTAAGTCACACTACTCATTCATTAACACTTCTAATGAACTCGTATCACATGCTATGCAACGTGATGGCTCTAGCAGGGTGCATCGCAACCATAAAGGTAAAAAAACCACCATAACCTTACATAACCTCCCCTAACCTAAAAAAATAATTCTAGTACGGTAAAAAAAGCGACAACTGTGATATAACGAAAGCAGACAGTATCGCTAGCAGTATTGGCGAGGAATTAAGTTCAAATCCGACACAAGAAGAATGCACCGACACGAAAAAAACGACATCAACGAATTCGCGCAAAAATCAAGAAATGAAAATGAAAAATACCTTTGGATGGGCCCGCATTGATATTATCTCAATGTTAATGTGTTTCGTCTTCATGGCATCATTCAGCTTTTCCATTTTCGTCGAAGCACTTCAAACTTTGGTCCACATTGACCATCAAGATGAGATGCACCATCCGGTCACTGTATTCTGTTTAGGTAAGCAACTAACTATACACACATTTGTAATACGGGTTGCAATATAACAAAAGTGGTACACTTACTGAATATGCAACCAGCAATACACGTTTTGAAGCGCTAAATTAAATTTGAATATTTTAATTACGTTCCAGGATGTACTGGGTTAATTCTAAACGGTCTTTGCTACTTTTTAATTGGTGGTTACACCTATCATCAAGGAAGTTTTCTGCATGTGACGGAAAGTGGTGATGTTATTTTAAATAAAGTGGTGGTTGGTGATTCGGTGAGTAAGGGTGAACGAAGATTATCGCGCACAAAGCACACAATTAATCCCGCACCCCCTAATAAACCTGGCCAAGGGTTGATGGAGATGTTCCGGGATGTATTCGGTTGCGTTTTAGTAATTGTCACTGCTTTATTAATTTATATCACGGAAAATAAGGAGCTTGCGAAGTATATTGATCCATTGGTTTCGCTCGTTTCGGCTGGATCTATTTTAATTATCAGCTATCCGTTTAGTGAGTATTTATTTTAAATTGTTGACTGTTTAACTTATTTGAATTTTTAGTGAAGGAAAGCTGCTTAATTCTGCTCCAAACCATCCCGGATTCGATAAATATCGACACTTTGAAACAGGAGCTTTTAAAGCATTTCCCGGAAATTGTAAACGTGCACGATTTTCATGTGTGGCAATTAACAGCCAATAAAGTCATATCCACGGTTCACATAATTTTCCAAGACCCAAAAGTGAGAAAATAAATTATTTCAAAAATTTATTTCAAAAAATTTGAACATTTTTTTTAGGTGTATAATAAAATAATGAGCGACGTGAAGGATTTTCTCCTCGATAATGGAATCACTCAAGTAACCATCCAGCCAGAATTTTTCAAAAGCAGTTGCGCTATTAGCTACGAGAGCCTAATTTCGAACGCGGAGCCTCTTTGCTTGATGGCTTGCCAAGGGGCTGGATGTAAGGACAGTCATTGCTGTCCCAATTATGATATTGTAATTATTATTATTTTTTAATTAATTAATTGAGGCATTAATAATTTTTTTGCAGCCAAAAATTGAGTCGACAAATGGGCAGAAGCTGAACCAGCGCTCCGCTCCAAGTTCGCTCCATAGTAGCGCAGTAAATTTGGAGGCGCCCGTTTCGAAAATGACGAAGTCCGAGCCAGATTTAACGATTTAATAATTATAACTATAATTGTGATTTTTCTGACTGATTATAATATTATTGTTGGATCCCGATGTGGATGACAAAGTACAAATAATTTTAATAATAGCATTTTAATGATGCACGATTTTAATAAAAATATATTTGTATACTAGTTAAATATAAGTATTAAATTTTAATATATTTTTATTTCAGCAAAAATGTTATCCTCTTTTAGCTCTACTGATCGTCAAACTTAGATCTATACAAGTTTTCCCAGTATCGTGGACCGCTTCCAATTTTATCTCAGTGGTTCCAGCTGCCATGCCTATTTGATTCTTATATTGGGCAATACTAATTTTTTTATTCGGTTGTCCACATAATTTCCGCTAAAATTTTGAAAAAAATTGATCTTAGGCAACCAGCAATACACAACTATTGCAATTCTAACAAAACTTTGCAACCAACTTAACGTACCGCAGGAATAGGACATTGTTTGGGCATTCCATACATAGCAGCAATTTTCCCGATGCCTGGATCGTCCAGATCGGCCACCGATTCGCAAAAGTCCAGCTCACCTTCCATTGTGGGCAATGGAGCTTTTTTCAGCGTATAAGTTCCCTGTCAAAAATGTTAGCTGCTTTCGTAATTTAATATATTTTACTTACTTTAGCGGTTTTAAAAGGGCGCACAATTTCTAAACAGCCTCCAAGCGAAATATTGCAGTCGCTGTCTAGAACCACACTAACACCTTTGGTGGGCAATTTAATGACGGGATTATCCACGCAATTTTTGTAGTGGTTTATTTTAATCCCATAGCCATTCTAAACGGGATTAAATTTGATATTAATTTTTTAAAGGGTGTTTTTAAACTTACGCAGGCTAGTGTCGGGTTTAGTTGGGACAAAACCGCGAACAAAAACAGGAAAGCATATTTCTCAGTCATTTTGCGAACGTAAATAATTAATATTTAATGTTTTATGTGCTTATATATATAATTTAGAGTAACCTTGATAGACTAAAATATTTCATGGACCATAAACTGTCATTTGCAACACTAATGTTAATGAACAATCAGATTATTATACGTGGAATTAAAATTGAGTTTACAATTCTGATGCCATTAGGCTTCGATTATATATTATATCAGTAATTACTAAACTAAAATTATTTTAAACGCAATATATTGCGACAAATATCAAAAACATCGATTTGCAGTTACAATAATTATTATTATTTAAAATAAACTTACGTAAGACAATTCAAACTAATTAATGTGGCGGTGGAACCGGTAAAACAGCGCCCATCAGTGGAGGCGGCGGCGGAATCGGGTTGAACATCGGCGGTCTTGGCGGCGGCGGTACCGGCAACATCGGAGGCGGTGGAACGCCGCCCATCATATGAGGCGGCCGCGAAACAATAGTCGTAGCTTTCTTCGACTCGCTCTTGAACGCAAATTGCAGGAAGAATTGTTTGGTATCGCGATTCCAGTACGTCCAGAATTTTGTGTCCGTTTTCTCCACTTCTCTGCTAGGCACTTTGAAAGCGATTGTTTCGTAGGGCTCGGCGGCGAATAGAAGGTATTGCCATTTGCGGTCTGGCGGCTCAATTTTCTGCTCGTACGCTGACATGAAACGGTGTCTTGGCAGCACAATGTCGTTGATTTCTGTAATACAATCGTAAATTAAATTTCTAGTCGAAGTTACGTTTCTAATAAAAACTTACCAGGATAATCAATTTGGAATAGCAAACTTTGCTGCCCATTTTCGGGATCCCTTTGCTTGGTCACCCTGTAGCCGGGCCTTCCGATTTTAACGAACTTCTTTGGCTCAACTCGCGGTTTCTCCGGTTGCAACAAACTAGGTGCATCTTTCGCTTCTTTTGCAGCACGTCTAGCTAAATTGGCTTGATGCTTTTTACCTTGCGTGTGGGCCAGATAGCTTCCTTCGTTATTATGTAGAGTGAGGCACAGCTTACATTCGTAGGAGCCCAGATGATTTTTCATAAAGTACGGATCCTTTTGGAGATCGATGGTTTCCAGAGCAAGTTGTCGCAATCGTTCTCTGCGATCTCGGTTGGTTTCTGACCATGATGCCACACCGCCGCCCCCGGTTTTGCCCCCGGGCCGGTTTTGGAAGTCCATTTTAGCACTTTAGCGTTTGTTGTACGTTTGGTTTAAATTTGAGGTTAAGTTCTTAAATTTAATGGCGACAAGTAGCAGGGATTTTTTTTTTGGGCCACCCTGATTTTAATTGCACCACGGTTAAAAATGATTAAATATTTGTTATTTTAATTAATTAATGTAATTGAGCCTTAATAAATTGTTTTTATAATGCATAATTATAGAACAGATCTCTACAAACTCAAAACAGTAGTTGGTTTGGCTTCAAGTAGAATACTTTTTGAAATATCATCAAAAATTAAAAATTATTGTTAATTATTTAATTAAATAAAAATTAATTGCTTGTTTGTAATAAATGGATGCATATTGTATTGTACAGTTATCATTAAAGCTGCAGGCAAAATTTCAAATGAATTTGACCATTAGTTTTTAAATTATTCAATATTTAGCACTTTTTTTGAATTTTGTTCATAATTTAAAAAATATTAATGCTACAGTGAAAAAAAAATTATTTTTTAATTTATTAGAACGTATTCTATGATAATAAATTAAATAAACCAATTTATACTGCTTAATTACTCCAAAAAATTGAATTTATTTTCAATGATGTATTGTAAGTTGCCTATGCACAATTTTTATTGGGTTTTCTTAATTATTTTGCTTAATTAGGCCCTGATTATAGTTATCAAAAATTATATGTATAGAATACATAGCCCCAAACTCAAAAATGCAGTCCGTTTTGCTGTCAGTATTATACTTTTTGAAATATAGAGGAAAAACCAAAACTGCTAAAAATTGACCTTAATTATTTTTTTAATTAAAAACTAAGCTTTCAATTGACCTCAAACTTGGTGGATATCTTAATATTGATGTGCTTAATCACCATGCCAAATTTCATTAAAATCTGAGAGATGAAGATTTTTGGGCCAAAAATTAACAAAGACTATAGTCTTTGTTCAATTTTAGGCCCAAAAATCGATTTTTTTCCGATCGTCACGAAATTTGGCATGGTGATTAGGGATCATTAAATAAAGATCTACGCCAAATTTCAGGTCTCAAAAAAAATCAGTTTTTGATTAATTAATTAATTAACACTATTTTTGGTTTTTTATTTATATTTCAAAAAGTATAATACTTACAGCAAAACCAAATACCATTTTGAGTTTGTAAAAATACAGTCTATAATATTTGACTAAAAAAACCAATAGTTAAAGCCTAATTACCAAAATCACTAATTAACAGACTAATTTATGACTCTACATAGGCAACCAATAATACATATTTTTATAAATCGTTTTTTCTCTGAATTTAGAGAAGCTACCGTAAACTAAATTATAAATTTGAGTTTCTTATAATATATTCTATATATCTAAAGCTTAAAAACATGTAATTAACGCTTAATTAATATAATAGTAGAAATCTATCAATTTTCCGTGGTGTTTTGAAACTACTGTTTTGGGGATATTTTGGTTGTCTGTGTTGGTCTTCTTAAATTTATTGACAATCAGAAGTAGCGCTCTATTTAAAAATAGTGCATCAATCGATTTTCCAATAAACACGAAGAAATGCAACAATTGTGCATGCATTTAAAAATCATATGCATCTAATAATATCATGACCCAATTCGTTTAATTAGAGCTATCGTTCGGGGTAAAGCACAATGACGCAAAAATGTTGTGGGTGTTGAGGCGAGGTTACATTAAATTAATAAACACTACACATATGAAGCGATAAGATAAACACTGATTAATTAATCCAGCATTAGAACAAAATCAATCTGCAATTATGGCCGAAATAGAGGTAAAACCAGTGAACGAAACCGACTTAAAAGATTTGAAAGAGCGGATGAAACTCATAACAGAAGCGGACCCATCGCAATATCACAACGAGTTCTCTTTAAAGCGCTTTTTACGGGCGTTTAAGAATGTCGACTCTGCATTTCAGGTAACACACATATCACCTTCAAATCCAAACTAAAATTAATCTTGCAGGCTATTCTCAAAACGAACAAATGGCGAGTGGAATACGGCATCGCGGACTTGACCCCCGACAACCCTATCGTCCAAAAACACATGGAATTGAACAAAGCGCGAGTGTTGCGGCATCGCGACATGCAAGGGCGACCTGTGGTCTACATCCCAGCCAAAAACCACAACGTGAACGATCGCGATATCGACGAACTGACCAAATTCATCGTCTACTGTTTGGAGGATGCTTGCAAACGGTGTTTCGAGGAAGTCGTCGACAATCTGTGCATCGTTTTCGATCTGCAAGGCTTTGGATTGAGTTGCATGGATTATCAAGTGGTTAAGAATTTAATTTGGTTGCTCAGCAAGCATTATCCCGAGCGATTAGGCGTTTGTTTGATTATTAATTCGTCGACGCTCTTTTCGAGCTGTTGGGCGGTAATTAGGGGATGGTAAGTCCACGTGAATTACTGGTTGCCTAGTTTGTGGCTGAAATGGTTGGTTTTCTTGCAGGTTGGATGAGAACACGTCGAGTAAGGTGACTTTTGTCAGTTCCGAGGAGGATTTGTGCAGGTATTTAATTCCTGATATACTTCCGACGGATATATGAACTTTTAGTGTCTAATTAATTAATTCGTTGAATAATTAATCAGGGTATACTGCACTTCAATTATTTATCAAATTGTTTGATGTGTGTAAATACAATCTTATCTACTATTTATACTATTAGTACAAAGATGGTGTGTTTTCGCAGATTTTTAGCCGTAAGAACAATTATACAAGTAGATTAGATTTGCACGATTTAAACAAATCTTCAGGTTTATGCACAAAATGCTTTAGATTAGGCAATTATAGTATTACTTAGTTCAAACTGATGCAAGTGTGATGCAACCAACTTTACACCTCGCAAACTTTTCCGCAGTTTTCTTATTGTAAATTTAAATTATATTATGTATATCCCATTTTATGTGAACACTATTTATTAAATATAGATTGTAAATAAAAGAATCGAGTTTACTTTACAAATATATTGATCTTACAATACAAAGTTAAGAGAAAACACAAGCGATGGAATTGAACTTGGTTTTCACTAAACCAATTGTTTGGGTAGATGACCAGCTTTTCCCCAAATCTATCAATTGATCAATAAATTAAATCCCAAGTTTACAAGCAAAATAAAATACTCACAAACAATTAAGCGGACAAAATGCAAGCACCTCCTACAGCCTTGATTTTATCTTCAGCAGATTTCGAGAAGAACTTGGCTTTAACGATAACAGGTTGTTTGGGTAAGTGGCCTTTTCCCAAAAGCTTGTAGTATCCCTATAAAAAAATAAACAGGTAATTTTTTGACTTGTTTGCGATTTGTGTAAGACTTACAGCTTTGACAATATCGATAACTGGAGCTTTTCCCTCTGGATGGTCTTTGTATTTAAGTCTTGTCTGTTCAGTAACAAGCGTCCACAGTTTGTCAATATTGATGGCTGGAGACCATGTGCTGTTTTTCCTCAAATGGTAATTTCTCATACCCAACTTTCCGAAATAACCTGGATGGTATTTGTCGAAGTTAATCCTGTGGTGGTGCATACCACCGGCGTTACCGCGACCTCCAGGATGCTTGCGGTGCTTGCCTGGAAAATTATGTTCCAATTAATTATTGTAATTCAAATAAACGAATTAATTTGTATCTTACCAATACGACCATGTCCATGACTGACATGTCCTCTCAGCTTCCTTGTCTTCTTCTTGTGTGTTGACTGGAAATGCAAAGAACACTCATATTAAAATTGGATTCACTCAACAAAACAAAACCAAGATGTAAACACTGTATCTTGGTTATTATGGAGCTTTGGTGAAAAATAGTGGTGTTAATATGTGTATCAAGTGTTGTTTTATCGAATTTAACTAATTTATTTGAATTCAATTAAAGGATGAATAAGATATTGGTAGAAAATCAGAAATTTTTGAAGAGCACTGCACTTACCATGTCGGTAGAAAATTGAAGGACTTCAAAGATGGAAGTTTGACGTAAAATTTGCTGGCAGACAGTGTTTCCAACATGAAAACAATAATTATTTTGGTTTTATTAAATGAAACAATAATAAACTTGTATTAATTATGTATTTTATTGAGTATTAATAAATATAGTTATTATTTATTATTATAGTTTTATTAAAGTCTTATTTATTATTAATATATTTTAGTGTATTACTGGTTGCCTACTAAATGGTACCTAATTGGATTTTGTTAATTATTTAGCTTAATTAAGCATTGATTATGATTTTCAAGAATTATATGTATAACATACATGGGCCTAAACTCAAAAATACAGTCGGTTTTGCTATAAGTATTATACTTTTTGAAATATAAGAAAAAACCAAGACTGCCAAAAATTTACCTTAATTATTTAAAAAAAAAAAAACTAATCACACGATTGACCTGAAACTTGCTGAGTATCTTCATTTCGATATGCTTAATCACCCTGCTAAATTTCGTAAAGATCGGAGAAAAATCTAACTTTTGGTCGAAAAATGAACAAAGACTATAGTCTTTGTTAATTTTTCAAATTTTGTTCGACACTAATTATTTTTTTTAAAAAAAACTAATCACACGATTGACCTGAAACTCGCTGAATATCTTCATTTCGATATGCTTAATCACCCTGCTAAATTTTGTAAAGATCGGAGAAAAATCTAATTTTTGGTCGAAAAATGAACAATGACTATAGTCTTTGTTAATTTTTCAAATTTTTTTCGACACTAATTATTTTAAAAAAAAAAAACTAATCACACGATTGACCTGAAACTTGCTGAATATCTTCATTTCGATATGCTTAATCACCCTGCTAAATTTCGTAAAGATCGGAGAAAAATCTAATTTTTGGTCGAAAAATGAACAAAGACTATAGTCTTTGTTAATTTTTCAAATTTTTTTCGACACTAATTATTTTTTAAAAAAAAAACTAATCATACGATTGACCTGAAACTTGCTGAATATCTTCATTTCGATATGCTTAATCACCCTGCTAAATTTCGTAAAGATCGGAGAAAAATCTAATTTTTGGTCGAAAAATGAACAAAGACTATAGTCTTTGTTAATTTTTCAAATTTTTTTCGACACTAATTATTTTTAAAAAAAAAAACTAATCATACGATTGATCTGAAACTTGCTGAATATCTTCATTTCGATATGCTTAATCACCCTGCTAAATTTCGTATAGATCGGAGAAAAATCTAATTTTTGGTCGAAAAATGAACAAAGACTATAGTCTTTGTTAATTTTTCAAATTTTTTTCGACACTAATTATTTTTTAAAAAAAAAACTAATCACACGATTGACCTGAAACTTGCTGAATATCTTCATTTCGATATGCTTAATCACCCTGCTAAATTTCGTAAAGATCGGAGAAAAATCTAATTTTTGGTCGAAAAATGAACAAAGACTATAGTCTTTGTTAATTTTTCAAATTTTTTTCGACACTAATTATTTTTAAAAAAAAAAACTAATCATACGATTGATCTGAAACTTGCTGAATATCTTCATTTCGATATGCTTAATCACCCTGCTAAATTTCGTATAGATCGGAGAAAAATCTAATTTTTGGTCGAAAAATGAACAAAGACTATAGTCTTTGTTAATTTTTCAAATTTTTTTCGACACTAATTATTTTTTAAAAAAAAAACTAATCACACGATTGACCTGAAACTTGCTGAATATCTTCATTTCGATATGCTTAATCACCCTGCTAAATTTCGTAAAGATCGGAGAAAAATCTAATTTTTGGTCGAAAAATGAACAAAGACTATAGTCTTTGTTAATTTTTCAAATTTTTTTCGACACTAATTATTTTTTAAAAAAAAAACTAATCACACGATTGACCTGAAACTTGCTGAATATCTTCATTTCGATATGCTTAATCACCCTGCTAAATTTCGTAAAGATCGGAGAAAAATCTAATTTTTGGTCGAAAAATGAACAAAGACTATAGTCTTTGTTAATTTTTCAAATTTTTTTCGACACTAATTATTTTTTAAAAAAAAACTAATCACACGATTGATCTGAAACTTGCTGAATATCTTCATTTCGATATGCTTAATCACCCTGCTAAATTTCGTATAGATCGGAGAAAAATCTAATTTTTGGTCGAAAAATGAACAAAGACTATAGTCTTTGTTAATTTTTCAAATTTTTTTCGACATTAATTATTTTTTTAAAAAAAAACTAATCACACGATTGACCTGAAACTTGCTGAATATCTTCATTTCGATATGCTTAATCACCCTGCTAAATTTCGTAAAGATCGGAGAAAAATCTAATTTTTGGTCGAAAAATGAACAAAGACTATAGTCTTTGTTAATTTTTCAAATTTTTTTCGACACTAATTATTTTTAAAAAAAAAACTAATCATACGATTGATCTGAAACTTGCTGAATATCTTCATTTCGATATGCTTAATCACCCTGCTAAATTTCGTATAGATCGGAGAAAAATCTAATTTTTGGTCGAAAAATGAACAAAGACTATAGTCTTTGTTAATTTTTCAAATTTTTTTCGACACTAATTATTTTTTAAAAAAAAAACTAATCACACGATTGACCTGAAACTTGCTGAATATCTTCATTTCGATATGCTTAATCACCCTGCTAAATTTCGTAAAGATCGGAGAAAAATCTAATTTTTGGTCGAAAAATGAACAAAGACTATAGTCTTTGTTAATTTTTCAAATTTTTTTTGACACTAATTATTTTAAAAAAAAAAACTAATCACACGATTGACCTGAAACTTGCTGAATATCTTCATTTCGATATGCTTAATCACCCTGCTAAATTTCATAAAGATCGGAGAAAAATCAATTTTTTGGTCAAAAAATGAACAAAGACTATAGTCTTTGTTAATTTTCGAATTTTTTCGAAAATTAGATTTCCTTGAAAATTGGCATGCTGATTAGGCACCTCGAAATTAAGATATTTAGCAAGTTTCAGGTGAATCGTGTGATTAGTTTTTATTAAAAAAAATAATTAATGTAAATTTTTAGCAGTTTTTATATTTCAAAAATTGTAATACTTACAGCTAAACCAACTGCAGTTTTAAGTTTGTGAGAGTATTATGTAATTACATAGTTATTCAAAATAAACAATTAGTGTTTAATTAAGTTAAAAATTAATTAAACTTAATAATAATTTTCAAATGCAACTAGCAATACACACTTATTAATTAAAATATTCAGAACTAAACAGAACGCTGTTTAATCATAGCAAATAGTATTTGTTTATTACAATTAATTAATTTGTAAGGTCCTCAATCCAAAAAAAAGAGGGTTAATTCTTAATAATAAATATTTTACAATACAGAAATCTGTAATTGTTTATAACGAGTTAGTGCTACTCGAATCAGATGGCGCAGGTGTGTTTACAGAGCTCTGTAATTGTTGGTAACAAGTTACTGTTACTCGAAAGTAGATGCCGCAGGTGTGTTTACAGAGCTCTGTAATTGTTGGTAACGAGTTAGTGTTACTTGAAAGTAGATGCCGCAAGTGTGTATACAGAGCTCTGTAGTTGTTGGTAACGAGTTGCTTCTATTCGAAACAGATAGCGCAGGTGTGTTTGCAGTGCTCTGTAATTATTCTGCTCTGTAAATGCTTTGTAATTATGTATTGCTGGTTGCCTGTGAGAGTTATTATTAAGTTTAATTAATTTTTAACTTAATTAAACATTAATTGTTCATTTTGTATTACTATATCGAAACATTATACTCTCACAAACTCAAAAACGCAGTCGGTTTTGTTGTAAGTATTATACTTTTTGAAATATAAAGCAAAAACCAAAAAGTGCTAAAAATTTACCTTAATTAAAAATTTACCTTAAAAAAAAACTAATCACACGATTGACCTGAAACTTTCAGAATCTCTTAATTTCGCTATGCTTAATTATTATGCCAAATTACAGACAAATCTAATTTTTCTTCAAAAAATTAACAAAGACATTAACAAAAGTCTTTGTTAATGTTTATAGAAAGAAACAAAGATTATAGTAAATTAACAAACTTTGTTAAATGTTTATTAAAAATACTTCATCAATGATTAACACTTGACTAATGAGTAACACTCGACGAATAATTGTCAATTAACAGTAAATATATAAGTTTTAATAAAAACTTAAGGGAAGACAAATAAATCGGATACAATTTATGTGAAATGTATTTATTTCGTAAAGATTATAAATAAAAATATACAAGATAATTAATTATTGATAATTAACCAGACCAAGTTGATTGGATATCGTTCGATTTTCCAGGACTCCTGTGGCATTTCTATAATAAAATAAAAACGAACAAATTAATACAGAATAAACACTAATTATACATTTTTTTATAGTAGAAAAATCAGTGTATTCTATTTTTGTACACATGAATCACGAATCGTCACTATTAATACGACCGCCCGTGGAATATCATCATGTTAAACTCAAATAATATTTATTTCGTAATTAAAATACTTGCCTTTAAAGAAATGCGACTTTTCCTTCTCACAAGTCCTTGTTTTCCACCATTTATTCTTCAATTCCGCATCAAAATGCCAAAATGGCCGCAGCACGTGGTAATTTTTCTTCAAAGTTGATTTCCATTTCGAAAGCCAATTCATTTATGGATTACCAATACGACCACTGCCTTGATTGTCTTGTCAGATTTTTGTTCGAGGTCTGCTAAGATTAAATACAGTTTAATTAATAATTTAGCTTAAAAATATAAGCGATTATATCATAATTAAAGAATATTCTATCAAAATAATAAACTAGATGTTAGAATATGTAAAGGATGATTGAAATATTCATATTAATTAGTTTTGCGGACAGAATAAAAAATAAAACTTATTACCATGATGCTTCTACTTTGAAGAACTAAATGAAAATGATTTGGAAATTGGAAATAAAATAATCAACTCGGTGACAAAGAGGTGGCTAGCACTGTTGCCAACATTCTAAATAAAAATCAATATAAGTTGTATCTCTGGTTGCCTACACAATATTTTTCAAACTAGTTGGCTTGGCGCGAAATTTGAACTATCATCATAAATTGATCAATAAAAATCATTCTAATTTGCACCGAACTCAAATAGTCCCCAAATAATCATTCAAAATGGCAATGATGAAGAAAAGAATCACTTTAGCCAACAACTACGTGAGATTATCAACATTTTACTAGTTTGGAGGACTAATGCACCATTTTTTAGTCTCCTGAAGAAAGATTGGAACGCGCCATCCGAGCTCGAAGAAGATTCAAAGCAGTGGTGCGCTTAATCATTGCCAATCGCTATTGGATGGAAGAAATCGAAGAAGAGAGATACACACTTGGCGACAATGTAATGAAAAATGTGCTTTTAATCACCAAGAAGAAAGGGCGGAAAAGTCCGCTAACCCTCCAAGATAAGGCGCTACTTAACACGCCTGCCGAACATCGCACGGAGGAGGACAAGATAAAGATTAACAGAGCGATCGGGGGCTTAAAATGCTTCAGAAGATATCCTGCAGTGAGTATAACCTCACTTTGTCACGACATAACCTCAAAATATAACCTTCCAGGACGTGAAAGCGAAACTCGCAGCCGTAACTTACTTCGTCTTCTACGGACCCGGTCACGTGATCGTCCAACAACACCAACCAGCTGTAGCGATGTACTTCCTCCTAACCGGAGAAGTAAATGTAACTCAGGTAAATTACGACGACGTGCTCAAGGAAAACGTGACGACCGATTTCGGAAAAATGGGCGCCGGCACCATGTTCGGCGAAGTCGCGCTTTTATTGGATATCCCGCGAACCGCCACCATCACGACCATAGGTGATTGAAAAACACGCCAATATATCCACCGATATTGATCAAACACATATTCAATTCGAAACTTTTTCTTTGTATAGCGCCTTGCGAGTTGTTGCGAATTAACAAGCAAGACTTCGACGTGGTTTTGAAGGCGACAGTTTGGGACGTGTGGGAAACCATTCTGCAGACCATGGATCGCTTCACGTACTTCAAAAATTGGGACTCGTTTAGTCGGCGGGAATGTTGCATCATGTCGCGGAACAAGTTCTACGATCCGGACGAAATCGTGTTTGGGGGCGATGTGGGGATGCTGAATTACGTCTATTTTATCACGAAAGGGAGTTGCTACATTGTGGAGCATCTGTTGGTGGAGGTGGAACGCGGTGCGAGGAAGAAGAAGAAGTATAAGTTGTATAATCCGAATGTGTCGCCGGATGACGCCATGCAGAAGTATTTGAAGACCTTTGAGAAGTTTACTATCGAAGATGGCGAGGAAGAAAGTTTAGGTAAGTTGCTAGTTTAGTCTAGAAAGTTAATTTTTGGGGGGTTTTGAAGTGGCGCCAGAAGAAGGACGAAGAGAGTCCATCGTGATCGTTGAGGATAATCGAGAGCGAAGAAGAAGTTCGATCAAATCGGGGTCCATTAAGATTCTGGCTGAAGCTCCAAGCACCACTTCGCAAGTCAGCGCCTTCCAGATCAAATCAAAGTGAGTTAATTTCCTGGAAGAACCAAAATAATGCTTTTTTCAGATCTATTGCTGAAGGAGCGAAGCTCCGCACCATCGAAATCGAGGACACTGACATGCCGGAAAACGTGGAAACGCATTTCGTAAAGGAAAGCATCTTATTTCTTCCTTTAGTATCCAAAATTTAACTCAAATTTTTGTAGGTGTGCGAGCTGAACGAAATGGCTTGCTTCAATATTGGAGAGACCTTCAAACGCAGACACGTCGTAGCGAAGACCAACGTGGAATGTTTGCTCATCCCCCATTATTGGCTGATGCAGAAGAATCGAGGAAATATTTGGAATAAAGTGCGCTACTTTCTGGACTCGCATATTCCGAAGACTGAAGAGATCTTCAAGGATTTCTTGGAGCAAAAGAAGTGGACGGTCTATAAGAAGAAGTTGGTGAAAGGATTGCTGGCTGGGAAGAAGTTGCGCTCCAATAACAGCATCCATAACGTCCCGTATAGCATTAGGATCAAAGAGATGGCGAGTTATGAATGAACGATATTTATTATTGGTAAATAAAATATAAATACTAATTCTTTGGCACAAGCATTAATTTTGGCGCCTAAACATTCACACTTTCCCAATCGCGACTGCTCTCATTAACGTAATGATTCATCGGTTTAACTTCACTTTTGTCTTTAATGGCACTTTTGTTATCCGGCATGTTAACGTAATTATCCAGCGACTTCACAATTTTACTCAAATCCGGAGCAACATGATAACTAGGATTCGAGAAAGCGTCCGGACTTTCAGTGTCTGATTCACTCACAACACCCGAATGAAGAATTGGCAACAATTCAACACCTGTTGCCTCAGCTGACGCCTTTTGATGTCGATTATTCACATTGAAGTCGAAGATTTCATCGTCCGCCAATCGCGGGCTGAAGATAATTGATGGAGTATTCATGAACATGTATCCCGGCTCCTGGCCGAGCTCGTTCACGTAATTCGGGCTGGAGATCACGTCGAAGGAAGGAGGACTTAGCATTGCGAGGTAGTCGCTTTGGCCATCTTCAATGCGCTGCGTGTTCATCACCAGATAGGGATCGTTAAGATCAATGTAGTGCTTCTTAACGCTTTCTTCCAGAAGGAGGCCGATTTGCTCGGAGAGTCTCGTGAAGGATGGCCGGGAAAGGGGTTTAACGTCCCAGCAATTCGTCATAATTTGGGCGCTAAACAAAAATATCTAAAACGTCCTAAAATATATTTTTTGGGAGGTACTTACATTTGTTTTGGAGCGAATTGGGGAGGATCCATCCGGTACCCGTCCACCAACTTATTGTACAACTGCTCGTAGTTTTCCATCCCAGGATACGGAGTCCTCGCTAAAGAGAAGAACTCCCAAAGGACGATACCGAAAGCCCAAACGTCCGATTGGGTGGAAAACACGCGATCTCTGATGGACTCGATGGCCATCCACTTCACAGGTAAAGGACCCTAAACACTCCCCAATTAGTAGTCAATTCGACAATTTTTTGACCAACTTACATTCCCTTTCTTCTTATAATTATCGCTGCTGTACATGCTTTTGGCCAACCCGAAGTCGCAAATCTTCACCACATTGTTCTCGGCGAGCAGAATATTCCTGGCCGCCAAGTCGCCATGCATTACCTTCCTAGACGCCAAATATTCCATCCCTCTGGTGACTTGGAAGGCCCAAGCGATGAGATCTTTGGTGCAAATCGGCTTAACGTTCCCTTTGTAATCGCCTTTGTAATTGGACCTCCATTCCGGTTGGATGCTATTATTGCTTAGTATCATTTGGTCGTCCCCGGATTCGCTTAAGGACGTCATTTCGGTCCTTCCGGTTTCACCGTTGGCGAAATAGCCGTTCCCGCGATAGTCCATCATTCCGTTTGGCGAAGACGGAGCGCTGGTGTTATTAAAGGTCAAAGCAGCGTATTTCAGTAAAGGTGATTGCGTTTTACTAGAGAGGAAGAAAGTCTCATGCAAACAGAAGGAAGAAAGTCTAGAATTACAAACCTGCGATCGCTTGACACCGAATAGGAGCGGTCCAAATATTCTTGACCAATCGAGTAGTCCAGCGTTCCAGATTTGTCAACCTGATGGATGAAATTGTCTCGATGCTTCAATAAGTAGTTGTGAAGGTTTCCAAAGCGGCAATATTCGACTATCACCAAAAGCTCCCCTGAAATAAACCTCTAATAACCAAACATGTCAAAAATGGTAGAAAAACTAAGTACGTTTTGCCACATTTTTGGTGCAAGCGCCCAATAAATTCACAACATTCAAATGCTTCCCCAAATGCACCATCACTTTCAACTCAGACGCCAACGCTTTGATATAAGTGTGATCCGCGTTCTTCTTCACCATTTTCACCGCGACTGTGGTACTTTCTTCCCCATCCACTATTTTCTTAGCTAGTCCTTTAATTACTACGCCAAACGCTCCCGATCCCAATTGCTTCCCTAATTTCAACTGCTCGATTGGGAACTCCCATTTTTTGTCGTATGGGAGCAACTCGGCTTGGTCGTCAATTCCCAGCTCGGGGTTAAAGTTCTCGATTGCGCCTTTTTCGAAGTTGGCAAGGCCGAGTTTCTTCAGCTCATTGTGGAGTTTCTGGAAATATCTAATTAGTATAGAAGATTGCGGGTTGAGAAGTAGTGGTACCCTTTCTTTGCAGGTCTTCAATGCGATGTAGATGGAAGCACAACAGACTCCTAAAGCTAGGATGGCGATCACTCCGTAGCTCCATAGCGGTACTTTGATGTCATCTGGAAGAAAATTGGTTATTCTACTACTAGACGGAAGAAATATTGTTACTTTTGAACTTCAAGGAAAACTTCTTGGTGGCCAAACCAGACGGATTGGAAGCCACGCATTTATAATCAGCTCGGTCTGTTAAAATCGTCTCGACGAATAGAATTTTGCCGGGACTTTGCTGGATCCTAGAGTCGTTCGTTCTGAATATTTCTTCATCCTAGTATCAAAATTGTTACAAAATTGGTACCTTGAGGAAATATCGTACTAACCTTGTACCAAGTGATGCTCGGTTTCGGTATCCCTTTAGTTTCGCATAGCAATTCGACTTTGTGCGGGAAATTCGTCTCGATTTCGGTAGTACCGGTTGAGTTAACGATGAATGGAGGAGTTGGATCTGGAACGAAAATTGTTAAACCTCCTTAGAGTTAAGGATTTAATTTAGCGCACTTGAAACGGTGAAGGTGAGACTCTTCCTTGACGTCCTTCCATCGGTACTACTAACTTCGCAAGTGTAAACCCCGCTATCGGCGAAATTCGCTGATTTTAGGAGCAGTTTATTTCGGGTTGAGTAAATTGTTTCTTCAGATTCCAGTTGGTACTCTACAAAATAGCGAAATAAATTGAGTTCCGGATAGAAAAGCTTCCTTACTGTTAGTTTGATAGAGTTTCGAGTCGTTGTGGTACCAATTAATGGCGCTATAATTATATTTACTGGCTCCACAAGTCATGGAAATGGTGTCATCCAAAGCTACGACAGCAGTTTGGGTAGACTCGTCCAAATCGATGGACGAATTCATGTCGAAGATGCTGAAACCGTCTGCTACATCTAAAAAAATTGCTAGTAACTTATTGGACAAAATTTAAATAGTGAAGATTTACCAGAAACTAGGAAGCTTTTAGACGAGCTATTCGCTCCCAAGAGATTTTTGGCGGAGCAACTAATTATCCCCGATTGGTTTGAAGATATTTTCACTCCAGAAATTACAGTTAATGTCGAGAAAGTTTGAACTCTTGTCGCTTCTTCTAGCTGAATAAATAATTAAAGAGCGTCCAATTTTTGGAGGAAGGACTTACCGTTTGGGTACCACAGCTATTATCCTGGCAGGCTCGATACGTCCACGTGATATCCGCGTCAGGATTCGCAGTAATTTTGCATTCAATGAGGTATTCCGTGTTGATCAGATAGAAATCTTTGAGACTAAGACTTATGATTGGAGGAGCTACAAATTAATTTCGTACAAACTGATAATCTACTTGGAAGAAACCTACTTTCGATATTTAGGAAAAGTGTTTCCGATTTGAAATCGATTCCATTCTCCGCTTTCACCGTGCAATTCCCGAAATCCGTTATAGCGATTTTTTTGATCTTCAATAACGCGTTATCCGGATTTCTGGTGATGTGGTACTTATCATCGCTTTGTATCTTCAACCCGTTGCAAAACCTGCGCGAAAACTTTAGTTAATTGAACGAGCGCTTAGGAAAAATGTTTACCAAGTGAGATTCGGTTTTGGGTGGCCTTTGACTTGCACCATCCATTGCACGGAATCTGCTCCAACCATTTCGTTAATCTCATAAACGCCTGTTTCTTCGTATAGCTCGATAAAATGATCATCCGCGTCTAAAATTACGAACATAAATTGAGGAAACTTTAGTTTTTTTGGCTTACTATGAATGACAACGTCAATACTATTGGAAGAAACATGTTTTTGCGTGTCTCTGGCAACGCACGTATAATTCCCTTGGTCCGCCTTTTGCGCGTTTTTGATCACACACTCCGCCGAATGTCTGTTATTATTTTTTTGGGGGTGCGTAGCTTGCTTCTTCCCGTTTGGAGTGATCCATTCCATCCGAACCTCGGAAGATTCGGATTCAACGATACATTCGATGAGCAAAGTGTCGCCAACTACCGTATGGCCACCAGACGACTCATTCAGAAATGGTAGAGGTAATACGTTAATCACCGCTAAAATATTTAAGCCTGTCAGATAGGTCCCAAAATTTTGGGTTTAGTAGTAAAAGCGAGAAAAAGTTAGTTATTGAAGCTGAGGAACAAACACCAACATGTAGACAGAAATATTGCACCAACACCACGATTAGAGAATTTCACTTACTACGAACGTCTAAATTGACTAAAATATTTTCGGTAAGAGGATCTTTAGTGAAGGTACAAGTATAATGATCTGCTTGGCTCAGATCAGTGATCTTCATTCTAAATCCGAATTTTGGATTATAAGTATAGTCCACCTGCAAGTGTTCAGTATTTTTGAAAAAGCACATAAAATGTTCAAAATGGTGATTCTAGAGCTTGTTTTTTGGGTAATATTGGAGCTACATTGGTCTTAGTCCTACATTTAGTAGCATATTTCGCACATGCAAATAATAATCAGATACATACGCTCTATATGCATATAAATTAACTGCTCTTTAGTTCGGCCGTATTGGTTGGAATAATTGCACAGAAATTTATTATTATCATAATCTTTAGCAAAGGTAAAGTTTGAATAGTAGCCATAATGTGGATGATAGATGTAATAAACACCATACTCATAAGAAACTCCGGACATTAGCTAAATCACCAAAAGTCTTCAATAATCCTTTTTTTAAATATTCCCATATTTACCTCTTCCATTTGGATGTTCGTCAACTTCATCTTGATATCCGGAGTCGTAGGTCTGCATGGAATGACCACTTCGGAAAACTGCGTTGCGTACACGTAAATATAATCCAAATTGGAAGTTGACAAATGATCCGCGTCTTCAACAAAGAATCAATTTTATTTACCTAACACTTCAAAAAATAAAAAACATACCAGAAACGTATAAATACACTTTAACACTTTCACTCTCACTAGTCAAAGCGGCCCCAAAATAATGGCAATGGTAAAATCCGACATACGGATAGGTAATATTGGTAATCGTCAAATTACTGGCAAACTTGTAATCCTTATCGATTGGTTCGATTTCAGTGATTTGAAATTTGGTGTAATCCGCGTAATCCTCGCCTTCATCTATGACTGGCTCCTTGCCCTAAAATTGTAACCAACTTCACTCCAGTCGTCTAAATTCAAATTCAACCGGTCGATGTCATGGCGGCGCGTGGCGCACTGCCAGGACATCTACCCGTTGAACTTAAAAGCGCACTACGGGAAGCGTTTTAAATTGGCGCGAAATTTAAAATAACTAATTTTTACATTCGAATGCGGAGTTGTCCAAGTCAGCGGCTGATTTCCATGACATGTAATCGTGTAATTTTGATTAGCGACTAAAATCGTCTCGTATTTCGACGAAATGAACGGCCTGTACGCAATGGATTCTGAAATTTAATAAACAATGCAATGTATAAATAACTATAACGGCGGATGTGCGTCGAAAATGTATATCTTGTTAAGAATGATGTAGGCTTAATATCCTCTTGATAGAAAACTGCTGTTTTTCCGATGATATTAATTTACTATCCAAATAAATTTGTTTTGTTGATTAAGTTAATCTATTAAACCAACAGAGAAAATATTAGATCTAGTGTTAGTCATTCGATATTATTAATTAGTTCGTAAATAAATTGGTAAGGCGCATTTTTAGCGGTTTAGTTATTACGCATTTATTTTGCAAATAGGAAGGAAGTGGTTTAGTTTGAATTTTAAACTAACGGAATTAGAGCAAAGATTAGAAAAAATAACTAAAGAAAATTCTGGTTAATTAATTTCAAGAAAAATAAAAATTATTATTTATTGATTCTATAGAAACATTGTTTCCATGGATACGTCATCAAGCATCTCCTGTATCCATGGTAATGATTACTAATCCCGAGACTTGCTTACCTTACCTGCAATTAGTCATCGATAAAATGCAGCTTCAAAGAAAATTAAACGATGCTCTTAAATTATTTTTCTACTGAGTGTTCTCCATAAAAATAATTATAAATATTACTCAGTATTCTGGTATTTAATGATACGCAAAACATTTTTATCTCGAACAAATATTGATGTGCAAACTTTAATCCATAATTTTTCGCGCTGATTTTTACACTTATTAATTTAATGAATTTTATTTTTATCTCTGATGCATTAAATAAATGGGTTTTCCTGCAGCTTTATTTATAACAAATAATGACAATCCAAACCCATTATGCGGGTTGGAAATAAAATGGCCATTAACATAATTACGTCGGAGCTACTTTCATATTTTTTTTTCGGAATATTGATGTGGAAATTTTACGAGAAAATATAAAGTTTACGATGCAATTATGTAAAAGCAGTTTTGCGCTTATCACGAAATTTGCACGATAATTTATCATCTTTTTGACTCACCCGCTTCAAAAATAAGGACCTGTAGCACAACGAACGTCAAAATCGGGTAATAATTCGGAGCCATTGCAATTAAGAAAAACACTAGTTAAACACCAACAACACTCATTTTTTCTGGTTGTCCTTCGTCGTATGGCTACAGAATGAGAATCCAAACAAAACTAGCGACAAGTTTCGTCCGTCAGACGAAATAAGACTAAGAGAAAGTTGATGGTTGTGGAGGAAAACAATTCGAAACGATAGTAGGCAACATGTTTTATTGTTAATGACAATTCGGAAAAGTGTGTATTTATTTGATAAGATAGTGCGCTATTTGTAATCGCAAAAAGCGTTGATTAGAATATCATGAGGAGATTTGGAAGCTGGCAGCTTAGCTCACACTTTTAAATATTACGACTGCTAATTGTTTGTTTAATGGCGATTTGTTGTTGTTATTTCCTCCCACTATTATAAAACTATTTGTCGCTGAATAATGAAACAATTTTTACATGTAACTATATATTATATTACAATACATAAATAACAATGGATAACATGAATCTGATTGTGGTCAATATAATACATATTATCTGTATCAATTAATATAATACATATTTTGCGATTTGTTTTTCAGTTAAATACACAATAAATGTTCGTTTCTTTCATCTATACACCATTATTAACAATATTTTAATATTTAATCATATTTCATATAAAAAACATGTTAGGGATATTAAATTCTATAAAATATTTACTATTTACAAAATTATGACAATATTTTTATAATAAGGCTTACAACAGTTACATTTTTCCACTTTATATTTGACACACTCATCAATTTTTAGTTAAATATGTAGCTAATCAACTGAGTATTATCGAAACAAAAAGTTACTCTTCTAAAAGGCATTTGGGATTCAAACAATAAGTAAGTACTTTTTCAGTAAATTGACTTGAAATTGACATAATAAATTTAGTGCTTTGTTACTATATAAAACGTGATTGATTTCAATATGTAAATTATCTGGGACATTATGCTGCAACCAGCAATACAACACAAAAATAAACGAATTGATTGTTAATACACTTCCTCAGTTTTGGCACATTGAAATGTGTGTTTTGCATAATTCAAACGAAACCCCATCAAGTATGGGAAACAATACAGAAAAGTGTCCACTCATTTTCTTTATAAATACACTACATACAAAATGGAAGGCAAATAAGCGCAAAGAAGCATACAAAACTACATTTTACACCAACAATTACACATTCGGCGACACATTCTTCAAATTACATATTTGTTAAGAGCCTGTCATTCAATGTTTTATGTTTTGGTTCTAGAACTTTGGAAAATAATAATCGGGTGATTTATTAAAAATGTTTTTTCAGCAGTGTAGGGCTTTATCAGTTCAGTTTTAATACGGCAAACTTCACGTTGTAGCGTTTGCATTGTCGAAACCTTTTACTAATGTTTCTATTATAAATTTAATCGTTATTTTGTAAATGTTTTCGACGTTTTCGGTATAACGATCGCCTAACGTTGTTTCGACCGCCTCCAAAAACGGCTTTTCTATTCTCTGCAAACATAAACAAATCACAATATCGGCCATTTAAATTCAATGTATTGCTGGTTGCATACAATTAAGTAGCGCGTCACTAATGGCGCCGTTTCGGAACATTGTTATGCAACCAGCCATACGCAAAAAACGTAAATAATTTAGTACTCGGCCAAATTACGTTCGTAAAAGTAGTTCAGTTTGATTTATGACGCCACATATCGGGTCTGACCACACACAGATTGAAACGAAATTGGAAGAGATAAAAGATGTGGGTGTGGATAAAGTGTTAATCCGGGAAACGCTTGTCACAAACAATATTAGATAGATAAAGTGAGAAAATCGTATATTTACCCAGAAATATTCGACTTTAAATCCTGGTATCCGTCGATGTGAGGCACCCACTTGATGTAGATATTCGAAGAAGGCGTCTAAATTATCCAACCCTTTGATGCCCTCGTCAAGTGTGTTCATTACGGTGCTGGCATGTTCGGCTAATTCTAAACTATTCGCCTGATCCTCTTTCGTTTTCAATTCTTTGAATTTTTCGAACAGCATCAACAGCTCGCCGTGTTCCTCGAATAATCTGCAAATAAAATCCCAGCTTGTTAATTCCGATCAATAATAAATAAATTACTCAACGCGTTATCTTTATAAGTCTTCATATTGCTATTTATATCTGGAATCAGATAAAAATTGCACCCTCTCTAGTTCTACCAAATTAAAATTGGGTTGGACTATTAATAGATCGGAAAAACACGCACGGTCCTAAATATAGTGCTTCAGATAATTTGAATCCCAAAGAAAATTATGTGACCAGCAATACATCACAGTATTAGATTTATTGCGAATTTATGCAACCAGCATTACGTTGCAACGCATTATTTCCATTGTTAACAAGATACTTAAGACATAAAAGCTTATTAAAGGAGCTTTTAGTCGTCGCAGTTTAATAATGTCCAGTCGGACAATATAAATGTGTAATACTTCCATTTATGACAAGATAATCGTGCGCTTTTTCAAAAGCTCCACAACTGAGCTTCGTCTTTTCTATAGATATAGATAAATTCGAGTCGAGTGTATATATTTCAGTGCTGAAAAGAAACTTCTCACAAAAAACTCTAGGATTTAACAGATTGCGCTTTTATTTAAAAACTATTTTTTAAGTCGTCGAAAAAAAGTTTAGTCAGTTTTTCTTCGCGTTATAGAGCGAGCGACATTTTATTATAAAAGTTTTTTGGAGTAGAAGTTGGAGTTCAGCGGGATAATATTAAGCCGCGTCATGTTGTTTCTGGATTTCAAATGCTTGCCTGAATATTCATGTCTTTTCTGGGTCAATAACACTGAAACTGAAACCTTGAATTTATTGTGCAAAGACAAAAGGAAGAGTGATTGTGTGCAGACATGATATTAAAAATGTTGAGCTTGAAAATGCAATGCATTATTATTATCACGACTGAATTTAATCCGAATGTTAATGCATTATATTTGTACAATGCTGCAAATTTGATTAATTTGCCTACTAATTGAAATAAATGCGTTATTAATTAAAGCAGTTATTAAAAATATAAATATAATGTATTGGTGGTTGCGTTTAATCCAATCGCCAATAATTTAATGATGGCGGCCAGCCATTTTATTGAAGCTTACGCTGAAATAAATATTTAATTAATAATTACTAGACTTTGATATACAAATCAATCAAAAATTTAAAAATACCATCATGTGAAGATTGAGATGTTGAGTGATTGTTTAGTCGAGAGACTGAGATATTTTTTTTATAAGATTGCATAATTTATGCAACCAGCAAATCATAATATTTACTTTACTCGAAATGTATTTGAATAATATGAATAATGATAAATGTGTCCACTATTAAATCATTCTATGAATTATTGTAGTGGTTAAGATAATACTCATTGCATTGTTGATTATATGTTTAGGGCCTAAACTGCCCTTTGTATACAAACAAGATTAAACATGTCGGAACTACTGGACGAATACTAACACGTATAAAGCGTGTCATCTACTAACCGACATTTTAATACTGAAAGCAAGCATCGCCACAAAAACACCCCATTATTCACACTTCAACCAAAGTTAAACAGAATCGGTGCAATGTTGGTTGCATAAAAACTCATAAATTATACTCTTTAAAATGTATACCCGACATGTTGTCGTCCACCGTATCAACAAGTTGATTTCCAGCGTCCAGGAGGAAAACTTGAACCAAAGTTGATGCAATCAGTTAATTGATTCGTAAAGTTTTTCAGTGGAAATTTAATTATTTGTTGTTGGTCCATAGCTCTCTGACCGCGTCGCAACTCGGCATCTGGTAGAAGTAACCATGGATACACGAGTATATTGTACACTAGGTCACTAATCGATTTTTGTGGCAACGATCATCTAATCGCCGAATCACCTGACCAGATCATTTTCACCATTAATAATACCAATCATCATCATCAATCCGAAACAAGAAGAAACATCGAGATGCGATGCGATGGTAAATCATTTGCTTTTGGGTCTAATGTAATTTTTGGCAAATTAATTAATTGATCAACGTTCAATTATGTAGTACAGCATATTAATTTTGCCATTATCGTATAGTAATTTGTTGAAAATTTGCGCCATACTGCTTTACGTGTCAAATGTGATTATCGTTAAGATTAGTTTCAATATCCAGAGCAAATAACACTGGAAATCCATTTGATTCACCGAAGGGAGCATAATTTACTGGAATTACAGTTTTAATAACTCGATGATATTAAATTTCCACACTCCAGCTTCTTCCACGGAGTAATTTAACAGCAGATTTGCATTTAAATTGGATCGGCAACCAACAATACACATTTTTAAAAATAATTTAAATGCGGTAGCCATTTAAATATGGTAGCCATATTAGATTTTACGCAACCAGCATCACAAAATGTAACGCTGGTTGCATAAAATTAGTAAATTATGCATCAAAGTCGCAACAATTCGAGCAGAATGCAATTAGTAGTGCATTTTAAAATTCGACGTACAACAATTAAACATAGCATTCAATCAGTTTGATGCGTAGTTTAATTAGAAGCGGGAAATAACAAGGTGCCATTAAATTCCATCAATCGATTTCCATCCATTCTTATTCAAATCTTGTGCCGCTATTGCTTATTATAAATCCAATTTAAACTTTTAAAACATTTTTAATTATATTGTCAAGCATTTTAGGCATTTTTGCTAATTGTATTCCATTTCCATTAATTAATTTCGTATAATTTTCGAAAGCGAGCGCCGACGAGAGATTTCAGTCACACACTCCTGCAGCCCCGTTCAACAATTAGATGTTTGGTTTAGCAAATCATTTTGGCCACACATTCAACGCAACTTTTCCTTTCCATTTCCTTAATTGATGGACGAACCAATTTCGTGCTCGGCGAAACGTTAAAATTACACAACAACAACATGGAAAAAAATCGTCCGCTCAATTTTGATAACGTTTAATTTTCCAAACTAAATAACATCAATTAATAAAGTGTTGGCAATAAAATTGAACGAAATTCAATTTCCATTTTACCGCAATGCGTGCATTTGATCCTATCCACAATTGTTACAAAGTTTCCAACTGCAAATTGAGGTCACTTTGACTTGGCAAAATTATTTAAGTATTTATAACAATTTATGGATTTTTCGAAATTTAAATATTTACTTGGAGTAGCGCGCTTAAATTAGTAAAAGCTAAGGGGTCCTTCCTCATTTAGCACCGTGAAGTATTGATGAGCTTAACGACCACCAGACGATGACTTGAAGCACAATATACTAATTCCATTACTCCTCCAATTAACTAATTTATTAATGCTTTTAGAAGGCATGCACTTTGTTATTAGAGCGTCTCTCTGGTCAATAATTCATTGATTTATAAGCCACCCCAAATAGATGACATGTTTGCCATGCCTAATTTAATTACTTTCCATCGATTCATTAATTTTCTGATGGCAAAGTTTTCAGCGCAAAGTTTTGCTGCTAGGCAACCAAAAATGCATTCAAGTATTATTAGTTGCCTAGCAACCTCTAATTGCCATGCACTTATGTATTGTTGGTTGATAATTATTTATAAGCGCGCTTTAGAAAGATTTTTGTTAATAATAAAATAGTAGCCAGATTTATGAATACAGATTGTTATATTTGCCTAACAAATATGATGTGCGTATTATCTGAGCATATAAGAGCCGTTGAAATGTCTTAGAACAAACAAGAAGTAGAATAAATGAGCATTTGAGCCTCTATATATATAAATTCGTATAAGTTGTAGGAGTTTCGCAAAATCGCCCCATTTTGCAATATATTTTACTAAGTTAAATTGCTTCGCGAACATTTTCTGGAGCAAGGCTTTTCCAAGAGATAATTTAATTCTCCATTTACATATTTACTTTATATGGCTAAGTGAAAAGTACCGAGAAACATTTTTATATCAATTTATAATTCGAATGGATTAGTTTCGCGCTCATAAAGCGACATCCGACAATGTTTGGAACTTTGTAGTGACGCGGGAAATTTAAATGTTTCAATAAAATTTCCAGCCATATGTTTAGCAATAAATGCTTTTGTTAACGTAATTTGTTTGTAACTGATAATAAAATAATAATTATGTGTAATTATATTGTAAGTGGGTATCTTAGGCCACAATTAAATTGATAATGCACATAAGTAATGCATAAAATTACTTACTTATTTATTTATTTAGCTAATTGAAAATGAAACGGTCATTAATACTATTTTTGGTACTTTTACTACACAACGCTTCTAGCGAAGGTATTTATAATTTATTTACAAAAAAAATTTAATCAAATAATTAAATGCTTGCAGATTGTCCATCAGACACCATGGAAGCGAAACTTTGCGGTCTAAAATGCTTAAAAACTTGTCAAAATAGCCTCGATCCACCCAAAGGCCATTGTATACGAGGACTAATTTGTTGCGAGTGCAAAACGGGCCTAATTTACGACGAAAAGTTGAAGAAATGCGTCCCCATCGGGACATGCATTCATGCAATTAATTTTACTATTAACGATGTTAAACTTGGTATTCCGTTACTATAGTGTTCTGATTTAATAAAGCAACAAATTCACGGCAACAAGTAATTAAAATATCAGTATATGTTTCGATCAAAGTGTCTATAAAGTGAATAATGCAATAATTCAAAGTTGACTACCTCATGCTAGAAATTATTCTAAATTAAATCGCAATCAAATGTGAAATTTTAATTATTACAATTATACGTGACTGATGGTATTAAATGCGTTCACAATTCATAATTGAATGTAATTAAATTTGCACAAAGTCGCACAGCTGAGTTATTGAAGGGCTAACTTCTCAAAAAGCATTTAAAATTTTCGAAAAATTCGTATAAAAAAGTGTTCTAGGGATTCCTGCGAAGCGCAGGATTAAAGTTACCCGGAAAATTCAAACGATTACGCCCGGAATGAGATATTACGAAAGATTGGCAATAAATCAAATCAATCATGATTTTCGCACGAATAAATGTGGAATTTTGAAAATCCGGTCGCCGAAGGAGCCTCTGGTAAAGTGACCTTATAGAAAAGTGCATTCAGAGCTTTATTGATATATTTCAATGGATTGAAAGCATTTCGTATACAAAATTGAAGTTTATTGAAATTCTTCCAGATATAAGAAAATCTATTGAATCATCTTTTACGTAACTCTCGGTTTTCAATATAAATGGAATATTTTTTTCTGCATAAAAATTGCGACAAACAAGAAAAATGCGGCGCACATGCAAATAAAAATGCATCACGCTTTATTGTTAATTTGTTTTTGTCAACAATAATTTTTGACTATTAAACCTCCTATTTGGTATAAGATTGCTAATTAAAGCATCAGAATATCAGTTTAAAAACATGATAATTAATCCTTAAAGTGTTTAGCACCAGCTCGTTAGAACCTGCACGACTAAATCAAACATTTATTTAACAACTAATAGAAATCGGTTTCATTAAATATTTATCAGTAGAAAATATTTAATTAGAAAAGTATCGATAAAGAAAATTAATATATTTCTACATGAATAATAAAAATCTACCCGCATCAATATTAGAAAAGTTTGCTCCAATAAATAACTCCTCAAAAATAATTATTTAAGAACTGTGGAGCAGTCAAAAGCACCTGCTGAAAGGTGTCAATGTTAACACGAATGATGGATGGGAAATTGAAGATACGTGATTTAAATCTGTCATCAGTAAATAAATTAATATCGCAGCCAGCAAAAGGAGCAATTTTTAAATTTTTGATCCTTATTAATGGAGCTGGCATTTCGCAGGTCTACATTATTCCTGTCAGTACGCTCATTTAGCGGATAAATTGCTACATAAATATTCTAATTATAAATGCTATCTTCGGGTTCTTAATTACACGAAATTTTTTACAGTTACATTTCATTGTTATCTATTTTTTAAGTATACATTTGTTGTAGATAATGAAGTAAAATTGAATGTTTATTGCTATAATAACGTCACAGTTGTCGTTTTTAATGAGAATTTAGTTTTAAAGTGAATAATTTATATTTTAATGTATGGCTGGTTGCATAAAACTGCAGGAATCCCCGCATTTGTAATGCTGGTTGCATAAAAGCGTCCTAGATAATTTGCCCGCGCCATCAAATATTCAAACCCGTCCCGTATAAAATTCCACCACAAATAATAATAATAATTATCAGAATAAATAAACTACTATCTAAATATAGCTTTAGACCACACAGAAGTAGCACCATTAAATCGCCCATTAATAGACTTGTTTGCATAATAAAAAATCGAATTCAAAAATAAAGTTTTCGAGACCCACTTGAGGAACATGCAGACGCCAGTGGATTCCATCGCTCGACTTATGCCCTTCCAAGATGCCAACATGTTATATTTCTGTTTGGCGGTGAGTGGAAGCCGAGGATCCACCTGAGCAGGCGGTGCAGCATCTTCAAGTTTCCTGCTGTTATCCGAATTTCCCCTACCGGCTAATTTTCCCAGCTCGCACCCCATGTTCACAACACACCACCGAACTATTAAAAGTTTCAAACACCCACACTTTGTTTTAATATATTAGATAGGCACACAGTTTCTAAGCCAACTGCACCCGACTCGCTTTATTATTGTAGCAGCACGCACACTTTGCTGTCATTACCACGATGTATATGTTGCTTTATTTGTTTATTGATGATGTATGTCGAGTTGCAGACAAATGATTTTGACTAGTAGTTGGCACCTGGAAAAGAAAATGCGGTTAGGTTGGTTCTGAAGCGACATTAAGGTAAAAGTACGGTGCCTCGATGCAAAGTCACATCATTAACTGATTTATTTGCATAATGATGCCAATATTGCTTTATATAGTTGAAATTTAATCTCTAGAGCAATTATTATTAAGCGAAATAAATTAATTGATCATTTACATACAAGCTGAATGTTGTTTAACTTTGTTCAAGCATAATATGTTCGATTTTGTACAATTATTTGCAGCCCGTAGGCTTTTGGAAGAGCGAAGGTGCCTCGATGCAAGTCCGTCATTAATGAAATTAAAATACCGGCATATTATTAGTAAATTAATAATTTACAAGCTGAAATATTTACGCTAGATGATTATTTCTTTTTATAGCACCATGTTTACACGTTATACACACTCTCTTAATCAATAAAGTAAATAAAATAGGAGAAAACCCAGGCAAACCCCAAGTATAAATAATTCTAAATTAAAATAAATGAGTGGAACGTAAAAAATGTAAACACTTTGCTGTAATAATCCAATTTGGAAGCTGCTAGCGCATTTTAAAAAATAAAAATGCGCATTTTCTAAATTGCAAATTTAAATTTTTTTTTTCCCAGTCGCTCGATAAACTAGAAAAGACTTTAATTAAATACGGAAAAACTCATTAATTGTATCGACATCAATGTTATTCATGTCGAACACTTATAGGAACATACGCGTTTACGTCGAGAATATTTCTATGTAAATACAAACCTATTTTAATTTGCAACACTGAAACGAGCAAATAAACTGCCAACTAAAATATCTGTTTATATTTATTTCAGTTTTCATAGAGTATATATTTGCTTTTGCCTCATATAAATGAAATCCAACTCTATTTGCAATTTCTGCAGCAGCTCAGCATATTTTCACGTTGGAATTGGGACTGCAAAACACACAAAGGGCTCAGTAATTGCACAAAACGATTTTCTTAATAATGCCATCAGGACCAAACAGGTTTTTTCAAAAATAAAATAAATAAACTCTTATTATGAGATGTTTTACGTACAGTCGACGCCATTTTTCGTGGCCATATTGTTTTAATGTCATTTTCGTTGATTTAAATCTGGTTCTGTTCATTGGCGTACTATCATTCATTTTTTGGATGACATTTACGCGCTAAATTTAAAAAATTAGTAATAAATCATGTTTTATCCTAAATTAAATTATTAGTTAAGGATGTGACGTATAAATAAGCTCCCCTTTGACCCTTTTGCCTCAAATTGCTCGCATTTTTGCCACATATTGACTAATAACCTGATTAAAATAACATACGACCCTTCGACACTCTTCCAACCCCTTTGAATATTTTCTCAACGGTTTTTTAGCCACACTAATAAATTTTCTAAAATTAAACTAATAAATATAAAATTTTAGTACCATTTTCCGATACGTCCCGATAAATCGTTTGGCCACTAACATTATTATTGACTGCCCTCATAAAAGCTCTAAAATAAATTCCTCTTCCAAATCAATTCAACTAAAATTGCATTTATTAGCTAGATAAGCAATTCAAAATTAACTAAAGGGGTGCTTCAATTCAAAAAGTTCTAATCGAATAGAAAAGTTAGCGAGCGAATTGGATTTGAGTGTATATGTAAAGATTGACTGTTCCTGAAATAATATTCTATGCAAAATTAAATATTTATTTTAACCTGAAAGCATTTTTTTCCGAATGTTTACACCTAATAAAATGAAGCAAAATTCAAGTCAATTTACAAACTGAAATGTTTATTCTAATATTGATTTAAAGAAATTGAAAATAGACGTTCCAGTAATTTATTATAATTGCATGTTGTTAACGGTATTTCGCGTACTTCTGTATTATAAAATCATAAGCGATCAATATTAATAATTATTTCGAAAAGCGCTATGTCATAATAATAAAATGATTAGTAAATATTTGCTGGGCTTAGCTAATTGAATGTGCTATCAGCAGATAATTATAATTCATTAACTTCACATTTTGCTAGATAATTATTAATATAGAGACATTTTGCAACTGCAATAAAATGTGTTAAAGAGCTTACATGCGCCACTTTCAAAAAGCACTTCGACTCACTGGTACATCCTTTAGTTCCTAGTTTAACATTATCCTGTTCATCCTGTTGGCAATCGAGGACACAATGGGAAATAAATATAAATGTATAGGCAACCCGCGAGAAATATTAAGCAGTTTGTTGCCTACCTCCAGTCGAGCTGAAGTCCAACTGAATTTCAGGCTTTCAGTAATACGCTGAAAGACATGCGCATATATATTTCATGAAACTGCGTTTCGTGTGAGTATTTTATAAAGAGACAGTCTTAGGATAAGCACGTAAAATATTGATTTACTTATTGTTTGTTCTGAAGTTACGATGAACTTTTCTTCTCTTTCCGCCGATATTGTTACTTTCGATTATTACCGAACTCTTTATAATATTTATTGACACACTTTATCGCCACAGCTCTATTCTCTTCGCTTCCTGGTACAAATGTTTGTGCCACCAGCAGAGAGCCATAAATCAAAGCGCCATCCCCTATATTTATTTTCTCACTCGAAATCTTCACTAGGAACATAAAACGCAGACGATTTAGATCGATCTAGTTAAGATGTTCAGCTTCTAGAGGCATTTTATACTTGTCCCAATTTATTTAACTTAATTTAGACCCGATTTTGTTGAAACTTGATATATTTTGTATTTTAAAATTTATATTTTGATTTTAATTGCAAAAATCTTGTCGGAAAGCATAAAATTGAACTAGGAAAATAGCAGTTCGAACACTTAGTGTTAATTCAATTGAAACTGGAAGGTCTAGCCCAACTTTAACTAACTTTGAATTATTAGACTAATTATTAGTTTGTAATTGCAAATCGATATTGAAAATATACGGTGCGAAGTGGAGGTGAATTATATTAGACTCTAAAGCAACCAATCAAAATAAAAAAATAAAAATTTCGCTGCTAGCCTGGCTTAATAAAAATTCCGAATCAATACGGAAAGTAAATATTCTATTTCCAATAAGTGTTTATTTTGTTTATGTTGTAAGCTTCGTAATGTATAAAAATGTGAACCATTTCGAAAAGGATGTAAATCGTTAATTCAATTATTTATAAAACTATCTATTTATTGATTTACATGCAAATGATGAATCAATTACATGTTAAAATGTAAATGTTTGCAATGGCAAGGAAATTGGCGGTTTCAAACTTCAATACTGCATAAACCTGTTGATAGTTAAATGATGTAATATGCACTTGTAATATATATAGTTCAGAAAATTGGATCTACGCCTCAAAACTTGATTTAGTCATCTATTATTAACGTCATCGAATAATTTCCAATCCAAACGCGACAATTTTTATAAACGGCCGATTTAAATACAACAAAGGGTCCGATTTTGTTGAAACTTAGGCCACTTTTAAAGAACTGTCATATTTTCTTTAAAGTTTAGTAGCTATAATATTTAGTTTATTGCTCAAAAAAGTATTTATAACGACAAATTAATTCAAATTTAGTGTTTTGATATTTTTCCCGCCAAAATGATACGTGAAATTGAATATTTTCGTGTAATTTAACTATATTAAGCGATGTGGATGCAAGTTAAGAGACACACACCGAGCTTTTCGGGAGCGGCAAAGGGGAAAGCGAGCGAGCTTTGAGCAGAACGTAATCGATGTTTGTATGGAGTGGGTGTAAAGAAGCTACGCTACAGTGGTGTAGGTACAGTTATCCCCGGTCCGTAGCTCCCGGGAATGAATGGCGATGGCTTTCACGCCTGTACTCACTTTACCATACTAATATACGAAGATAATCAACATGCAATGCTATTGATTTCAATTTGTGAACGCATTACTTCCAATCAGCCGATTTAATTGAAAGATGGTATCAAGTAAAATTGATCGATCCGATCTGGTTGAAATTCAGTGCGCGTTATTTCGGCACAAATCAATGCATAACGTGTAAAATCAGGAATAAAGGACACCCTTCCGGTTTTACCACCATACTATTGAAAAGGCTATTTCTGTATGATGATAGGGGGAGTATAATATTAGGCAGCAATTGGAAGAAAATATGACTTCAAAGTCTTTGCTGTGGAATTATCATACCCTTTGATCTCCGATAAAATAATTCTTATTTCTCAAAAGGTGCCATCCGAAATTGAGGTGTGACTATTTTAATAATTTTCTTCAAGAAATAGATATTGATTCGTGGAATATATGTAAACAGGAGTGACGTGTGGGGAATTTATAGCTATGCATATAGAAACGTATAAATTATATATTTATGGCACCTGTAAAAAAAAGTGACGCTGGATTAATTTTCAAATATACATTTTCCGTCCTAAACCGGAAAAAATGCATTAGTTGAAGCATGTGTTGAGTAGTTGCAAACAGAATGCTCTTCGACTAGAAGCTTTTTAGGTAATCTACATGAGGATCTGACACGTTTCTCTCAAGATGAACATGTTTTGTAAAGCTCAGCAATTTTATAAATGAATTAATATTGTTAGAATAGCTCTAAAAATATATAAATGACCGATTTGGTTGAAACTCGGTATATATATTAGACTAATTTATAGTATATGTAATATTATTGTGAGAAAGGTTTTTTCTAAACGAGAAAAAACGCATTAGTGTGAACAATGTGCACTGAAAAGTAGCTGCAAACAGAATTCCCTCAGATATACGAGTGGTTTGGCTTTTGACGCGTGGGAGGTATGCAATATCACTCCAATAACATAACATTCTATATCGATCTACTAAATTTTCTCAGAATTTTCGTCTTGCTTCATAATTAATTTATTTGCATCTCAATTGTCACCCGATTTTATTGACACTCGGTATGTAAAATTGTATGCAGCAGTTGATTGATTTTTATGATGTGTTTCTGAGATAAATATCTAAATGATATACATGAGGTTGAAATATTGTAATTTAATGCTGAATGTATGTGAGCTGTTTATAAGTTTATGCATATATGCGAAAAAGTCTCTACATTTTCCAATTTTCATATTCCGAACCCGGCCTCGAGAGAGGGAACAACGCTACCCTTGACTCCATTTTCCACGTGCTCTGGAATGTAGATTATTGGATCATGTAAAAAATATGTCATAGCCTTACAAAAGATTTACTGCATAAATACTTTGCATTTTTTATCAGAAAAAAACAGCGCTATTTATTTGAAGTGTCTTAAGAAAATGTGTTGAAGGTCAACCGCCATGAGAAAATAAACTAGCTTTACGACCATTTTTAGTTTGTTTTTGAATTGTTCTACTGTAAAATATTTTCACATATTTCCTTCAATCCTTTGCGGCTTTAATTTAAATTCATATTTGCGCAGCTTTTGAGTTTCATTGCCGACGTGTTTTTGGTCCTTTTTAATTGCCCTCATTAATTATAGCTTTTCCTCTGCGCTTTGAAATATAATAAAACGCAACTTAATTAGCTATGTTTCGTGTATTTGTGATAAATTCATTTGATGGAAAATTTTCCGCGCGTTTTCCAATTTCCTCATTCAATTGAAAGACGCTGACTGATTAATAGTCAGATTTAATTCAGATGTATGTTAATAAATGCAGACAGAAAATGCTAGTAGCTTCACATTGAATATTGACAGGAAAAGTTAAGAAGGCGAAAAACGGGAATAGAAGACGATAAACGAACTGATTTGTTGCCAGCTGGGGAAATATAGGTTGTTGCTTGCCAGTTTTTCCACATTCTGTCCAATCGATAGCCATTCATGAAAGAAAAGCCGCAATCTTTTATTTTTTTTTCGGAAAAAAAATTTGTATTGTGCGAAATTTCACTAAAACTTTGTTTGATTTTGAATATTTAATAAAGCTCTCGCCCAATCCGCATTTCCGCTACACCACAAAGCAGAAAAAATACGTGAATACATATAGACGTCGATTTTTTGCATTAATATTAATAACTTCATCAATAAAACATTGGGAAAAAATTCGAAATTCTTTTGTTATGGTTGCGAAGGGTGTTTTATTGATTTCCATCGAAATCAAATGCGATCGGCAATGTTTTATTTGAAAATCATCAATTAATTTCAGTTACACTTTGATGTAGCCTTTCAAAATATCTAATTAAAACAATTAACAATTTTGTATGCCTTTCAACTAGAAATCAAATGTTTTAACTTGACGAACTGAATTTCCTATTTAATTACTACTCAACTGGCTGAAATGGCTGAAAATCTTGAATTCCATTTCTGTGCGAACCAGAAAATAATGATAATAATTAAATTTCGAATATAAGAGGATTCAGAATAGTCCTGGATTTCATAAAATATTTAAATCTAACAATATTGGTCCTTTAAAATTATTATTAAAAAAATTAATGGTTGCCTCGTAATTAAAATGCATTAACGTATTAAAAGTTGCCTAAGTTAGACGATAAAAAAATCAAAAAGTGCACTTTATAATTGGAAAATCCTGCTTGCAGCTGATATTGATTAAAATTGCTCGTCGTACGGCTAAATGAAAGAAAACTAACTTAAAGGTTTTTTATTCAGTAATGCAGAGAGATACTGAAAGACTTTCCGATGTAAAAAATATATCATGTGGGTTTTCCCAAGAAAGCTTTTGTCGTTGAGAGGCAAAAGACAAACATTTTTCGAAACTAATTTCGTTTTTCTTTGATTTAACAGTTCGGCTTGTCGTGCAGAAAAAAACCAGCATCCTGGAATAAAGCTTTTGAGAAAAGGCGACTGTTTTATTTATGTAGATTATTACTTATAAGAGGAAAATAGATTACACTAAACTTATAATAATTAATGTCAACATTTTCCAACACGACAAATATTTATCTACCGCCCAACAAGCAAATATAGTACTATACAGGGTGTGTCATTTTCGGAATGTTTACTCTTCCCAGGTCTAATATTTGGACACCCAGTGGAATATTTTCTATTTGAATTGCATCATGAAAAATTACATGAAATTTGATGCAGATGGTAGAGATTCTGCCATTTTTGGGCCATCTAGATGAAATATAGCTTAGTCGTCGGGTTGCATAATAAAGCATGCAATTTTATACAGAAAGGAAGTGCAAGAATTTATTTGCCCTGCAAGCGTAAAAATGACCGAATTTGTAATAAAATATTGCACTTGCCTAAAATTTGAATTTCGCGCCATCTAAAACTAGAGGAATGAACTCGACTGTCGAAGTGAAACCAATATGGCGACCATTAGAATTTAAAATTGTTGTGAATTTTGTTCTAGACGAATATAGGAAACGTATTTAATCCCAAAAACTATCAATATAATAAAAACAACTCCTGAGGAACATTTTCTGGTAAGAATTATTAATATGCGGTATTTTTTAAGTATTTTGTACTCAAATTTGTACATAACCTCAATTATAATCTGAAATTTGCATTCGTTTTGCGAATATATTGTTTAAGTAGTTGCAAATGCACAAAGTGTGGGAAATTGTGAACGTCCAACACTGAAAAATGGTTGATTGGTTTGAAAAAGTTAAAAAAGCCGCCAGGCATTTATATTATACCCGAGATATGAATTTTAATCTGATCTAAAAATTCTTATTCTAATAATTTGGGTTCTGATTAAACTGCTTTCAGTCACGCTACTGTGTATTTAAAAACAAGTATACAACTTTAGAATCTCATGGCTTGTGTTCTTGTTGTTCTTCGTTCTGGTTGTTGTTTGTTGGAAAAACGCAATCACAAATTATCCATTTAATTTCAGACCTTTACGAGAGAAAAAAAACACTATCCTGAATACGTAATTGGGCTAGCGTGGTATGCTCCCTTAAAAATGCTCATACTAGGGAAATTAAATTGCAACTAAAGATATTTGGCCTCAAAAATTCTTACCAGCGCTAGAAAAAGTCCCCAAGGAACATTGTCGCGTGCACTTTTACATCTAGAAGTGAAGGAGTTAAGCTGATTTGTAAAATAATAAAGTAAACTAGATTTACGGCCACATATTAATCAGAATAAGTAAAACATATACTGATAGATTGGTACCTGTAAATAAAATTTAATCCCCATAACAAAACGTAATCCGAAACCTACAGGGCGACTTAAGAACACCATAATGCAAAACATGTCCTAGATGGAATCTAATAGAGACGCTCTGTAACTTCTACAAACTTGAACTACTACAACAAAAGACTCTAGACGGTATTACATTTGTGTTTGTGCATATGAAACTTATTTCGTACAATAATAGTTATGTAAACCACAATTTGTTGGTATAGGCATATTTATTATAATCAAAGTCGTCATGGTTAGGTGGTCATCTTCTTCCATTATTGTTTTTGTGTTGCGTGCAAGAAAATCAGGTGAACATTATTATTCTAGTTCTTCAACCCTGCATCATGCCTCAATACCTTTTCTTTACCAGGTGCTGCTGCACTTTTACTTTTTTTTTTTCCTTTTGTCCAGTCCAGCGGTCGCACAAAGAACGGAAACATTTCGGTCAAGTCCTTTATTTGTTGCGAGGTTTCGATGACAAACGAGGAATCAGATAGTCAGAAATTGGGAGATTCTGGCCGGAAATGGACAATAGACAGACATACAAATTCAAAAAGACGCCATTTTTTAGACTATCTTCCCCTCCAAACGTCTTAATTGCTGATGATATTCTGCACTTATTGGTAAGACCCAGTGAAGGCATCTGGTGTATTTACAATAAACAGCTTAGTTTGCTTTATGTGCGCCAACATCCGATCCTAGGGGGCTGAAACTGTATGCAAACCGGAAACACTAAACCCTCTTCACATATCGTGAGAACCGAGTTGAAAATTTGAGATCTTGCCACTTGTTTCTGCGAAAGGGGTTTCCATCTCGCATGCGATATCTATGCAGAACGAACAATAGACGTGAAAAAAGAGAAATTTGATGAAGAATAAGCAATTAAAATTCGGTTCAAAATGTTCGCGTTAGAAAAACGCTGAATAAAATTATGGTGGGATTAGATCCGCTTTTAAATCCTCCATTGATTGATTTTTAGCTTTTTTATTTCATGCAGCTTCCATAATTAAAAGCATCCTCTTCCACGCTTATTAGAATTGTTTGTTCAATCCTCAAGTACCATAAAATCTAGTCTCATCTTCAGATAATTGTTAGCACCAGAAATGGTCTTGGTCATTAAATTGTGACGAATTTGTGTTGTTTTGGACCTATTTGCAAAATTTTTGACGTCACACACATCTGGTAAAAGAGCAGATACAAAAGGAGGTCCGTGGTTTGAATGAAGGTCGGGTGTAGCGGGGGCGTTCCCGAAGAGCCTTCCAGTGCTGGTAGTACTCTGGTGGCACCGGGGGCCACTTCTTCTTCTTACTAGTCTTAGTCTCGGAAGTGCCACTGGCCATCTGCATTTAACTGCAGCTTTGTAAACGCGCGCGTTACATTTGAACGAATTTAGTGCGACAATTCTACTTCTATTTGGATTAAATGCTTATATTATGTAAGTTATTTTAGATTATTAAGTATAATGTGGGTAGTCAAGGATTGCGACAAATTTGGAGTCCTGACAAATTATTCTCATACTAATTAATTATTTCCAAACAGATGTAGTTATTTTTTGTTCGTTTTCACGCTTTTACTCGAAATCAAACAAAAGGAGTTTGTAATTAAGGTGAGAAAACTATCGCTAACAATGCTAATAATAATTGTTACCATCTCGAATGTAAATTTGTGAAAATAGGAATTAGATGCAAATTTCCATAATTCTGTTCGGTGGAAAACTATCCAAAATTAGCATAAATTTAAATCGAAATAAAGAAGCTAATTATTTTGTTGTAGAGATAAAAATCTGTATGGTGTAAATTTGGTAGCAATTTGCAGATTGCAAGTACTGAAGCATAATTATGTGTAAATGTTATTTATTAGAACGAAATAATTACTATATTGCTAAATTAATTTAATTAGCGCCAAATTGCTCGAGTGTTATTTATTTGGATATTATTTTTACAAAACGTTGCTGCACTATATGAATTGTTTACAAAAATGCATCAGCAACGTAAACAATTAAAACTTCATTCATAATAAGTTTAATTTCATTTTCCCTTATTTTATATTTACTAGCGGAGCTTAATTAAAGCAAATGCGTTAATTAACATTAATTTTAATGACTTGCAGTAAAAAATAAGGAAACCAAAAATTCAGCATGAAAATAAATGTAATAAAAATAGTTTAAGCGATAGAACCTGAATTTAATTAAACTCTAAAGCTTTGCCTATTATTTCGAGTCAAAATTGATATTCAAAATTGAATTTGTGAAAGTGCCGGTTATAAATAAACGAAAAAGTCTAAAAATTTAATTTAAAGCCTTCGTAAATTTTCTAATGCCCAGACAATTATATGTTTTCATCTTCTTCAGAAGGCACCCATACAGTTCGGTGCACCTTAATAAAATTAATGGCATTTTTCTTGAAATTAATGGTTCACCATCTCGAAAAAACCGCCCATTAAATATCATCTACCCAGCCTCACAAACTATAATTCAATAATTTTCTACTCTTCTCTACTGCTTCATTAAAACAATGTTCGAGAGTAATTATTTCGTGAAATACTTCATCTTCAATCATTGGATTATCCTTCTCTATATTATTAATATTTCTCCAACCAACATGTGTAGTACTAAAATAAAAATTCACGTGAAGTCACATGACGATACGTGACATCTCAAAATAAAAAAACGTGCTAAATGTAGAGTGAGGAAAGAATTCACACTCTTGTTGAATACAATGTTGTTGTTTACAATTTACAATCGTGTGAAAATCACAGTAAGTTTACGAAACAATCAAAAGGAATTTTTTCTAGAGTGCATCAAAATGTTTCTTGATTTTATAAAATGCATCTCGATATGTTGTGCAAATCTAATTATTTTTCTGCAGCCAGTAAAGTAAATCAAGTTATTTCAATTAGAAAGTACTACTACTAATTAACGATTATTATACATACAGTTAAAATCTAGTTTAATAGAAATATACTGTTACTAATCTAATTGTCTTTTGTGTGTATGTGGTAAAAATGGTAGTTTCTTTGGAAAAAAGGCCAGTACGTGGTCATACAGTGAATATATTTGAATAAAAAGGTCATTGAATTATTAACTGTACACTTTTACAGCATATGTATGATTGTAGTGCTCTTTCAGTGATGTATATTGTTTTGTTTTCAATAAATAAGAGAATTTTTTACTTTGCATTTATATAATATCAAGTTGTACATGCAAAGAATTTAATAACAAATTTTACCACTCATTGTAAACTCAACAACATATGCTTTACGGTGGATTTGTTATTAAAGCAAATCAAAACAAACTTGAAACGGTTGTTATGAGTTTTACATTTTTATATACGACTTGCTTATATATTTCAACATTTCTATTTTAATCAGCTGGGATTTCATCAAAGAATACTTGGCTAACGAGAGAAATTTTTATTTTCTTCCCTTTTCGTCCTTAAATCGAAAAGGCAAAACTACGGTGCCTCGATGCAACGGCGCGCAAGGGGTTTAATTCATTATTTAAATTACTAAGCAATAGAAATTATTAATTTATAACTAAATAGATACCAATTTTTGTGAAAATATATGCGGAATAAAATGTACCTTTAATTCTACTGAAATAAATTTCAGAGCAATGAAAGAAAAGTTTTTTTTTTTCGGTTTTATTATAAAGAAAAGAGCAATTCAAGCCATTGATATATGTATTACCAAGTACGTATTTGGAAAACAATGGAAGAAAGAACATTTTCTGTTTTGTCCTGATGATTTGTTAGTAATAAAGCAAAAGCTCATAACGTGTTGGCTTAATTTATAGCATCATTGTGAGTCGAGTTATGAAAATAAAAATAATAATCTCGTAGCAGGGATGCTGTTTAATGATTAAACTAATGAATTTATATGCATATTATTTACCGATGCGTTTTTCCGAATTAAATATTAATCGCATAATTATTGAATTAATTATTTACAGAATTTAATTTCAATTTTTTCTATAAGTTATTATTTAAACCGGTGCCATGTTAATTAATTTCTCCTATAAATGTAAGAAATTAAATTAAATATACATATATGTATTTAATAAAATTACAGGAAATATTTACAATCTAATTATTCATATAAGGCAAATTTATATCGATAGGAGCAATTTCCTGCAACTCGTTGTTTCCTTTATCTGTCTATTTATAAGAGAATTAAATCTAGCTTGATTGTAATTGAAATCATTTAATTGGAATGAGAAAAAATCGATTGTTATCCCTAGGAAATTTAATTAGCCAGGCTACATCAACCTTTTACAGCATTAAAATATAATTAGTAATTTACTGCAACAAAGTTTTATTTTTATTTAAAATTAATTATAAAACTTTCCAACTAGTATTATTAAAGTGTCATTAGATAAAATGTTGTTTAACCGAAAATTTTAATTACTGCTTTTTCAATAATATTAGACGAATAATGAATCAAACAAATTAAACGAAAAAAAAATAGATTAGAATGCTGTATCTACTATAAAAGCGTGAGGAAAATGTTTAAATAATGTATAATTAAAATAGGATTTAACGATAGTATAATTGCTTCTACCTTATCCTTGTAAAGTTAAATGCATATTATATAAAGTTATAAACTTTTACCTGTGCACCTTTAAGTATAAGGTATGATTTGCCGGTTTATAATAATATTCAGATTACAAATTTTATTTTTCCAAGTTTGCTTTTAATTTAAAATTCGCACAATTAGTGTTTCTGCACACCAATATTATCCTCTTTACTCGTATAATAAAACCATTAATTACAGTTATCAGTGCATCAAATTGCAGCATTAAGATCGGGCTTTACTAAATAGAAGGCGCCGCTTTAGTTCTTTTATAATAAAATTTATTACTAAAAAAAATTAGAATCCAATAGTTCTCTTATCTAAAAATGATAGAAACTGTCCCGTATTATCCTAGCGGATCTTTCTGCTACTATTAAGTCGCGCTGCCCTCTTAAGGTCGCTTTATAAATTAACTAAATACATTTTTTCGATTTTTTTTTTGTAAATTTCATTCACGAACGGAAATCAGCATCCGGGCAAGCTCTCCGTTGGTTGTCCATACAGAAAATAAAGTCTCGTCATTTATGTTATGTTAATTCGACAAGTTTTTGCTACATATCGACGTTCTTTCATTAACTTAATATACCCGTTGACAACTTTATATATAAGCAAATAGATTTCCTTATAAGGTTACCCGACAAATATCGATTCCCGTAATAAAATAAATGGTCCAGTTTATTTATAAAGCCAGGATTAATTAATAAATGTTGCATATGCTGCAACTTATATTCGGATTTTATTTGTAAACAGGTCAGAACGTAGTCGACTTGACTTTATGCGTTTATTTATGGTAATTTTTAACTATTTTGTCGTTAAATATTTTTTTTACTGTTCAACAATAAAAAAGCAATAACAATTAGCTGATATTGTGCTAAAATATGAATTCGACGAAATTTAATAAAATATTCCTCGAACGGTGTAGAGTGCAATTAATATTTAATTTCATAAATTATAAATGGATTGTGAAATTTAAACTAAACAACACAATATGCAATGGAAATGGATTTATAAAAAAATCAATAAAAATAATATTACAGAAGAGTTTCAGACAGAATGACATCATAAAATATAAATTATTACGTTTGTTTGATGCAGTGCACTCGAACGACGTGCTTTATGAGCTTTTGTTTAGCTCCAAAATATATCCAAACAAACTATTACAATTTTATATCTCGGCTCCATGTAAAATAAATACCCTAAACATTTTTTTTCGTTTTAAATTACGAAAAGTCTAAGCGTAACATGTACAACTAATTACTAAATTACATACTCATATATTATGATTACATGATGTATAATTTAATTTCATATTTAATCTTGCCTGTTGAAATCTCTATTCTACGAGTAAAAGTTGTTTTGTCTACACTGGCTATCTCAAATCTTGTGTATTTAATTTTATTTCTTACATTTGCTGAGGAAATATTTCAAAAGCCGGTCGAGGCAATTTTTCAAAAGGCACCCACCGATTTACATATGAATTATTTGCCCCAGTTTGGTTCATTCAAATCAATATTAAATTTAATAAAAATATTCACCTAGATTTTGATGGACATGCCTCTAGGTACAATAAATGTTTAATCAAATTTTGCTAGACCCTTTTAAATACTTAGTTTCATCCCATTGGGACTAAATATCATCGCGTCATACTGTCACACAACATTCCCAAGTGAATATCTCAGGCAAGCTTAAAAATTAATTAATTAATTAATAGACGCGATAGCGACATTTCCAAAAAGCAATTTAGTACTACTAGATTTAATTAATTAATTAGGCAAAGATGCAGGTATTTTTATAGACTGCCAGATGAGTTTCATTCATGCGACTATATAGAAAAAAATTAAAATTGAGAGCCAAGAGGGCAATTTTATAGAATTACGTGCCTGTTATGTTTGTGTCCCCAAGAGGGCAATATTCTCTAGTAGACCGTTGATATACTTATTTACCTGGTTTACGTGAACATCCGCCACGTAGGTAAACGCACACATTATGCTGATGAATACACAAGAAAAATAGACGAAGAAAAAAGGACGAAAATTTACTTGAGTCCTAGATTACACAGGATGAAAGCCATTACTATTTGCCTTGCCACGCGAGATTCATTTATTTATTAGCTAGAACGTGCTGTTGCCAATCTTTTATTTATACACCTAATTCATATAAAACATTACCTTACATTATTATTAATAATAACTGTAATAATAATAGAGTTTGTCGAGCAATAAATAAAATTTATTGACTGCAATAACTTACATCAGCAGCTAAATGGCATTTTTATGGCTATTGCGGGAAAAAATGTATTTTTGAAAGCATATTATTAATTGTTATTGGAAATTAATCTTCATTAAATTATTTTATCTACATTAAAATTACGAAAAAATCCCAACAAATTAATTTACTGCATCAATGATGTGCAACAATAAATTAATAAAATAAATTCCAAACTCAACAAAAGCAAACAAATATTTGTTTGATATACACCTCGATGTACACATGTATTCGCTATAATTAATTTTCAAATAACAGAATTCCTGCGAAATTTGTCCGCATCCGAAGAGAACATTAATTAACACTAAATGTTTAACAAAACCGAAAAAAAAATAGACAAACTGCACGTTGAATTAATAATTTCGCTATACAAATTAAATTTGCATTTGACAGGAGTGTGTGGACAAATTTATTTACATTTTATAAATAAATTCAACATGAATAGAATTTCGTAACGCAATATAATCCGATATAACATGAAAAGGTCATCAAAAATTGCGAAGGCGAAGGTAGAAATAGGTCGATTCGATTCAAACAAGGGTTGTAAAGGTGGATAAATCAATTATCTAGTACTAAATTATTTTTGTCAATGCAAATCTATTTTTAATCAAAGCCTTGAGTATTTCTAAAATTAGAAAAACAAATAAGAAATAATCGATCCCATTCAATAAAAATTATTAATCAATTATTAATAGGGCTCGCTATTTTATTTACTCATTTTACAAACAGATGACACTATAATCGCGACAACCAAAAAAGAATACTGCATTATTCAAACGTAGCAGGAATATGTCAGCAGGATAAAGATAGCTTGGCCATCTATTGCAGAGTAGTAAAAGCTCAAGAAGTTTCAAGAAGTAACGCGTGATGGCGCTACTTACCGATTATTTGAAATTTGAATTAATTATTAAAGTTAATTAAATCCCTTTGGACGATATATATTTACTAATTAATAATATTGTCAATATAGTTATTTATTTATTATATTAAATTTACTAAAAATTTACTTGCGGCTAAAATGCTAATTATTTTAATTACATTCCAGCGAAAATTAATTGAATACAAAATTATCGTTTCTCACAATAAATATCACATATTGTGTTCCATCTTCCCACGTTACAATTTTCGAACTGTAAAATTATTTCTTTAAAATTACACCTTTGCTACAATAGCAATTAAATCTAATGCAATAATAAGTTTAATTATATTTTGCAGAAGAATAATTAAAAAAATGCCTTGAAAGAATATCGCGCGGTTCAAAATGCAGACGAAGAACATAAACATCGACAGGGCACCGAATAACAATAACAGCAATGAAGAGGAATCACCACATCAAACGAGATTAGCAATTTCAGAGGTAAATATCTGCAGAAAAATGCGTTTAAAAAATTGTTAACGATAATTGCATGTTACGGTTTGCAGAAAACTATGTTAATGATACGTGGTGCAACACAGAATAACATCATCCAGCAGCCTGAGGGCTTACACATCAGAGATGCACTTTTAGAGAACGATGCACCGCCTTTACCACCCAGATCTGCTATTATTTTTACCCCTTTGCCTCCACTCAGCAAACCTCAAGGTAAGTCATTCAAATATTGAGAAGTTTGATGCAAACAAAGTTTTTGATTGATGATAGACGCTCTTAAGTGTCATCTAATATGATTACAAGTTTTGGTTTAGTTTGGTAGAAGCATAATGAATTTATGTAATTACGGTTCATTTCGATATCGTGATAATTTTATGAATAGCCAGCAATATGGCATGATTTGAGGTCAATTGAATATTTACGGTGAGTTCTTCAACAGGATAATTATTGGTGCATATATTAGGTACATTTATAGCCATTTTCTAAAAGAATATCATAATATATTTGTGAGGTATGACCTCAAATATGATTTGTTTCGGCAATCTGGACGACATTTTGCACTCTTAACCAATGACAGCGCTGATTTTGAAAGCCTTGCGCTTTCGATGGTGCAAGGCCATTGGTTTAAAAGGCGCAAGCTTAAGCTCCATCATAAAATCCAGGTAAAAGAGCAATTCCATAAATTAATTGTTTGCATAATTTCTGCTTGCATAATTTCTTCATTTCCAAATCCAAATGTATTCATAGATTTGCAACTGCATATTCATATTATTCATACGCCACTGTTTTTATGAAATTATAATTACAGTTTCGATTTATTGAGCAATTACAATTCCATTTTTCTCGTATCCTAATTAAATTTCTCTAGACAATTATCTAATCCAACTTTCTTCAAAACAAACGTCCGATAATCATCCTCATAGATCCAATCCGACTAATCTATTTCAACAATCCAATTAATTTGAATTCAACAATTTCAAAGTTCATGCATATAGCAGAGCGAAAAGTGAAGGTAAAGACTTTCGTTCAAGCAGACCCATAAATGAACCATCAGGAGCCCAATCCGACCATCATCGAAACCACACGATTTTACCTCTGCATTCGTTCTTGAAAAACATACCTGTTAACGCTGTTAGCTAACGCCAGGTGTAAAAGACGGTTTTCTGTAGCCAGATATTCTTTTGTTTCAAAATGTGACTAGAAACATTGTAATTCGACGTCTAACTGTAGTTGTTCCTAACAAAATCGGACTTGGTGCGCGTTTTTGAGTGCGTTTTCCGTCAATTCGTCTGCCAAATTGTTGCTATCGAGGAACAATTAACAAAACTGGATTATAATTTTAGCAGTAGCACCGGTGAGTACCTAGACCAATTTATTTAAAAAGACCAAGATCGGAATTGAGATGCTAGTTAGGAAAAAGTTGGCTCTGGGAAGAAGAACAAGTTCTGCTGATATGAAGATGGTGATGTGTTAATTAAACGTAATCAGAAGCCAGATCTTGATTTTTTAATTAAAAGTTGCATATTATTTAAATATAATACATAATTGTCAAGTCTGCAGATTTTATGCAGGAAGCTGTTGAGTTGTACCGAGATGGTAGTACCAACATAAGCATTTATGTTGTATCTATTTATATATAGATAGGCACATTATCTGATTGAATGGTGAAAAAAAAAAGGGATTCTTAGCTTTTAGATGCCATTTCAGTTGGAGGAATGTAGTATCATTGCATTTCAAGTTTCTTTGAATTTTTATCGTCTCACTGTCGGGTTCTTCTACTAGTTCAATTTGCCTTTTTATAGGTACGAGTTTTGCAATTGCAACAACAAGTAATGTCGTCGTCAAGTACTACCACGATTATTCCTGCCATTATTTTGCAATATACGCGAATTATTGAATTATTCATTTCGAATTTATACGCGTTTACAATTTCCGGGTCTTGTTTAAATTATGTTCGATCGACTTAATCTGAATCAAGGTTACTGGGTACTACCTACACGATTTTATAAAAATCGTTTGATTAATGATTTGCATCGCTTAAGCCGTTACCAATTAATAATGCATTTTATGTTATTCGCAATACGGTTAATTCAAGCAAAATATTGCAATTTCTATTGTAAGATTTATTCCGTTTATGGTGGTACTTGATTTATTTTATTTGTTTCGTTAGAAAAAAGTATGGCAAGACTGGAATACTGATCGGAAAATGTGAAAAAACTTGTTGGCATTTTTTTTCTTTGATAGTTTTAGAAGACCACCTTGCAACTTAATAAAGTAAAGTCAAAAAGTGTCAAAAAAAATATAATAATGAAGGTAGGAGCTAATTATGGTCTAAAAACCACATTGAATCTCAAAAAGACTTCAAAATAATCTTACAAGATCTCAAATCTTCAGGAATCTCATAAAAATGTCTTCTTTTTTGTATGTAATTAAAGTTTTTGCATCAATTAGTACTGGACTAAGTTCATTATAATTCACTTAACATATCCAAAAAAGCCATATATCCGAAAGGAAAGACACTTTTTGAAATCGTGTGAATTTTAACTTTACCATACCGGATTCACGGTTTACTGGCCACCATAAATATAAACAGAAGACATTCTACGTATTATAGTCAGTTTTCTTTTAGATATAACGATATTATAATTATTTAATAGCAATTTTGATTCAATTATAAAACGTTTACTCCAATCAGAAGAGACATTTATCGACAAACTGGCTTGATTCGCCATCAAGAACTTGTCCATGTAGTACCTCTCTACTAAAGTACTAAATTACCATTGAATTGCATAGCATAACAACTTTAACGTTAATATATGTTAATAGCAACAAGTACAAGCTCAAAATATCACAAATTAATTCTGCATGTATTTATTACCAGCTTACAAGTACAAATTTATGTAACTTCTGGTCGTACTACTTGATGAGTCTCTCTTTGTGCTTTCTTCGCAATCGTGTAACAAATATGGGGGGTTGCAACAACAACAATAATAATTTTTTCGTGCTTTCTAATCTTGTAGTATGTGAAAAAGAAATTAATATACAAAGTTTTCGCAACTTTATAGTACGCAAGTTTCACATAAACTACCTGATGAAATAAAATCAGGTTAAATTTCTTTCGAGTTCCATTTATCTTATCAGTCAATAGAATCACATGCATTGTACTTGTAATTTTCATAACCAATTCTCATTAGAATTCAAATAACCGTAAATAAGTAGGGAAAAAAAGATCACATATCTAATTATCGCATGCGAAGTTAATTTAATTCATCATTCCGTTGCTCGGATAAATTTATTCTAAATCATTATGATGATTATAGACATTTGTTTCGCCAACAACAATACGTTCAAAATCATAATGATCAATACACGAACGCCAAAGTCACTGAACCTCCTTCGCTTCCTCATCCAACAAAAATCAGAAACTCCAAAAAATTAAGAAGATACGAAGAGTACTAAGCAAAGCAGAACTTAATTCTCGAACCGTAACTTCTCGCACCAGTAAAAGTCTCAACTTCCCGCTGGGTAATCTAAAGATCAGTAAATGTGGATCCCCTCTACCACACTCACCAGGAGGTCGTAACTTAAAACAATACCATCAAGAATTTTTATTCGAATTGAACTATCTAGACGGTAGCATTGCAGATTTCGGCAGCGCGGTTAAAAGTTCCTCAAAGTCGTGTAGTTACGAGCATTCGAAATAATGTCATCATGTAATGGCAACTGGTCGGACAGTTCGTCAAGTGAAGCATGGGGAACGATTGAGAAGATCGCAAACGTCCCTCAATCCGGTATCAGCCCCCGAAATTATCATTAGTCCTTGTAGTGATGTTGCGAAAGTGGTTAAAATCCACGCTCTTGGTGCGCTTAGTTTGCCACTTGACTTGGTCATGGTCAACATTTCTGATTGCGGGTGTTTTTTGTTGTAGTTGAGGTGGAAGGGTATGGGCCTTACAAGCCAGTGCCTCCTCCAAAGCCTCTTCCTCAACAGCCAGCTGATCAGCAGCAAGGGTCTCTCACGCCACCCCCTTACAGAATGCCCCCATATCCACTCTACAGTGAACCAAGTATTCCGGGAGCTGCAGGATTAGACAATCCGATCGCCACTTCAAGTCCTGCTACACCTCAAGGATTACATACACACTCCAATAAGTTCCCCGTAAGTATATAAGCAATTTGTAATGTTAACGAACTTTGATGACCATGGATGATGCTTTGCCTACACTAATAGCTAAAAAAGCTAATAAATTATTCATTATGATGTAATAGAAACATAAATTTCAGTTTGTAATAATTTATTGAAGCTCAGAATTATTTCGAAGACAATGAGACGGTTCCCATCAAAATGTAATTGAGCTTACTTTCTTTTCAGATTGAACGCGAAGTCATTCTGTCCAGTGCGGATAAAAACTCCAAAATCCCCATTCTACACGACTACAAGAAGCGGTCGAAAGGTGCAATTGCACCTGACGCGCCACCAAAACAAATGGCCGCTTGGACGCAGGGACAAATTCAGAACCACCAAATACTTCCGGACCAGGTAATTGAATTCATGATCTTGGGCGAATATTATAACGTATTTATGGTAATTAAAATGCATCCTCGTTTCTACCACGAACAAGGCACATTATACATTTTAATAAGTGTCTATATATTTATTTATGCAAGACCAATTAATGCTTCTACCTTGATCGTCTCGGTATTCGTTCGTGTTATTTGTTTGTTTGATTGGGTTTCCACGGAAAGATTACCATCCTTCAGCATTCTTATTATTCTTAGTATAGATGGCGAAGTGCACTGGGAAAAATTTAGTCATTCAGTATTGTTAAGGCGTTTACGGTGAATGTTCATATAAGCTTCCATTCCAAACCAGAATGGTTGAGTTTGCTTTGAACAATTCCGTTGTAAGTCGTACCCGATCAGTTTTAACTCTTCTAATCTCTTGGTTTTTGTAGCAGACCCATTCTGGTTTGATTCAGACCATTCAGCAAAACACTGAACCGCCTGGACCAGTTTTCCGAGCGACTTATCATCCCCCGCAGGAGTACTTCAATGGACAAAGTACCGGAGCTGTGCCGCGATCTTGGCATGCTGGCGGTGATCCAAACAAACCTGCTCCTCGACCGTTCAGTCAACAGGAAGAGTACCCAGCCAATTCCCAATCGGTTACCGTGCAAATTGAAACGAAGGAGACGCAAAAGGAGCCGAAAAACTCGAAGTCGATGACCAAAACCTACCATACGATCAAAGACATCATTTCCAGCAAATTCAAAAGCAGCAAAGACAACAACGATGACAAACAAGAGGAAGTAGGTCTCAATAACGTAGCGGAAGAGTTACGAAAAAGCCAAGCTAACATGTTGGAAGAAGCAGCGGACAATAACAAGAAAGCGGTAAACGATCAAAGCATCTACAAATCAAGAACTGAACCAAACCATCAATATAGTCAGCATTTTGTACAGCAACATATGCTAGCGCAACAAGCACAACAACAATACCAAGTAACGCAACAATTAAAAGCACAACAACAACAATACACGCAGCAATTAGCTCAAGCGCGTTCGCAGGAAGTGTTAAATCAAAGACCAGAAGAACAGATCTACTATCAGAGCACTTATGGAGCTACGCCTCAGAGAAGCATGGGACGATTTGTTCAACCTCAAAGTCCTCCCCAAAGGGAGCAGAACTACATGCAGATGTCTCCCACACATAATTTACAAGTAAGACTTAAGAAAACGCTTTAATTGCTCTTGTACTAATTTATTTTGTGAAATTACAGTTTGCAAATGGTAATAATAAAGAAACTCCTCCAGTGGATGACCGCCGTCAAACTCCGCAAGCAGCTGAAAGACGCAGCCAACAACAACTGGAGCGAGACAATCTGCGACAAAGAAGCTTCGAAGCTAGAAGAGCAGCTTCTCATCCCCAGCTGGCCTACGAAGACGAACTTCCCGATTCGACTGACAACAATAAGCCTCAACCACAAGCTACCCCAGTGCGTCGAGGATCTCATGGCAATCTAGTGGAAGCTGCATCAGTGCAAGACCAAGAGAAGGACAGCGACGATGGAGGGTTCCTTCAGCGCAATGGTTCAAAAGAACGCAGATTGGATGCGAAAGAGACTACAAATAAAGACGACAGTTGTAAGATAACTGAAGGTCTGCAAGGTACTCCACGTAAGCGATTGGAAGGCGAGATTGGTAAGATAGAAGGTGTCTACAACGTCGCTCATAGAAACAATAAGATGGACGACGAAGGAGGACGCAATAAGAAGAACAACCCAAGTTCAGCAAACAGTTCGGATTACGATAAAACTGGAGGACAGTCGTCTTCGAATGTCGATTCTGGACGTGGCAGTGCAGCTTACAGCAGTGGACGAAGACCTGGAGGGCTGGATATCAACGGCGAATCTTGCGACTCTGCTTTGACTACTGGTAACTTCCGAGAGGTACTTAGCTCAGCCAACGACCCCGAATGGGTGGACATTGTCGAAAATGAACTGCGACACATCTTGGAGCCAAAGCTGCACGAGTTGTCTTTACATGGGAATTCTGGAGGGATTGCTAACTCCACTTTAAGTGAGAGCATTAGCTCGATGACGCCTCCGTTGCCTCCTTTATCTCCTGGAGAGCAATCGTCTCCGACTATGACTCCTCGGAACTCCAATCGATATAAGCATAGCAGGTACTAGTTGTGAAGACTTTGTTTATTGGTGGTGTACTAATTTTGGGTTGTAGTTTGCCTTACGGTAGCAAACCGGATTATGACGTCTACAAATCTAAAGGACATTTACGGGACCAAATGTCCAATCAAAGGTGGGTAAGTAGTTCTGCTCAGCGACATCGATCTGCCAAGAAAATTGACCACAGCTCCATTCTGAGAAGCAAACAAAGTAAGACCAAGACGATTTAATGAAGACTAAGAGTAATTTTGTTTGTTTAGTATTCGGTTTAGACACAACTGATCTCACATCAAACACCACTCGATCCTTGGACCTGGAATCGATGCTCGATGGCCAAAGCGACTCTGATGACAATATAAGTACAACCGATGCAAGAGCAATTCGGAAACAACTGGAAGGACTGGAAAGCATGTACTCGGAAGTACTGAAACTCCTCGGAGTGAACAAGAAGACAAATGGGCGATACCAACCATCAGATCCCCGTTTTAGCAAACGACGATATGGAAGCATGTCTTCATTACCTTCCAGCTCAGTCAGCAGTCGACCAATTCGAGACAAACGTCGAGCGAATGAAGACCGCAAGAAAGTGCGAGACATTCGCGGAATCAACAAGCGATTTCAGCGATTGGAATCGCATGTTGTGACTTTAGCTAGATCAGTGGCGCATTTGTCTTCTGAAATGAGGACGCAACACTTGATGATCCAAGAGATGGAGAACATTCGGGGAGAGATTGCAGCGCTTCGCACCCAAACGAATATTTTGAACGTACGATCACAGACTGCTTCTAGAGCTGTTAGCTCCAAGGACCTTCCGACTTTAGCCAATCCGGCCAGGGTGAAGAAGTTGACGAAGTTTTTTGGAGATGAGCCACCATTATTGAGACTGTTTTTGCGAAAGTTGGGATATGAGGTAAGATTTTTGAATTCGATTGGGTTTTGATGTTAATGGTGGACTTTGTTTAGAAATATGCCAATGTTTTCGAGAACGAGCGAGTTGGTATGGTAGAATTACCGTATCTAAGTGAAGAAAGGCTGCAGAAGATGGGAGTTCCGCTTGGTCCCCGATTGAGGATTATGCAGGAAGCCCAGATATCTGTTTGTAAGGACAATACGTTGTGCATAGTTTAGTTATCAGACGACAATATTATTTATAAATGTTATTTATGTGTAAAGTGTAGTACTAAGTTAGTCTGATATATGTAAAATTGTAAATGGTGGCTCTAGAAAATACAACTCGGATATTAATTAATTTTAAGTAATTATTTTTAGCTACTATGTATATAAATTTTAATTATGTAAAATCTTGTAGTGATTAATTGTAAATTTATCAATATTTATGTACAAATAAGCTTATATAACTTTATGAGGTTCTGCCAATAATACCAAAGTACTCTTTTTATATTTTTATAATATCAATAATAAACATTTTCAAACCGAGGTAGTATTGTTTATTATCATAGCTCCCAGCTGCATTACTTGATCGGAATAATAAACAATAATAAGTAAAACATGCGCAGATTGCGGGCAGCAAGGACAACATGTTAAATTACGCCTTGCAGTAAGACTTAAGTTGGTTAGAGCAACAAAAATGGGGTAATTAATTAGTCTAGTATTTAATTAATTAACACATTGCAAAATTAAATCGTTAACAAGCTAAAGTAAACTAAGATAACGCCATTGTAAAATGATATTTATTATTATAAAATTCTTATCTATGTTAATAAGATGAATATCCTAGATAAGATTTTATTAATTAAAAATTGAGTAATTATTTAGTTTTGCAATATGTCTGAAGCCAAAAGAATATCCACTAATGTATTTATTAATAAAGTGTAAGTTGAAATTAATTAATTATCGAAGACATTACGAATAACAATTGTTGTTATCTAAAATTAGTCACAAAACATTCCAATATTTTTTTTATCTAATTAAAAGTACCTCATCAAAACAACTACTGTATAGTGGTCAATTTTTTTAGGTGCATCCGATGTCTGACATGGTACCAACAGCATTTCCCAACAGATAGACGTACTTATACGATCAAAATACCCTTTCTGGGATTTGTAAGTACCCAATTTAATTTAATTGAAAAAATTAAAATGATTTTTGTAGGTATATTCATTATTTGCCATTGCAATAATAATTTATGATTATACAATTAGTGGGTTTGTTGGTTTGGTACTAGCGGCATATTTACTAATTGCTCTTGGACTTGGGGTGCAGTTATATTGGGGATTTCATATTGTAAGTACCTAAAAACGCTCTACCCTTAAATAAAATAGTTTTTAAATTTTTAGGGTGATCGCAAGCAATACACCCCTTGGATACTATACAAACTAATCGAAATAATTCTCATATTCACCAAACTGGTACTTTTGTTCACAAAAATAAGTTATAGATCCGATAGCTACATAGTAATTACTTGTGCAGGAATCGTCTTTTTACGTAAGTCGTAAACATTAACGGAAAAATCATTATTAATAAAATTTCAGTGTTAGATTGCTGCTTAACATTCAGAATTTGCAAGAAATCGATCAAGAAATTCAAAGGCACTGCGGCAATAAACCACAACCAAGAAGATGACAATTTCGACGACCCTCCAACTCTCCCTTAATTCATAAAATATTATTGATTAGTTGTAAATATATTAGTAATAAAATTAATATAAATTGTTTTGCTCATCTCTATCGATGTCGCGGACAAAGACTTGATGTTACGAGCGACGCTTGGCGCCAAGACGTCTGGCGTCCCTTTCAGATTTAGATAGACCCACAGTTTCAGTAAAGTTGTTGCTTTCTATGTGCAAACATTCAAAATTGGTGCGAAAATGCCGAAAAAGTTCTTGTTCTTCCTCAGTTTGAAAACAGGCGCTTTAATTATGGCGCTAATTAACATTGTAAATAATTACCTTAAAGTTTGCGATAATTATAATTAATTTGATTTGTTTAAGGCTTGTGGAATATCGTTCATAATTGGAGGCAGTTTGGTGATTGCTGATCACGACTTCAAGGATATTAAATTGTACCTTATTGTTTGCATCCTGATGGGAGTCTTTAATATATTTTCGGGATCAACGTTAATTTTAGCGATAATTCAAGTAAATATTAATTAACTAATTCGCTAAATAATATTATTGATTCGTTTTTAGGGGAAAGAGCGGACAATTTTATTCTACATCCTCTTAGAATTAGTCAATCTATTCATCCTGAGCATATTTTCGGGGATTAACATGGTCGCTTATGAATCGATTGGACTCATAGCGCTATTTTGCTTTTGTGGTAAATATTTATTGCCATAAAATATCATAATTAAAAATCAATACGTTTTAATTACAAACATTTGCAGGACTGTTATGGTACGGCTTGTATTGCATGTACAGTTTTTATATGGAGATGGCTGAATTTAATTCAGTTAAATCCGGTGCGATTGAAATTTCCTGCAACGCCAATATTAATCCCATAATGCATTTACCAGAAAAAGCCATTGATAGTACAGCTGTATAATGGAATTTTATTTGTCAATATTTTAATGTTCGGTGTTATTAAACTAAAAGGAAATTTCTATTTCAAAAATCTTATGAAAAAATATATTCCCATTCAATTCAAATAATATGACGTCATTTGGACTTGACACTTCATCATCCAATTGTGTATCGAGTTGGCAAGTCGCTCCAGTTTCTATTGGATCAATACTAAATGGCGCGAAGCGATGGAATTTTGAATTATTTTTACAAATTGTTTACAGTGTGTAATTAATTAATCAAATCTGTTACTAGATTAAAAGATAAAGCAAATATTTGTCAAATTGGAAGTTTTATTGACTTCTGATTGAAAATTTTATCAAAAACTCGAACAATAGAAATAGTTATTGATGAGATTAAAGTCTTATCGTTGGTTTGAACCGAAATAGTGATAACTACATATAACTCATTTGAATTATTTGTCATTTTTTCAATTTTAAAGCAACGTTTCCATATTTCCTCATCTTCACTTTCCCTTTGAAACATCAATACTTAAATAAATATATCTATATCCTCATGGCAAATGCAAATATTTACTCAACTAATTTAAATAAGTTTACTTTCGGCTGTTAGATTTAGTATAGTATTCATTTTTTAAGTGCATCATGCACCAGCGATTAACATTAAGGCAGTGCAGTGCTTAATAGTGTTTGACATCAATTTGTGCACCAATCACAAAGTGAGACAAAATCTACTTAAATACATACGGATTTCCTTTACCGTGTGGATTATTTCTAAAATAGTTCGCACACATGTAGAATTTCTTATCTACGACTATGTCGATGATAACCTACAACGAAAATACAATACAGAGCCATTTTATTAGTATTTGGCTATAAATAGATCAGAGAAATATGTGGAAACTTTCACTAAAACTCAAATGTTTACTAATTGGTCTACTGCATATGGTACGTATTAATAAATGCATTGCAAAATAATTAATATTTCGTTTCAGTTGGTTATTTTTCTGCGAGTGTACGACACTGTGTGGGACTTTGTTGCGTACGAGGAATCGGTGGATAGCAAGGAAGTTATCGATTTGCTCATTCCCATTTTAGTCCAGCTCATTTTAGCCATTACATTAATTTACGGAACGATTACAGTAATGTTTATTATCGCACAAAAACTCATTAAACTATTATTTTAATTATTTATTTGCAGGAACGTCCGATTTTCCTGGTGATATGGTTCAGTTTCGCGTTCGTCCTTGGACTAATAACGGGTGGATATGGAGCGTTTTACCTCTTCGCCACCAATGACTATCGACAGTCTTTAATTAATTTTATTTGCATTGGTATGTTAAGCAATTATGTAAAATAATCCTTCAAACTCAATTAAATTTTCAGGGTGCATTTGGTACGGATTTTACGTCGTCCGAAAAAACTACCAAGAGCTTAAGAAGTCGCAAAAAAATATTTTAAAATGAACTAAATGAAAAAATGCGCTGAAATGTTGCGTTGTAAAGAATATTAAGGGCGGTTTGCACGATGCTCGGGTTGTGCGTCGCGTTTTTTAGACGTCTAGTCATTTGCTCAGCCTACTGAAAGTTTTGCGGAGTATTAAAATGTTGTTACGATAATAAAGAAATATTCTAAATAAGATTGTTTGTTGTTAATGGAGACAACAGTGTCACCATGTTAAAATTCGCACGCTCTGTCTTTAAGACTCTCTTATTGGCTAAAGGTGGACATCTCTGCATTGGCGTGCACACCTTCTACTTGCCATTTTGTAACAAAAAATTGCCACGCCACTGAGGCGGGTCTAAGATTTGGACCATAAAATTTTCCTCTATTAATTGACTTTAGATTAAATTAGCGGATTTTATCCTTGACACATCAACGTAGTGTTAATAAGTAAATTTATGACATGCACCTTTTTAAACGAGATAACAACAATTCATACACATTTTAATTATAAATATATTAATCTAAATAGAAGTGATGCCTAGGACCATTATGCAATTGAAAACGATATAGAAAAATTTAACTCTATTGAATTAATTAGATATTAGATCAGCAAATGGTCCAAATTGTTCTACTTAGAATTTTCGTCCAGCGTCTTTGCTTTCCTAGATTTTAATTAAAAATTATATCTCTATGATGGCAAATTCTATTTTATTTTCTTTGTAGAACAATATATTGCCTTTAATTGGTTTTCTAGTAAAATATTAGTTTTGTCGATACAAAAATGATTTGTTTGATGCAGCCGATGGCGGTGAACTCTGAATTTGTCGGTGTGGGACAATAAACTTTCGCAAAACATCATTGTCCTCTAAACCGCGCCAAAAATATGATTAAAGTGATTGTTCAATGAATCGAGTTGATGATGATGATTTTAATTGCATTTAAAGAAAGAGGTTCTATAAATAGACGAATTTAATGGAAGAAATCAATTTTTTCCGCGAAACCCACGCGTATAAATTACATAATTACTAAAATGATGAAGTAGTTTAATGAACAGGCAGACATTTAATCTATTTTTATATTTCTTCATGTAATTTAGGTGGCTCTAGGAATATACAATTATGGCCACTAATAGAAATCGGCGTCTAGTCTTTTTAGTTCCACTTATGAAACAATTGCATACGATAGAAATTTGCCTATATAGTAACTAACTATATAACAACACTGATTTATTTTCATTGTTCTTATAACTAAGTGCAGTTTCTCTATCTCTAAGCCTCTACTCTACTTAAATCTCAACATGTACCTAATTTTACAAAATAGATAGATAGATCAAATCAAATCAGTGCAGCTACTTTAATTTCAAAGGTAAGATATTCAAACTTTCATATAAATTATTCCAATAGCAATATTTATAAATAACAACAATATCAACATTTATAATGAGTACATAGGGTCGTTGTTTTCATTGCATCTTCATTTATTTATAGAATAGCAAAAATGTACAATTATAGCGTCAGACAGGCTTGAGACAACTAATTAAAATACATTTTATTAATTAATCAAATATTATTCAAACTGTTCTGCATACAGAGTGGCCAGTTAGATTTTTTGGAAAAGAAATTGAGCGCCTCAAGTAAAAATTGCCAAAGATATTTTGCGGGGTCGTTAACCCCGCGCATTCGCCGATCTGATTCAAAATTCCTAAACCCTTCAAATTTTTGACAATCTTAATTTAATTTTGAAAATTCCACCACTATTTTACCACCCAGTGTAAAATCCTATCAGCATGTGGAAGAAGTCTGTCTATTTTCTATCTAAGATAAACTTTTCCAAATTCAAAACGTTTATCTGTTCTAATTAGTATAATTGCAGTTATTTTTATAGCTATTTTTTTTTCTACGATAACCTTTTTACAGTTATTTTTAACCAACTCAAAACTGATAGGAACACGGATATTTTCAAAATGCTTATCAATTTTTATAATATTTACATCATGCATTTGAGACCGAGTACTATAATGGCCCTGGCCGCAATTCCACTCAAAATTGCACAGAATTTCGCTTGATGCTAAAAAGCCAATCAAATAATTCGAGAATCGCTTATCGAAATTTGAATTTGAATAATATACAATTCCAAAGTCGGTCTGCTTAATTAATTGGCTTGTAGCGCGCTCGACCACGGACTGAACTAATGTCCAATTTATTTAAACATATATAATATAGAAGCACACATTTGGATTTGTGCCTTCTGTAATGTCGGCTTATGTTACTCTACTAGAGTGCCGAATGTGTGGAAAAAAATTTATTCATTACCGTGACTGTGTTAGTGATTCGTCGGTGACCAATCGAAGGTAAAAAGCTCCACTTAAGTCAGTTTCAACCAGCTTAAACGTCATTCGCGAGCGCTTTTTTGAATTTTACCTGATGCATTTTGGAATTTTGGGGGTTTTAAATTTTTATAGAAAACTCGCGCTTATTTTCAAAAAGTTGAACGGTTCTTATAATATTAATATCCAGTGCGCTTTTGTTATTTAAATTGTTATTTAAGTTAATTTGTTTATTTAATAATAATAGTAGGTTCAATTAATTTGTAATTTCCTATGAAAACATCTATTTTGATGGTTTTTAAATTCAGTTATAAATAGAACTTTTGATATGTTATCGTCGATTCTAACAAAATTATTTGTAAATACTTTATTGACAGTTAAGTGATATTTAATTAATATATCTAAAAATCTTCTTATATAATTTGTCTTTACGAATTAATTTGTCACTAAAGAATTTTCATTAAGCGCGCTGTATTGAACTTTTTCACACCTATATGATTTCTATATTAAATTAGTTGGGGCTTTATTATAAAGTTCTAAGCTTTCACATAAAATTAGTGCTTTTTGACTAAATCCGAATGCATGAGGAACTTTCAACAGTCTACCCACGTTAATTAATTTATTGCTAATAATTTACAAGCTTTTAGCATACCTGGAATTGAATGAATTCATTCGAATCTAAAAGCTCTCTAGAGAGCTTTTATATTTTTGACAATAATTAATTGTAATTCATTGTTTACTACACTCAGTAACGTATCAGTGAAATGAACTTTAGTGGGTCTTGAGCAATAACCAGAGTGTTTAAACAATAACTCAATTAAAAAATATGAGTAATGTTTGTACTTTTACAAAATAATTTCGTAACACTATCTAATAATATTTTTAATTAATTAATTAATTGAATTCCACGCAGTTGAATATTTTTTTTCAATCCTTGTTATTGTTATTGCACTCAAAAAAAATCTCTAATCGACATAAAACATATAAGGGTCATCTACATTTTGCATTCAATCAACAACATATATCACAAATATACTTCTTTTTTTTTATTATATGCACAGATGGAACTGCGATATGGATTTCTCATCATTCTGGCACTTGGTGTTTCTTCTTATGCACAGTTGGAGGACATTGAGCAAAAATTCAAATCGAATCGAAACAAAAAGGTGTTCTATTGTGGCGAAAATTTATCAGCAGCTCTATCGACCATTTGTCATGGAAATTACAACACCATCCACAAGAAGCAAGAAAGTAAGTCAAATTAAAGCCATTTAAATTTGCCGCGCCAATTGGAATTTGGGGCGCCAAGTTTAAACGGCTCCTGATAATTAACTAGCACCACGAAAAAAAACTCAATTAATCTTTGGGGTCAAAACTTCCAAGGAATATTTATATTTACAAATCCACATTTATCGCTCGCAAAAGCCTTGTGCTAAAATTTCGACATTCTCTTATTGTCCACAATAGTCTATCAGAAGAAGAGCTATTGGGATCCTCAATACAATCAGCAACGTTTGCAAACCAGAGACGTCGGATATCCGTTTAAGGATAAAGCTGAGGCTGCTTCCATGATATCGAACTTCCGAAGACGCAGGAAGCGTGGAGTTTTCAATGAATGTTGCCAAAAGCCGTGCAGTAATGACGAATTACAATCCTACTGTGCTTTGCCATCGAAACGAAGACGATGAACTATTTTTTGGATCATCTCATCAGTACTGACTGACTTAAGTTTTGCAAATGGATTTATTATGATTTTAATTGATGTGATACGACAATGAATCGCGCTATGCTAGTTAATTATGTTTGTTTACGAATTAAATTAATTTTTTTGTATAAATCAATTGTTACCATTCATCTGTGTGATATATAAGATATTTTAATTTAGTTTGTAAAATGTGGACAGAGACGACTGTTCCGAAAATTTATAGGGATCTCAATTATTTAGATAATTTAACGCAATTATTTTGTATATAAGATTAATTTGTCTGTACATATATTTTATGGATAAGTAGTCTTTCTATATGGCCAAGTATTCCGCCTCTGTTTAATAATTAAACTAATTATATAATCGCATCCAATCAAATTTCGTATACAATATGAATAATGTTTTTCAACTTGTTTTTGTTTTGTTTATTTTTGGTTAATCGCTATTTTGTATATAGTACACACATTTAGATAAAAAAAAGTTATTAATTTATCTCTAGTGGTCATTTTTCAACTGTGTTATTAATGTTACTATTTGAGAAAACTTTAAAAAATGACCTTGTGATAAAAATACATCATAAGTAATTAGGTTTAAATTTTATCTTAATAAATTATATATTTTTTTAAATAAAACGCAATTATTTCTCTAATCTGAATTTCATTACCCCATGTCCCAATTAATTGAAAGAGTGGAACAAAAGGGTTCCATAGTGGCCAACAAAACATTTAAATGCTCAATACGTCACAAATAAAATAGCAATTTGAATGCTCAATAGGTCTCAATAAAATTCTCTAATGTTGGCAACACTGAAACGCACCCATTATTAATTTTCAAAAAACAACCCTAAAGACAACTGTCAGTCAAGTGCAAGTGAACTTAAAAATAGGACTTGGGCGGTGGTCCAAAAGCCTCCCAGTCAAACATATGAAGAAAACCAAACCATCCACAATCAACAAATTAAATACAACGACCCCCTCAGTTAGTAATTAATAAATAAATCAAGTGAAATTAAAAATGTGAGGTTAACGAAATGTTTACATTCCGCCTAAACTACAAGAAATTAAGCCTATGGCTCCTACTCATCACCCAGGCCCTCCTAATCACCACGTTTTTCTACTTCGAACTAGACAACAACAACAAACATCTCAACAACAATCGAATATCCTTCGTACAAAACCCAGACGAAACGCAACACCATCAAATCACATATCATAAAATTAGTAGCAATTTAAATCTGAAAACGATTAACACGCGAGACAGTTACATAGACTTTAATTCAAGTGTTTGTTATGTGAACGGCACAGACTTGAAATTAATGAAGTCAAAACAACTCAATTGGCAATGCGAATGTCTACCTGGCTGGCACAGCAACGATTGCGGCCAGCCCGAAATTCTTTGGCGAGCTTTACTCGCCCAACGTAAACCGGTTAAATTAAAAGGCCCACGTACCTTTCAACGGCGACTCATCTACATCTTCCAGGTGGACAAATTCAGCGACAACGTTGCGACGATCCGCTTCAACGAGCTGGCCGACATCGTCGACTTGTTCATCATCTTCGAGGCGGAAAACTGCGATTTTCTGCAGAACAAACTCAATAATAGTTTTCTCAAAGAGTACCACGGTAAAATTTTGTATCTAAAAGGCAAACTTGAGAGCTTATGGCTGAAAGTGCGCTCGCGTTTAAAAAATTTGCGTAGCGAAGATATTTTAATTACCAGCAATTCCAGTGAGATTCCCAACAGGAATTCGCTGGTGTTTTTGA